>JAJHZJ010000683.1:65729-679503 GCA_023548195.1 Bettongia penicillata ogilbyi | reverse complement strand
ACTATAAACAAATTAGGGGTGCAAGGAATAGTGTATTTGTCAGATTTATGGAGAATGGAGAAATTCTTGACTGAATAAGAGATAGAGAACATTATGAAGTACAAAATGGATAATTTTGATTAAATTAAATTGAAAAGTTTTTGCACAAACTCAGTGCAACCAAGATTAACAGGGAAGCAGAAAACTGAGAAAGAACTTTTGCAACTAATAACTGTGATAAAGGCGTCATTTCTTTTTCTTTTTAGTTATATTTATTAATTTTTTCTTTTATTAATTTATTAAACTTTTTACACACATTTTCACAAAATTTTGGGTTCCAAATTTTCTCCCCATTTGTCCCCTCCCCCCATCCCAATACACCGAGCATTCTAATTTCCCCTATCACCAATCTGCCCTCTCTTCTATCCTCCCTCCCTTCTCTTGTCCCCATCTTCTCTTTTGTCCCATAGGGCCAGATAACTTTCTATTCTCCATTACCTGTATTTCTTATTTCCTAGTAGCAAGAACAATACTCAACAGTTGTTCCTAAAACTTTGAGTTCCTACTTCTCCCTATCCCTCCCTCCCCACCCATTCCCTTTGGGAAGGCAGGCAATTCAACATAGGCCATATCTGTGTAGGTTTGCAAATGACTTCCATAATGGTTGTGTTGTGTAAGACTAACTATATTTCCCTCCATCCTATCCTGCCCCCCCCTTGCTTCTATTCTCTCTTTTGATCCTGTCCCTTCCTAAGAGTGTTGATTTCAAATTGCTCCCTCTTCCCATTGCCTCCCTTCCATCATCCCCCCCCCCACCCTGCTTATCCCCTTCTCCCCCACTTTCCTGTATTGTAAGATAGGTTTTCATCCCAAAATGAGTGTGCATTTTATTCCTTCCTTTAGTTGAATGTGATGAGAGTAAACTTCATGTTTTTCTCTCACCTCCCCTCTTTTTCCCTCCACTAAAACGTCTCCTGCCTGCCTCTTCTATGAGAGATAATTTGCCCCATTTCATTTCTCCCTCTCTCCTCCCAATACATTTCTCTCTCTCTGATTAACTTCATTTTTTTAAGATATGATCCCATCCTATTCAATTCACTCTGTGTTCTCTGTCT
Source organism: Bettongia penicillata ogilbyi (assembly GCA_023548195.1). Classification (NCBI taxonomy): domain Eukaryota; kingdom Metazoa; phylum Chordata; class Mammalia; order Diprotodontia; family Potoroidae; genus Bettongia; species Bettongia penicillata. Next base: position 678,409 of record JAJHZJ010000683.1, on the reverse strand, counting down.
CTGTGTGTGCGTGTGTGTGCATGTGTGTGTGTGTGTATGTGTATGTGTAATCCCATCAACTACCCAGATACTGAAAAGTTTCAAGAGTTACAAATATTGTCTTTCCATGTAGGAATGTAAACAATTCAACTTTAGTAACTCCCTTATGACTTCTCTTTGCTGTTTACCTTTTCATGCTTCTCTTCATTCTTGTGTTTGAAAGTCAAATTTCCTTTTCAGCTCTGGTCTTTTCATCAAGAATGCTTGAAAGTCCTCTATTTCATTGAATGGCCATTTTTTCCCCTGAAGTATTATACTCAGTTTTGCTGGGTAGGTGATTCTTGGTTTTAGATCTAGTTCCTTTGACTTCTGGAATATCCTATTCCATGCCCTTTGATCCCTTAATGTAGAAGCTGCTAGATCTTGTGTTATCCTGATTGTATTTCCACAATATATGAATTGTTTCTTTATAGCTGCTTGCAATATTTTCTCCTTGACCTGGGAATTCTGGAATTTGGCCACAATGTTCCTAGGAGTTTCTCTTTTTGGATCTCTTTCAGGCGGTGATTGATGGATTCTTTCAATACTTATTTTGCCCTCTGGTTCTAGAATCTCAGGGCAGTTTTCCTTGATAATTTCATGAAAGATGATGTCTAGGCTCTTTTTTTGATCATGGCTTTCAAGTAGTCCCACAATTTTTAAATTGTCTCTCCTGGATCTATTTTCCAGGTCAGTTGTTTTTCCAGTGAGATATTTCACATTATCTTCCATTTTTTCATTCTTTTGGTTTTGTTTTGTGATTTCTTGGTTTCTCAGAAAGTCATTAGCCTCCATCTGTTCCATTCTAATTTTTAAAGTACTATTTTCTTCAGTGAATTTTTGAACCTCCTTTTCCATTTGGCTTATTCTGCTTTTTTAAGCATTCTTGTCCTCATTGGCTTTTTGAACCTCTTTTGCCAATTGAGTTAGCCTATTTTTCAAGGTGTTATTTTCTTCAGCATTTTTTGGGGTTTCCTTTAGCAAGGTGTTGACCCATTTTTTATGCTTTTCTTGCATCTCTCTCATTTCTCTTCCCAGTTTTTCCTCCACATCTCTAACTTGATTTTCAAAATCCTTTTTGAGCTCTTCCATGGCATGAGCCCATTGAATATTTATTTTGGATGTTTGGGATACAGAAGCCCTGACTTCTATGCCTTTTCCTGATGGTAAGCATTGTTCTTCCTCATCCAAAAGGAAAGGAGGAAATATCTGTTCACCAAGAAAGTAACCTTCTATGGTTTTATTTTTTTTCACCTTTTCTGGGCATTTTCCCAGCCAGTTACTTGACTTCTGAGATTCCTTTCCACTCCCACCTTGCCTCCAGATTCGCCCAGCTAGTGCTTGGGGTCTAAGATCCAAATGCTGCTTCCCACCCTCAGGGCTTTCAGTGGGGGCAGGGCTGCTATTCAGTGTGAGATTAAGTTCAGGTGCTCAGGTGGGAGCAGGGCTGCCTGCCAGGCTCAGTTCCCTCAGGGGGTTTATGCAGAGACCTTCTGTAATGGACCTGAGCCCCTGCTTGCTTTGGGAGCCCCTGTCTTCTGCTGCTTCTGCTGCTGCCTCCCGAGGGGGCCTGAATTATGGGGGCACCCTGCTCCCCTCTTGGTGAGCCAAACTGGCTCCCTCACTAACCTCTGGTGTCAGTGGGTGGATGGACCTGTGTGGTCACTGGTGGTTCTGTCCCTGAAGCCTGCTCAGATCTGGTCCTCTCGGTTCCGCGGCCAAGGCAGGGCTGGGCTCTGCTCTGGGTCCAGTGCACAATGGATCTTTGGTGTCAGTTTTTCAGGTCTCTCTGGAACAGAGATCTCCTCCACTCTGTTGTTGTGCAGCTTCTGCTGCTCCATTTGTTGGGAGCTCCTCTTTACAGGTATTTTGTGGGCTATGGGTTAGGAACTATCATGTGTGTGTGTTTCTACTCTGCTCAGGCATCATTTCTAAGATGTATGGTGAACTGAGTCAAATGTACAAGAATATAAGTCATTCCCCAATTGATAAATAGTCAAAGGTATGAACAGGAAGTTTTCAGAGAAAGAAATTAAAGCTATCTATAACCATATGAGAAAATGCTCTAAATCACTATTGATTAGAGAGACACAAATCAAAACAACTGTGAGGTGCCACATCACACCTATTAGATTGGCTAACATGACAAAACAGGAAGATGATAAATGTTGGAGAAGATGTGGGAGAATTGGGTACACTAATTCATTATTGATGGAGCTGTGAACTGATCCAGCCATTCTGGAGAGCAATTTGGAACTATGCCCAAAGGGCTACAAAAATGTGCATAGGCTTTGATCCAGCAATATCACATCTAGGACTATATTTCCAAGAGGTCATAAAAATGGGAAAGGATCCCACATGCACAAAAATATTTATAACAGCTCTCTTTGTGGTGGCTAAGAACTGGAAATTGAGGGGATGCCCTTCAATTGAGGAATGGCTGAACAAATTGTGGTATATGAATGTAATGGAATACTATTGTGCTATAGGAAATGATGAACAGGAAGACTTCAAAGAGGCCTGAAAGGACCCATATGAACTGATGCTGAGTGAAATGAGCAGAACCAAGAGAACTTTGTATACAGCAACAATCACAGTGTGTGAGGAACTTTTCTGGAAGACTTAGCGCAACAATTCACAACAATGCAAGGACCTAAAATATTCCCAATGGACTCCTGAGGCAAAATTCCTTCCACATCCAGAGAAAGAACTTTGGAATTGGATCACAAAGTGAAGCAGACAATTTTCTCTTGTGTTTTGTTTTGTTTTCGTGGTTTCTTTCATTCATTTTAATTCTTCTATGAAACATGACTAAGGATGATAATGTATTTAATAAGAAAAAAAGAAATGGTACTAACATGGATCCTCATAGTGGTTAGAGAGAGATCCTCAAAATCCAGGAAATCTGAATTCAAGTCCTTCTGACACTGGCTACATGACCCTGGGCTTTCTTTTGTCCCAAGGAAAAAATTTATAAGATACTCAGTGGTTATTGATCTGTCTTGGTAGAGTGAGTTTCCTTCACCAGGTATTCCTTAAGTCAATGAGACCAAATTTCTCCAGTATGGTGATAGTTAATGTCTTTACTTTTTATCTATTTTCCATTTTGAAAAAAATCTTTATTGCTGAACAAGTCTTTTTGCAGGCAGTTGATTGTGAAATTACTATTACGTCAGTGACCCGTGTCTTCTTTGTTAAGACATAGAAAATTTCAGTTTCAGTAATGTTTGGCACCGGCCACATCCAGCATCTTCTGGCTCTCTTCTTGAAATTATTATTTATGGTTTACAGGCATTAGGCTTTTGAGTAGTGTACAAACCTTTGACCTCTCTCATTTCTTGATCTTGAATCATTTTCTAACTCATTTCTCACCATTCTCCCATGTGCCTATCTCCCCATGAAATCACTAAATATAAATGTACATGTTGACTTATTTCTGGAGAATACTGTCAAATTCTTAATAGAAATAGAATTTCTCTACATCATCCTCTGTAACAGATGTTATTAAGAAAAAGCTGCTGTTATCTTCAGGGTGGTCTGCTTGTCTTTACTCTCTGTGATCACTGCAAAGTGAGATGATATAATTAAAAGGACAGGGGGAATAGAGTCCTATCTGTACAAATATATTCATGGTGGTTTTATTTGTTATCGAGGAAAATGAGAATTAATCTGTATATCCAATGACTAGAGAATGCTAGGTAAACTGTGGCCTATCTGTGGAATGGAATAATATTATTCTGTTCAAAATTACCATTATGAGAAATAGAAAGTAATGCGGAAAGACTTAAATGAAGTGATTCAAAGCAATGAAAACAGAATTAGAACAATAAGATACACATTGACTATCACTACATAAACAATAAGACTTTATATGGACACAGATGGAAGAGATTGGAAAGTTGCTATTGTGTGATTAAAACTTAAATTACTTTTTTTTGTGAATAGTTCCAAGTATATGATTTTCTTAAGGGATTTCTTATTTTGTTTGTTTGTAGAGATTTTTACGGTGATAATTAGTTTTTTAAAAAATCTTACCTATCTTTTGTGATCAAATATCAGCTCAACTCAAATGCCACCACCTTAGGCTGCTGGTGGTATAATGTGTCAGGAAGATTTAAGTTCAAATTTCACTTCAGATCTACCCTAAATGTGTGTCCTTGGGAGAGTCACTTGACTTTTGTTTTTCTCTATCTTTTCAGCTGTAAAATAGGCATAACAGTACCTCTCTTGCAGGGCTGTTGTAAGGATCAAATGAGTTCCTGCACATATTAGGTGCTATATAAATGCTTAAGGAGATACTTAGTTTCTTCCACCAGCCAGAAATGATTTTGTCTTGTAATCACATACAATATAACAAATATTTATTAGGCCTTACTGTATACAACAGAAGTGTCAAGCACATCTACACCACTCCCTCTACCCAGTATGGTTCAAAACAGATGAAAATGTAATTGAAAAATATTTAATAAAATAAATAAAAATACAATAAAACACAGATAATATTATTATGTGGTTTTCTAAGTTAATATGCACCCATAAAGATCTTATCTATGGTTTAGTGATCCCCATTTCCATTTGAGTTTGACATTACCAATTTTAGGTAATACACATTATTTTTTTTTCCTTAAGAAATTTGTTTCTTTTGTACCATATAGCACCTTTTAAATCTGTTAGTTCTATTTTGCATTAGGGCTAATTCTGTAGGTATACACAATTTCCTATCCCTGAGAATATAAGCCAAGAGGTCAAGGAATGGGGCATGGGTGTGGGGAATGTTAAATGTCCTTCACAGCTGCAATTTCCTGATCTATAAAATAAGGGGTCTGGACTCAACCTTTTATGATCAAATATCTCCTAAACTCAAACGCCACCAACTTAGGCTGCTGGTGGTATAATGGTGTCAGGAAGATCTAAGTTCAAATTTCACTTCAGATCCATCATAGATCTGTGACCTCCAAGAACTGAGAAATCTGTGATCCTATGATTCTGTTCATGCCATTACCTGCAATGGACTTTCCCCACCATCCTTTCCAAATGTTGAAGTACCCTCTTCTCTTCAAGGGGCAATTCTATGAAGTCTTTCCTCTACTCCTCTTACATCAGGTAAAAGCAATAAGTATCTTTCTCCCCCCTAAGTTTCTCCTGGCATATTGTCTAGACCTTGCCTTTAAAAAATTATTGATATCTTTTGTTTTTGCATCTCTTATATTTCTCCTTGCATCTCACCTCTTTCCTCTCTTTAAAGTGTTGTTCTTTATAACAAATATATTTTTTAAGGAAAAACAGGAAGAAGAGAAAGCAATCAGTAAAATGGATTGATACAAACAGAAACCTTATCCTGCAGTGCCCCCGCAACAATAAAGGCAATGTTTCAGACTCTTATACCTTCCACTCCTGAAAAAGGGTGAGGCGGAGATGTCTTCTAATATATTTTTGCTTGGAGACATGTTTGTTCTTTGTAATTTTGCTACATCAGCTTCTGATTGTTTTGCAGCTGTTCTATTTACAATGTTCCAGTCACTGTGTGTGTGTGTGCATTAGGTCTGTTTATTCACTTTGTATCAGTTCATATAGATCTTTTCAGGTTTCTCTGTATTCTTCACATACATTACCTCACAGTCCCATTCCATTTCATTCATATATTTTTCTGTCTAGCCACTACCCAATCAATGGATATCTACTTGTTTCCAGTTCTTTTCTATCACAAAAAGTACTGTTATAAGTATTTTGCTGTATATGGAGAATTTTTTTTTATTAATGAGATCCTTGAGGTATATGCCTAGAAGTGGAGTTTTGGGTTAAATCACGAACATTTTAGCCCCTTGATTTGCATAATGTGAAATTGCTATTGTGTTGATTCAGAGTTCAACTAACAATGCACTGGTATGCCTGTCTTTTCACAACCCCTCCAACCTATTTCCATCTTTTGTCATCTTTTGCCAATTGGTTGAGTGTAAAATAAAACCTCAGTTTCTTATTATTAGAGATTTGGAATGTTAATTTCTTCATACGATTTTTAGTAGTTTGAAATTCTTCTTTTGAGAACGGTTTGTTCATATCCCATGACCAATCATCTATTGAGGAATGGCTTTTGGCATTATATGTATATTTGTGTAGTTGTCTATGTATCTAGAATGCCAAACCCTTATCTAAGCAATTTGATACAAATATTTTTTCCTATTTGACTATTTCCCTTTTTATCTTAGATGCATTAATTTTATTTATAGATTTTTCAGTTTCATGTAATCAAAATTTCTTATTTCATCTTTTGTAATTGCCTTCATCCATTGTCTGGTAAAAGTTACCAAAATCAGACTGATTTTGTTTTGTTGTTGATTTCATTCCATGTCACTGTTGGCATTTTTGTAACTACCAAAGTCATGTTTCATTTGTCTTAGATTTAAGTTCGGAAATTCAGCTTTCTTGTAAATCACTCATTGTCTCTGAACTAAGTTTAGAAGTTCAGATCTCCTCCTAATCACTATTCTATTCTTGTTGCAATGAAATCTGTTATCATTGAAAGCATGTAGGCGGGTGCCGAGGAGTCTGGTCTGTTATCCAAGAAAGTCCAAGTCTGGTCCATTATTGCTAAACTGTCCTCATAATTAATAATAAATATTTCTTAGCAAGAAGATAGAAGGAGGGATTGTTGCTTACCCTTCCTCATTCCCAGTTTTCAGCCAATCGTATTGTTCTTCATGCCTATGATGCTATAAGTTTTGTAAACCATTATACTGTTTTTCTCTTCTATGATACGGCCTCCTGTTCTGGGTGCTTCTCCTTTTGTCTTGCAAAGAGAACTCTTCCCCTCATTTGGCTTCTTAGACTTGGGGGCTTAGACTCTGTTTTCGGATAAATTTGTGCTTTGTCAATAAATTAATCATGCTTGGAAGTTTGTACCTCAGTTTACTTTGTTTTATCATAGTGTGATTAAGAATTCATTTCCTATCTACAGCTATAAAAGATTCATGAGCTATATCTCTTTTAATTTTTTTCGTTGTATGATCTTTAATATTCAGGTCATGTATGTATTTTGAATTTATTGTGGAATGTGACATTAGATGTTAAGTGCAGTTTCTGCCAGACTGCTTTCCTTGAACTTCTCCTTTGCATAGATTACATTTTCCCTTTCATCATAGTTATGTGGATATGTCTTTGTCCACATATGCACAGTTCCCTGACAACACTTAGAAAGTTGTGAGGATCAGATGAGATACTTATGAAAGTGCCTGGCACATAGTAATGCTAGCTATAATTATTATTATGATGATGATTATGCTGGAGAGCATCCAGAGAAAGGGTAAAGGATGGTGAAGGAAATTAAGACCTTGACATATGAAGATCAACTCAAGGAATTGGAGATATCTATCCTAGAGAAGAGAAGACTGGGATAGAATATTTATAGCAGGTCTTCTTGTGGTGGCTAAGAATTAGAAATTGAGGGAATGCTCATCAATTGGAGAATAACACAAATCATAGTATATAGTTGTAATGGAATATTATTGTGCTGTAAGAAATGAGAAGCAGAATGATGTCAGATAAACCTGAAAAGACTTACATGAACTGATGCTAAGTGAAGTGAGAAGAACCAGGAGACCATTGAACATAGTAACAGCAACATTGTACAATGAACAAAAGTGAATGACTTAGCTATTCTCAGAAATACAATGATCTAAAAAATCTGAAAGGTCTCATGATGAAAAATGCTATCTGTCTCCAGAGAAAGAACTGATGGTGTTTGAATACAGACCAAAGCATACTATTTTTCTTTCATTTATTTTTTGTTTAAGTTTTCTTCCACAAAATGACTAATGTGGAAATATTTTACACGATTGTGCATTTATAACCTATAAAAGATTGCTTGCCGTCTCAGGGAGTGGGGAGGAAAGAGAGGGATAGAATTTGGAATTCAGAACTTTAAAAAAAGAACAATGGCTATTAAAATTGTTTTTACATGTAATTGGGGAAAGAATAAATTATTATTTAGAAAAAGAGGAAAGAAGACTGGAGTGGGGAGAGATAGGAGAGGTGTCTTCCAGTATTTGAAAGGTCATCATGTGGGAGAGAGTTCTGATTGACTCAGAAGGGCAAAAATAAGAGCAAACGATGAAAGGTTAAGAGAGGAAGATTCAAACCTGATATAAAGAAATTCTTTAAAAAATTAGAGCTATTTGATAGTAGAAAGAGCAGTTTTAGAAGGTTGTATATTTTGTTTTGCTGAAAATCTTCAAACAAAGACAAGATGACTCCTTGTGGGATTGCGGTTGTAGAGGGGACTTTTATTCAAGCTTAGGCTGGACAACATAGCCTTTAAGATTCCATGATTCTGGTTTCCAATTGGTTGAGTTTTGTCAGATAGGGATGGGGGTATGTGTGGTATAAGTATAGGATTACAGAGGAGAGGGGGAAGAGTTGTAGCAGTTTCTATGGGAGTAAGATAGTCAATAAACATTTATTAGGTAGCAAGTGCCAGTATCCTAAAGCTAACCTCAGCACTTCATCTATGACTGCCCCTGGCCCCAGCAAGTACACTGCACTCTGAAATCCCATCCCATTCTCCATTTTTGAACAGAACAAGAATAATAATAGCTTACACTTATATTGCACTTTAAGGTTTTCAAAGCACTTTATTTAATTATCTATTTGACCCTGGGAGGTAGGTACTATAATTGTCCTCATTTTATAGATGAAGATACTGCAGCTGAGAAGGTTAAGTGACTTGTCCAAGGTCACACATGTGCCGCACATGTTTGAGGTAGGATCCTGACTCCAAGACTAACCTTATCCACTGAGCTACCCAGATGAATGAAACAAGTCACACCAAGGTTTGGCTGCTTGTTCCTTACCTAATAGTGACTACCCTAGCCGTTATTTGCTAAAGATCAGATTTATTACATTTTTGCCCCTCCTTTTGAAGTTATTAGTGCCCTTAAGGGGACCTGGGGCATCCAAGCTCTCTGCCATTGGCTCCAGCCCTCATTGATCTTGTTCCCTTGTATGCAGGGCATTGTCCTTTTGCATTCCAGTTCCATTTAGTTGCTAACAGTAAAATTAATTTTTACAAAGAAATATTTGCTCTGAAGGTATAATAAAAAATGTACAAAATTACTTTCCAACATGAGAGATTTAATTCCCCCTCTATACCAACTCAGTCTGGGGAGGGGAGGAGGAGTCAATTCATAGTGAACTCAGTTCTTATAGGGCACACAGTTCTAGTTCCAAGTCTAACAATCCTCTCAGAACCCAGTTCCAATCACATTGGTTGCTCTGGTCTTTGGGATGGCTTGTTGCAACATCCCACCTGCAATCCTGATTTCAAGATCACCAGGTCTATGTTGTTGCCAACTCTTGAAACTGAGGAGGACAAATGAAGCAAAATAGAAACAAATACTCCTAGACCCATTTCTTGGAGCCAGGATAAAAAGATATTGAGAACAGGGGAAGGAAGTCCTTCTCCTCTTATCAGTTTAGTTCAACGGTGCCCATGCTATGAGTGAACTTTCATGTTCATCATCTCAGACTAGCAGAAAGGGGTCAGCAAGAAAGAGACTGTCAGTCTGTGCAGACGCAGCCTTTCTGACCTCACAGCATATCAAAGGAGGCTATGCCCATCTGTGTGGTAGGGGATGCAGACTGCCTCCATGTTAGGTGGATCTGGGCATGCCAGGGTAAACCCCTTTAGAATCCATGTTAGGAAATCTGAACGTCTTCCAAAAGCCCCTTATACTTGTAAGGTGTGAATGACTGATTGTCTTTTTACCCAAGCTAGAAGGGACCTTCTCTAAGGCCATCTACTATATCAGCAATGGATAGGAATTCTAGCTACAATACCTCCAGCAAGTGGTAATGTAATCTCTGTGTGAGAAACTTCAGTGAGGGAAACTCACTGCCTGCTGAGGCAACTCATTTTACTTTTGGACATCCCTAATTCCTATCATGTTTCTCAGAAGTACTTATCTGTAGGGTCTGGAAGTCTCCTGGCTAAGGAATTCTGTTCCTTTCCAAGGGAATATCCCTGTGTACTGGGATATTCTCATCTTCCCCAGTCAGAGGAGTTAATTTGGTACCAAAGAAAGAGGTCAAAGACTCCATTATCATTAAATATAGAGTTTAATAAATGGTTTTAATAATCATAATGTATCACTTACAATAGGGGCCAGTCTGGGGCAGTGGCCAGACAAAACAGTCTCAGTAATGGATAAATTCCCACAAAGACCTCAGGAAAACCCAGTGGTAATTATAGAAATCAAACGAAGGGAGATGGAGCCATAGAGTACATCACCACTGATTGGTGGATATTTTGGGTTTCTGATTCGTAATGAGCTCATTTCTGAACTTGGGCATTAAGCCAATGTTATTGGGTAAAATGCCCAAACACAAGTTTGTATATTGATCATATATGGGTCATGAACTGGTCACAGTGTCCATGCTATGTTTTTCATTGGTCACAGTATCTAAGTTATGACTCAGTGTCTAAATTATGATTTTTTAAACAGGTCATCATGTCCAGGCTTCCACCTTTCATAGTACTTAAGTTTAAGGCTTTCACTTCTAACTATAATATAACCTTTTCCCAATTGGGACCCCACGTCTTTTTAAAAGCAGATGAGTAATTCATCTTCTTACTCAATTACTAATTTGAATCTCTTGTTAAAAAAATGTCATGAAGAGAGACAATTAAAGTGATAGATTTAGCCTGGGAAAGGATTCAGAGATTGTTTGGGGGCAGGGTAAGCACTATATAACCATACTGCTCCCTACTGAAAGTCCTTTGGGTTAACTTTTCTAAGTTCTTCCTGTGTTTCTCAACTTCTTTCCTCTCTCTACTTTTTCTACTTCTGTATTCCCAGATTAGTTGAAAAAGCTTCAAGTCCCTTCACTCCTTATTCCCCTGGCAGTGGTAGAAGGTACTTTGGAAGTAGATGGCAAGTAAATTAGATAAAGATTACCTGGGTAATTTGAGTTTTGTTTTTTTGAAGCAAGAAACTGCCTTTTTTAAACTTGAGTTATAACTCAGAATTCTGTATTACGCTCAACTTCCTGTCAGCTTTTCCCCAATGTTCAGTGATCATGATAATGGAGGCAATATGAGGTAGCAGAAAGAGTGCTTGATTCAGATTTTGGGTTCAAATCCCAACTCTGTGATTTACTGGCAGGAGACCCTAGGAAAAGTTGCTTAATCACTGTGGTTATTATTTCCTCATCTGTAAAATTAAAAGTTTGGATAAGATGATCTGTGAGGTTGCTTTCATGATCCTAAGTAAAAATCATATTTTTGCTGAATATAATGTAATCACATTATTGCTTTAAGAAAATTGTGGTTTTATGTATATGTATGTATCTATGTGTTTATATAAAATACAGCAGCTAGACACTTAATGCCAATAAACTGTATCAGTCAGATAATTTGTTAAGTATCCACTCCCTGATCTATAGGAGCTAACAGTCTAATGGGACAACATGCAACCTATATGCATACAAGATACACTAGAAATAATCAATAAAAGGAAGCAATGAGAATTAAGGAGAATCAGGAAAACTTATGACAAAAGGTGAGATTTTAGCTGGAACTTGAAGGAAGCCAGGAAAGCCAGGAGGCAGAGAAGAGGAGGAAGAGCATTCTGGGCGTGGGAGATAATCAGAGGAAATGATCAGTCAGGATATGCAGTGTCTTGTCTGAGGAAAGCAAAGAGACCAGCATCAGTGGATTGAAGAGTAAATGACGAGGATGGTTGTAAGGTATGAGGAAATGAAAGAGGCAGAGAGATAGTGTGGGTGTGGATATTTTGGATATGAAGAACTTTGAATGTCGAATAGAGAATTTTTTATTTGATCCAGGAGGAGATAAGCAATCACTGGAGTTTATTGAGTAAGAGGCTTGACATGGTCAGACCTACGCTTTAGAAAGATCACTATGTGAGAAGAGCAATTCGTCAATTCAGTTGAATCTTATATACCCAAGAGGAGTTGGCTGTTTTTATAAATGCTACTGTCTTTATCATAACCATTCAATTGTATTTTACAAATGTATTTGACTTGAGTATGTGTTGTAATTTTTAAAGGGGAGTCACATTCAGCAAATTTATGCTTCTGCATTGACAATTCAATTTTGGATAGACACCTATAAAAAGTTAGCTATGATAATAGAAAGCCAAAGAGAAACATAATTCTTGAATTTGCTCAATTCTTCCATAAATAGGCACATTAGATAGTATTGATAAATATGATATTCAAAGAAATAATGTAAATATGTCACAAATTAAAGTACAACTGCTAAGTTTGGAAATAATTTTGTTAGAAAGAACTCAGTAAATTTCAAATCAAATGTATGATATGCTGTTTTTATATAAAACTTGTACTTTATTTTATGTTTAGCAACTTTTTTGAGTGACATTTCCAAGTCAGTGGCTATAACATTCTGCGGAAAGAACTCCTCATACCACATAGTTAACAGTTTTCCATTAAATTCATGATGGATTGTTCCTGTAGGAAGAATTGGATGAAGAAACATAGACAGTCTTCCTTAGACTTCCAAGGAGCCTACTTTGGGAGGGAGGTCTGAGGGCTGACCAAGAGCAAATGTGAAAAGCCACTAATGAGATCCAGCTGGAACAGATTCCCATTATTTATTTTAGGGAGTTTGTGATATGTCATCATGACATATTGTAACTGTTTAGAATAAGACATGCTAATGTCTATAGATCACAAATCAGCTATGAGCCTCATTTTTACTGAAAGACAAAGTTGTTCAGCTTTCTGTTGTGTTATATTGCCCCTAGGCTGAAAGTGAGCTAGCTGCTGTGACAGGATGTGGCTAATTAAATCTCCAGGCTCTGATGGGAGAAAGGAAAAGGGGCATGGAAGAAATAAATGAGGGCAGCTAGGTGGTGCAGTATCAGGCCTAGAGTCAGGAAGACTCATATTCTGAGTTCAAATCCGGCCTCAGATACTTACTAGCTGTGTGATCCTGGGCAAGTCATTTAACCCTGCTTGCTTCAGTTTTCCTCATATGTAAAATGAGCTAGAGAAGGAAATGGCAAACCACTCTAGTATATTTGCCAAGAAAACCCCAAATGGGGTCAATGAAGAGTCAGATATGATGAAAAATGATTGAACAATGACAAGAAACAAGTGAAGACTTGATGAGAATGAAGGAAGGAGTTGATAGGATCATGTATCTTTCACAATATCACTCTACCAGTGTCACATCAATATTGTTCTTCATTTTCAAAGAAAACCAATGACATCTCAATGTTGGAGTCAGGGTAAGGTATATTCGGCTGTGGCGGATCAGACCAATATGAGATGGGAAGGCACTACCACAGATTGAGTGCAAGTGGTCCATTGACACATTTAGAGTGAAAATGGCTTTGGATTTGTGCAACTCACCTTCCCTTTGTGCTTCTATGATTCTGCTTTGCTCATGGAGTACAGAACCTTCTTGGATGCAGACAAACCGTGCTGCACTTTCCTGTGCCAGTCTTTCCCATTCTTCAGTGGAACCTTGAGAGATGCACAATACCAATATATATTATGCTCTTTGAGGCAACGGTCTTGCACAGAGAGTGGTGGTACAAAACTGCGTTTCTAATCTTGGCTTTGCCCTAGGCTTGCTGTTCGAATGTGGGTAAGTTACACAGCCTTTTATCCTTAATAATAGTATTACTATTTCTTCTAACATTTTGCCTGAATTTCTTCTGGCATGTGTCTCCCTTTCCTTTTTATCAGCCATTTGTGTCCACATATCTTCCCAGGCCACTCCTATTCTTGACCTTACTATATTTCAAGCTTCTTTGAAGGAAGGCCTGTGTCACGTCAAGTTTTGTTTCTCCATTACCTTGCAAAGTGTAGATACATAATAAATGCTGGTGAATTCCATTATATTTCTTCACTGTCATGTCAGTAAGGAGTGGAGAACCTTGAGGCCCAGAGAGTTTATATGGATGACTAAGTTTCCCTCAGAACCAAGAATTGAGTACAGGCCTCTTGACTCACTCTGGACACACAACCTGATAGAGTTCTTTTTACTGCTCTACCACAATTCTTCATCTGTAAAATGGAGCTATTGATATTCAGCTTGCATGGTTTTATGCTGAAAAAGAAGGCAATGTATTTAATTCCACTAGGGAAAGTTTCTACTTAAAAAGATTTTTTTCTTTATGAATAATAACTTCATTATGTATTAACCTACAAGATATCCCAAGACAGAATGATAATTTTTGAACTATTAGCCAATAGGATAGGCATATTTCTTTGAACTGCTTTAGGACATACTAAAATTGTCTCTGTTATGTGAGTATCAACCTTCAACAAGGCTGTCTTGATTTACTTTCTTGTAACATAAGTATTCACAAGAAAAAAAACAAAGCAATATATTGACTGTGTCTGATAATATATGCACCTCAATCCATCGCCTCTTTTGTCAAGAAGTTGAAGGAATGCTTCACCATCAATCTTCTGAGGTCATTATTAGATGCTTCATTGATCAGATATCTGAAGTCTTTCAAAGTTGTTCTTACTTTAATGTGGTCATTTTATAAATTATTCTTTTGGTCCTTCTCAGTTCATTCTTTGTTATTTCATAAAACCTTCCCAAATTTATCTGAATGTGTCATATTAATCATTTATTATAGCACAGTATTCCATCGTGTTTATATACCATATTTGTTCATCTTCTCCCCAAATGATGAGCATCCACTTTATTTCTAGTTCTTTGCTACAACCAAAAGAGATGCTATAAGTACTTTTGTAGCTATGGGTCCTTTCCCTCTATCTTTGACCCCTTGAGGGATGTGCCCTATAATGGCATTGCTAGGTAAAAAATATACATAAATTAGTCACTTTTAGAAAATAGTTTTCAATTACTTACCAGAATGGATGAATCAATGGCACTTTGAGCTTATTGAAGTAAATTTGTGAGATGCTGTCATAAACCTAATATTTGCCAAACCACTTTCCAATTTTCTAAGCAATTTTTATCAGATAGGGAGTTTTTACCCCAATCATTGAAATCCTTGGGCTTATCAAACATTATGCTCTAATATTCAACTGCTTCTGGATTTTTATCTAATATATTATATTTTTCAACTTCTCTATTTTTTAACCAAGGCAAAATAATTTTGATGATTAATGATTTATATGATATAGTTTGATATCTAGTACTGATAGGCACTCTTCTACTTTTTTCAAAATTTTATCATTTTCCCATAATTTTTAAATTTAAATTAAAAAAATTTTAAATTTTAATTTTTCATAATTTCATCATTTTCTTTGCAATTCTTAACTTCTTAACATCCTCCATATGAATTTTGTTATAATTTTTTTGTTTAGTTCCATGAAGTAACCTGTTGGTAGTTTTACTGGTAGTCTCTTTAAATATGTAGCAGCACTTAACCACTCACTCATTCTTGAAATTTCTTTTTCCCTTGGCTTCTCTAATATAGCATTCTCTCAGTTCTCTTTCTATCTCCCCAACTGTCCCTACTCTGTCTTTTGCTGGCTCCTATCTTCTTCCTGCCTTTTAAACCTATTGTTTATTTTTATTTTTTTATTTTTAGATTTTGACATTCATTTCCACAAAATTTTGAGTTCCAACTTTTCTCCCTATCTCTCCCTTCCCCACACCCCATAATACTTTGAATTCTGATTACCCCTTCCCCCAATGTACCCTCCCTTCTATCACACCCCACCCTTCCCTTACCTCCATCTTCTCTCTTTTCTTGTAGGGTAAGATAAATTTCTATACCCTATTACCTATATTTCTTATTTCCCAGTTATATGCAATAATAATTCTCAACATTCGTTTCTAATACTTTGAATTCCAACTTCTCTCCCTTCCTCCCTCCTTCCCCATCTCCACTGAGAAGGCAAGCAATTCAGTACAGGCTATATATGTGTCGTTCTGCAAAAGACTTCCATAATAGTCATGTTGTGTAAGACTAGCTAGATTGCCCTCCATCCTACCCTGCCCCCCCTTGTCCCTTCCCAAAAGTGTTTACTTCTAGTTACTCCCTTCTACCATTCTATCATCTCTCTTTCCCCACTTGTCCCCTTCTCCTCTCCTTTCCTGTAGTGTAAGATAGATTTTCATACCAAATTTAGTGAGCATGTTTTTCCCTCCTTAAGTCATATGTGAAGAGAGTAAGTGTCACTGAACAAGATTTTTTTTATCTCTTTTATGAGTGATAGCCTGCCCCATTCCATTTCTCCCTTTCTCCTCCAGCAGTTTCCTCTTTTACCCCTCAATTTAATATTTTTTATGGATATCATCTCTTCTGATTCAACTCAATGTGTGTGTGTATGTGTGTGTTTATGTATGTATAATCCCTCCACCTACCCAAATACTGAGAAAAATCTCAAGTGTTACACATATTATCTTTCCATGGAGGAATGTAAACAGTTCGGCTTTAGAAAGTCCTTTATGAATTCTCTTTCCTGTTTACCTTTCCATGCTTCCCTTTATTCTTGTGTTTGAAAGTCAAATTTTCTATTTAGTTCTGATTTTTTCATCATAAATGCTTGCAAGTCCTCTATATCATTGAATGACCATTTATTCCCTTGAAGTATTATACTCAGTTTTTCTGGGTAGGTGATTCTTGGTTTTAATCCCAGTTCCTTTGACTTCTGGAATATCGTATTCCAAGCCCTTTGATCCCTTAATGTAGAAGCTGCCAGACCCTGTCCTATCCTGATTGTATTTCCATGATACTCAAATTTTTTCTTTCTAGCTGCTTGCAATAATTTCTCCTTGACCTCAGAACTCTGAGGAATTTCTCTTTTTGGGTGTCTTTCAGGAGGTGATAGGTGATAGGTGGATTCTTTCAATATTTATTTTGCCCTCTGGTTCTAGAGTATCAGGGCAATTTTCCTTGATAATTTCATGAAAGATAATGTCTAGATTCTTTTTTTGATCATGGCTTTCAGGTAGTCTCACAATTTTTAAGTTGTCTCTCCTGGATCTGTTTTCCAGGTCAATTGTTTTTCCAATGAGATGTTTCACATTATCTTCTTTTTTTTAATCTTTTGGTTTTGTTTTCTAACTTCTTGGTTTATCTCATAGTCATTAGCTTCCCTGAACTCCACTCTCTCTTTTAAAGAACCATTTTGTTCAGTGAGCTTTTGAACCTTCTTTTCCATTTGACTAATTCTGCTTTTTAAAGTCTCCTCCTCATTGACTTTTTGGACCTCTTTTTCCAGTTGAGTTAGCCTATTTTCAAAGGCATTATTTTCCTCACTATTTTTTTGGTTCTCCTTTAGCAAGCTGCTGCCTTGTTTTTCAAGCTCTGCTATGGCCTGGGTCCATTTCTTATTCATTTTGGAGGTACTAGAGGCAGAAGCCTTGGAATCCCCTGACTATGCCTTGTTCTTCCTCATCTGAAAGGATAGAAGGACACACCTGTTCACCAAGAAAATAACCTTTTATGGTCTTACTTTTTTCCCTTTTTTGGGTATTTTCTCAGTCAGTTCCTTGACTTCGGAGTCCTTTGTCAAGAGGAGGGTCCTAGTGTTCTCCAACCCCAAGTACCATGCTCAAGGCTGAGATTCAGATCAGCTGCTCAATTCCCCCAGGGGCTCTGGGTGGGGGCAGGGCCATCACTGAGAGATGAGCTGCTGGGACAATAGACCCAGGCTGCTTTCATGGTCACTGTAGCCCCAGCCACCCTCTGCTGCTGCTGATGCCATTGCCTCTGCCGCCACCTGGGGCCAGTGCTGGGGGCACCCTGTTCCCTTCTTGGCCAGCTAGGAAAGCCCTCCACACTGACCTTTGCAGCTTTCTTTGTCACTTGTGAGTTGAGAGATCTGGGACCTTCCCTGCTGGGAATTCTTCCCTGGAAGTCTGTTCAGGTCCTGTTCCTCTCAGTGCCACACAGCCAGGGATGGGCTCTGCTCCTCTCAGTGTCCCCTGAGATAGACCTTTCCTGTAGGCCTTCCAGGTTACCTTTGGTTGGAAACCTCTTTTGCTCTGTTGTCCTGTGGCTTCTGCTGCTCTAGAATTTGTTGAGAGTCATTTTTTACAGGTATTTTGTGGGCTGTAGGGGAAGTGCTAAAAAGAATATGCATCTTTCTACTCCACAATCTTGTCTCCACCCCCAAACCTATTGTTCCTTAAGAATGTGACCTTGGGTCCTCCTCCTCTCTTTATGCTCTCTCATCAACTTCCATGGTTTCAGTGATGAACTCTAAGTGTGTGACTCTCAAATCTTCATCTTTAGCCTCATCTGGCTGGAGCATTAGACAAATTCCCAACTTCCTGCTTAGCCCTGCCTCCTGGATCTGCTTTCATGCCTCAAATTCAAAATTACAGTATTTGAGAAATGTGATCGTGACCTAACAGTGGCCTTCTAGGGGAGATCCTACCAGAAAGGAATCCCTATCATAACATACCCCAACAGAGAGTTATCCAACCTCTGCTTGGAAATCTCTAATCAGGGTAAACCTACTCCATCCCAAAATAGGTCAGTGCACTTTTGGACATCTCTAATTTTTGGGAATCTAATTATTACTGACATCACAAGTCTAAATCTACCTCTTTATAAGTTCTATCCATTGTTTCTGCCTCTGCCCTCTAAAACTAAAATGGAAACATTGAGTTCCCCTTTTGAATGCAACTATCCTGTCCCTTTGATTTTCCTCTTCTTCTGGATAAACTCATACTTATTTCCTTCAATGATCCCTATATAACATGGATTTAGGGACCTTCATCAGTGTGATTTGCCCTCCTCTGAACACTCTCAAATTAATCGTTGCCTTGCCAACTATTACAAGAATTGAACACAGTATACCAGATGTGATTTAATTTTAATTTTAATTTTAATTTTTTTTAATGTTTTACAATCATTTCCTTAAAGTTAAGATTTTATCCCCCCCACTCTTCCCCCACTACCCCCCTCCCTCCCCGTGACAGCATACAATTTTGTATAGGTTCTACATATACTTTCCTATTGAGCACATTTTCACTATAGTCATGCTATGTAGTCGAACTAAAATAAATGGAAGAAATTATATAACAAATCAAAACATAGTACACTGAAACCCACCCACACACAAACATGATCTGCTACATTCTGCGAATGACTTCCATATTTCTTTCTCTGAGTGTGGAAGGCATTTTGCCTTAGAAGATCGACATTAGGATTTTTTTTTTTCTCAGTAAGTTCTTGTGTTATTACAAAGTTCCAAGTCTACCAGAAAAAACTCTCACACACTGTGGTCGTTGCTGTGCACAAAGTTCTCCTGGTTCTGCTCCTTTCACTCAGCATCAGATCATATAAGTCCTTCCAGGCCTCCCTGAAGTCTTCTTGTTCATAATTTCTTATGGCACAATAGTACTCCATTACATTCATATACCATAATTTATTCAGCCATTCCCCCAGACCACAGAATACACAAAAATTGTTACCTTCTTATTTCTGGTGTCTCAGTGAATAGAGCATTAGGCCAGGCAGAAGTCAGGAAGACTTGAGTTTAAATCCATCTGCAGACACTTACTAGTTATGTGACCCTGGGCAAGTCACTTAACCCTATTTGCTTCAGTTTTTTCATTTGCAAAATGAGCTGAAAAAGGAAATGGCAAACTACTCTGGTATCTTTGCCAAGAAGACCCAAAATGGTGTCATGAAGAGTTAGACACAACTGAAATAATAGAACAACTTATTCCTGGAATTTATGTCTCTTTTAATGTTGTTCAAGATTCCATCAGCTCTTTTGGCAGGATATCAGGTACTTTTGATTCATATTACACTTGTAGACCACTAACCCCCCAATATTTTTTTTCAAAACTACTATCTAACCATGTGTCTCCCATATTGTATGTGTGAAGTTTGTTTTCTTAAATAAAATATAAGATTTTACATTTATCCCTACTGAATTTCCTTTTATTACATTCAGCCCAATATTCTAAACTTTCAAAATCTTTTTGGCTCTTAGCTGTCATAAATAATGTTACTTATACCTCCTAGCTTTGAGTCATCTACTACTTAACAAAATTATCGCATTTTTATTGCTATCTTTTTTCTTCTATATCACATTTATTTCCAAATATGTCTCCCCTTGCTCTCCTTCCTACCCAATAGGCTATCCTTTGTAATAAAGCATTTTAAAAAGAAAGAGATAAGTAATGCTAATCAATACATCAAACATGTTGGACAGTTTATAAAATATTCTATAGCCTTTGCAATGAAAGGAAGGAAATCCATTTTCTCAACTATTTTCTGGGGTCAAGCTCAGTCATTATAATTATAGAGCATTATGTTCCTTTTTCCCCCTCTACATTTTACTTTACTGCAGTAATTGTGTATTCCATGCTTCTCTGAGCTCTTCATATTAATTATTTCTTAAAGCAGAGTCATATTCCATTCCATTCACATAACATCTTTTGTTTAATTATTCCTCAGTTGATGAATATATATTTTTTCCAACTTTCTGTAACCACAAAAATTGCTGATACCTCTCCCATGATTCACAATTTAAAAAAAAAAAAGGATCCAAGATTCTTCTCTATAGATAAAATATAACACCAAAACAATCCATCTGGCATTACTGTTGGTAGATCTGCTGTCTTAATATGTACTCAGAGAGGTTTGGAATACCAAAGGAAGGTTGAGCTCATGACAAGACTTTACTGAGAGGAGATAATGTAGAAGCAATGAATAAAACCCATGTGCTATGAATTTGGGGAAATATCTCCCCAGAAAAAGTAGCTGTAGAGGTGACAAAAAATGTAGCCTGCTGGGTTGATAAACAGAAACTGACTCTTCATCTGATTCCATCTCAAAGAGAGGTCTCCACAATTTTAGACCTCCAATCCCACTTAGAAATTCAGATGAGACATTCCATCCCAAAGGTCTGATGAGATTAATTAAAAGGGAAACACCTACCCAGAAAAGACCTGATCTTGGGTGACACCAAATTTAAACCAAGGCAGAGTATAGCTGTGAAAGTTAGAATATAGGGAAAGCTGAACTCTGAAGAACTGATGCTTTAAAACTGTGGTACTGCAGAATAATTTTGAGAGTCCCTTGGACCACAAGGAAGTCAAATCAGTCAATACTTAAAGAAATTAATTCAGGCAATTCACTGGAAGGCTAAACACTAAAGCTGAAGCTTAAATACTTTGCCACATGATGAGAAGACCAGACTCATTGGAAAAGACTGTGGTATTGGCAAAGATTAAAGGCAAAAGGAAAAGGGGATGGGCAGAGGATGAGATGAATAGATAGTGTCATGGAAGCAATGAACATGACTTGGACAGACTTCTAGAGATTGAGGAGGACAGAAGAGTCTGGAATGCTATGTTCCATGAGACTGGACCAGTAGGACATGGCTGGACAACTAACTACACAACAACTAAAGATATTTCTTTTCTAAATCACCTGGCATCCTGCCTCTATTATTCAACTTCCCTAATAAAGAAAGTAGCTAAGCAGCCTCATCTGAAAGGCAACTTTTGTCACCTGCCCTAGGACTATATGAAACCCAGCATGTGTTTGCATCTCCTTTGTTCTTGGGGGAGTGACTAGTCACCTGGCTACTACCCATCAATATGGCGCGTTCGAGGAGGACTAGCACTCTAGTGAGGGCTTGCCCTTTTCATGGCCACTCACCAATTTTTGGTTTCTAACTAGCACTCAACTCTTACCTGTGACTCCAAGATGCTGTAGCATGTGCAGTGACCGCAACATGGTAAACCATCTTGGCAAACAGGCCAAGCTAGGTTAAGGGTAATAAAGGGGCTCTAACCTATCAGTGATTTCAGGGGAATGTCTACCCCATGCAGGTGAAGATTTCTCTGGCAAAATGGACCATGAACAATTGGTTTCAAAGGCCATAAAGGCAGCTGAAGCAGATGCTACGGTGCCCTTAGAGCTTGATAAGACATCAAAGACACCAAGGTTACCCATTGCATGCTAGGCCATGACCAGTTGTCTTGACTGAACTTTGATGATTCCTGAAGAGAAAGTGAAGCTTTGTGCAACACTGCCTCACCTAAACCCAATTTATGCAGTAGTCTAGACATCACCCTGTAATGTCATTGGTCTTCTTCAAAAACAACAACAGCAACAAAACCCCAGAAGAACAAACAACAACCCTGATCAGTTGATGCTCATTAAACTTTCTATCTGCTAGCAGGGCCTCTAGATATTTTGATCTCCAGTCAGAGACTTAGGCAGAAGAATTGCTCTCAGGGACAATCTCTTGAGTTGAAGAGTTTTCTAACAATGCAAAATGAAGGATCATCAGGTAGAATGAGGGAAACAAGTCTTCTGGATACCAGGTTGGATTAGGTTCCATACTGGAGTCTTGGAGGGAATGGGTCACCCTCTCTCTCCCAGAACAGTAAGATCTGTTTGCTTTTTAACTGTTTAGTATTGTTGTTGCTACTAGGAAAGAAGACATACAGTTAAGGAGGAATAGAAAGTCATCTGGCCCTACAGGAGAAAAGAGAAGATGGAGACAAGAGAAGGGAGGGATGACAGAAGAGAGGGCAGATTGGAG
This sequence comes from Bettongia penicillata ogilbyi, assembly GCA_023548195.1. Taxonomy (NCBI): domain Eukaryota; kingdom Metazoa; phylum Chordata; class Mammalia; order Diprotodontia; family Potoroidae; genus Bettongia; species Bettongia penicillata. The sequence continues at coordinate 655,897 of JAJHZJ010000683.1, read as the reverse complement.
ATAGGGAAAATTAGATTGCTTGGGGTATTGGGGTGGGGGGAGGGGATAAAAGGGGAGAAAATTTGGAACCCAAAAATTTGTGAAAATGAATGTAAAAAATTAAATAAATAAATAAATAAATAAAATTAAAAATAAAAAAAAAAAATTGGGTTGTACAGGCATCGAGCAGGACCAGTTATTGAAGGCAGGATTGAGGATTCTGGACATGGGGCTGATTCATGCTAGTGAAGGGAGGAAAGGTTCTAGGGAAATGAGTCTAGTTGACATTAAAATTCGTTTCTGTGGGAAAAGGAGCTTTCAGCCTTACTTCTGATCTTATTGAGTGACTCTAAGGTTTTTTCAGCTTCCAGGGGACTTCTTCTTTTAGCCAAGTGAGGAAGCTGTTGTATCCTTCCATATGCATATTAAGTACAATAATTCAGGTTAGGGGATGGAGAACACTTTTCTCCTAAATCTATCTTTTGCTTTTATTCAGATTCATTTATAAATAAGTCATTATCTCAGGAACTTTGGGGTGTGGGTGTGCGAGCATATCAAATCGTAAGTAAGATCTTATATTACAGAAAGCATTGATTAATCAGACAAGCAATAAGCATTTATAAGCACTTGCTTACTGTTTGCCAGGAACTGTTTGGTGCTGGGGATGCAAACATTAAAATGTGATGGCTTCTACCCTTGGGAAGCTTACAGGTCTAACTAGAGGGGTGGTCAACAGTGTCAAATATGACAGAAAGGTCATGAGGGATGAGGATTGAGAAAGGACCTTCAGATTTGGCAATTAAGAGAGGGACAAGCTAAGACCTAATTTTATCTTGGGAGTATTCTGCCTGACTTCTGTCAGCTGAGTGTGGAAGCAGGCTAAAAAATTGTCTGCTTATTCTTTTGGGCAGCAGTTCTAGTCCCTGAACATTACATTAGCAGACTGAGGCTGAAATGGCTTGACTGGCTCTAATGATATGAGACCAGGATATAGAAGCAGTAAGCAATCAATCCTTGACAGTGACTCAGACCAGTAGAGTAAGGCACCAGGAAAACAACATACCCGGCGGAGATACTATACCAAAGAGAAGCAGATCTTCTGAGCCCAGTGAGGCAATCTAGACAGAAGAGATGACATACCCTTTGAAGGGCAGACCCAAATTAAATTATTATTACAACATTGCTAGAAAACATAGAGGGTCCTGCCGTATCTATTAGGCACTTGACAAGAATGTTTTTTGTGTTTTTTAAATGAATTTTTATAGATGTCTTTGCTTTTTTTACATGACTAGAATTTCCCCCACTATCCTTCCTTCTCTCCCTCACAGAAATCAATCCCATATTGCGAACAATATTTTTAAAGGAAAGAGTAAAAAAAAGGAAAAAAGTTAGCATAACCAATCAACACACCAAAAAAATGTCTAAAAATATGTGCATTATACAGTACTTACAGACCTCCCACCTCTGTAAAAGGATGGGATGGGAAAGGCTTCTAATTACAAGCCATGCTCATCCTTCATAATTTTGCAATATTATTTTTGGGGGATTATTCTTTCTGCTCATATTGTTATAGTCATTGTATATCTTATATTTCTGGTTCTGCTTATTACATACTATATCAGTTCATAAGGATTTTCCTGTGTTTCTCTGTATTCCTAATATGAATCATTTTTAATAGCACAGTAATAGTTCATTACATTCATGTAGAACAATTTATTCAGCCATTTTGCAATTGATGGGCATCTCCTTTGTTGGCAAGTCTTTGCTATCACAAAAAGTGCTATAAATATCTTGGTACAAATAGGGACTTTCTTCTTTTCAAAAATAAAGTGTTGTAGTCTATTTGACAGGATTATATTTAAAATTTTAAATCAATATTCATCAATGACATTGATCTTTAGTTTTGTGATATATATATAATACATGTATATATGTATACATGTTAACTATTTATATATCCTTGATACAAACCTTTATCAGAAAAATTTTATTCAGTCTTTCCTTATTCAATCATTTTCCTTCTTATTCTAGAGGCATTAATTTTTTCTATAGGTTTCCAGTTTCATGTAATCAAAACTATCCTTTTATTTTATCATTTGTAATTGACTCCATCCCTTATTTAGTTAAGAATAAGCCATCATCTATCTATAGCTGTGAGAAGTATATGTTATATTTCTTTTCCAATTTTTAAATAATATCTTATATTATATTTATGTATTATTTTATAATATTGCTTTCTATATTAAGGTCATGTATCCATTAAGAATTTAGTGTAGAATATGGTGGAAGGTGTTGGTCTAAGATTAATTTCTGCCAGACTGCTTTCCAATTTTTCTAGCAAACATTTAGGGTTCTTTCCTAAGTAATGTATATTTTCCAGTTTATTAAACACTGGGTTATTAAGTTCCATTGTTTCTGATTCTCCCTTATCAATTCTCTTCCATTGATCTTTGTTTGTTCTTCAGTTGTTCAGTCATATCTGACTCTTTGTGACCCCCCTGGTCCATAGCTTGCCAAGGTCTTCTATCCTCCACTATCTCTTGAATTATATCCAAGTTCATGTTCATTTTTTCCCAGGATGCTATGTACTCATCTCATCCTTTGCTATCCCTTTTCCTTTTACTTCAATCTTTCCCAATTTCAGGGTTGGTTTTTTCTTCTCCAGTGAGTCTCATCTTCTTACATGGCCAGAATATTTAAGCTTCAGCTTCAATACTTGACCTCCCAGTGAATAGCCTGATTTGACTGATTTGACCTCTTTTCTGTCCAAGGGACTCTCAGAAGACATCTCTAGCATCACAATTCCAAAGTGTTGATTCTGTGGTGGCCAGACTTCTTTACAATCCAACTTTCACAGCTATACATTGCTACTAGAAAAAACCATAGCTTTGACCATACAGACTTTGTCAACAAGGTAATGTCTCCGCTTTTTAGTATCCTGTACGGAGTCGCCATAGCTTTCCTTCCAAGGAGCAAAGCATCTTTTAATTTCATGGCTGCAGTCACTGTCTACAGTAATCTTTGAGCCCAAGAATATAAAATCTGACACTGCTTCCATTTCTTCTCCCTTTCTTTGCTAGGAAGTGATGTCAAGATTTTAGGTTTTTTTTTCTTTTTTGATTTTAAGCCAAGTCACTCTCCTCTTTCACCTTCATCAAGAGGCTTCTGAATTCCTCTGCACTTTCTGTCATCAGTGTTGTCATTTGCATATCTGAGATTGCTGACATCTCTCCTGGCAACCTTAATTCCAGCTTTTGATTCATCCAGTCTGGCATTTCACATGGTGGATTCTGAATATAAGTTAAATAAATAAGATGACAATATACAGCCCTGTCATATTCCTTTTCCAATCTTAAACCAACTGGTGGTTGCATGTTCTGTTTTAACTGTTCCTTCTTGGCCTGCAGGCTAGCTTCTAAAGACCAGACTGCCAACATTTGCTGGATTATGGAGAAAGCAAGGGAGTTCTAGAAGAACATCTACTTTTGCTTCATTGACTACACTAAAGCCTTTGACTGTGTGGATCACAAAAAAAAATGTAGCAAGTCCTCAAAGAGATGGGAGTACCAGATCCTCTTACTTGTCTCCCAAGGAACCTGTATGCAGGCCAAGAAGCAACAGTTAAAAGCAAACCTGGAGCCACTGCTTAGTTTTGCTATTTTGGTATTGCTGAAACATAGCTTGCAGAATCTTAAGCATCCTCTTGCTGCCATGTGAAATGAGCCCAATTGTTCAGTAATTTGAACATTTCTTGGCATTGCCCTTCTTTAGGATTGGAATGTAAACACATCTTTTCCAATCCAGTGGCTGCTATTGTGTTTTTAAATTTGCTGGCATATCGAATGCAACACTTTAACAGCATCATCTTTTAGAGTTTTAAATAGTTTAACTGGAATTCCATCATCTCCACTAGCCTTATTGTTAGCAATGATTGCTAAGAGCCATTTGACTTCATTCTCCAAGATGTCTGGAGAGTGTCAGTAACCACACCATTGTGGTTAAGTGGTGTTAAGATCTTTCTTGTATAATTCTTTTGCCACCTCTTTTTAATCTCTTTTGTTAAATCTGCTTTTGTTAAATCCCTACCATTTCTTGTATGAAACTTTCCATTGATATCTCTAATTTTTTGAAGAGATCTCTTGTTTTTTCCATTTTATCGTTTTCTTCTATTTCTCTACATTGCTTATTTAAGAAAAGCTTCTTATGTCTCCTTGTCATTCTCTGGAATCCTGCATTCAGGTGGGTATGTCTTTCCATTTCTCCTTTTCTTTTTGCTTCCCTTCCTCAGCTATTTGAAGGACTCATTAGACAATCATTTTCTCTTTTTGCTTTTCTTTTTCTTTGGAAGGTTTTGTTGCTACCACATGTACAAAGTTGTGAACTTCTATCCATAGTCCTTCAGGTACTCTATCTACCAGATCAAATCTTTTAAATCTATTCCTCACCTCTATTCCATATTCATAAGGGATGTTATTTAGGTCATACCTATATAGCCTGATGGTTTTCCCCACTTTCTTCAAATTAGGTCTGAATTTTACAATAAGATGATCATGATCTGAGTCACAGTCAGGTCCAGATCTTGTTTTAACTGACTGTATAGAGCTTTTCCAACCTTGGCTGAAAAGTAGACACTCATTTTGATTTCAGTAATGTTCATTTGTGGAGTTGCCTTTTGGAGTATTGAAAAAGAATGTTTGTTATGACCAGTGAGTTATCTTGATAAAACTCTATCAGTCTATGCCCTGCTTCATTTTGTACTCCAAGGTCAAACTTGCCTGTTATTCCTTGATTTCCTGCTTTAGCATACCAACTTCTTATGATGAATGTTATATCTTTTGGGGTATTATTTCTATGAGATATTGTAGATCTTCATAGATCTGATCAACTCTGACCTCTTTGTCATCAGTGGTTGGAGCATAGACTTGTATTATTATGATGTTGAATGGTTTGCCTTGGATGTGAACAGATATCATTGTCATTTTTGAAATTATACCTCTTACTCATCTTTTTATTGTCTTTGAGGGCTGCTCCATTTCTTTTAAGGGATTCTTGCACACAAGAGTATATGTAATGATCACCTGATTTAAATTCACCCATTCCCATCCATTTAAGTTCACTGACATCTAAGATGCTGATGTTTAATCTTTCCATGTCCTTTTTGACCACACCTAGCTCACCCTGGTTCATAGATGTTATGTTCCAAGTTCCTATGCAATATTGATCTTTATAGCATAAGACTTTCCTTTTCTCACCAGATGCTTTCACAACTGAGCTTTCTTTCAGCTTTGGCCCAGCTGCTTCATTAATGCTGGAGCTACTTGTGGTTGTCTTCTGCTCTTTTCCAGTAGTATATTAGACACCTTCGGACCTGAGGGGTATATCAGCAAGCACCCTGGCACCCAGGAGGGCCTGCTGCACAGGTTCTTAGATCTGCTTTTCCCAGAGAAAAACAACTTTAAGAGAGGTAAGCAATCTTATTTTAATTACATATACCAACAGAGAAAATACAAAGAGGACCAACTGACAGGGCTTCCAACTCTCTGACCGTAGGCAATTCTTACATTGGTACTAAAGAGAGAAGCTCCAATGGTTGGGTTTCAAAGAGTCTCATCTGGCACACAAACCTTATTCCAAAAGCTAAACCTCAAAGCAAAACCTCACTTCAAAGTATATATACTCTTTTCAGAGCTGGACGGTATGACCACTAGGGATCTAGGGCCTTATCAGCAATCAGCAAAAGGTGTGGGCCCCCATACAAAACAAACTTCCCCAATATTCCTACCTGAGGTCTATCAATGGACAGGGAAGATTTTTAACTCCAATTACAAAGGGCTTGTCTTCTGATGCCATTTCTTTTATCATTTTAGTGCCACTCATGGAGATTTCTTGACAAATATACTAGAATGTTTGCTATTGCCTTCTCCAGTGAATCACCTTTTGTCAGAACTCTCAACTATGATCTGTCCATTCCTGCATGGAATAGCTCAGAGTTTCATTGAGCTATGCAAGCCCTTCTGCCACCACATGGAAATGAAGTCACAACAAGGGGTTAGGGGTGTTGCCTTTTCCTTCTCTAGCTCATTTTATGGATGAGGAAACTAAGGCAAGCAGGGTTAAGTGACTTGTCCAGGGTCATATAGATAGTAAGTGATTGAGACCAGATTTGAACTCAGGTTCTCCTGACTCTAGGGCCAGCCCTCTATCCACTGTGCCACCTAGCTGCCTTCCACTGATCTACTGACCCATTTTTAAACCAAGGTCAGATGGCTTCAATTACTTTTGCTTTATAATATAGTTTGAGGTCTGGAAGGACTATTTCTCTTTTCTTTCTACTTCTTTTCATAATTTCCCTCAATATTCTAGATCTTTTATTTTTCCAGATGAATTTTGTTACTATTTAATCAAGTTTTATAAAGTATCTCCTTGACAATTTGATTAGTATTGTATTAAAATGTTAATTAAATTGGGTAGTACTATAAATTTTACTATATTGGCATGACCTCACAATAAATACTGAATATTTCTTTCAACTACTTAAGTTGTTATTTATTTATTTTTAGAAGTATTTTTTAATTTAATTTCTACAAGTATTTTGTATGCTTTGATAGATTGATTCCCAGATATTTTATGCATTTTGTAGATGTGAGGCGTGTTTTTCTTTCCACTATTACTTTTTATATTCTATGAGTATTCTTATATACAAATGCTGCTGAATTTTGAGGGCTTATTTATTTAGTAGTCTGGTACTTCAATGAAACTATTAATTATTGCAGTACCTTTGCTGATTCTTAGAATTTTCTAAGTAAATCATCAGATAATCAGCAAATATAGTTTTGTCTTCTCTTTACCTATCTCAAACAATAGTGAGGAGGGAGGACATCCTTGCTGATCTCTATTAGCAAAGTTTCTAGTCTCTAGTGTATCACCATTGCACATGATGTTTGCTTTTGGTTTTAGATACTTTTTAAAAGTTTTTTTTAAAATGTCTATATTTTATAGAGTTTTTTTTAGTATATATATATATATATATATATATATATATATATATATATATATATATATGTATGTATTGGACTTTGTCAAAGACTTTTCCCATATCTACTGAGATAATCATGTAGTTTGAGTTGTTTTTCCTTCTAACATGATTAATTATGTTGATTATTTTCCTAACGTTGAATCATCTTAGTATCCCTACAAAATCAACTAAGTCATGATGAATGATTTCTTAAATAATTCATTGTAGTCATATGACAGGATTTTATTAAAATTTTTTGAATCGATTTTCATTAATGATATAGGTTTATAGTTCTTATGTGTTTTATACTTCTCTGGTCTAGGTTTTAGGGCTATATTTGTCTCATAAAAGTAATCTTGTTAGAGTGCTTTCTATTTCAATTTTTGGAAATAATTCATGTAGTTTTGGTATTAATTATTCTTTAAAAGCTTGTCAGAATTCTATGAATCTATCTGAACCAAGAGTCTACTCCTTTGCAATTAGTTTGCTTCTTTTCCTGGGATTGTATTACTCAAGAACTCTACTTGATGTTTTGTTAGTCTGGGTATTTTATATTTCTGAAGGTATTTTCTTGTATCTTTTATGTTCTCAGTTTTGTTAGCATATATAGTAGGTTCTATTAATTCTTATTATTTCTTCTGTGTGTGTGTGTGTGTGTGTGTGTGAGAGAGAGAGAGAGAGAGAGAGAGAGAGAGAGAGAGAGAGAGAGAGAGAGGAGAGAGAGTGATTTCATCTGTTTACTATTTTCTTCATTTGATTTCCTGTCCTGTAATTTTTAATTAAATGGGCCAAAAATTTATCAATTTATCAGTCTTTTCAAAGTATTAGCTTTTTAGTTTTATTTATCATTTATACTGGATTTTGGTTTCCAGTTTATTTATATTCCAATTTTTTAAGTATCTTCTTTTTGTGTTTATTTTAGATTTGTTTATTTGTTGGATTCATAATTCTTTACATGTATATAATCCTCTTTTTCTATTTTGTTAATACATGGTAATAGGAGTATAACTACATGGAAACTGAATATTATTCAACATTTACTTTATAACTAAGAGCCTTCCATAAAGAGAATGTATAGCTACCCAATGGTTTCTTATGTTTGTGGATGGGGGATGCTTTCTTTTTAGACATTTATAAGTACCATAAATCTTCAGCTTTCTTTCCCAAGCAGATTATAATAACTTTGGATTTGAAGGATGTTTGGGGCAATGAAAAGATTCTCAATTATTCTTAATTAAAAGAGAATGTGCCACTACACATATAATTTTGGCTGGTGAGGAAGGAACATTCCTTCCCTGACTACATAACTAGAGCCTTCCAGTTCACAAAGAAAGGAGGTGCTAACCATCCCTAGGATTTACCCTTGAAGCAACCCTGGTTTATATTGAACTCAAGTAAAAACTGGACCAGCCAGAAAGGCCTCAAGGAATTTGACTTTTTCCCACTGAAAATAAAACTCGCTGAGATTTAGTCCCATAAGAACCCAAAGCCTACTTAGGGTAGGTTTCCCAGAACCCACCACAGAATCTGAGACTTTGAACAGGTCTCAGCAGTTTTCTAGTACAACCCATACCCAAAAGAAATCTCCACTAGAACACATGTGACAAGTGATGGTCTAGCCTCTGCTTGAAGATTGCCTAGGAGGAAGATTCTGCCACTTTTCAAGGCCCCAAGTAAACATGGTAGTGTATATAAAGGGACAAGTGACACCGAGCAAAAAAGAATGGTATAATGAAAAGTATGCGAATCTCAGAGCTAGAAGCTCTGGAGTCTACCAAGAGCCAATGGGGTGGCAGATGGCACAGTGAATAGAACACCTGACCTGGAATCAGGAAGAACATCTTTCAAATCCTGCTTCAGACACTTACTAATTATGTGACCCTGGACAAGACACTTGCCTCTGTTTGCTTCAGATTCCTCATCTATAAAATGATCATAATAGTAGCACCTACCTCCCAGGATTATTGGGAATATAAAATGTGATTCCATCTGTAAAGAACTTAGTATAGTGCCTGGCACATAGTAGGCATCATGGAAATGTTACCTATTATTATTATTTTTCCCAGCACTGATACTTATTAACTATGTGGCTATAGGTATTTAAGTCATTAAGTCATTTAAATATAATTACTCTCAGTTTCCATAAAATTCAAAAAAATGGGGATCATGATTATACTACCAACCCCCCATGGTTATTGTGATTAAAACATTTTGAAAGCCTAACACTTGTGAATTGTTATTAAGAAGTGGAAAACAGTGAGGGAAGTGTTTTAGAATCTTGCTATCCTAAATTTGCATCCTAGAGATGAGTTTGCCTGTGTATTTGCAAGAAAAACAAAGTAAAACAAAAGACAATGGTGGACCTGACACTAAATACTGTAGATCTGTGCTCATCGTTAATTCTGAACTCATTAATTCATCCAGGATAAAGGAAGCCAGTCAGCTATATTAAAGATGAACTGTGAAGATTCCCTGGTAAATAGCTGTGACTGATAGAAAGTTTGCTTCAGTACTTTCCAGGGAGCATTTTCAAGAAGAGTTTCTTGGGAAATCACAATGGACACATCTCTCTTCCCTTATTCCAGTCATCTTTTCCTTTTTCTCATTGTCTGTCTCTTCCCCTCTATTGGGTCTTTTATCTCTGCCTACAAACATGCTCATGTCTCTCCCAATAAGATCTTTCCTTGATTCTGCCACCCCCTTGAGCTTTTATCTTATCTCTTTTTCTTTCCTTTTACTTCTCAAAAGCTGTAATCTATAGTGACTAACTCTAACTCTGGATATTAAACAAAATATAAAATAAAGAAATATATGCTCACCAAAGGTGCTGGATATTGTCATGGAGAATGTACAGAGTCCAAAGGTAACTCCCATAAATGGTGAAGTCCTCTGGATATCCCTGTTATGAATGGTATTGTGCTTTTTGCATCAAGCTCTAGAACACTGTTGAGAACCCTAAATGAGATCCAAAGTAACTATCTCCCTGAAAAAAAACCAAGCAGATGGAGAATGTCTGTTGTTTAGATGTTGCTATACTGTAGGATGGGCAGTTGATAATATGAGCTCATTAGGACTTGTATAATGGGTAGATACTGAAGGTTAAAGGACTAGGCCCAGAACTGAATAAAATTAGGAGAATGGGGCAGGTTACACTTAGAAAGCTGTGCAAAACTTTCAATTGCCCCAAGCTTCTATATAAAACAAAATCAATTTTTTAAAACTCTAATCTTCTTCTGGAAATGCAGTATAGCTACGCTCTCTCCAAGGAATCAAAATGACAGATCATGCAATGGAAAATAAAAAGACTCAGGGTAGTCATAAATAGACTTCAGCATATCATAAACAACGAACTGTACACATGAATTAGTATAAAAGATATAATCAAAGATGTGCATGACCCAAACAGGGTAATTTTTTTCAGAGCAAGCAATAGAAGATGGACATATATGTATGTATATATATATACAGATACACACATGTCATATAAATGACACATATACACATATATGAGATATACACATGAGCATATATATATATACATATATACACATACTCATGAGCTAAAGCAATAGTAAAATTTCCTCTAGGAAAACCCCTAGAACTGTAAAGGGGAAGAGTTAACTGGGGTCCAGGAACCCAGCCTGACAGGGTATGGGGGTAATCCCATATACTCTGGTTAGTTCTTTCCCCTCAGGGTGCTACCCCCTCAAATACTGGTTGACATCTGTTAGTAAGCCAGACGTAGTTTGCTTATGGCAAAGGCTATTTATTAGAGTTAGGCGACTTGGAATAAAACACTATCCATCCCCCCCAAAAAAAGCCTGTGATATAGTCTCTGTCTTGTGCATATAGAGTTCAGGTCTTAGAGTTTGAGCTTGTACTTGGAGCATCTTTGGCAAAGGAGTAACTTGTAGATGTTGGAATCCTTTCCTCTCCTTTCTGGGTACTCTAGGGTATGATGCAGCTTTTCTGCAGAGCTCCTCATAGAACCTTGAGTTGTCCTATTCTCATTACATCCAGTTCACCCTCAAATCCTGATATGGACTATCACCAGTCCTTCCCAGCTTGCTATGAGGATACCAGGACTTTAGACCCAGTGTTCTAATCACTGCACCACTGTGGTAGCATCCCTATCAATGAGCTCATGGAGTCAAGAAGAAATGAATATGAAAAAACCAAAGGGTGGATCTTCCATTGTCTTAAATAAATTGCTCATGATATAAATGTATTTGTTGTTGAGTCATTTCAGTTGTGTCCAGCTCTCCATGACTGCATTTGGGGTTTGCTTGGTGAAGATATTGGAGTGGTTTGTCTTTTCCTTATCCAGCTCTTTTACAGATGAAGAAACTGAGGCAAACAGGGTTAAGTGACTTGCCCAGGGTCACACAGCTGGTAAGCATCTGAGATTGGATTTGAGTTCAGGTTCTCCTGACCCACACAGGGCCAGCACTCTACTCACTCTGCTACCTATATATACCTTATACAGGGATGGATCTTTTTAATAGTAAAGAAACCTTTGGCACCCTTAATTTCTTGATTTTGAACCCTATTTAACCTTGAAGGAAAAAGACACAAAACAGAAAAATGCCAAGGGATAGAAGAACAAGTAGGCAGCATTGTATAGTAGAAAGGAGCCCAGGATTGGGAGTCAGAAATCATTTTATGTATTGTACACATCTGTGTAGGGACATGTGTCCTCTGATAGGAAGAATATAAGCTCCTTGAGGGCAGAGACTGTTTTCTTTTTGTCTTTGTATCTTCAGAGACTCTCACAATAAAGGGCATATAATAGGTGCTTAAATGATTCTTGTTGCCTGATTGATAAAGGACCAACTTTATCACAAAATCACAGAATTGTAGAATTTAGCTATGTGGTCTTATGCAAGTCATAAATTCCCTAAACCTCAGTTTACTCTACTGTAAAATGAGTAGGTCAAATAAAATAGCTTCTATGTTGCCTCCAGTTCTAAAATTCTGTGGTTCCATGACATTTTGAACAAATTGAATGAGGACCTAGAAGGCATTCTGAGCAAAATGATAACACAAAGCTGAAAGAGATAGTTAAGGCTTTGTATGACAGAATCATGATTAAAATTATAATTTTAAATTGTTAGACTAATATAATGGTCTGAAAGAAACAAAATAAAATTTGCCAAATCTCAGAATGTCAAACTTGGAAATGATGCTACCAGCTTTCCATTCCTATGTGTGCTTGAATAACAATCCCTTTTACAAGATTCACCTTGAACACAGCCTCCACTGTGGACCTAGAATGAGAGAGACCCATTAGCTCAAAAGGAAAGACCACACACCTAATTATTAGGAAGTTCCTGACATCTCACTATCAAATTTGCTCCAGAGCTCCCTACATGGACAACACAAGTCAAGTCCCTCTAATAATTTGGAATAGGACTAATTATTTAGAAATTATTTGTTATTATTGTTGTCATGACCCCATTTGGGATTTTCTTGGCAAAGATATCAAAGTGGTTTGCCATTTCCTTCTCCAGCTCATTTTACAGGTGAAGAAACTGAGGCAAACAGGGTTAAATAATTTGCCCAGGGTCACACATCTAGTAAGTGTCTGAGGCTGGATTTGATCTTACAAAGATGACAATTACCATGCTCGCCTCTTCCCACTCCTACATAAACATCCTGGACATGTTTTTCCTCTTCAAGTTAAACATCTCTTGCTCCTTCAACTAGTTTTTACATGACATGCTCTCCATTCCCTGGTCATCTGGGCTGTCATTCAAATACGCCATTTTGCTGATATATAGTCAGATCTTCTATAAGAGGACATATGTGTTCTTAAAAATCACCGTGCTATGAAAAATCACGCAAGAAAAACCACAGGGCTCATGGGAAAAAATGAGATTAGGGGTATGACCCTCAAAAATTTCATCAATGACACATAAAAAAGAGAGGAATTAAAAAAAATGGTAGCATGGTTATATACATGTTAAATAGTAAAGAAATTTATAAACGTTCAAATAAGTAGTGGTGGACTCCATGACTTTAGGCTTTTACTTACCTTATACCCCAGTTCTCATAGGACTCAGGCTGGCAAAGTCCCCAGGATGCAGGGATCAAGGCTGGGTCAATAGGGCTCAGTGTGGGGATGTGTGGGGTTCGAATATATGGGTATAGACTAGCCCTCTTCCACCCACAGCTTCTTCTGCACCTGAAGGTATATAATAAATCTGGCAATTTATCTCAAAAAAAGACCTGAAGTAAGACTGAATGCAGTCTTTTTGTTTTAAACTTTTTAAACTTTCTTTATTTTTCTTGTATGTTTGAATTTTTTGGTCCATGTTTTGTTTCACAGCATGGTTAATATGAAAATATGCTTTTCATGAATATATATATATAAAACCTACATCCAATTGCTTGCATTCTCAGGAAGGGAGAAAGGAGCAAGAGAATCTGAAACTCAGAATTTTAAAAAGAGAATGGTAAAAATTGTTTTTAAATAGAATTGGGCAAAAAAATTTGTTTATAGACGCGATCATCAGAAGGGCTGCAGCTTTCAAGTTATTGAGAAAGTTTTCTTTGTTCTTACTATTTGTCATGAATAAAATTGCTCACAAATAAATGAAAAACTTGCATTGGTTTCAAATTTTTCCCTAATACATCATTTGTGTTGGAACAAATTGGCACTTTCAAAAGAATTCTTATAGAAGAATTAACTGCGCTTTCTAAAATGTGGTGCCTGGAAGTCAGTGCAATATTTTAGCTGTGGTCTGACCAGCTAAACATTCTCATCTTTGTTGTTCAGGACACTACCTCACAATGCAACCTAAAATTAATTTCCTTATATGGCTCTCATTCAGTCTGATCTCGTTACATTAGACTCAATTCTCTATCTCATATGTTGACATTTAGTTAAAGGAGACAGTACAGTATAGTGAAAAGACCCTTGAATTTGGAGTCGAAAGACTTGGGTTTGAATCCTACTTAGCTTTGTCACCTACTAACTAAGCTACCTTGGCCAACTCACCTCTTGGTTAAATGGCACTGGGCCATAGATCCCCGACACACTTCACTAGAAATCTGCCAAGATTTCTCTTCGATCTTGAGCTTACAGAAGATGGGCAATAAAGGCATATTGAACTGAATGAAGGGAAATAAAAAGACCCAAGATTCATCTCTAGGAAACAGAAACCTTCTTACACTCCAAGATAGTTTTAACCTTCTTGTTGAAGGACATCTCTAAATTCCCAACTTGAAGTCTGAGAATCCTGGACCTTCAGAACCAGAAAGGACCTTAGAGATCATATATTCTCTTCAGAAAACAGAGACCCATGGTAGCAGGGGTGTGCTAGTAAATGTTCAATAACTGACTCTCTGAGGGGTAGGGGGAAGTCTTCAGGACATACTTCTAAGTTTAATCACATTATTAGCATTTTCTCCCTTAATTTCTTAAGTCAAGGTGGTCAGTAAGAGAATAAATCAAGTCCTGAGTTGTAGTATTTGCAGATTTCTGAGATATAAATGCTGATGCTGAAAAGTTAACAACCAGGTTTTCTATTAGCTCCTACTAGCCTACTAGTCAGCTCCAGCACACCCCTGCAGGGGAAGTTATTTGCCCAAGATCACAAGGGGCATAGTAGGATAACCATGGCATTAGAAGTCAGAAGGTCTAATTTCTAGTCCTGGGTCCATCATTAACAAATGGGGTAAGTTTAAACAAATTATTCCATCTCACAGGACTTCCGGGATCCTCATTTACAAAAATGAGAGTATTGGACTTATTGGATTGTAAGATCAGTAGACATTTTATTAAGGCCCTACTGGTGGAAGGGTGGGGGTAGGGGAATAAAAATGTACAGAAGACAACAGCCTTGTTCTCCACATTCCTATATCTTATGCCCTTCCTTCTACCTCTTTTTACTATGTCGATAAAAACAGAAGGAAAATATAATGTGGAAAGTGAGATAATCTCTTATGAATAATTTCTAATAAAATCACAATTGACTACTGGTTGAATATAAGTCTTGCCTTTTACTTTCTCCAAATGTTCTTTAGCACAGGGAGATGTAGAGAACATTGAAACCGTCTCAGTGTGCAGAAAAATAAAACACTGAAAACATGGGTGGGGGAGAGTAGAGATATTTTAATGGTTGGCTCAATGGTTTTTGTGAAATTTGTTTGAATAATGCCAGCAACATCTGGAGTTAGTAGCACATCTGGTTTCAGTGCAATGAAAGGAGTATTCACTTGACTGGTTCTTGTTGCCTTAAGCAGTTCAAGAATCCAACAGAGAAGGTACACAGTTATCAAAGATGATAGGAGTGAGAAGGGAAAATGGACCTTCTTTCTAAGGAAAAATGGAAGATGTCTGTTAAAGAAACCATTGTCCTGGAAATGAGGAAGCTTCTGTTTAGAGGATTATCCTTCAGCTGGTAGAAGCATGATCTCTTCTAGAAAAAGTTCTAGATCTACTCACTAGGGGTTAGTTAGAGTCATAGAATTATAGAATGTTAGAGACTGAGGGATATAAGAAAATGTAATCCAATTCTCTCAACACACTGGAGAAGATAGCATATGAGGATTATATATTGTCTTCCCCACTGGAATGTGGGGAAATGTGAACAGAGACTGTCTTTTACCTGTCTCCATATCACTAGCACTTACCACAATGCCCAGAACATCATAGGTGCTTAATGAATGCTCTGAATGATTGACTGAAGGAACTAGGGTGTTTAGCATAGAGCCTAGAGAACTTCAGGGTAGGGGGAACAGGAGAATGTCTAGTGTCCTTACCCCCAAATTATCTTGTAATACACATAGTTATGTATGTATATTTTACATATATTTATGTTATACATTCATATGTTTCCATGTTGCTGTTGTCTTCCTCAATAGGATGTAAACTTCTTTAGAGCTGAGATGATTTTATTTATGCCTTTGCATTGGTGATACTTAGTGCTAAGTCTGCAGCACTTAGCACATTTAGTCTGGTAAATAGTAGGCACTCAATATATACTTGTCAATTGATGTAAAAGGGATTCCTATTTATGTACAGGTCGGACTAAATGAACTTTAATGTCTCTTCTAAATTTAAGATTCTGTAATTCTGCGAATCAGAATGATACAGGTACAGACCATTTAAAAGTGGTGACCAGGTATAGAGAGATTGATTCAGAGTATGGAGTGGAGGAGAGGGTGGAGAATGTCTTTTTTTACTCTCGTGGAACATGCTCAGATATATTTTTCCTGGTTCTCATTGACTGCAGAGACCTGCTTCTGATCATGTGTGACTCAGTAACTAAAAACAGGCACTGTGAGATGACAAATTCCATTATGGTATGCAAATCAGGGGAAATGATGATGAGTGGCATGGTTGGGGGGGTGGGGAGCAGCCAGCACCCTCAATTCTTTCTATTTGTGGGATATGTGCTTTAGCAGGTGTGTACTCACAACTACATGGAGGTTGAGATGGAGAATGGATTAATCGCTACCCTCCCACCTAATCCTCTAGACCCAGTTTAAAACAGTCTTGCATAACTCACAAGCGGATAGGAAGGCACACTTAGTTGAGGGTCCTGATTTCTCCTTTTGTGCATCTGCTGAGTTATCAGCTACACTGACTTTGCATCCAGTAAGGGAACTCTTCAACATTGCACACTTCAAGTCTCACAAAAATGAGTCATAAGTGATCAGAAACAGGCTCCAGAATACTCATAATCTGCAGAAACCAGGAAGGGCACCTCTTAGTATGTTCCATTGAGGAGGTGGGATGATGGAAGGTTCCCAATACAAGAATCCAACTTTGGAAATTTGTATTGATTCCCTCACCAAAAGTTAGCCTGGGAGGCAGAGTAGAGTACTAGACATGAATATTCATTCATTCAATAAGTATTTATTAATCACCTACTATGTGCCAGGCATTATGCCAAGCACTGGAAGTACAAGATAGTCCCTGCACTCAAGGAGTTTATAACACAATGGGGGAACACAACATGCAAATAAATATACACAAAGCAAGCTATGGACAAGATGAATAAGAAATAGCTAAAAAAAGGAAGGCACTAGAATTAAAAGGGGTCAGGGAAAGTTTCCTGTAAAAGGTGGAATTTTAATTGTGCCTTAAAAGGAAGTCAGGGTGATAAGGAGCTGGATCAGAGGAGTGAGTTCTAGGCATGGGGGACAGCCAGAGAGAACGAGGAAGATTACAGGTTCAATCCTGTCTATGACATTTTCCTAAGTGACCTCCATGACTGATGGGGTTCAAGTCCAAGCCAAAACCATTTCCCCATGGATCAAGAGAACTTTTGTCACATTTGTCTGCAAGGCTCCAGAAAGTCTGGCCTTGGGTGGGGGTGGGAGGGGTGGGGTAGGGGGTTTCCTTGGATTCCCTTCCATCCCTCTCAGTACAGATACTCTCCATCGGATCACCATTTAGCATTCTCTTCCTTTGATCCTAGCATCCTTTTGCTATTCCTGACTACTTAGCATTCTCTTGAAGTCCTAGTTTTCCAGCCTGGTTTGTGGATTCTCTGGACTACTGGGCACTCCCATCAGGATCCTCCCTGGGGTTGATTTGTGAAGACCATCCCTAGGACCCCGAGACTACCTGGCGACACCTGGATGCTTTCCTGAGTCTTTTCTGTGTTTAAGGTCCATGTTGCCTCCATGAAGGCTAATCCAACTCGGACTCTGTCTAGCTAAGATTCTGTCTGGCCCGCTTTGCAATACGAGCGTTACAAACGGTTAGGTTCCTTAAGAGTCAACCCAAGGTAGTGAATCTTTAATAAACTTTGTTTACTTTGGCTTTAAGAAGGATTGTGTTGAATTCATTCGAACAGGACTCGGCGTGTTGGCATTTTTGGGTCCCCCAGCACCCCTGAGCCTCATCATGACCATTGGGAAATCATTTAATGCTTTGAACCTTACTTTTTTCATATGTAAAATGGGCATACTCCCTAAAGCTAACTTCCCAATTCTTAAGATTACTTTTAGGCTCAGATGTGTCATAAATACAAGTGACTCGCAAACTTTAAAGTGCTATCTATTCATTTAGGATGACTTAGCCTGGATTTCAGTTCAATTTCCCCAGTCCTGGCTTTAGAGAAGCCAAAGTTCTCTAGCAGTGCAAAGCTCATGACGATCAGAGGTGGAGTTTCCATGTGTGAGGAACATTACAAAGGACCAGTTTGGCTGGATTGTAGAGAGTGTAAAGGGAAATAAAATATAATAAGGCTGACAGGAAGGTTGGGCACAACCTTGTTGTGAATAGTTTTAAATGCCAGATATGGGAGTTTCTATTTGATTCATTCAGTTAGTCATTTAACACGCACTAATTAAGTGTTTAATATGTTCCAGGCACTGTACTAAGGTCTGGAAATACAATACAAGGAAAAAAAAAGATAGTTCCTGCCTTCTAGGTTCTAATCTTCAATTCTTTTTTCTAAAATTAATTTATTTGCTTTCATTTTTCTACCATCACTTCTGTAAGTTCTAATCTTCAGTTCTAATGGAGGAAGATAATACATAAAAGATGGAAAAGAAGGTGGAGAGGAGGGAGGTGGGTGTGGGGCATGATGGAGAAGTCTGTAGCACAGCCTGGTGAGACATGAACAAATGGCTAGCCTGGGCACCCTCTTTGAATGGAGGTTATGGGAGGAGTAGTCCAATCGGAGGGAGTGGACCATGAGACTGAGAACTCTTCTAAGGTAGGAATTCCTGGGCTGAAGAGGTCATCTAGGATGAATGGGGGGGGGGGATGGAGGAGTCTGGTTTCAAGATTTAAGGCACAACAGAAAGGCACTGGAGTTTATTGAGTAGAAGAGGGACAAGATTAGATCCACCTTTAGAAAAATAACTGGCAACAGTGTGTGGTATGGATTTACGTAGGGAGAGATTAGGCAGAGAGAACAATTAGAAGGTTATTGCCAAAGGCTAGGTCAGGGTTGATGAAGACCTGAACTAGGGCGGTGGTTATATGAATATAATGAAGAGAATAGAATAGAGAATTGCTGTAGATAGAGTCAACAAGACTGATCCCATATGTGGAGTAAATGAGAGTAAGGAATCAAGAATGACATCAAAGTTGCAAACCTGGGTGATGGGGAAGATGATCGTGCATGAACTGAAGTTTGGAAGAGTAGATTTTGGGAGAAAGGCAACCAATTCTGTTTTAGACATGAAGATTGAGATGCTTACAAGTTCTATGACCTTGGGGGAATCATTTAGCCTCTCTGAGATTCAGTCCTAATTTCCTTTTCATTCTCTTGAAGTCCAAGCATAAGTGTTTCCATTGTCCTCTCAACAATGAAAGTTATAAACTATCAGTCCCTCTGAGTGACAATTTTTTAAAAGATTTTTTCTTTTTGTGTTTTGTTTTTAGACAAATACTAAACTTTAAATACACACAAGAAAAGAAACACATAAACATAAATATTAAAACTTAAATATAAAAGAAAAAATGGAGAAAAAGCATTGCCATGTGCACAGCCAAATGTAAGAGAAGATTCAAAATATATATTAGATATTCAAAATATACAAAATACACAAAATTTCCATTTCAAGAAAGGTTATGTAATAAATACTATGTATTGGTTTTAATGATTTCTTTAAGTTGTGAACAGAAGAAACATAAGATGATAGATTTCAAGACAGATCTTAGAGGCCATGGCATCTAAACCTCTCATTTTACAGATGAGTAAACTGAGGAATAGAGAGGTTAATGAACTTGCCTAAGGTCACATGGGCAATAAGCATCCAAACCAGGAATTGAACCCATCTCTTTGACTCTAAATCCAAACCTCTTACCACTGCACCAGGGCATGTCCTGCTATTTGGACAACAAGGTACAAAGACCAAGATAACTATCACAATGAATTCAAACTAAAGCAGAATTAACCTTCAATTCATCATATATTTAATCACCATAATAATTATGTGTAATGTGATATGAAAATGGATAAGTTCACATAAATGACTATAATTAGTCCATCCTTCGATATAGGCAAATCAAGTTTTTTTTAATAGTTTTTCTCTTTTCATTTTATTGATTCTCTAGAGATGAGAAAAAGGAGAGGCAAAAAAATATAGTTCTTGTCCTCAAAGAGCACACCATCTTGTGGGGGAGACAAGATACAGAAAATGACATACACAAAAGGTATTTTCAGGATAAATGGAAGATAATCCCAATGGGAAGACATCATCAGATGAGATGGCCAGAAAAAGCTTCTGACAGAAGATAGTTAGAGGTGAATCTTGAAAAAATTCAGGGAAGTCAGTAAGTAAAGGGTTCTTAACTTTTATTACATCCTGGACTCCTTTGTCAGTCTAGCAAAGCCCACGGACTCCTCAGATGCATAAATAAAATTCACAAGATTTCAAAGGAAGTATGCAGACATACTACAGTAATCAAAATGTTTAAAAACAAGTTCATGGACCCCAGGTTAAGAAGTCTCACTCTAAAGTCTTAATATGGTCAATGTCAACATTTTCCCAGGATATCACTTACAGTTGTGTTTAATCTATGAGGAAACCACTTTATCACTGTTTTAAATTATTTTTGTTCAATTTGAGTGATTAGAGATGATTTGTTAAGTATATTGTGATCTCAATTAAAAATAGATATTTATAGAAAAGTCGTAAGAGACTGATGACAGTGATTTGCAATAGTCACCTCACCTGATTTTCAAATCTCCTGCAGGAGACCCAATGCTGCAACTGTAATGACATTTAGAGTGAAGACGACCTCTAGGGTCAGCTCTTAGAGTTTAGATTTCCTCCCATCTGGAAGTAGCATAGTTATAAATCCCAGCATGAAGGTCTGCCCTGTGCTGGTTATCTTGACCTGACCCTGGCCAGGCTTTACTGGGGAATTATTTGCTGAGCAGTGTTCTACGGAAGATGATATAAGTGAATTAATCTTGGCTTGGGTCCATTCTGCTATGGAGCTCTGCACCTGTGGTGTTTAGTGACCAGTCCAGTTTTCCCCCTGTGTTTTGTCTAGGCTAGTGTAT
This sequence comes from Bettongia penicillata ogilbyi, assembly GCA_023548195.1. NCBI lineage: Eukaryota > Metazoa > Chordata > Mammalia > Diprotodontia > Potoroidae > Bettongia > Bettongia penicillata. The sequence continues at coordinate 634,921 of JAJHZJ010000683.1, read as the reverse complement.
TGGACACAGATGCAAAAGAAATGGAGTTCATTTTCTTCATCCCTTTGGGAACATGGGTACTTGGTGGGAATTCCATTGTGTGCCTGTGCCTATATACAGTATAGCAATTACACTCATTGGCTCCATTTTCTTTCCTCTGTCACAGTTCTTCACCCTGTCTTACACACTGTTTACTAGTGCAAACCCATCTACCCACATAACTTCTACTATTCTGTCCTGTCTCCTCCAAAAAGGAGGCCCCTCTGTCAACCCCATTCTCTCACTTATCCTCAGTCTCTCCCTATCTACTGCTCACAAACATACTCATGTCTCCCCATCCTCAAAAAACCCTCCCTTGTTCCTTTCATCCCTCTTGATCACCATCGATCTCTTCTGCCCTCTGTGGCTAAACTCCTTGAGAAAGCTGTCTACAATAGGTGCTTCCTCTTCCTCTTTTCTCTTCTTCTCTTCTTAACTTTCTACAATCTGGCTTCCAACCTCATCATTCCACCAAAACTGCTGTCTCCAAAGCTACCAGTGATCTCCTAATTGCCAAAATACCATTATATAGCAAGTTGTGAATAGTAGATTTGCAGTGTCATATGCAATCATGCTATGGAAATGCTCATTTTATTTTATGAATTAAAGATAAAATAAATTTTAATAAAGAATTTTTCTAAAAACTAATTAAATCTACCAGTTGGTTGTTAATGGGAAACATACTGGTGGAGACTCAGTCAACAGGCAATAAATTTATTAAGTACTTATTATATGTCGGGCAGGAAGTACCCTAGAACCATGTAAGCAACCACTTTCTATGGATTTAACCTGAGAGTGGTAACTGGGGAACAACCCAGAGTGTTATGTTGCATTTGAATCTATTACATATACATATATATGTGATTATATGTTATAGACATACAAACATATATATGTGTGTGGAGTACTGCATATATATGTATAGATTGGAGGTATACATAACATATTCTTATATATGTACATTTGTCCCGATAGAATACAATCTCCTTGAAGAAAGGGGCTGTTTTGTTTTTGTCTTTAAATTCCCAATGTCCAGAATGAGTCTTTAGACATAGTAAGTGCTTAATAAATGCTTAATTGATTATCTTTCTGTGTGGCAGCATAAAAGATGTAGGAGAAGGTTTGGGGCTAGTCAATTCCCCACTACTCTCTTGAAATTATTTTCTTTAAGATTATGAAAGATCCTCTAATCAAATCCACTGAGCTATTTTTTAGTCCCCAACTTCTCTGATACCTCAACAACTCTTGCCACTGCTACTAGATATCTTCTGCTCCTTAGGCTTGAAAAGCTCCTTATTCTCCTCCCATCTCCCAAATTTTTTGTTTCTTTCATTGACTAATCTTCCCATTCTTTTAATACAAGTGTTCCTCAAGGGTGTGTCCTTAGCTTTTTTCCCATCTCCCTTAGCAATCTCTGTTCTCACAGCTTAGATGGTGACCTCTGTGCTCTCCAGTATATATCCTCAGAGATTCTTGACCTTTCTTTAGAACTCCAGATCCCCATCTCCAACTGCCTTCAGGACACCTTCCCCTAGAGTCTTAACAGGTCCAAAATCAATTTCAGTTTTTCTCCTCTGTTCTTCTTTGTGATTTCATTCTTTCTGTCTCTAGTACTGACATTTCCTTGGTCCCTCTGTTCAAGGCTGGTCCTTCTTCCCATTTGACCCTGGCTCTGTGCATTATGGTAAGCAGTCCTTTATACTCCCTGATTATGAGTCCTTGAAGATGATGATCTCTCAAGACTGGTCATGGTATTCATGAATTAATGTCTTGGTGGTTTTCTTTTCCACCGTTAAACCCACTTTAGGTCTGACATGGTCTTACTCAGTTGTCACAACTCCAGGACCCACTTTATGATTAGGGTAGATTCAGGTCTAGTCACACACCATGTGTTTAGAAATTAGAATTTTGTTGTTGCTGTTGACAAACCCAGAGGGGCAGACTACAGCAGATATGTGATGACAGCTGGGATGGCAGCCAGGTGGGTGACAGAGGACAGATTCTTCCAACAAATGTATCGCATTATGTAAGTACTCAAGAGCCAGTTGTACGAAATCCAATGGGTGGACTGTTAATTTACCATGTGTAATGCCAGGCTACCATGAAGATACTCTGAACAAAATGATTAATGAGTATTCCTCTAAACCACTTTTTTCATGCTCTCTTCTAGGGCTAATCTTACACTGACATATAGTAGAGGTCATATCTTCTGTCCTCCATCCCACCAGCCCCTTTGCCTTTTCAGACCATGAGATGAAATCTTCAAAATGGCAAAATCAAACCATTATAGCACAAAATGTATCACATAGTTCTTGGTGCTTGAAATTCCACCAGTGGAGATTTCTTTACTTAAAAATGATGACCTTTATTTAATTGTGAACATCCTTATAAGTGTCATACTTCAAGCTGTGGTCAGTAATTTATACCTCAAGTTACGGCATTTCATTTACAGAAGCATAATTTGAAGTGGTACTCTGCTCCAGTGAACTTATATCTAGAGTATTACATTCTAGAGGCTGATATATTAATAAGCTGAAGGACTTCCAGAGAAGGATAACTAGGTTTAGTAAGATCCTCAAGTTCATATCTTGTGAAAATGGATTGAAGGAACTAAGAATGTTTAACCTGGAGAAGAGAATACTCAAGGTAGGGGAAGAATGGCTATGGTAAATACACGCATCGTGGGGGTAATGGTTGCTTAATCAAGTAATTTTTCTTTTTTAAAAAAATATTCATCCAAACTTTGGGGACAAGAACTCACTATCTGACAAATGCTTCTGGGAAAACTGGAAAGCAGTTTAGCAGAAACTAGGTATAGACTAACATTTTACATCATATGCCAAAATAAGGTCAAAATAGGTACATAATTTAGACATAAAGTGTGATATCATAAGTAAATTGGAGGTGCATGGAAAATTTTACCTGTCAGATGTATGCATAAGAGAAGAATTTATGACCAAACAAGAGATAGGAAGGATTGCAGGAAGTAAAATGGATATTTGATTACATTAAATTAAAACATTTTTGCACAAACAAAAACAATGAAACAAAGATTAGAAGAAAAGCAGAAAACTGTGTGGGTGGGAATTTTATAGTAAATTTCTCTGATAAAAGTTTCATTTCTCAAATATATAGAGAACTGAGTCAAATTTATAAGAATACAAGTCATTTTCCAATTGGGAAACTGTCAAAGGATATCAACAGGCAGTTTTCAAAAGAAGAAATCAAAGCTATATACAGTCACATGAAAAATGCTCTAAATCACTATTGATTAGAGAAATGCAAATTAAAATGATTTTGAGGTCCAACCTCATATCTATCTGATAGACTAATAAGACAGAAATAGAAAATGACAGATGTTGGAGGGTATATAGAAAAGTTGAGACACCAATACACTATTGGTGGAGTTATGAATGGATCCAACCATTCTGGAGAATATTGTGAGAGTGAATAAAAGGAAGTAGATACCACTGTCCCTTCCCTCAAAGAGCTTACAATTTAGTTGTAGTTGGTGGAGACAAGACCTATCCACAAAAAGTAATACAATTTTCGAGCTGAAAGGAACAGTGGAAGTCTATACCTTTATTTATTAATCCATTTGTTTATTTTAAAAATGAGGAAACTAGGGCCAAAATCAGGGAAGCAATTTACTCATCTTTATGGTAGTCATGACCAGTACCTAGGGCTCCTGATTCTGAGACCCTTTGTGCTATATCACATGTGCCATACCATAGTACCAGAACCAACTGAACAGTATTCACACTAAGTGTCATTCAGGGGTTGAGACTTTTTGCCCTGTTGCCACGGGGCATGGGAGATTTGAAAATTATTAATACCTTAGAGCAGGTAGCACTTTAGATGTCCTACAAGCCATATGGAAAGAAACGAGAACCTTTCTTTTGGCAACGAATTATCTCCAATCAGAATAGGGTGAGAACGACTGGCAAATTATAAAACAAGACTGAGACAAAAGCACAGTGAGACCAAGGGAAGAGAATCCAGCTGGATGCTTCAAAGCACTATGAAATGGGATGTTGGCAAATTCATCTTGCTCAAGCAAGGACAATTCTTGCCCTGAAATTGAGGGTAAGAAAGCATACTAAAAAAACCTTTCATTGAAGAACTCTCCAGTGCTATAACTCCAGTAATCAGGTCTGAAGATTCCTTTGTGTTCTCCTGCCGTGGTGTCTATTTCACCTAATTACTGGCCTCTTTACCTTCTTACTGACACCTCTGAACTAGAGAAATAATATTTCTGTTCTATCCCTTTGGATTCCCCATCTAGTTCCTTCCCTCTTCAAACTATGTTGTATTCATTTTACAGATAACAATTTTGTTTTAGATAAAAAAGGTATTTAGTGAGAATTTACAGGCACATGGACATAGGGGAAACTCTTAACTCAACCATACAAATCCAGTAAAAGTTGAGGCACATGAATTATCAGTAGAAATTTCTCAAGTATTACAAATAAATAAACCATTAAAAAATGACCCCTCTATAAAGAAAATAGAATTCTTAACAATAATTCCAAAAATGTAAGATACATTTTTTTTCCTAAAAAGAGGATGGAGGTATTGTGGTGTAGTGAAAAAGATAAAAAAATCTATTAGAGTACTAGTTTGAATTTGGCTCAACCAATTGTGACACTGGGCCTCAGTTTCCTCATATATAAAAATGAATCAGTCAGACTAGATAGCCTTTGAGATCTTTTCCCTTTCCAAATCTATGATCATCTGATGATTCATTGATACTTGTCCCAATAGGACCTGCCATGTGACCTCCTTAAATGGAAAGAAGGATCAAGAAGTCTTTCTTGGTCTACAAAGAAAAAATGGGATAGAAAGTCCTATTCCTTCTATCCTACCAGAAAGGAAAGTGAAAGGAACATCAAAAATTTCTGCTTTCTTGGTCATCAAGTAGAGAAGAGAGCATAAGAAGAGGTGAACTAGTGGGAAAAGGGGGCAGCCAGGTGACACCAGGCCTGGAGTCAGAAAGACTCATCTTCTTGAGTTCTAATCTGGTCACATACTTAGTAACTGTGTCACCCTGGGCAAATCAATTAACCCTGTTTGCTTCAAATTCTTCATCTGTAAAATGAGCTGAAAAAGGAAATGGCAAACCACTCAGTATCTTTACCAAGAAAACCCCAAAAGGGGTCATGAAGAGTAGGACACAACTGAAAATGACAGGACAACAACAAAAGTGGGGGAAGAAAATTAAGGTCAAAAGAACTAAGACCTTAACTTGAAACCCTTTCTACTACTGTTAGTCAAGTCAGGTAACATGCTTCTAATCATAATCCCTTTTCCTAGGAATTAAACCCTTTCCTCAGTTCTTATTTCAACATATTCTAAGACTCTTCCAACTCCAAAGGTCAGTAGAGATTGTGTCTCTTTGTGAAGAAAAGAGCCAATGTTGAATACAGTGAGTTCTTCCCCATCAATAAATAGAAAGCTGCCTACCTAAACCAATCCACACAAATCTATCTCCTCAATCTATGCTCCCATCAAGATCACTCTTTCCTAAGTAAGACCTACTGTACTGACTGGAGCCAAGTGAAGGAAGATTGAATTATTCTATATCCTAAAACTCCCCTTACCCCCAACTCCATTGTCTGATTTCAACTAACTTGAAAGTAGCTTGGTATTCAGTGTTAACTACAATATTGCCAAAGATGGCTAAATAGACATGTTCATAAAAACTCTCCTCAGTGGAGTGTTGATGGTGCCTGTCATCATGTCATTCACATAACACTCACATAACAATTATGTAGAAAAGCTCCTAACAAGGAATAAAAGAAAAGATAATGATTTCTAGTTTGCCCATTTCAAATTCTGGTCGTTTTGGAAAATCTTCACAGAAATTCTACTCTGATGCCTTCATGGAGGTGATTTTGACTTCTTGAAGGCTATGATGGCAGAAGACAAGCTCTGGAATTTTCTACCAAGGTGGAAAGATTTTCAGCAAGTTCCCAAAACCAGGATGTACCTGCCACCTGGGAATCAGCCTGGCTAAGTCCAGAGAGGCTCATTACCTGAAGACTGGTCACTAGGTCATAAATTCTTTGGCCCTGGCTAATCTAAAATAGATTAAAATACAAAATGACCTTCATTTCTTTGTGGCCCCTTTCTGCTATAGCACTGATGATAGTGAAATAATGGGGAAGGAAGCTTAAGAATCACACACAGTTTTTAGATAGTCTATAAACATTAACTTCCCTTCTGAGAATATAAATGTGAGATCTATGTCCAAGGAATATAAGTTGATATACTTTGAGAGGAAGCACATGAATATGGATATTGTACTGAACATGAAATCAGAAAATATGAAATGGAAGGACAAAGGAAGGTTCTACTCCTAAGATAAGAAGCTGTCAGAATTGGATTCACATGGTATGTCCCAAGGCATTCAGGAATATCATTTTCTAAGACATTCATCCCATTTACAATGCTTTTAATGCACAAAAAAGACCACAAAGAAGATAATTACAGTTTATTTACCAACCTTAAGTGCAGAGAATGGAGAAACTCTGTGAAGAACTTGAGAAGGAACTTCAATCCAACTCAGTAATAGTAGTTATTATTTACATAGAGCTTTAAGATTTGCAAAGCACTTTACATAGGTCAACTCCTTGGATCCTCAGGAGACCTCTGGGAGGTAGGTACTGTTGTCATTATCCCCCTTATACAAATGAGGAAACCAGGAGAGGTTAAATGACTTGCTTAGTAAGTGTCTAAGGCACTAGTTGGACTTGAATCTTCCTGTCACCCAGTCTAGCTCTCTATCTACTTTGCATTTATCTAAAGGCCAAAATTTAGTGAAAGTAGGCACAAGGGGAAAAAATATTTAAAAATATGGTTTCAGATTAAGAAACAAAGGGAGCCAAAAGGTTTATAGATGAGGACTTCTGCCTCAAAATCATACTTTCTTGCAAGAAGAGAATTGAAAGACATGAGATTTAGCAATAACCAATTTAAAAAATAAAATCATCAATTTATTTTTTTTGGGGGGAGGGTGACTAGACCTATGATTTTATTGTTGTAAGGAACAACCAAAGAAGAAACTCTTTCTACTTATATAAACTGACCCTTTATAATTTATAGATTTGAATTAATTGCCTTAGAGAATTGACTTAATTATTAATTGAATTAATTAATTGCCTCCTTTGACATTGGGAGGTTGGGTGGCTTGCTCAGTGCCACAGAACTCTAAGGAGGACTTGATTCTGGGTCTTTTTGGACATGAAACTATTATATCTATCCACATAGTTCTTAATAAGTGAGAAATGATTGATTACTGAAGTGGGAGTCATTTCAAATGAGTATCTATATAGACAGAGACACTCAAATTATTGCAGGAAATATAAAAATCAGTACCAAAACAGGAGAGATCCTAGATATGCTGTATATGTGCAACAGCTCATTTCTGACCTATTTAAACAAAATGGCAGTGTTGCTAACATGAGAAATCAATAAAGGAAAAGACATTGACATGGACTATCACCATTTTCTACAGAAGTTTAACCACAGTAAAATAGTCACCACAATTAGCTAATTGACTGAGATACTTTCACCAGTAAACAGTGTTTTTTCACCAGATGAAAGAAAGACAAGGCAGATAAGGAAGCACTGGTTTGTAATTACAGAAGACAATAGACAGTTATGAAGAATATCTCCTTACAAAAATCAGGTAGACATGGAGGAAAAAAATGATTTTAAAGAAAGCTTGGAGCAAAATTCAATTAAGGCAATTAAACAAAAGACTTTTTGAAGATGAAAAGGAAAAGACAGTAAATGGATGAAATCTGGAAGAGATCAGTTAGCATTTCAAGATATTTTAATCAACAACAAGAATGGAACTGCCACATTTGTAGACTAACAATTGTGGTGCCTTTGTCCCTGATAAACTAAATAAGAAAGTTGAAATAGCACTAAAAAAAGAAAACATGAGAAGACTAGCTAAACCAGAACAAGTGTACTTGAATGGAATCATGCTAGAGGCAATGCAGTTTTGAAAATATTGAAGGGCTGATTCTCAAGATATTTGAAAGAGAGAAAGATATTGAATGACTGGAAGAAATCATGGATGATATAACAACTAGAAAAAAATGACTAATAAGAGGCCTAAATATCTAACAGCCTATATGTTTATCTTCTCAGAGATATGACATCTTTATAAACATTATCTACAAATATATTGAGTATCTTTGGTTAAAAAAATATGAGAAGGGAACAGGACAACTTCATGAATTATTTTCTATAGTAGCCCAACAATTGACTGAGAGGCAATAGATACAGCTGTGTTTATTATTTTTAGAAAGCATTTTATTTGATAGAACATGGAGCTTCAAAATCTCTCCTTCAAAAAAGCATCTCCATGCAAATGTTAATATCAAACAAAATTCCTTCTATAAAATGAGGAATTGAAATAATCTACAAGGTCTACTTCCACTGCACCATGATTCCATAGAATGCCTGACTGTATTGCTGAAGGTTACCTACTCTTCACTAGACAGATAAAACTTGGTGGAAAGTGTTTCTAGTCACTACTTACAGGGTCTTTGGAAGGAGTAAAAAAAAAAACACATTTTGATAGGAAAGAAAAATGGCCTTATTTTAATAAGATAAAATTGAATAGGGAAAAATGTAAAAAATGAGCGGTAATAAAAAATCTAATTCAGAATAACTCAGTTGGGATAGGGGGAGGAGCCGAGATGGTGGAGTAGAAACATACACATATGCTAGCTCCTAACCTACAGCCCATAAAATACCTGTAATGAAGAGCTCCCAACAAATTCTGGAGCAGCAGAAGCCACACAACAATGCAGTGGAGGAGATTTCTGTTCCAGAGATACCTGAAAAACTGCCACCAAAGGTCTGTCGCCCACCGAATCCAGAGCAGAGCCCAGCCCTGCCTTTGCCGTGGCACTGAGAGGAGCAGATCCAAGCAGGCTTCAGGGACAGAATCTCCAGTGACTGCGCACGTCCCTCAACCCACAGGTGCCAAAGGTCAGTAAGAGAGTCTTTTTGGTTGGCCGAGAGGGGAGTGGGGTGTCTCCATAACTCAGGCCTCCTGGGGAAGCAGCAGCAGACAGGAGCTCTCAAAGCAGGGAGGAGCTTGGATCCATTGCTGAAGGTCTCTGCATAAACTCTCTGAGGGAACTGAGCCCTGTGAGGTGGCCCTGCCCCCACCTGAGCACCTGAACTTAATCTCACACTGAATAGCAGCCCCACCCCCACTGAAAGCCCTGAGGCTGAGAAGCAGCATTTGAATCTCAGACCCCAAGCACTAGCTGGGTGGAACTGGAGGCGAGGTGGGTGTGGTGAGGAAACTCAGAAGTCAAGTAATTGGCTGGGAAAATGCCCAGAAAAGGGAAAAAAATATCAGACCATAGAAGGTTACTTTCTTGGTGAACAGATATCTCCTCCCATTCTTTCAGATGAGGAAGAACAATGCTTACCATCAGGGAAAGGCATAGAAGTCAAGGCTTCTGCATCTCAAACATCCAAAATAAATATTGAATGGGATCATGCCATGGAAGAGCTCAAAAAGGATTTTGAAAATCAAGTTAGAGATGTGGAGGAAAAACTGGGAAGAGAAATGAGAGAGATGCAAGAAAAGTATGAAAAGCAGGTCAACACCTTGCTAAAGGAGACCCCCAAAAATGCTGAAGAAAATAACACCTTGAAAAATAGGCTAACTCAATTGGCAAAAGAGGTTCAAAAAGCCAGTGAGGAGAAGAATGCTTTCAAAAGCAAAATTAGCCAAATGCAAAAGGAGGATCAAAAGCTCAGTGAGGAAAATAGTTCTTTAAAAATTAGAATGGAACAGATGGAGGCTAATGACTTTCTGAGAAACCAAGAAATCACAAAACAAAACCAAAAGAATGAAAAAAATGGAACATAATATGAAATATCTCATTGGAAAAACAACTGACCTGGAAAATAGATCCAGGAGAGACAATTTAAAAATTATGAGACTACCTGAAAGTCATGATCAAAAAAAGAGCCTAGACATCATCTTTCATGAAATTATCGAGGAAAACTTCCCTGATATTCTAGAACCAGAGGGCAAAGTAAATATTGAAAGAATCCACTGATCACCACCTGAAAGAGATCCAAAAAGAGAAACTCCTGGGAACATTGTGGCCAAATCCCAGATTTCTCTGGTCAAGGAGAAAATATTGCAAGTAGCTAGAAAGAAAAAATTCAAGTATTGTGGAAATATAATCAGGATAACACAAGATCCAGCAGCTTCTACATTAAGGGATCAAAGGGCATGGAATAGGATATTCCAGAAATCAAAGGAACTAGGACTAAAACCAAGAATCACCTACCCAGCAAAACTGAGTATAATACTTCAGGGGAAAAAATGGTCATTCAATGACATAGAGGACTTTCAAGCATTCTTGATGAAAAGATCAGAGCTGCAAAGAAAATTTGACTTTCAAACACAAGAATGAGAAGAAGCATGAAAAGGTAAACCGCAAAGAGAAGTCATAAGGGACTTACCAAAAGTGAACTGTTTACATTCCTACATGGAAAGACAATATTTGTATCTATGAAAACTTTTCAGCATCTGGGTAGTTGGTGGGATTACACACACACACATACATGCAGACAGAGAGCACAGAGTGAATTGAATAGGATGGGATCATATCTTTAAAACATGAAGTTAATCGGTGAGAGAGAAATGTATTGGGAGGAGAGAGGGAGAAATGGAATGGAGCAAATTATCTCTCATAGAAGAGGCAAGCAGGAGACATTTTAGTGGAGGGAAAAAGAGGGGAGGTGAGAGAAAAACACGAAGTTTACTCTCATCACATTTGACTAAAGGAAAGAATAAAATGCACATTCATTTTGGTATGAAAACCTATCTTACAATACAGGAAAGTGGGGGAGAAGGGGATAAGCAGGGTGGGGGGGATGATGGAAGGGAGGCAATGGGAGGAGGGAGCAATTTGAAATCAACACTCTTAGGAAAGGACAGGATCCAAAGAGAGAATAGAAGCAATGGGAGGCAGGATAGGATGGAGGGAAATATAGTTAGTCTTACACAACACGACTATTATTGAAGTCATTTGCAAAACTACACAGATATAGCCTACATTGAATTGCCTGCCTTCCCAAAGGGAATGGGTGGGGAGGGAGGGATAAAGAGAAGTTGGAAGTCAATGTTTTAGGAACAACTGTTGAGTATTGTTCTTGCTATTAGGAAATAACAAATACACGTAATGGGGTATAGAAAGTTATCTGACCCTACAGGACAAAAGAGAAGATGGGAACAAGGGAAGGGAGGGATGATAGAAGAGAGGGCAGATTGGTGATAGGGGCAATTAGAATGCTAGGCATTTAGGGGTGGGGGAGGGGAGAAATGGGGAGAAAACTTGGAACCTCACATTTTTTGAAAATGAATGTAAAGAAGTTAAATAAATTAAAAAAACAAACAAAAAAAAACACCAAAAAAAAAAAAAAAAGAAATACTCAGTTGGAGAAGGATGGCTAGGTAGCAGTTCATTTAAAAGAGATTTAGGCAATTCAAATGAACTGAAAATTCACTGTGAGTCAACAATGTGTCAAGAAACCCAAGAAGGGAAATTTAAGATTAAATAAAAAGAATCATGGTGTCCAGGACCAGGGAGGTGATAGTCCTACTTTACTCTGCTTTCGGCAGTACACATCTTGAGTATTGTGTTTAGAGTTAGGCTTCACATTTTTAAAAAGCAAATAAAATTAATAAGCTCTAGTACGTCCAGAAAACAGCAACCAAAATGTTGAAGGGCCTCTAGTTCAGTGCCTTCCAAACTGTTTTAGTCATGATTTTCTGTAGGGAAGGTATTGTTGAGTATACCACTCAGCACATACATTTACTTGTTTATAAATTGTATACATGTACAGCTTTTGTACTAGTAATTGTGTTCGTTATAAGACATGACAGAAATTAGAAGAATAGTATATATTTCTTATATAGTATAAAATTTAAAAATAATACTTTATTAGTGATACAAAAACTTATTTGTTCTCACTAAAATACAATTATTAGTAATGGTATTTTTAGTAAAAGCAATGCAATTAAATATTCATTTCTTTTTTAAATCTTGGTTTATTATTCTGTGTAAAAATGATTCAAAGGTCTGACTCTATATTCATTTTATTTTGATTCCTGCTAAAAAAAAAACTTACAAAGATACATAGATTCAAACTGAAGAACTGAATTATTGCTTACATTGGCTTTCATTTTTCAATTTTATCCTTTAATTGTGCGAAGTCTTTTTTGAAATTCAGCTAGCAAATTTCCATTTTCCTTGATATCAACCAATTGTTTTGAAAACAAACAGGAGAGTATTGCATTTTGATGTCTTTAATAAATGTCATCTTTGGAAGATTAAACAGGTTAAAAATTGTTTCCAAATTTTTATAAATGTACAGATAAGAGAATTTTGTGACGCATATTTTCTTCAATCACACACTGAAGATAGAATGTTTGCCCTTTGTTCAGAGAAATGATGACATGACTTGCCCTTGACCTTGTTTTGAGTGAGGGAGGGCTCCTCCAGAGCCATCTGAATTCAGTGACCTGATATTCATCAGGATGACTGGAGATGACCCAGGATGCACTGGGAGACCTTGGCCCTTCAGGCCAAGGTCTTTGCAAGTACTCACTTAGGGTGAGGCAATGCCATTCATTGAATAGTCCTGTTTAAGAAGTAGCCAGGGCATGGCAAGGATGAAAGAGCAGACAATAGTGTCAAAGGCTGTAAAGAAGTCAAGAGGGGTGAGGATTGAGCAAAAGACACTAGATTTGGCAATTAAAAGATCATTAGTCTCTTTGAAGAATCTAATTAGTCTAGTTGAAAAGAAGTTTCTATTGAGTGAGGAGTCAAGGATAATGAGTTTGAAAACCTGAAAGACTGAAAGGATGGTGGTCCTTTCTATGGAAACAGAGGAGGTTGGAAAAGAGGTTGGTTTGGGGGAGAAACAATGCAATGAAATCTGCAATGTAGATTATAATCCATCCATGCCTGCCTCATCCATGCTGTTTACTCTTTCATACACACACATTTCACTCACACACACACACACACACACACACACACACACAAAGCAGAGCATGTTTATTGACTATTGACATTCCAGGCATAAGGAACAGGCAAAGCATGGAATGTGTGTCTGTGCACAGAGAGTTGTCTGGTTTGCCTACAAGGCTGAATGTAAGGAGCGGGATGAGACAGGAAAGGAATGCTGATACCCAATTATGAAGGAGCCTAGAGGTCAGACAAGGAAGTTGGCAACAAGAAACCAACAAGGATTTTTGAAGTGGGGAATGACATGACTAGGTCTATGCAAAAGAACTAGTAGTTTGGTAGCAATGAAGTGAGGAGAGAGGCTGAGGGTTGCCTGTGGCATCCGGGAAAGCATGTGGAGCACAATGGGAAGAAACGGTGAAGTGAGGAATTTTGTCTGTAGAGAGTACTATCTGGTACTGGGGGGTGGGGGAAGTAGCTGTGGTTAAGGACAAAGTAAGGGAATGTTGAATCCATTATAGCTGAGGATGTGGTATGGTTGTTAGAGACAAGTCCATGATTGGCTATTATAGGTAGGGTGGGATATGACTCATCTTCCCATTCTCCATTTGGACGATCATCTTTGGTATCCAGCTGAGGCCCTACTGTGGAGATCAATATTCTTGTCCATGATATGTGATGATTTTTAAAATAATTGGAAATGTATAGGATAGAGAAGAGAAAACCAAGGTGGGACCCCATAGATGATTTCAAGCAGTTGACAGGTTGTAACTTGGAAGAAGGTTCAGATTTGTATGCTTGGGCCAGAACATAGATCCAGAAGCAACTGGGAGAATCAGACAGGGACAAATTATAGCTAGATATAAGGAAAAACTCCCTGACAACTAGAATTTTCCAAAATTTGAATGGTTTGCCTAGGAAGACGTCACTTGAGGTCTGAAAGAGAAAGCTGGATGATCACTTATTTAGGTATGTTGTAGAGGGAATTCTCAGGGCACCTAGGTGGTTGAGTAAATACAGCATCGAGTCTGGAGTCAGAGAGACCTGAGTTCAAATCTGGCCTCAGAGATTTACTAGCTGTGTGACTCTAGCAAGTCACTTAACTCTGTTTGCCTCAGTTTCCTCATCCAAAAAATGAGCCGGAGAAGGAAATGACAAGTAACTCTAGTTATTTTTGCCAAGAAAACCCTAAATGGGATCATAAAGAACTGGATATGACTGCACCAACCGAACAACAAAAACAAACTGTACCTGTAATTGGAGTCTTTAGGAACAACTCTAGAACACAGAGAGATTAAGTGACTTGCCTAAGGTCTACAGTTAATTAAGGGCACAGTCAGTACTTGAACTTAGATTTTCTTCTGACCTCTCTTTCTTATGGCCACCACTTAAATGTCTCAATGTCCCAGTCAGAGGTAACCTCTTCCTCCACTGAACTCCTATAGCACAGCATGCCTCTCATTTGCTCTTTCATGTTCTACCCAAATTACATTTATTCATGTATCTACTTTGTTGGTCTCACCAGACTATATGCCCTACCTAGTAAAATTCCCTGTCTTCTGCAACTCTCTATCACTGCAGCAATTACCACAGTGCCCTGCATATGGTGAGTGCAGAAGCAACAACAAATATAATTGTTGGTGAATGGAAAGGTGCTTAATAAATGTTTATTGATTGATTTCTTAAAATAGAGATGGGGAGAACAGAAGAAAATGGGTTTATTGAATTAGGGGAGCAGCAAATAGGGATGAACTACATGGTTCTATTAAAGAAAGTTGTCCCTCTGAATATGATGAGAGGTGGTGATGGGGGCTGACAGTGAATGACGCTAATGCGGGTCTCTTGAACTCTGAGCCCTAATGATTCTGGGAAAGAGATGAATACATCAAGGCTCACTGATGCCAGTACTGGAGTTAGCACCCTGGGGCTGCTCCTGGCAGTCATCCTCTGTCTCTGGCTCCAGGGAATTGTCCTCCTTCTCTGGCTCTAGGCCTTGCCACCCAGCTTGTGTTTACTTGACAATGCTAAGGTCTTGGAGCCTAGGAGTCAGGGCATATCCTCCTGATGTTTTCAGGGTCTGTGATGAGTAATGCAACCTAGCCAGTTCCCATGAACTCCAGACTATGCCTTTGTCTGGTTGGACAGTGGAGGATGGGCATTGCTTGTTCTCATCAAGAATTCAGTTTGTTAGACACCCCATCCTCTGGAATTAATCTAGTACTGCATGGGGCTCTCAAAAACGTTCACATACACTTTCCATCTTCCAAAGGCAATCTATTGAGCTTTAGAGAATCATTGTATCCCAGGGTTGGACAGGACCAAGTGCTATTAAACCTACCTTTAAAAACTCATGCAAAGTTTACTGTTCTGTTTTACATCCACCACCACCACCCTCACTTGACTGAACCAAATAAGTCTTCCCACTTCTACTCTCCGTGCTCCATTGCTACCAAACTACTAGTTCCTAGGCATAGATGTAGTCCTGTCATTCCTCAGCTCAAAAATTCTTGCTGGTGTCTTGTTGTCAACTTCCTCGCCTGACCTCCAGAGTACTTCATAATTGGGTATCAGCACACCTTTCCTGTCTCATTCCATTTCATACACTCAAACTTGTAGGCAAACCAGACAACTCTCTATGCACAGATACACACATTCTGTGCTTTTGCCTGTTCCTTATGCCTGGAAGGTCAATAGTCAATAAACATAAATTAAGAACCTACTGTGTTCCAGGCATCATGCTACATAATGGGGATACAAATATAGAAAAGAAAGCTCTTGCCCTTACAGATCTTACATTGTAATGGGAAAAGACAACACAAAAAAGAAAGCTGAAAAGTTGGGGGAGGAGGGAGAGTTACCCAGAGCCGGACATGATGGAGGAGTCAAAAAAATCTAAATTGAGTGCAGCTTAGGTGGGAAGTGGGGAGATTTCTGTCCTGTCCCTTCTCTTTAAATGGAGGATTTTATAGATTTTCAAATCCTTAATTAGCCATCAAATTTCCCAAATTTCAATCTTTACAGGCTAGATCACAATCTGGCAATGGCCATTTGCCCAATAATCACTAAGCAACTCCAGGGAAAGAATTCCCCAGTTGTTTAAACTCTAAGGTTCTCCGGTCAGTCTAAGCAAATGTATGGCTGGGGGAAAGGGAGAGAGGGAATGATATACCTACACCCAGAATTTAGTTCCTAGTCTTTGTAGACAGCTCAGAGAGTTTCCTGTACTTTTCATATGCAAATAAACTACTCAAAACCTCACATCCTTTATGAGTTGCAAATGATCCTACTCAACCTTTTACATCCTTTACAAGGTACAAAATGATTCACTCAAATCTGAACGGGGTTCACCATTTATAAGGTGAAAATGCAGTTTTATATCTCCTTGTCTCTGCCGCTTGCTCCTTCATTCTGCAAATTTGCCAAAATTGGAGAGGGTTTTATATTACATTGATATTATCGTTACCTAATAGAGTCACAGATTGGCAATTTACCTCTAAGAATTTTATTGAAAAACATTATATTCTCTTTGAATGGTGATGGCAGATGAAAAGTGCCGGTTTTTGTCCCTTTCCCTTTAATATTAAATTTTTAGGCACAAAATGCTGTCCAAAAAAATCAAGGAATTGATGTACAGAGTTGAAATCTTTATTCATCAAATGCATAGTATTTTCTACTAACTAGGACTATCAGAATTCAACTAGTATCTTTGTTAAGACAAAATTAAATCCAAAAGGGATTCATTAAACTTAATGAAATTATAGGATTTCCTTTCTGGGAGATTTTAACAAACCACTAGATTCCAAGAATGATGGCTGAAGATATTTCCTTTGTGAAGAGGAAGATGAATGAATAGATGGATGGGTGTGTGAATGAATGAGGAAATGGTTGAATGAAAAGACTGATTTAAAAATTCTTTTTCAGTTTCTGAGAATTTATTTTCTGGTAGAATGGAAAGACTCAAGAGATGAAACACATGACAAAGAGAAAGGAACATGTCATTTGGGGTCAGAGGACCAGGGTTCAAATTCAAATTCTTCTACTGATCAATTATGCAATCTTGAGCAAGCCCTTTACTGTCTTGGGGCCTTGGCTCTTCATCTGTGAGACAAGAATTGGATTAGATAATTTTGCTCATCAAACACATGTTTCAATGACTTCTGATCATGGAGGGTCTTGGAAATCTGAGAAAATGTTTAGACCTCATTTGGTAAGCAACAGGGCCCCACTGAAGATTTCTAAGCATTGGTATGAAATGACCAGATTGCTGCTGAGGCTTAATCTGGCAGATTTATTACTTATCAATGAAAGATCTGTTCTTCGAAATTGAAATGCTCTTTTTCCATTTCCCTTAATTGCAATTCTTTTTTTTCTCTAGAACTTTCTGAATGAAATTCACCAACAGAGATTTTTTTTTGGATCTTTCATTTCCTAGCACTTTATTGTCTTCTAGTGCTATTAAGCTCTATTTTTCCATATTATGTAAATAATGACATGCTAGGCTATATCAGAAGTAGGAATATCCAGAGCAAGGGAAATAATCATTCTCCTCTACTCTACCTGAGACAGAATATATTTGGGGTGTTTTATACAAGAACAGGCATCTCACTTTAGGAAGCACTTGGACATTCAAGGTCCATGGAGGTCCATGGACACCTCAAGTGGTGGTCTATGGATGGATTTCAGGGAGTTTGTGAACTTGGATAGGGAAAAATTACATCTTTATTTCAATATAATTTAACATAGTATATTTTAATATACTCAATAAAATCCAACATAATATTTTGTAAAACCATGTTTTATTTTATACATTTAAAGACATTAATTCTGATGAGGAGTCCGCAGGCTTCACGTTAGTCTTTCCTGTTGATGACATGAAAAAAAAAGGATTAAGAACTCTTGTGCTAAAGTGTTTCCAGAGAAGATCTGGGGTGGTGAAGGACTAGTGATTATGCCACATGAGGATTAGCTGAAGAAAATGGAAATGTTTAGCTCAAAGAAGACTTTGGAAATGAGGATGATGGATATGACAGCTATAAGATAATAATACTAATAACAGCAACATTTATATAGTACATACTATGTACCAGGCACGACACTAAGCACTTTACAAGTATTATCTTGTGTTATCCTCATCACATCCCTGGAAAATATGTATTATCATTATTATTTGATTTTTATTATGTTATTATTTATTTTATAGATGAGAAACTGAGGCAAACAAAGATGAAGTGATTTGCTCAGGAACACACAGATAGCTACTTAAGTGTCTGAAGCCATTTGAATTCAGGTTTTCCTGAGTCCAGGTATTCTATCCATGACACCATTCAGTTGCTTCTATGTTCAAATAAATATTCTATTCATGTATTTGAAAAGCTGTTCTAAGCAAGAGGGATTATTTTTGTTTTGATCAAGACACTCCTTACCCCACTGCCATTCAGAACTAGGACCGATGCATCTGGAAGAAACAGAGACAAAAATTTATGTCTTAACAGGCAGTATTATCAGAAATTCACTGGGTAATTGCCAGGAGTACTGAGTTTTCTTTCATGGAAGACCTTCAAGAGAAAGTTGAATGTCCATTTGTCAGGGATGATTTAGAGGGCATCAATGGTTTTTATGGGATCTCTTAAGTTCCCTTGAACTTCTGACATTCTGTGATTCAATGAAACATGAGGTAATAAGCACAGAGCTGAAATCTATGATCCTTGAGAAGGAACAATTTGTGCATCTGGGAATTATTCATGTTTTAGAGACATTAGCCATTAATTGAGGGCAATCCAGACTTCAGAAAGTAGCTTTGAACCTGATTGGCAAATTGAGGCCCCAAATCTGCCAAACCCAAACCCTAATTCCCTTTTCCTCCTTTTCCACCTGCTGTCACTACAACTGGATAGTAGTAGCCTGGCATCTGATCTCTCTTTCCTTTCTTACCACTATCTATCACCACCCTCCAGACTACAAGAGC
Organism: Bettongia penicillata ogilbyi; assembly: GCA_023548195.1. Classification (NCBI taxonomy): domain Eukaryota; kingdom Metazoa; phylum Chordata; class Mammalia; order Diprotodontia; family Potoroidae; genus Bettongia; species Bettongia penicillata. Next base: position 615,913 of record JAJHZJ010000683.1, on the reverse strand, counting down.
AGATTTTCCAAGCTTTATTTATAAGGGTAAAGAGAACATATGAATTTGGGAATAATGTATCAGCATAATTAAAAGTGCTAATAAAAGAAATGTATCCAGCCTTAGACTTAATGTATGGCGCCTAAGCTTTGTGTAATACAAAAGAGACTAAAAGAGACATAGTGTATTTGACAGAAGCAAGCTCCCCACATGGGGAGCCAGCTTCCAGGAGACTTTGTAGGTGTAACGAAAGTGCCTAGGAGAGACATGGGGGCATGAATGAACATTTTGTAACTGGCTCCAGTCAGTTAACTACCTGGTGAATTGAACTACAAGGCTTTTTGCCTGACTGTAGAACATTCAGAGTCTGTCATTTTGCAATTTGTTTGCTCACTCTGAATTTGACTGCTTTGCTGAAACTATCCGATGACAGATGATGCTGTAGGGGGAGAAGACTTAAGCCTTCCCCACAGTGAGGCCAAGATGTAGTCCATGGAAACTCATCTTGCTCCTTTTGCCTCTGTGTTATGTTCTTTTCCATTCTAAGTGAAAGGAACGAATCTGAAGTGTCTGAGCCTGTATTTTGAAACATCAGGAGGACAAATAAGTGGGAATCTGGGAGCCAGAGTCCATGGTAAATATAGGAATAATATTTCAGTAGGCTGATTAGTCCAATAATTAAAAAGAAACCCAGACAACCACAACACAGTGACTTGTGGAGCTGGGGAAAATTCAAGAAAGATGGAGAACCAACTTGACCTACAGGATCGAGAGCCTCTAAGTCAGTGAGGTTCATATTAGCGAAACTGCCTCAGTACATCCTTCACTCCTTTCACATTCAATCACATATATAAAGCTCCTCCCATCTCCCATCCTTCCCTTTCCATTTGGATGATTTGCATTGTTGTGGAGCTAGGCATGTTCAATGGCCACAGTCTCTGTAGAGTTTGATTACAAGTAGAAAACCACACACCCTCCTTTTACTCCCTCCCACCCGGCCTCCCTCCATGAGGTTGCCATTATTTACATGAGAGTAATCAGAGCATTAATTAGAGCAATCAAGGGAAAACCTCCCTGCCTTAATTAAAAACAAAACACCCAAAGATTTTAAAGTGTAAGATTTCCTCAGATGATTTCTTGGCTCATTGAGTTTTTCACTGACTTTGTCCTCCCTTCAAAGTCAGCCTGATATGGAGGCAGACACCTATTAAATGGGCAAATTCAGAAACAGAGTGGGATGACTGGGGCTTTCCCCAAAGTGCTGAAATTAGAAAATGTTGGTAGCACTCACAATCCTTCAACATTATAAGAACAATAAAACTTGGCACCTAGTTAGAAAGAATAATTAAGAAAAATTAAAAGCTCTATGTTTTCCCATCTTCTCAAAGCAGCCTTCTTAGTCTTTTGGGGTCCCAGGGCCTCTCTCTCCACCCCCTAGAGTCCTTTGCTGAACTGAGGGATGCCTTATGCATGGTTTGAGGTACAAAAAGTCCTGGTTACAGCTCTGGTGGTAGGGTTTGATAGTCCCATGGCAGTTGTAGCTGTCCATCCTCAAGGGGTGATGGAGGAAGGGAGGAGCTGATATCTTCCTAGCATGATAAGGTAGTGGCCGACTCAGTGGAAAGGTGATCTTAAAATCACCCTAACTGGCCTTATCACTCACTAATTCTATTTGCCCATTCCCCTGCTTTCCTTTCCCGGCCCCCAATCCACCAGCCTGCCCTGTCCTCCTCTCATTCTCATCTTTCCTTTCCACTTTTATTTATCATCTGATTTTGCCTCTGTCTTTTGTCAGAATTCTTTCACATTAATTTGCCTGCTTACCCGACATTGGACTGTGCCTGGATCCTGACTCACCTCTGGTCTTTCCATTCACTCCTTTCCTGCCTTTGAGATTCCTTTCCTGTGTTTTAGAATCACAGGATCTCGAGAAGGCAGGGACCCTGGAGATGTGCAACCCACACCTACCTACACTAAGAATCTCCTTTATAATATCGCAGACAGGTGATCATCAAGGCATTGTTTGATGCTTTCTGGCAAACTGAAGCACACTGTCTTCTGTGGCAGCATACTTTGGGATACCTTTCACTAGCAGGCTTTTCTTTACGTGTAGGCTAAACCAACTTCACTGTCACTTTCACACAAGTGTGATCCAGTGTGCTCCCCATCACTGGGGGAGTGGAAAGGAAATGGAACCAACCAATCTTGATGACTTTGCCATGCTGGTCCTTCCCTCTTGCAGGAGAGTGTGAGGGCCTAGATCAGAAATCAGAGGACCTGAGCTGGCAGCCCAGCTTTTCTCTTCCTCCTGTGTAATGTCAGGGAAGCTGCTTGACCTCTCTGTACTCTGTCTCCTCATTCATCAAAAAAAGGAGTTTGTAGATCTCTGAACTCCCTCTCTGCTTTAAATCAACAGTCCCATGACCTGAGATTTCCTTTGATTGAGTCAGAAATTTCTATTGCCATTAAGCAAGTGTAGGCCCAGCCTGGGAAAGACTGATCTGAATTAGACTCCTTTACAGAATTTCTTGGCTTAACTGAACTTTGTAACTCTGATGAACTCTTCCTGTGAAGATATTTTAATCATGTTACATCCCATCTTAGACTTTGGAAGACCCAAGATCAGAGAGCCTGTACATATGCAGAATGTTCTGTTAGTTTTAACAAATAGGTGTTGATAAGATAGTGATTGGCACTAACTGGTACAAAATAGAACAGATTCAAAAGGAAAAAAAAAAAGGAATCCAATTGTATTGCAACATAGCTTGAGCTCTGAGATTTTTCTTCCTGGTGTTAACATCCAAGGCAGAAAGAAGTAAGGCAGCTATTAAATCCAAATCCCTCATGGAGTGTATGGGATTGACAGCAAGAGGAAATTATCTTTTGATTTATGATCTGTGCAAATTTTAAGGGCTCTTGGCAGCTAGAACTCTTCTAAGATTGATAGATAACCAGCTAGATAACAAAAACAGTAGGCTGTGCAGGGAGCCTTGGTTTAGCTTGATCTTATTGTTCAACTTATTTCAGTGAACATTTATTATTCACACACCATGAAATGAATAAATCTCAGTGAGAATACCAAGATAAAAAAGAAGTAGTGTCTGAGCCCAAGGAGCTTACATTCTCCTGGGGCAGGGGGTGAGGGGTGGCTGGGACACAAAAATCTCACATAGAGAAGTCAACTCTACTAACACAACTACTCTTACTCCTCCTCTTTGTAAAAAACATTTCTCTAGAGTTTAAGGTTGCAAAGCACTTTGTGTATACAAGGTGTCCCAAAAGCTTTAATAGCTTAAAAGAGCATTAAGACTTTCAAAACACCCTTATGTTATCACATTTGATATTTACAATAACTCTGGGAGGTAGATGTAATTATTAGTCCCTATTTTACAGCTGAGAAAACTGAGGCAAGTAAGTCTCTGAGGAAGGATTCAAACTTGGGTCTTCTTGACTCCAAATCAAGCACTTTTCCACAATAGACATCCAAAGTAACTTCAAGAAAGGAGAGAACACTAACGAGCAAAGTGCAGGGGGCATCAATTCTCTGTGTTTATTCAGTAACAGTGTCTCCCTCCCCCCTACTTCTTGGCTAACTGGGACTTAAGAAGCTGTTCTTGATTCTTTTATCACTGTCCTCTTTTTTCCCTAGACGTCATCATATCCAGAAACTCTTCATTCTATAGGATGAATCAACTCAGATCATTTCCCACCCCAGCTGTGTAACTTCATCATAGCCCCAAGCAGGGTATTCCCTTCTCCTCCTTTCAGCTTCTTTTTATATTGTCTTCTCTGTTAGACTATGAGCTCCTTGAAGACAGAGATTATCTTTTTATCCCCAGCAATAAGCTCAGTGCCTCACACCAAGACAGGGGGAACAACTTGTCTGAAGTCACAGGGCCAGAATTTGAATGCAGGTCTTCTCAGTTCAAATCTACTGCCCTTTCCACTGCACCAGTCTTACATTCTTGTCTCTGAGATAATCTCCCAAAAAACATGCCAGGATTTCATAGCCTTAGGAGAGGTCACTGACCTAACAAATTTCCAAACAAGTTATTTGTTTTCAAAAGTTAGCAGCTCAGGGTAATACTTCAAACAAGATCTGATTCATGATCTGGACTGGGTGAGATATGGCCAGATCCAAACGCCTACGATCTCTGAACATGGTGTCATTGTCTCAAATTCATCCCAGTCCTCAATCCCAGGGTGCTATTGTAGAAATATTTTTGCCTTTTCAACACTTTTCGCTTCCCCTCCCAATCCTACCCTTTAGCCCACTCATGGGCAAGTGGGTTGCCAATCCGAGTTGACTCCACATCAGGATGTAATCACTGATCCAAACTCTCGAAGTTTCAGAGCTGCATTTATAGTAGTGTGTTCTTTTCAGTAATTCACTTTGGCAAGCTCCCATATTCATTCTATTCTAGCTGAGGAAGCCCTTCCAGAAGGATTAGTTCTACTTTGTCCTTAAAAAAGCAAAGGTTAAGGGGCCTTCCTCAGATCACAGTCATAATCACATTTAGTGGTAATAGAAGCAGCTTACATTTATTTAAAACAATGCCTGGCATACAGTAATCACTTAATAAATGTTTTATCCTCCTATCTCTTCTATATATCATCTATCTAGATCATTTATTTATCCATCTCTATTATCTCTTTTTATATATTTCTATAATCTGAATCTACATTGTCTATCCATCTGTCTGTATCATATTTGTCCCTCTACCATCTCTGTATTTCTCTCTATAGTATATGTCTTTATCTTTATTAAACATCTGTCTATACAATCTGTCTATATTATCTCTCTCATCCCTCTCTCCCCCCCTCTTTCTCTCTCTTCTTCACAATGAGCCTGCAAGACAGATAACTAAGTCTAGCAGTGGATAGAGTACTAGTCAGGCAGATGAGTTCAAATGTGACCTCAGATATTTACTAGCTGTGTGATCCTAGGCAAATCATTTCACATCTATCTTCTTCAGTTTTCCCATATGGAAAATAGACATAATAATAGCACCTATCTCCTAGGGTTATTGTGAGGATAAAATGAAATAATACAGTACCTGACACATACTAGACATTATGTACAACACTACTACTACTACTACTACTACTACTACTACTACTACTACTGTACTACTACTACTACTCTTCTTCCTCCTCCTTTATTGTTATTATTTCTATTATTATCTGGGATTAGAGTCAGGAAGACCTAGGTTTGAATTATGCTTTTGACACTTAGCAGCTCTGTGACCTTAGGTAAGTCACTAAATGTCTCTGGGTCTTATGTTCCTCAAAGAAGCTTACATACAGAACTGGAAGGAGCCTTAGAGGTAATCCATCATTCTACCTTTCTATGTTACAGATGAGGAATATGAGACCCCATTAAGTGACAGTCCTGCCAAAGATCACATGGGCAGTGAGGGGCAGAACTGTAACTGAACCCCAGATCTTCCAGTTAGAGGTACAACACTGCTCTCTCCTCTAATACAGTGCAGTAAAAGGAAGGTAATAAAGCCTCTAGTATGGATCTCTCAGGTTATTGTGAAGTTGAACTAAGATAACATATGTAGATCATTCTATAAATGCCTAGTTTTGGTAATAGTAGTAGTACAATTTATTCCCCATTAACATATGAGGAAACAGAGGCTTAGAAAGGAAAAGTGACTTGCCTATGGTCACATCATAACAGAGCTGGGTTTGAATCTAGGATTTTTTTCAGGGCAAGTCCAGTTCTCTATACTCTATACATGTCTAATTCTGTATTTACTAATCCAATTATGGACAGGTGATATGAACATGAAGCTGAGATAGATGCTTTCTAGATGTGTCAAATAAACCTCTAAGGGTCTGCAAAACTCCCAAGTTGGGATCAAGTCAAATTAAAATATCATTGGGAAATATTTAATAAAATAAATAAAAATACAATGCAATATTGATAATGTTAATTTATGGTTTTCTAAGTCAAAATGTGACCTGCAGGGATGTTTCTATTCAAGTTTTACTCCATTGCTTTACACAATCAAAGCCTCTGTAAGTTTGAGATATAACATGATAATAACACACACTCACACACACACACACACACACACACACACACACACACCATGGAAATGGATTCCAAATTGGAGATGGCAAATCCCATTGGCACACTCTCAGTATTCTCAGTCAATCTCTCTTGCCTGTTCACTAAAGAATCCACTATTGGTAGTAGGTTATGCATCCTTTAATGATACTACATTCAATATTTCACTGGATTTATGATTTCAGTGCTATGGATAAAGTTGCTACTAATGCAGAAGACAGTGCCTCCTGACATCAGCAGATGAACTGAAATCTGATATGGACAGGGATTTTGCCCAGGTGACCACATATATTCACTAGCAACTCAAGGAGACCCAGGACATCTAGATTCAGAGGATCTGTGCAGTCATGGAGAGGGGAAGGAATAAAGAGAGAAGAGAGAAACCAGAGACAAGCAACTGAGGGCATAAAAGAAAGTCCAAAAGACCAACAGGCCAAGGGAGAATGCCTGAGTATAAATCTAGCTTACAAACAGAAAAAACAAGACAGAAGTTCATAAAGACATAAAGAAGAATGAATAAAACCTTAAAAAGAAGCCAGAATATTATAAACAACTATTGTGCTATGAAGAAAAATTAAGCAAAACTCACTGAATAAAAAGAAAACTTGGACAGCTTATTAATAATTTTTTTAGGGTAAGATGGCCACATCAGATGACACAGGGACTTAACTCTAGCAGTGATCTTTGGAAAGGGCACTAGATTGAATAATTACTAAAAATTCCAAAGAGATCATTAATAAACCTCTTTACCTAGTCTGGGAATGCACAAAAACGCAGCTAGAAGTTGTGTATACTGTGAGAGGAGTCTTGATAGAGAAGTTATACAGATTGGAAACCCACAGAAATGGCACAGAAAGGAAAGCCCAAGGAAGTCCCATTAAATACAGAGACTTCCCAGAGTTCTCAGGAACACAGAAATCTTTCAGTACTCCAGAGAAAAAAAGAAGAAAACACCAGCATCCTGAGAAGGGAAGCTCCAGAGAGAAGAGGAGTCAACATTTCAGGTAGGGAAGTCAAAGAAAAGAATATAAAACAATGCACCCTGATAGAGAAAACTATAGAGAGTGGAGAGACCAGCCAGTACTTTGATCAAGAAAGCTACAAGACTATCTCTTACTATCTCTTCCTGCAGGGTTTTGTTTGTGATCTATAGTAATGTTGATGATTTATGTAGAATTACTTTGTATCCTGCTACTTTGCTAAAATTATTCATTATTTCAACTAACATTTTAGTTGAATCTTTGGGATTTTCCAAGTATATCATCATATTATTGGCAAAAAAAGAGATAGACTTATTACCTCATTCCTTATTCTGATTCCTTCTATATCTTTTTCTTATTACTATTGTTTGGATTTCCAATGTAACACTAAAAAACATTGGTGATAGTAGGCATTCCTATTTCATACCTGATCTTACTATGAAGGCTTCTAGCTTATTTGAAATAACTCATTTAAGATAATTTTAGACCTGGGCATACAACTGCCAAAACAAATCCAGGAATTAGGTGAACAAAATAATAAAAAAAAGATTTTTTTGTACAAATAAAATAAGATTTAAATAATTGGAAAAATATTAATTGTTCATGGGTTGGCAGGCCCAGTATGATAGAACTAACTTATATATTCAATGTCATGTGAATTAAATTACAAAACGTTATTTTACCGAATTGGAAAAAAATGACAAAATTCATTTGGAAGAACAAAAGTTAAGAATAGCAAAAGAACTAATAAAAATGTGAAGGAAGAAGGTTTATCGGTATCAGATCTTAAACTATAATATAAGGCAATAATTATCAAACCATCTGGTGCTGGCTAAGCAATAGAAAGCTAGATTAGTGGATAGGGTAGACATACAATTTACATTTGCAAATGAATGTAGTAACCTTGTATTTGAAGAGTGTGAAGACTTAAGTTTTAGGGATAAGAATTCATTATTTGCTAAAAATTGTTGGAAAAATTGGAAAGCAGTCAGGCAGAAATTGAGCATAGACCAATATCTTACACTATTTACCAAGATAAGTTAAAAATAGATACATGACCTAGATATAAAGAGAAATATTACAAGAAAATTTGAAGAACATGGAACATATTACTTACCAGATTTACAGATAGACAAACAATTTATGAATATACAAGAGACAAAGAGAGTTGTGTGAGGTGTAAAATAGATAGTTTTAATTACATTAAATTTAAAAAGTTTTGTACAAATAAAACAAATGTAGCCAAGATCAGAAGGAAAGCAGAAAACTGGGGGGAAATTTATAGACAGTTTTTCAGGTAAAGGTCTCACATCTTAATATATAAAGAATGTTGTCAAATCTATAAAAATGTGAGTCATTCACCAGTTGATAAATGGTCAAAGGATATGAACAGGCAGTTTTCCAATGAAGAGATAAAACAATTTATAGTCATATGAAAAAATGCTTTAAGTTACTATTGAATAGAGAAATGCAAATTAAAACAACCTCGAGATATAATTTTTTACCTTCCAGATTGACTAAAATGATAGAAAGGGAAAGTGATAAACGTTGGAAGGAATGTGGAAAAATTGGGATACTAATTCACTGCCGGTGGAATTGTGAATTAATCCAACCATTTTGGAGAGCAACCTAGAAAAATGACCAAAGAGTTTTAAACTATCTGTATCCTTTGACCCAGCAATATCACTACTAGGTTTACTTCCAAAGATGGTTAGGGAAAAAAGAAAGACATGTATACGTTCTAAAATATTTATAGCAACTGTCTTTGTGGGGGCAAAAAACTGAAAACTGTGGGATGCCCATCAATTGGAGAATGCCTCAACAAGTTGTGATATATGATTGTGAATACTATTGTGCTATAAGAAACGATGAACTCGTTGGTTGTAGAAAAACATGGATAGACTTGCATGAAATAATGAAAATGAGATCAGCAGAAACAGGAGAATGTTGTATATAGTAACAGCAATATTGCTTTAAAAACAACTTTGAGTGACTAACTTTTGACTATTATAAACACACAAATTAGCTACAAGGGACCTATGAAGTAAAATGCTATCTGCATCCAGAAAAAGAACTGAGGAATTAAATTATGTGTAGAATGATTTTACATATATGCGTGTGTGTGTGTGTGTGTGTGTGTGTGTGTGTGTGTGTGTGTGTGTGTGTGTAACAGTAGTCATCTCTGGGGGGAGAGAAGAAAAAAGGAAAAAAGTTACATGATAAATTTATTATAATTTAAAGGAATAGCAAGTTGTACATGATAGAGCTGCAATTTCATGTGTAATTATCTTTTTTCTATTCTACTGCTATGAAAATGCTTGTTATTGCATAAATTAAAAAATTTTTAAATGTAAAATTAAGAAAAGCTACAAGGGGGTCAGAGGTTACTAAGTGCCTTCCTCAAGGGAGCCACTGGGAGTAGAGAGAACACCCATTTCCTTGATTAAGGAGTCCCTGAGGGAAACAAATATCCCTCCCTAGTGCCTTAATCTAGGAAGCCTTAGAGAGGATAGATCATCCAACCTCCTGAAAAAGGAAGCCAAAGAGAGAGGGTTGAGGAAGAGGACCATCTAGTGCCTTGTTTAGGGACAGCCAATCAATAGAACTCTGCCTAATTACACCAAAATCTTCCAGAGTTTGGTGTTGATACACTATTAATAATTGATACATAATCAAGGAAAGATAGGGAGAGGAAAGGATTAGAGGGAGGATCAGAGAAGTATTCTTTATAAACAAAATAACCTCTTCTTCAGAGGATGAAACATGAAGATACGAAAAAAGAAAAGATATGTGAATGGGATGAGAACAAAATGGAGGAATGTAGTAGAAATAATCAGGATGCAATATGTTGTTTACAAGACAGACACACACTTGACACAGAATGAAATGAAACAAACTACTGTGTTTACGGTGAACTAAAAAAAAAATCATGTGTCTCAGACAAGGATTAAAGGAGAAAAAGAGGTAAATTTACATTATGGCTAAAATTGCCAGAGAAAATGAATCAACTGCAATATTTAAGATATATGTACCAAATGGTATAGCATCTAAACAATTAAAAGAATGAGTAGTTAATTGATTTAAAGTGAAAAAAGAGATGGCAAAATTATAACATCTAGGGATCTTAATGTATTATTCTCAAAACTAGAATATGTAACCAAGACAAATCTAAAGAAGAAAGGAGTAAAGGATACGAGTAAAATTTTAGCCAGGTTAGATATGCGAGAACTCTAGTGGTGAGTGAATAGAAATAGACAGAAATATTCTTACTTCTTGAGTTTATTAGCACCTTTATGAAAATTTACCTTTATTCAGTAAGACTTTTTTTTAACAAAAAGAACAGAAAACCAAATTCCAGTATCAAAAGGGAAGAAATCACAAGAAATGAAAAAGAAATAAAAGAAACTATTAGAAAATATTTTGCCCCATTATGTGCCAATAAAAATGTTGAATTAGGTGGATGGAGATGGAGTATTATGGTTGATGAGGAATAAGTAGCCCTGTAGGGCAGAAGTCCCAAGGGTAGGGATCTTATGGCCTTCTTAGGTCCTTGGGTGTGGCTTTTGACTGAGTCCAACTTTTACAGAACAAATCCTTTTACTAAGGGGATTTGTTCTATGAAGTTTGGATTCAGTCAGAGGGCTGCACTTGAGGACCTACAGGGCCACATGTGCCCTCGAGGCTTCAGGTTCCCCACATCTACTGCTAGATACTGGAGGGTCTGGAGGGGACTGGGAAGGTAGGAATAGTTTTAAATGTCAAATGACAGAGTTTATTGGTGATCCTAGACACAAGTGGGGACCATTTACATTTTGACCTAAGCATTAGGAAAATCAGTTTGGTGACTGTTAAAAATGGAGTGAGACGAGTAAAATTGTTTTTTTTATTGCACTTTATGCTCTGTGAGTGTCTCAGTATATTCTAATCCCAGACTTGAATCACTGCACCAGATTTGGTGTTGGTAGGGATTGTTTACAATGACTTCCTGATTAAATTCATTGTTGAAGTGGGGGAGTAGTAGTAAGGAAGAAAGGTATCCACAGATGACCGGATGGCTAGAGATAGGACCTTCACAGTATTGTTAAAGGGACTTGGGGAGTCCTCTCAGTGGTATGAGGAAGAGGCTCCTGTTCATTCATTAGGATGCCTAAAGAGCTTTATAGACAGTAGAAATATCATAAAATTAAATATCTCTTATTTCTTATTAATGATTTTTAGAAAAGCTGGGTCACCATTGTAAGGAAACTGAAAATAATTGTCTTTGCCTACTCAGTTCTTAGAGGCATAAGTGAATGTGCTTTTGATTTTTTAAGGATTGTGTTTTAGAGACAGAGAAATAGCTCATGGACCTAGGAAGAGTAACAGTAAAAAGGGTTCTGCCAATGACAGCAAGGACTGATAGGCTGCAAATGGGAAACATGATTTCTGACCTAGAGGTTGCATTGGACAATATACCACAGCCTACTGAAAATGGGGCTATAAGGAAAGATAACTGGAGCAGAAACGAACATGAAGACTGAGAATCATGATAAGAAAAGAAGCTACCATTTTCCTCACATCCCCATCATTCTAGGGAATAACATTCTACAGAAGAGTCAGAGGGAGATTTATGCGCCTGGTCTAGCTGTCATATGTTGGGGTGGGGAGAAGGGTGAATGTTCTCTCTATCCCTCATAAGATCACTTGCCACACATTCTGGAGAACTGAAGGAAGAGAGAGAGAGAGGGAGAAGTTATCTCTCCTTTTGTAACACAGCACATCATTTCCTTGCCACTATCATGGAATTGGGGAAAGAACAAAGGATTACCCGAAGTCGGCCGAATTACAAATAGTTCTGAGATATGGTTGGTTTGAAGCAGGAAGGGCACTTCTGTATGATATTCCATCCTTGTTATTCAACAAATATGAAGAATTCAGAGAAGCTCGGGAAGATATATGAAGTGATAGATGGAGAGTAATCAGAACCAGCAAAACAATATATGCAGCTGCAAGATAAACTGAAAAACCAAAAAAAAAATTAAACTAAACCTTATGTAATTATAATCTCCACACTTGGCTCCAGAGAAAACTACAGAAAATGCATCTCCTTCTCTTCATTGCTGTCTTTTTAGTTATCCTAGTTTTTTTCCCCTATTAAGTCCTGCAGTTGAACTTTCTTTTATGAAGTATTATCTTTCCTTATTAGAAAGTGAGATCCTTTAAAACAGGGACTTTTCCTATTTATATCTCTAGGGCTTAGAAGAGTGCTTGGCAAACAAAGTGCTTAATATATATTTTTTTTATTCATTCATTCACTCATTGTTGAGGTGAAGGACTATGGGTATGGAATATTGAATTTGCTGTTAGACAGCCTGTGTGTTTTGCTGAACTGCTTTTTCCCTTTTTTATTTTACATTTTTTTTTACTAGGGAGTAGGTGGGGGAGAGGAAAGGGATATTTTTTAAAATGAATGTGATATAACAACATAAAGGCATGATAAAAGCAAAATTAAAAAAGAAGACAACTACATGATCATCTAGTACAAGTCTCTTTTTACACCTGAGGAAACTGAGGTACAAAGTACTCTAAGGAAAATTGGAAGAGAATGATTTTTACTATATGAGACCAAGGAAGGCTTTGTGGAAAAGGAATCAATTTCATTTCTAAAAAATGATAATGTCACCACTATATTTATGGTCTATGGTTATTTTATTGAGAAAATTTCTTAAGCTGTTTTCTTCTGGATTGAAAATACTTGTCATCTTAGTAAGAATGATTATGGTTTTCTGGCCAAAAAATGTTGTTTATTAGAAATTCTTCATGGTTCCTGTTTTGGATTATCTACTGGCATTTCCCCCTTGATTACAAAGTCATACTGAATTATGGAAATATATCATAATTTTTAAAGGATTTGGACATGTAAATTCAATCGGAAAGTACAAATATAAAATAGAATGTAATTCTTATTTAATAAAAGTAAATACCTCTGTCATTCATTTTAAACATCCCCAAGACATAAAGACAAATAAAGATTTCTGAATTTGATGTGCATTAAGGATTTCAGACCTAAATATGTCTAGAAGAGAGTTCATGATTTTTCTCCTTAACCCTGCTCTTCCCTATTTATGTCAAGGACACAATCATTCTTCTAGTCAACCATGTTGGCAACACTGGAGTCATTCTCAACTACTTTATTTTTTCCCCCTCCTCATAACCAAATCAGATGCCAAATCTTGTCTATTTTGCCTCCATATTATCTCTCATATCCATTTCTCTTCTTTTCAATCATAGAGCCATCACCTGTTACCTAGATTTATTATAATAATCATAGATCCCTGGTATTACGTTCTCTGACATCTTAGTCAATGTCTTAGAAGACCTCAGGCTATCTTATGCCTTAAGCCCCACCCCAATCTGGACAGGATTGAATGGGCCATTAGTCTGATACTGTGCAGCAAATTAGTATAGGACATTGCACAGAATTTGAAGTCAAAGGATTTGGGTTCAAATCTCCATTTTACTACTTATTACTTATGTGGCTTTAGATGAGCAATTTCCCTTTTTCTAGACCTGTTTTTTCAACTGTACACTGAAGAAGTTGAAATAGCTGCTTTATATAGTTCTACTTCCAGCTCTAAATCTGAATTCACGATTGCAGAGAGATTTTAGTTCCTATTTAGTGGAACCCTCACCAGTGCTGCTCACCTGTCCTAAAGCCTAGTTGATAGTTCATTTTCTAAAAGGTATATGTGTGTGTGTGTGTGTGTGTGTGTGTGTGTGTGTGTTGATAGAACTGGGCTGAAATGGGTATGATTATACTGGATGGCAAAACAGGGCAAAGAGAAGAATGTGAGTGGTATATTAATGCCCCCGACAGACCTTATAGGGGTTATTTATTTCCCTAGGTGACAGTGAAAAGTGGATCATACTTTGTAAACTGAGTAGGACTAAAGCAAAAGGAGTTTGTGTCTTTGTTTTACCATCTGGTAAAAGAGCTGACTAATGTCAGCTGCTTGGACAAGTGATCCTTCAAAAATAAATCACATGTAAGTTATGGATCCAGGGACACACCTTCCTGTAATTGATGTTAGCTTTTTGCTTCACTGAAGGGGAACATGAGGTTAGATCTTTGTGCAACAGCCAGAATGAATAAGTAGGATCCATGCCAATCATTTGTTGGTCTCAAAAGGCAGTGACAAATGACAAGCTAAAAGCCATTAGGGCTTTGGGGCTATTAAGTATCCCAAGGAAAATACTTACAAATAAAACACTTTGCAAGATTATTTTAGCATATGCCTGGCACATAGCAGTTGCTTAATAAATGATTATTGAGTGACTGACTGATTGACTTATCACTATCTCTTATGTTTTAGGCACAGTGCACTCATGATCTCAACTTATCCTGACTAAAATGGAAAAAAATCATAGAATATGCAACTTGTTCTAATAAATTGGTACCTAATGAGATGATTTATGAGAGTCAGTGGGTTACAGAGGAAATAGCATTGGACCTGAAATTAGCAAAGGTCTGGGTTCAAATCCTGCCTTCTGAGATGAGGGAAATAGGTACACTTCAGTACTATTGGTAGAGTTGTGAACTGGTTCAACCATTCTGGAAAACAATTTGGAGTTATGCCCAAAAGATTATAAAATTGTGCATTCTCTTTGTCCCAGCAATAGTAGTACTAGGTCTGTATCTCAAAGAGATAAAAAAAAAAATAGAAAAAGACCTGTTTGCACAAAAAAGCTGCTCTTTTTGTGGTGGTAGGGAATTGGAAATTGAGGGAATGTCCTTCAACTGGGAAAACTGAACAAGTTATGGTACATGGTATATATGGTATATGGTATATGTGGTATATGACTGTAATGAAATATTACTGTGCTATAAGAAAGTGATGTTTTCAGAAAATGGTTTTCAGATGCTTTCAGAAAAACTTTGGAAGACTTATAAGAACAAAGTAAAGTAAGCAGAACCAGGAGAACAATGTACACAGAAAAAAATGTTATAATGATACAACTATGACTTAGTTACTTTGATCCATAACAATTCCAAAGAAAGCATAATGAAAAATTCAATCCACCTCCAGAGAAAGAACTGATGAATTCTGCTTGCCTTCTCAATGGGTGGGAGAGGGGCTGAAAACAGAGAGAGAATTTGGAACTGAAAATTTTTAAAGTGTTATTTTTTTTAAAAAGTCTAAAATCCTGCCTCCTAAATTTATTAGCTTTATAATCATAGGCAAGTCACTTACATTTTTTAAACCCCAGTTTCTTCATCTGTAAAATGGAGCAAAAATGTTTCTATCCTGTGAATTGTTGGAAGATTACAAAGGGGTCATGTACATAAAATAATTTGTGACACCTCACTATATACATGTCAACTACTATTATCATTGTCTAGAAAATGAATCTCAAATCTGCAGACCCCATTCACCTGTCCTAAGAAACTAGATGATTATGGCATTGTTCTAACCCTGCTCTTCTGTCCTTTGCCTTGATACCTTTTACCTGGCCTGTTCTTTATGCTTAGAATGCCCACCTTCTCTTATCTCCCCACTTCTTCCTATTTAAGTTCTAATTATTCCTCAAAACACAACTCAAATTTAACCTCCTAGAAGAAAACTTTGGTTCCCCCAGGCAGAGGTGGGCATCTTGCCTTCTTGGCTTTCTTTTCCTCCATGGTATTTTCTTTTTTTTTTTCTTTTTTTTCTTTTTTTAATTTTATTTATTTAATTTTTTTACATTCATTTTCACAAATTTTTTGGGTTCCCAATTTTCTCCCCTTTTATCCCCTCCCCCCACCCCAATACACCGAGAAATCTAATTTTCCCTATCTCCAATCTGCCCTCTCTTCTGTCATCCCTCCCTTCTCTTATCTTCATCTTCTCTTTTCTCCTGTAGCGCCAGATGACTTTCTATTCCTCATTAACTGTATGTCTTCTTTCCTAGTAGTAACAACAATACTAAACAGTTGTTCCTAAAACTTTGAGTTCCAAATTCTCCCCATCCCTCCCTCCCCACCCATTCCCTTTGGGACGGCAGGCAATTCAATATAGGCCCTATCTGTGTAGTTTTGCAAATGACTTCCCTGATAGTCGTGTTGTGTAAGACTAACTGGATTACCATCCCTCCTAACCTGCCCCTCATTGTTTCTCTTCTGTCTCTTGATCCTGTCCCTTCCCAAGTGTTGACTTCAAATTGCTCCCTCCTCCCTTTGCCCTCCCCCCCTCATCCCCTCCCTTGCAATATCTCCTTCTCCCCCACTTTCTTATACTGTAAGATAGTGAGTGTGCATTTCACTCCTTCGTTTAGTCAAATGTGATGAGGGTAAACTTCTTGTTTGTTTTTTTTTTTTTCCTCAGCTCTCCTCTTTTTCCCTCCACTAAGAAAAACTCCTACCTGCCTCTTAAATGACATATAGTTACCCCCTTCCCTTTCCCTCTCTTTCCTCCCCCTACATTTCTCTCTCACCATTTACCTTAGTTTCCTTTAAGGTATGGTCCCATCCTATTCAGTTCAATCTGTGCTCTCTATCTCTGTATGTGTGTGCATGTGTGTATGTGTGTGCATGCGTGTACATGTGTATGTGTAGTCCCACCAACTACCCAGATACTGAAAAGTTTTAAGAGTTACAAATATTGTCTTTCCCTGTATGAATATAAACAGTTCACTTCTGGTAAGTCCCTTAAGACTTCTCTTTGCTGTTTCCTTTTTCATGCTTCTTCTCATTCTTGTGTTTGAAAGTCAAATTTTCTTTTCAGCTCTGTTTTTTTTCATTAAGAATGATTGAAAGTCCTCTGTTTCATTGAAAGACCATATTTTCCCTTGAAGTATTATACTCAGTTTAGCTGGGTAGGTGATTCTTGGTTTGAGTCCTAGTTCCTTTGCCTTCTGGAATATCCTATTCCACGCCCTTCGATCCCTTAATGTAGAAGCTGCTAGATCTTGGGTTATCCTGATTGTATTTCCACAGTACTGGAATTGTTTCTTTCTAGCTGCTTGCAAGATTTTTTCCTTGAGCTGGGAGTTCTGGAATTTGGCCACAATGTTCCTAGGAGTTTCTCTTTTTGGATCTCTTTGAGGTGGTGATCGATGGATTCTTTCAATACTTATTTTGCCCTCTGGTTTTAGAATGTCAGGGCAGTTTTCCTTCATAATTTCATGGAAGATGATGTCTAGGCTCTTTTTTTGATCATGACTTTCAGGTAGTCCCATAATTTTTAAATTGTCTTTCCTGGATCTATTTTCCAGGTCAGTTGTTTTTCCCATGAGATATTCCACATTCTCTTCCATTTTTTCGTTCTTTTGGTTTTGTTTGGTGATTTCTTGGTTTCTCATAAAGTCATTAGACTCCATCTGTTCCATTCTCATTTTGAGAGAACTATTAAATTCAGTGAGCTTTTGAGCTTCTTTTTCCATTTGGCTCATTCTGCTTTTGAAAGCATTCTTCTCCTCATTGGCTTTTTGAACCTCCTTTGCCAATTGAGTGAGCCTATTTTTCAAGGTGTTAATTTCCTCAGCATTTTTTTGGGTCTCCTTTACCAAGGTATTGACCCGATTTTCATACTTTTCTTGTATCTCTCTCATTTCTCTTCCCAGTTTTTCCTCCACCTGTCTAACTTGCTTTTCAAAATCCTTTTTGAGCTGTTCCAGGGCCTGAGCCCACCCGCCACCCCCCTGGGATGTCTGGGGTACTGAGGCCCCGCCCTCCTCATCTTTCCCCGATGGCAAGGATACGTCCTCATCATCAGATCCGAAGGTCGGGATCATTTGCATTTGTTGGAAAAAACTCTCTATAGTCTTATTTTTCTTCCCTTTTCTAGGCATTTTCCCAGCCAGTTACTTGACTTCTGAGATTCCTTTCCACCCCCCCGCCTGGATCCGCCCAGCTAGTGCTTGGCCTCTGAGATTTAAATGGGCTTTCCTCCTGCTGGCTGTCAATCAGTGAGCTTTAGTTCAGGTGCTGGGGTGGGGGCAGGGCCGCCTCCCAGACTCTGATCCCTCGGGGGCTTTATGCAGAGACTTTCAGGAATGGAGCGGGTGGGGGCGGGGTGGGGGGCCCGCCTCCCAATCTCAGTTCCCTTGGGGGCTTTGAGCAGAAGCCTTCAGTAATAGAGTGGGGTGGGGGCAGGGCCGTCTCCCAGGGTCAGCTCCATCAGGTTTTATGCGGGAATCTTCCGTAATGAAGATCCTGCCTGCTGCTGGGGGATTCCTGAGTCCTGGGCCGCTGCCGCCTCAGCCGCCGCCCACACCTCTGCCTCCGCCACTTCCTGCCCCCGTCTCTGTCGCCGCCGCTTCCTCCCGAGGGGGCCCGAGTCACGGAGACACCCTGCTTCCCCTCTCCTCCCGCCCGGCCTTCTTTCTCACTGACCTGTAGCTTCTGTGGGCGAAGGGACTTTCCTGGCTGCCTGAGCTTCCGTCTCTGAAGCCTTCTCGGATCAGCTTCTCTGGGGCCGCGGCCAGGGCAGCGCTGGGGGTGGGGTCCACTTTCCAGGACGCGCCAGACCCTGGGGACGGGTCTTCAGGGCTCCCCGGAACGGAAATCTCTTCCACTCTGCTTCTGCACACCTTGTATTGACCCAGAAGTTATGGGGGACTCTTTTTACATTAATTCTATGGGCTTTTGGTTTCGGAGCTCGTAAACGTGCGTTCTTCTACTCCGCCATCTTGGCTCCGCCCCCCCCCCCCCATGGTATTTTCAATTACGTGCCTCTTTTACACTCTTAGGACATTCTCTCTTATTTCCTTTGACACTTCAGGAATCTGGAATTTTGTCAGCATAGGCATTTGCTCCACCAGTTGGTCAGTCAGTAAACACTTAAGTACTAACTCTGTGCCAGGCACTATGCTTAAGAACTGGGGATACAAAGAAAGATCAGAGATAGTCCTTAATTTTAAGGAGCTTACAATCTAATGGGGGAGACAATTTGCAAACAATTATGCACAAATAAGATAAATACACACACACAGAGTTATTATCCTTCCCACATTGAGGGGGGTGAGGGACATGGTACTCTCCCAATCTGGAAAATCCATGAAAAATTTTTTGACTTCCCTTCATACCAAAGAAGTCTGAATTACCATGGTATTAAAATATTAAATATGTTGATATTATACAATACTATACAAATATTGTACGCACTTCTGAGTTTCTAAACTTTTTCTGTGTTATCTATTGACCTTTGAATGTTGTCTGCAGCTTCTGTGAAACTCTCTGAAGATTCTCATTTGATTTCTTACGTCGACCTATGATATATCAGAACTGTGATGGGGAAAGCAGCAAGGGATAACTGTAAAAGATAAAGTGAAAATAACCAACAGAGGGAAGACACTAGAATTAAGAGGGATTGGGAAAGGTTTCCTATAAAAGGTGAGATTTTAGTTGGGACTTCAAAGAAGCCAGAGATGCCAGAAGGTGGAGGAGGAAGGAGAGCATTCTAGGAATGGGGGATAGTCACTGAAAATATCAGGCTTATCACACTCTTGGAGGGCTTGAAGGTTTTGCCTTGATAGTGAGGCTAAATTTTCTTTACCATCTCCCCCCCCCAATTCCTCTTGGTTTTGCCTTCTGGGTTCAAACAGAACAAATCCAGCCCCTTCTCCATATGGCAGCCTTGTAAATACTTGAAGACAGTGATCATAGTCTCTTTGAGTTTTTTTTTTTAATACGAATTTATTTATTTAACTTTTTACATTCATTTTCACAAAATTTTGGGTTCCAAATTTTCTCCCCATTTATCCCCTCCCCCCACCCCAATACACTGAGCATTCTAATTTCCCCTATCACCAATCTGCCCTCTCTTCTATAATCCCTCCCTTCTCTTCTCCCCATCTTCTCTTTTGTCCTGTAGGGCCAGATGACTTTCTATTCCCCATTAACTGTATTTCTTATTTCCTAGTAGCAACAACAATACTCAACAGTTGTTCCTAAAACTTTGAGTTCCAAATTCTCCCCATCCCTCCCTCCCCACCCATTCCCTTTGGGAAGGCAGGCAATTCAATATAGGCCATATCTGTGTAGTTTTGCAAATGACTTCAATAACAGTCATGTTGTGTAAGACTAACTGTATTTCCCTCCATCCTATTCTGCCCCCCATTGTTTCTATTCTGTCTTTTGATCCTGTCCCTCCCCGAGTGTTGACTTCAAATTGCTCCCTTCTCCCATTGCCCTCCCTTCCATCATCCCTCCCTCCCTGCTTATCTCCTTCTCCACCACTTTCCTGTACTGTAAGATAGGTTTTCATACCAAAATGAGTGTGCATTTTACTCCTTCCTTTAGTCGAATGTGATGAGGGTAAACTTCATGTTTTTTTTCTCAGCTCTCCTCTTTTTCCCTCCACTAAAAAGTCTCCTGCTTGCCTCTTGAATGAGATATAATTTACCCCATTCCATTTCACCCTCTCTCCTCCCACTACATTTCTCTCTCACCATTTACCTTAATTTCTTTTAAGATATGGTCCCATCCTATTCAATTCACTCTGTGCTCTCTGTCTCTGTGTGTGTGCATGTGTGTATGTGTGTGTGTGTGCGTGCACATATGTACGTGTGTGTGTGTGCATGCATGTGTGTGTACATCTGTGTGTGGTCCCACCAACTACCCAGATGCTGAAATGTTTTAAGAGTTACAAATATTGTCTTTCCATGTAGGAATGTAAACAGTTCACCTTTGGTAAGTCCCTTCTGACTTCTCTTTGCTGTTTACTTTTTCATGTTTCTTCTCATTCTTATGTTTGAAAGTCAAATTTTCTTTTCAGCTCTGGTCTTTTCATCAAGAATGCTTGAAAGTCCTCTGTTTCATTGAAAGACCATATTTTCCCCTGAAGTATTATACTCAGTTTAGCTGGGTAGGTGATTCTTGGTTTGAGTCCTAGTTCCTTTGACTTCTGGAATATCCTATTCCACACCCTTCCATCCCTTAATGTATAAGCTGCTAGATCTTGAGTTATCCTGATTGTATTTCCACAATACTGGAATTGTTTCTTTCTAGCTGCTTGCAATATTTTCTCCTTGACCTGGGAAGTCTGGAATTTGGCCACAATGTTCCTAGGAGTTTCTCTTCTTGGATCTCTTTCAGGCGGTGATCGATGGATTCCTTCAATACTTATTTTTCCCTCTGGTTCTAGAATCTCAGGGCAGTTTTCCTTCATAATTTCATGAAAGATGATGTCTAGGCTCTTTTTTTGATCATGACTTTCAGGTAGTCCCATAATTTTTAAATTGTCTCTCCTGGATCTATTTTCCAGGTCAGTTGTTTTTCCAATGAGATATTTCACATTTGACCTTCCATTTTTTCATTCTTTTGGTTTTGCTTTATGATTTCTTGGTTTCTCAGAAAGTCATTAGACTCCATCTGTTCCATTCTAATCTTGAGAGAACTATTTTCTTCAGTGAGCTTTTGAACCTCTTTTTCCATTTGGCTCATTCTGCTTTTGAAAGCATTCTTCTCCTCACTGGCTTTTCGAACCTCTTTTGCCAATTGAGTGAGGCTATTTTTCAAGGTGTTATTTTCTTCAGCATTTTTTTGGGTCTCCTTTACCAAGGTATTGACCTGTTTTTCATGCTTTTCTTGCATCTCTCTCATTTCTCTTCCCAGTTTTTCCTCCACCTGTCTAACTTGATTTTCAAAATCCTTTTTGAGCTCTTCCATGGCCTGAGCCCACTGGACATCCACCTGGGATGTCTGGGATAGAGAGGCCCCGACCTCCACGTCCTTCCCTGATGGCAAGCATTGTACTTCTTCATCAGAAATGAAGGGAGGAAGGAACATCTCTTCCCCAATAAAGTAGCTTCTATGGTCTTATTTTGCTTCCTTTTTCTGGGCATTTTCCCACACAGTTACTTGACTTCTGAGATTCCTCTCCACCCCTGCCTAGATCTGCCCAGCCAGTGCTTGGGGTCTGAGATTCAAATGCTGCTTCCCAGCTTCAGGGCTTTCCACCGCAGGCACAGCTGCTATTCAATGTGAGCTTAAGTTCTGGTGCTTAGGTGGGGGCAGGGCCACCTCCCAGGCTCAGTTCCCTCAGGGGATTTATGCAGACACCTTCTGTAATGGAGCTCTTGCCTGCTCGGGGAGTCCCGGGCCACCGCTGCCTCTGCCGCTGTCTCTGCCGCTGCCTCCTGAGGGGGCCCAAGTTATGGAGACACCCCGCTCCCCTCTCAGCCAGCCCAGAAGTTTCTCTCACTGACCTGGAGCACCTGTGGGTGGAGGGACCTTCACAGCTACCGGAGATTCCGTCCCTAAAGCCTGCTCAGATCTGGTCCTCTGGGGCCATGGCCAGGGCAGCACAGGGGTGGGCTCTGCTGTTCGCAGAGTGACGGACCCCTGGGAACAGCTTTCCAGGGCTCTCTGGAATGGAAATCTCTTCCACTACGTTGGTGCGTGCTTGCTCTGCTCCAGAATTTGTGGGGAGTTCTCTTTACAGGAAATTTATGGGCTGTGGATTCAGAGCTAGCATACGTGAATCTTTCTACTCTGCCATCTTGGCTCCTCCTTTTTGAGTCTTTTACAAATGAAACATACCCATTTCCTTCAAATGATTCTCATATGACATGGACTTAAGGTCTTTCACCTTCCTAGTCACTTGCTTGCATGCATTCTCCAGTTTATTTATGTCAATCAGGGATGTAGTTGACAGAACAGTGTCAGGAAGATGTGAATTCAAATTTTGGGACACGCATTTACTACCTGTGTGACCCTGGACAAGTTATTTAATCTCAGCCTCAGTTTCCCCATCTTTAAAATGAGGTTGAATTTGATGGCCTCTAAAGTCCCTTCTGTCTTTAAATGTATGATATTATCATCCTATTTTCTTTCTTAAACTTAGAACCGAAAACAGTATTACAGGTAGGACTCACAAGAGTAGAGTACAGCGGGACTATCATTCCCCTAAAGCTGGAAACTATGCTTTTCTTAAAATGTTTTTTAATTTAATTTTTTTATTTCAAACTTAACAGATACCAAAAAGAGATGAGCATTTCCGTATATAGTAAGTAGAATACATAGAAGATTAGTATGAAATCATGAATCTTTTTTTATACCACTTTAAAAAAAAATGATAAAATGAACATAAAATGAACACATTACTCTGAAAACTATCCTACTTGTCCTTGCTTCTTTCTGAATGTCATCCTGTTCTCTATGTTCTTTTAAAAATGTTTCAATAACATTCTTCTTTATAAGATTTTTTTGGGGGGGTAGGATCATCACTACCCTCTCACCCCAACAAAACTTCTACTAGAATCAAAAATAGGAAAAAACCTTTAAACAAGCATATTAAAATAAAGCAAATCTACACCATGCCTATGAATTTGTTCTTTCACAAATTGAGTACATCTGCTCTCTATTAGTAGGTCCATAACATGCATGATTGGGCATTGGTTTGATCAGAGTTATTAAATCTTTCAAAGTTGTTTTTCTTTACAGTGTTATTATTATGTAAATTATTTTACTTGTTCTCCTCACATCACCCTGCATTAGGTTACTGTGAAATTGTCTCCTTCATTATTTCTTAAGATGACATAATATTTCATTACATTTACATACCACAATTTGTTCAACCCTCCCCTTATTTATAGGTATCATCATAATTTCTAGATATTTTCTTTTTTTAAAATGTTATTCTCTCTCTACCCCCATCCACTTCAAGATCAGAAAGTTTTTTTCTCTTAATATTTATTGTAAATTAATTTTATGCTTAGCTTGTTATATTATTCAAATGCATTATCAATTTTTCATTTTTCTTACTTTTTTATATTTATTTATTTATAGTTTTCAAAATTCTTTTCCACAATATTTTGAGTTCCAAATTTTCTCCCCATCTCTCCCCTTCCCCACCCCAAAATGCTATGCATTCTGATTACCCCTTCCCTCAGTCTGCCCTCCCTTCTATCACACCCTTCCCTACCCGTATCCTCATCTTCTCTCTTTTCTTGTGGGGAAAAATTGATTTCTATATCCCATTACCTGTATTTCTTATTTCACAGATGTATGCAAAAACAATTCTCAACATTCACTCCTAAGACTTTGAGTTCGTACTTGTCTCCTTTCCTCCCTCCCCACCCATCCCCACTGAGAAGGCAAGCAATTCAATATAGGCTATATATAAGTAGTTTTGCAAAAGACTTCCATAATAGTCATATTGTGTAAAACTAACTACATTTCCCTCCATCCTATCCTGCCTCCTATTTATTCTATTCTTTCTTCTGACCTTGTTCCTCCCCAAAAGTGTTTACTTCTAATTATTCCCTCCTCCTATTTGCCCTCTCTTCTATCAGCCCCCACCCCACTTATCCCCTTCTCCCCTACTTTCCTGTAGTGTAAGATAAATTTTCATACCAGATTGAGTGACCTTATTATTCCCTCCTTAAGCCAAATGTGATGAGAGTGAGCTTCACTTTTTCCCTCTCACCTCCCCCTTTTTCTCCTCCACTGAAAAAACTTTTTCTTGCCTCTTTTATGAGGCATAATTTGCCCCATTCCATTTCTCCTTTTATCCTCCCAATATACTCCTCTCTCACTCCTTAATTTTATTTTTTTATGAAATTTTTTTTTATCTCTTCCTATTCAACCCACCCTGTACTCTCTGTCTATATATATGTGTGTGTGTGTGTGTGTGTGTGTGTATGTGTATGTGTATGTATGTATGTGTATAATCCCTCCAACTACCCAAATACTGAGAAAAGTTTTAAGAGTTACAAATGTTATCCTTCCATGAAGGAATGTAAACAGTTCAACTTTAGTAGGTCCTTTATGATTTCTCTTTCCTGTTTACCTTTTCATGCTTCTCTTGATTCTTGTGTTTGAAAGTCAAATTTTCTATTCAGCTCTGGCCTTTTCATCAACAATGCTTGAAAGTCCTCTGTTTCACTGAATGACATTTTTTCCCCTGACGTATTATACTCAGTTTTTCTGGGTAGGTGGTTCTTGGTTTCAATTCTAGTTCCTTTGACTTCTAGAATGTCATATTCCAAGTCCTTCAGTCCTTTAATGTACAAGCTGCTAGATCTTGTGTTATCCTGATTGTATTTCCACAATACCCAAATTGTTTCTTTCTAGCTGCTTGCATTATTTTCTGCTTGATCTGGGAACTCTTGAATTTGGCTCTTTTCGGATCTCTTTCAGGAGGTGGATTCTTTCAATATTTATTTTGCCCTCTGGTTCTAGAATATCAGGGAAGTTTTCCTTGATAATTTCATGAAAGATGATGTCTAGGCTCTTTTTTTGATCATGGCTTTCAGGTAGACCCATAATTTTTAAATTGTCTCTCCAGGATCCATTTTCCAGGTCAGCTGTTTTTCCAATGAGATATTTCAAATTATCTTCCATTTTTTTCATTATTTTGGTTTTGTTTTGTAATTTCTTGGTTTCTCATAAAGTCATTAGCTTCCATCTGCTCCATTCTAATTTTTAAGGAATTATTTCCTTCAGTGAGTTTTTGAACCTCCTTTTCCATTTGGCTAATTCTGCTTTTTAAAGCATTCTTCTCCTCATTGGCTTTTTGGCCTTCTTTTGCCAATTGAGTTAGCCTATTTTAAAGGTGTTATTTTCTTCAGCATTTTAGTAAGCTGTTGACTTGCTTTTCATGATTTTCTTGTATTGCTCTCATTTCTCTTCCCGATTTTTCCACCACCTCTCTTACTTGATTTTCAAAATACTTTTTGAGCTCTTCCATGGTCTGAGACCATTGCATATTTTATTTTGGAGGCCTCTGATGGTAAGTATTGTTCTTCATCATCCAAAAGGATGGAAGAAAATACCTGTGTATCAAGAAAGTAGCCTTCTATAATCTTATTTTTTCCCCTTTTTTGGGCATTTTCCCAGCCAGACACTTGACTTTTGAGTCCTTTGTCAAGAGAAGGGTATACTCTGGGGACCTGTAAGTTCTCAGTTCCTCTAAGGTGGCACAGTCAAGGGAGAGGAGCTTGCTCTTCTCCTGGCCTGTGCACTATTCTGGGAGCAACCCAAAACTTTTTTGCCCAGAATCTGCGAGTAGAATTCACTCTCCACAACCGCCTCCAGCTATACCATGCCAGTTCTTCTCCTCACCCCAGGGCTGCCACTCAGTGCTGAGATTCAGAGCAGTAGCTTAGTTCTCCCAGAGGCTTTAGGCAGAGGGCTCCAAAAATGGACACTGCCACTGCAGTGGCTACTGCCAGCAGTCCAGACTGGATTTCCTTCTCTTGGGTGAAAGAATTTTCTCATTGACCTTTGAAGCTTTCTTAGGCATTTGTGGGTTGAGTAATCTGGGAACTGCTGCTGCTGGTGGTTCCTTGAAGCTTGTTCTGGGTCCTGTCCCTGTCATGCTGCCCATGCTGGGCTGTGTTCTGCTCTGGGTCCGGTGTGATAGATCTTTCCTGTTGGACTTCCAGGCTGCCTTGGGTTAGAAATCTCTTTCACTCTGTTGGTTTGTGGCTTCTGCTGTTCTAGAATTTGTTTAGAGTCATTTTACAGGTATTTTATGTGCTATAGAAGAGAGCTTTTAGAGGTCCATCTTTCTACTCTGCTATCTTGGCTCTGCCCCCAGAAAGTTTGTTTATGGCTATTTCCTCCCCAGTATTATCTTTATCTTTCCTAGGAAGTCTCCCTATATTCATGTGCTTCCCTATTGAATTTGGTGCATTTCCATACGTGTGTGTGTGTGCATGCCCATGTATGTTTCAACCCCACTTTGGTTCATCTGGTATATACTCCTTTCATCTTTTCCTCCATTTTAAAAATACTCACCTTCTCATGCATCCTATGAGAAATAGCAAGCCCTTTTCTTCCTTACCAATGTATTCTTTTTATCATCCTTTCCCCCTCACTTGAAACTCTTAGAATAGATCACCTCCAGATCTTTTTCTTTATTAACTCCTTTAATATCCATTGAAGACATTAAGATTCTGAAGATATTTGTTTCTTCTTTTATTAGAGTATTATCCCCTTTTTCATCATACAGACTCTTAAATTTCTCGAGTTTTGTGTTTCCATTTCAAAGTTCTTACTCATCCCTGATCTTTTTAATCTGGAATGTTTGAAAATTCTTTATTCCATTAAAGATCCATTTTTTTCCTCCATGTAGGATCATATACAACTTTCCAGGTAATTTATTCATGGTTATAAGTGTACATTTTTTGCTTTTTGGAATGTCACATACCTCTTGTTTATAGTAGAAAGTGCCAGCTCTCACATGATACATCTCACATGATTCCTTGGCCTTTGAACTTTGTTTCTTTTTGGCTCCTTGCAATCCTTTTTCTTTGATGTGAAAGATCTGAATTTTGGCTATGATATTCCTGGAATTTTTCCTTTTGGGGTTTCTTTCAGGAGGCAGTTCGGGATTTCTGCTTTTACTTTCTGTCCTGGTTCTAATAGATATGGGCAGTTTTCTTTGATGGCTTCTTAAAATATAGCATCTAGGGTTTTTTTAATCATAATTTTCAGGAAGTTCAATGATTCTTAAATCCTCCTCCTTGACCTATTTTTCAGGTCAATTGTTTTTAACAGCAGACATCCCATATTTTCTTCTTTATTATATTTTGATTTTGTTTAATATTTTTGATGTCTTATGGAGTTACTGATTTGTACTTTTTCCCTTCAGAAGTAGTGAACAAACCCATTTATCCTAGTTAATAGTAAAACGGAAATCAGAGAAAGTAGATATGGGGGAATATATGCCAGACAATATAGAATGAAAGAGTTCTCCCATTGCAGATGAAATAACTGTTCAAGTCAGAAAGCATCCCAGATCTCACTCAAACTGGAAATCCCTCAAAGCCTCTTAGTGTGGGCAGGAATAAGATGGAAACTACTAGCTCCTTTCAAGTCAGCTTCTTCCCAGATTCTTACTTTCCCTTCAGCAACATGAAATGGGCTTTGGCATTGTCCATCTTCTCTTTTGAAACTGGAAGCCAGAAACATACAAAGTTCAAAGAGACTCAAGAATCCAAAGAACCTTGTGTTCTTTTCTCTCCTTTCACCAATTCCATCCTTCACTCACATTTGATCTCTCTTTTATTCTAATTTTCAGGGAGTCTGCTATTTAGGTGAAGTTTACCACTTTCTCTCCTAAGCTATTTAATCTTCTACTTTTTCCTCTAGAGCTTTTTTTTTCTTTTTTAAATCTCTAGTTTCATTGTTTTCCCCTGAGAAATCAATCAGTCCTTTCAGATTTTTTTTCTTTTGCATCTCTGACTGAGATTGTTTGCTAAGGAGCTTTTCTCTTCTTTTAGATTAGATTTTTGAGGATCTTGGATCTACAATAATCTTTTAGAGTGATTGGTGTTTTTTTTTTAATGTTTACTTATCCCTATGGTTTTTATTCTTAAATTGGGGATTTATGCCAGGAAGAGACTCCCCCTTCTTCTGCATATTTAGGTGGCATGTTTAGCTTTACTTGATCTTTACTTGGGTCACTTTGGTTCCTATGCTCACTTTCACCTGTGTTCCCTCTATTGGATCTTTTGAGTTTCTGAGCAGGATCTGCATGGCCCTCTTTGGTTTCTCAGGACAGAATTCTGGAAATCTTGGAAGTCAAGAGCTGGGACTGTCATCTACAGGCATGCTACCATGGTCTCTGCTGCTTCCAAGGTCCACATTGTGTATGTTCAACCACCCTGGGATGTTTTTTAGGGGGATTCAGTCTTGATGTCTCTGGATATAGAGTTTTGCAGGCTATTTGTATCCCCCCTCCATTTCTGGTGGTGCTGGGAAGCTATAATAGAAGTTGGTTTTGAGGGTGGCCCCCTTTCCTATTGCCTATGGCTTCTGGTTTTTTGTTCATTTCTGGGGGGGGAATAAACATTACTTAATGTGTAATATTACATATTGTTATTTATAATGTTACATATTATTACACATATGTAATATATATAATATTTATATTATAAAACATATTACATAATGTAACATTACATATATAAAAATAACATATATTAATATTACATGTTATTATTACACACATAAAGCATTACATATTTAATTTCTTGATCATTATTCCATCTGGTGCTATCTTTAATTTTGTTTTTTCTGGGATGGGGTATGGGAACTGAGCTGTCAGTTCAGACAGTTATCTTGATCTTACATCCTATCACCCTTTTAATATAGCCTAAGATTGAATAAATTTTTAATTTTTTTATGAACTATCACACTGCTGATTCACATGGAACTTGCTTTCAACTAAAACCCCAAGATCTTTTTCAGAATAGCTGCCAGCTTTGTGCCTCTCCATATTATATTTGTGGAGTTGATTTTTTTTTGTACCCAAATACAAAACTTTGATCATTTTTTCCCTATTAAACTGTATGTATTTGGTTCAGCCCAAGGCTTCAGCCTGCCAAGATCCTTTTGTCTTCTGACTGTGTCATCCAACATGTTAGCTATCTCTCCCAACTTTGTGTTGTCTACTAATTTAATGAGCATATTATCTATGCCTTCATGAAAGTCATTGACAAAAAGGCTAAACAGCAATGGGCCAAGTATCTGGCATATTCTACAGGGGACCTCCTGCCATGTTGGTCCTGAACCATTAACAACTACTCTTTTAATGTACCTATCTCCCAGAACTGTGAGGATCAAATGACATAATATTTATGAAGGGCTTAGCACAGTACCTGGAACATAGTCAGTGCCTATCTCCTTCTCTTTCCCTTAAATGACCACTCAACTAGCTCTGGATCCATGTGAGGATAATATCACCTGATCCTTATCTCTCCAATTTCTCACAAGGAGAGTATGAGATTTTGTCAAAAGTTTTGCTAAAATCTAGGGAAACAATGTCTACAGAATTCCCCTCATTGATTAGTTTAATGTCAAAACAAGGAAAAGAGGTTAGTATGGAATGACCAATTCTTGATGGAGCCAGTCTGGTTCTTTATAATCACTGATTTCCCTTCTGGATGTTTGGCAGCTATCTCTTTAATAATTTATTGTAGAATTTCCCCAGGAATTGAAATCCATCTTGGATAGTGATTTCCTCCCATCTGATTGCTACCATATCATTCCTAGAGAGATAATCTGCTCCTTCCTCCGCAGAGCATCCAGCTTTCTCTTCCACAGGACCTGGATAAAACTTACTACAACCAATGTGCCCTAAGTGCTAATGCACTTGAACACTTAACCTTCTGTTCCTTCCGGATTTTCATACTTAGCTTGCTATGTCTGGTCTTGCCATCTATGTTCTATTTCTTGAGTTTACTTCCTCAGGCTATCCTGCATTATCCTCCTTGATCTTCAGTTTCTTATTCTGAAAAATGGGTTAACAGTAGCCCCTCCTTCACAGGGTGGTTGTGAGAATCAAATGAGATAGTTTATAAACCTTACAATTCTATATAAATGCTATTATAATTATTATCATCACTATCATACATCATACAGCTTTCCATTGCTCTTTGGGTCACACGTGATTTATTTATTCTTTGGAGATTATGTTCTATGACTAATAATCCCTGACACTGAATAACACTTTAACTTTTTCAAAGAGCTCTGTATAAATTATCTCATTTGAGTCTTCAAATGACTTTGTTTGGTGGGTACTACAGCTATTATAATACCCATTTTACAAGTGAAGAAACCCAGGATCAGAGAGTGGTTTCCCTGAAGTGACTCATTCAAGGTTACACAGATCTTCAAGATAACACAGATCTTCCTGACACCAAGCACAGCACTCTATCTAGGAATTTGAGAGAACTCATGAAATGGTTTCTCTAACCCAGAAGAAGAAAAACACAGGTGTTAGAAAAAAGGGTGTTTTTATTTCTGGTAGAACCTTGAAATCACTGAAAGTGTCATATAATTTTCCAAATGCAACTCAACCTCTCTCTTCCTCTTATTTGATTCTATACCTAAATTACAGCCCATTTTCAGCGCACAAAATTATTCTGATGGACAAAGTCAATGTGCTGTCCATCAAACAACTTCATAACCTGAACAGGAAGCAGTTTTCATCCATTTAGTTTTTCCTGGGTAGATTGCTAGGCCCATCTATTTTTAGTGGTTATGTACTTCTGTACTATACTAAGGCTTAAAGTAACTAGCATTATCATCCAAAAGCAGAATAGAGAGCATAACAGAATGGCATAGAAACCATTTTATCTATAATTAACTATATTATCATTATTTGTCACTATAGTTTACAACATGTGCTAGAAGTGAGAAGTTGGGAAGGTTATTTTTTTTTAAGTTACCTTTTCTCCCAGGGCCTGGCAATGCTTTTCCCATAATAGGCTTTAATAAATATTTGTTGAATTGAACTGAAGTGAGAATCTATTGAAGACCTGGGGGAAGGATAGTGAGCTGAAAGCTCAAGCCTTTGAAAGGAATGCAAATAGACACCAACTACCCCATCTAACAGAGGCTCTCCAATTGTCATTATTTATTCTGAGGATGCTGGTCTCCAGCTCAGAGCCATTTGACCCAGGTACAGGTACCCATGATTGACACTGTTTCTCTACTTTTCTGGGAAGAGGGTAACAAAGGACTCCTGGCCTTGGGATGTACTTTCTTTGGGGAATAAAGTCTTCAGTGGCCCCGATGTCTTTCTGTGCCTTCACCAGCAATAAAATCTGTTTTCCCAGTACTCTGTGATTTTGCTATTTACTTGAAGTGAGTCATTTCACCAGGGCTCCATGAAGTGACAAAGGCACAAAACACAACAGATGCTCCATGAAGGAGGAACAAAATCAATAAGACTGACTTCATGGCTTATTATTGAAGTCTCCTTTCTATGACACCTCAGAGTTAGGGGGAAAGCTGCCAAGAGCTAGGAAGAGAGGCTGAAGGGAGCTTGGGGCACAGTGTATCACAACTGGCCCATTTTCTCTTTATAACATCTAGAATGCACAGGTCAGTGGTCTTTGTGGGGAGGTACCTTTCACAATGGGTCATCTTAAGACCAAAACTGCATTCTGGTTTTAATGGACCATGGCTTCTAGCTTTGTACTTTGAAATAGCTCAGACAAATAAAGGCAAGTTTCAAGTAATAATGTTTGAAAAAGTGATTTTAAAACTCAAGCAGCCTATAATTGCACCCAGGAGCTATGAAAAAGCCACAGAGAGGGAAACATTAAGGTCTGACCTCTCTAGTATTTAAGACATAAATCAAAAGATTGAAAACAAGGAAGATTTTCCCCAGTGATCCTAGACTCTAGTTTTTACTACTTTCAAGAGAGATAAGTATTACAGAAAATCCTCTGACATACCAACTTAAATTCTGAATGGCATTTATATATGGATAGCTACCTTGTAATGGCATCTCCAGATGAGCAGTCTGGTGACCATAAAGACACTCAGCATGAAGCAAGAGGGAAAAGTGTTGGAGATGAAGTCTAGAGAAACATGTGATTGAAATGTGCTCCTTTCCCCAAGGTTCTTTCTTTTCCAATCTATCCTTCCG
The DNA here is from genome assembly GCA_023548195.1 of Bettongia penicillata ogilbyi. Taxonomy (NCBI): domain Eukaryota; kingdom Metazoa; phylum Chordata; class Mammalia; order Diprotodontia; family Potoroidae; genus Bettongia; species Bettongia penicillata. The sequence continues at coordinate 583,526 of JAJHZJ010000683.1, read as the reverse complement.
GGATGCCAAATTAATTCCCCCAAAGTTCAAATCTGATGTATGCAATGCTCCTTTTAATAAACTTTAGTGGCTCCCACTGGCTCTAGGATCAAATATAAAATATCCTCTATTTGGCATTTAGAGCCTTTCACAACCTGGCCCAAAGCAACCCTTACAGGCTTTATGCACACACTCCATGTGCCCTTCAGTCTAATCCAGCTGGCATTCCCTCTGTTCATCAAATGTAGTATATGTAACCTCTGCCTTAGGAATAGACTTTCTCTGCTTACTTCTGGTCCTCAGAATGCTAGTCACCTTCAAGGGTCAGCTCAAGTATATTAGGTCTTATTTTTAACATTTGGGCTTTCATGATATCATTAATCACCTTGTATTAATCTATCAATCAAAAACATTTACTAATGCCTACTATGTGCTGTGTTATTTTTTTAATATACTGATCTGTGTCCATGTTGTCTGTCCCAGGAAAGATGCTGTAAACTCTTTGAGGGCAGGGACTGTTTTGGCTTATATCTTTGTGTCTCCAGTCACAAACAGTAACAATAACTTATATTTCTACAGTGGTCTTAAGTTTACAATGTGCTTGCCTCAAAACAACCCTTTGATACTAGCAATATTACTATCATCGTCCCCATTTAACAAATGAGAGAACAGAGAAGTAAAAATAAACAAGGAAATACAACCAAGTATCAGAGCTACAATTCAATCAATCAAACATTTGTAAAGTCTCTTGTATACACCAGGCACCATGCTATGTTCTGGGGATACAAAGATATAAGCAGAAACAGTCCCTGCCTGGTGTATACAAGAGGCTCTACAAATGATTGATTGAATTACAGCTCTGTTACTTGGCTGGTTATATTTCCTTTCCCCCATCAGGAGAAGGGAGCATCTCTCCTTCCCCCAGCTGCTCCAGGTACAGTTCAGGATGTAATCTGCAGGCCCAATCAATCAATCAATCAATCATTAAGCATTTATTGATACCAGTCACTGTGCTAAGTGCTGGGATACAAAAAGAGGTTAAAAGACAGTTCCTTCCCTCCAGCAGCATATGGTCTGCTGGTGGCCAGAGGAAGGGCATGGTAACCATTTCTGGCTGTTTTTCTCCTCCTGTGATGTAGCTCCCCTATGTCTACTGGTCTCCCCAGTTGATTTCAAGACTATGTCTCATTGGATATATAGGTAAGGGTGAGCCCTGCACTTACTTAGGTTCAAAAGATTACCTGCACAAGTACAGAGGAAGGAGACATAGTAAGATAGCAGTTCCTATGAAGGAATTTGGGAGAGTTAATGGACAACAAACATGGAATCATAGGCTACTCCAAAGGATATATAATCTAAGACTACTTTACAGAAGTTAGGTGAACAGAATGGGCAAGAAACAAATTTTTTGCATTTTTCCCTAGACGAACTACATCTAGAACACTGTGTTTAGTTCTAAGTATTACATTTTAGGAAGGGAATTGACAAGACGTCCAGAAGAGGTCTAGAAGAGGTCAACTAAGATTGTGAAAGGATTAAACCATACATTACAAAGATTGATTGACAGAACTAGGGATGTTTAGCCTAAAGATGAGAAGATTTAAGGGGGGCATTATTGCTGTTTTTATGTGTTTGGAGGGCTGTCATGTAGAAGAAGGATTAGACTTTTTCCTTTTGGCTCCAGAAGATAAAACCAGGAGTAATAGGTAGAAGATTCAAAGAGATGGTTTTAGACCCAATGTAAAGAAAAAAAAATGTAACCATTAGAATTATTAAAAGCTAGAAAGGGCTCCCTTTGGAGCCATGGGTACCCCCTCACTGAAGTACTTCAAGCAGGTTGGAAGAGCACTTGTCAGGTATGGTGTAGCAGGGATACCTTTTGTGGGGAAGAGTGGTCTTGGTTGGTTTAGATAGCTGCTAAGGAGTCTTCCAATTCTCAAATGATATATTCTGTGACAACTATCTGGTATGCTAGGAGTAACATCTCTATTATAAAAGCTAGGATGATTTCTCTTTAAGGGCAAGGCAAGGAGGCTATTTTTTGTTACCAGCAATGTCTTAAATGTTGAATTGGATGGCCTTTTCTCAAACCTCATCCTTTTTGACTTCTCTGAAGCATCTGACAATGTCAATAACCTCCTTCTGGCTACTCTCTCCCCTTTAGAGTTTCACAACCTTGTTTTCTCCGGACTTTCCTTCCATCTGACCATTTTGTTGGATCTTGACCCAGATCATTCCTGCTGGGTGTCCCTTAAGGCTCTGACCTTAGTCCCCTTTTCCTTTTCACATTTCATTATCTCATTTGATGATATCATCAGTGCTTACAGATTCAATTATCACCTCTTTGCAGATGATGCCCAGATCTATGTGTCCGGCCTTTGTCTTTGTGCTAAGTTACAATCATGCATCTCCAACTTTCTCTTGAACATCTCCAAGTGGATATCCAGGAGACATCTCAAACTCAACAAGCCTCAAATAATTCATTAGCTTCCTTCACCAATGATCTAAAACCTCCCCCTCCCCATTCTGAACTTCCCTATTATTATTGTCATACTCTGAGTCACCCAGGTCTGCAACCTTGACCTCATTTTCTCCATTCCTCACTCTCGCTCACCCCATTCGTCCAACCTACTGTCAAACCTTGTTATTTCTATCTTCATGAGATTTCTTGTATGTGTTCCCTTCACTCCACACACTCAGGCTCTCCTTATATCTCACTTGGACTATTTCAATAGCCTTCTAATGGGTCTCCCTACTTCAAATTGCTTCCCACTCTAATCCACCCACCACTTAGCTGTCAACGTGACTTTCCTAAAGTGTAAAGTCTGACCATGTTACTTCTCTGCTAAAGAAGTACAGTGGCTCCCTGTTAATTCTACTGCAAATATGACATCCTCAGGGATTTAAAACCCTTTACAACCTGGACCTTTCTTACCTTTCTGATTTTTTTTTGTCCCTTACTTCCCTCCAAAGATCCTATGAGCTAGCCAATACATTGATCTACTTCCAGTTTCTCAAACACGACACTTTGTCTCCATGCCTATGTTCTAGTTGTCCTCTCTGCTTGGAATGTTGTCCTTCTTTACCTCTGCCTCTTAGTTTCTGATTTCCTCCAAGATTCAGTGCAAATCCCACCTTCTGCTGGAGGTTTTCCCTGATCCCTGTCAGCCCTGAAAAATAGCTCGGCAGTATAAAAATATTAGACCAGATTCTTGTGTCCACCAGCATCCTTCTAGGATAACAGATTTTCCTGAGACAAGAATAGAACAGTGATTACCAGGAAAACTGAACTTCTAAACTTAGATCATAGGCAAAGATATGTGACTTTAGCAATCATATAAAATGGGGCAGTAATACAGAATAGGGTCAGTTACGGAATGGAATCAATTATAAAATGACATGGAATCAATTTAATTTCTTCAATTCCCTCTTTGATTAAGTAAGAAACCGTTTCCTCAATGAATCACTAGATAAAAGGCCAATCAAATGACATCAAATCTATTTGCCTCTCAGGATTGCCTCACCAGGATACAAAAAGACCTGAAGACACTAAACATTATATTAAGGATTGCTAATTATGAGGTATGAATGGTCTACCATGATGGGAATAGTGTGAGAGGGGAGAGAGGAGGCTAACTGATGCAATGACAAGGACCACTGGCAGTAGTCCCCTTTGGCAAATGGGCCTTACAGAGACAGCACATCCTATTAATAGGGCTCAGTTGTCTCAGGTTGTCTCGTTTCTGAGAACATCTCCTCTTGGGCATTCTGGGATGGGCCTGTTCTCAGAACAGCTCTGAAGGGAGGGGCTAATCCAGGATCTCCTTCTCTGGTTCAGGTTATTTGTAGTGATACTTTGGTGTTTGCACTGTAACCCTTCACAAAACAGATCTCATTACAATTTAGTGAACTATATTAGTTCTAAACTACATTAGGGAACCTGTACTTGAAGCCTCAGAGAATTAAAATTTCTGTATACTATATGCTATTACCTAGGCCTTGTATTTAAGATGGACACTGCTTTTCAATAAGCTAAAAGGGAGAATTCAAAAAAAGACACCCATACAACTGTGATTTTGGTTTAGTTTCAGTTCTAGAGTTATTAGTATATCAGTTAACTAAAAACATATCCATTAGAAAATTATATCCATTTAAATTTAATTAACTCACCCCCTTAGGAGGATTGAATGCTGTTAAGGATCTATACATGAATTAAGAGGTAACAGCACTCTTTGTAAGTAGATGACTTTTATTCCTAGGTTCAATGGCTACACAAATGTATTTACTTAAAAGATATTAATTTAACTCTAAGTTCAACAAAAGATCTAAGATGGGATATGTAAGTATACGAAGCAGTGAATTCCAAATTGTATGCAAAGAACAGTGTATATCAAATGAGTTGTCTATAGTAAAACATGTTCAGCTGTTAACCATGTTCAAATGGAAGATACTACACACACACATAAACTAATACTCTCTAAATATTTAAGTAACTCTTGTGTAATCTGCTTACATTTCAGAGCATGCTCTACATACAGGTATATTTCAAGGACCCAACCTTAAACATGAATATATAACTATCAGCAGGCAGATGACAAGTCCAAGTACGCGTCTACTTAGCTATTTAGCATATGGAAATGAGTATAAATTCAGATTGAAAACAGTAAGATGTTGTATAATTGCATCCTATTATATTAACTGAGAAGTGCTGGAGTATTGCAATAAGATTCATTATATTTTTAAAAAATTACATCTCCACCTGCCCTGGTTAAAGAGGTCTGATGTGAAAGAAGGAAGTGGGAACTGACTATAACAGTACTGAAACTGGTCCTTCACTTCTAAGCCTAAGTTTAAATTCATGATTTTCACAATCACAAATCACCACATAAATCACTTTAATACTATAAACAAACTTGTAAATTCTCCCCTTTTTGTCAAGGAGAGCTTGTAATAGAAGAGAAGATCCCATTATCTCAGTAAACCATTTTACTTGTTCTTTCACAGGGCTGATAAAATTTTATGACCTTTCTAAAGCAGATAGTCCCAAGACTTGGCAAACTGCCAAATAAGACTTTTAAAAGGTCTTCACAATCTTGTGAGGTAGGTACTATTATTATCCCATTTTAAATGGAGGAAACTGAGTATCAGAGATTACTGACTTGTCTAGCATTCTATAGTTAAGTATGAGGCAAGATTTGAACACAGGTATTTCTGGTCTAAGTTCAGTGCTCTATCCAATTTTCTACTAAGCTATGATAGTTCCCAACAGAAAAAGAAGTGGTCTAGGAGTGGTGTAAACGTTGTCCGAGAGGTGTTTGATGACAGAAACAGATGGGCTGGTCATGGAATAGGAGGATGCCAGAAGGACAACTTGCATGTTTCCTTGGTTTCCATGTAATGCAAAGGGATCTAAAGGAAGGTTTGCTAAACATTCAGTAGATTCTAAGAGTAGGCGGTGAGAAAGGAGGGCCTCATATGGCATTGGGGGCAGCTACTGCCAAGACTCAGAGACAGGATGGGGAATAGTAAGCTTTCTGAATTGCAGGGCACTTGAAGGGAAGTAATGTATAATTAGGATGGAAAAGTAGACTAGGGCCTGGTTGTGAAACTGTTTACCTAGGTTTATATTTGTTTGGTTATGTTGTTTAGATTTTTCTGTTGTCACTCCTTTTTGACCCTGCCAAAGAATTTTTTTAAAAGAAAAAAGGAAAAATTGTTAAAACCAATCAATGTATTGAAACACTCTGTTATATGTAATGTCCCATGGCCATTGATTTCCTGCAAATGAGCAGGGGAGGTGTCTTGTCATATCTCTTCTTTAGAGCTACATCTGGTAACTTTTCATAGCATTGTACAGATTTTAAAATGCAAAAAGGAGGAGAATATATTTAATCTTGGAGGTAACAGGGAGCCACTAGAGTTGAACGAGAGGAAGAACAACATTATCAGACTAATTTTCTGGGTAGAATATAGGGAAATTATCACCACTACCAACTTAGGTCAGGCCAGTTCAGTTCCAGGTACCATATTTTATGGAAGACACATTTTAGGGAAGGATCAAGAGCAAGGCAACCAGGATAGTTAAGGTCCTTGTGTTCATGTAGTATGAAGACTGGTTAAAAGAATGGGGGAATTTTCACCTGGAAAAGGAGATTTTTCAAGAGATATGATACAAACCTTTAAGCATTTTAAGGGATGTTAGATAGCCCTGTCAAATAGGAGGAAGGGTGGGTAGAAACTGCAAAGAAGCAAGCTTCAGTTTTAAGTAGAATAAAACTTACCCCAAAGTAGAGCCCAAATAGAGAATGGGCTTCTTCATTAGGTTCTAGCTCATTGTAGGTCTTCAAGCATAATCTAGATGACCACTCGTGGCATGTTGAAGAAAGCAATCTCTTTCGGATGAGTTAGCCCTATAGGGAGACACTAGTCCTTTTTTTTTTTTTTTTTTTTGGCAAGGCAATCAGGGTTAAGAGACTTGTCCAGGGTCACATAGCTAGTTACTGTCAAGTGCCTGAGGTCACATTGGAACTCAGGTCCTCCAGATTCCAGGGCTGGTTCTCTATTCACTAAACCACCTACCTGCCCTGGGGTCACTTTCTAGTACTGAGACTCACTGTTTTTTTTTGGGGGGTGGGGTTGTCACTCCTTTAGGTTTACCCATATTGATAATATATAACACATTTTTTAAGGGGAGATAAATTGGCAATGGTACTAAAGGTTCTTTGGTTTCAATTCTCATGAACTGGGATCCATTTTTGTCACCCTTCACTAGGAAAAATTCAGTCCCCAATCATTATTTAGCTCCTGAGAAAAATCTGAATTTGGTTACGTCTCTCTAAGAGCCCTGCTCTCTTTTCCCCTGTGGCTCCTGCAGGGAGATGACAAGGAAGTCTTATTTATTTCTTCCTTTTTCCAAGATTTAAAAAAGTGCATTTTAAAAATTTACTTTGAAACGATGTTGCAATCTTCTGCCAGTAATTTGAATTCCTGACATTTAGAATAAGTATTAGCTGCACATTAATCCAAAAACATTTTGAGCATAAGAAGGCATTCATCTTCTCACCCAAAAGCTAAAAACCACTGGTACATTTCACAGTGTTTGTTACCAAAAAACTTTTACTGTTCTAGAAGATAGGCTTCTAAGAAACAGATATACTCAGAATTGTGTATTTAGACAATGATCTGAGTGGCACATGATTTATGTAGTGGATTCCTAGTTTAGTGATGGAAGGAACCTTGGAGATCATCTGCTAGTTCAACTTGACCTTCTTCAAGGTCTCTGATTTGAGTGCACATGGACTGAGTTTCATAATTGTGGCCCCCTCCCAGCATCAGTTCCTAGAAAAATCTGAACTTGGCTCTAAGGGCCCAGATATTTTCTTGCAAGCACTGAGGTTAAAAAAAAAAGTTGAAGACCAGGTTTATTAATGGCAGGAATAAAACAACAAAAATAGAAGGGAACTTTCAACTTGAAGTCCAGCAATTATCCAAGCCAGTTATGTTCACTCATTCCTCTCTTGGCTCTTTTCCTGACTCTCTCCCAACTGGGCCTCCACCTGAATGCCTTCTCTCCTTCCCCGCCTCACCATTCAGCTTCCTTTTATGGCTTCTTCGAGGGCAGAGACTGTCTTTTTGTTTATATTTTTACTCTTAGACCCAGGGTCTGGCACATAGTAAGCTTTTGAATTTGGCATGGACATTCCTTTGTTTTGCATTCTGATGTACTTATCTAGTATCATATGTTATTGCTATTTCTGGTGTCATCTCCCTCTCAAATAGAGCACTCCACGAGGACAAGCCTGTTCATACATATGTATCTATACATATATATACATATACACACATATATAATACAACGTAGTATACATTAGCATAATATATATAATATACTCTACACATTATACATATACATGCGCACGTGTGCGTGTGTGTGTGCATGTGTGTGTGTGCATGGCTCAGAATTTCACTCCTTTGGTCAGGTCTTCCCAACCAATTAAGCTAGATTCTAGAAGCAATGTTTCCAGGTCAAGAAATCCTGGTCAGTGAGCATGCTGATGTGACAGGAAGGAAACCTAGGTCTTTTGGGTGCCTGCCAAATAGTACACTGTTGGTTGGTCTTCGTTCTGGAAAAGGACAAACATCATTATGTTGGGGTCAAGGTACAGTACGTCCAAGTATGGCTGATCAGAAGAATAGAGTTTGGAAGACTCTACTATAGGACAGGTACAAATGGTCCAGATTAACATTAATAGTGAAGAAGTCTACATTTGCACATCTCATATTTCTTTTCTGGCAGCTCCTTCTTTGATGCAGGCACGCTATGTTGGGTGGTACTTTGCTGGTGTCTCTCATGTCTCACAATCAATTCCAACCTTCTTCAGAAAGAACTTGAGAGTGTCCTTGTTTTCCATGTGAATACTTGCCTTGAGTTCTCTGTAGTTTTAGGTATCTGGCATTCAAACAATATAGCCAGCTTGTTGGAGTTATGTTCTCTGAAGTAGAGTTTGAATGCTTAAGTTTAGCTTAAGAAAGGACCTCAGTGTCTGATAGCTTATGTTGTCAGGTGATCTTCAGAATATTCCTAAAACAATTCAAATGGAAGCAATTCAGTTTGTTGGCATGGTGCTGGTAGACTGTCCAGGTTTCAGAGGCATACAATGAGTTCAGTACAATGGCTCTGTAGACCTTCAGTTTGGTAGGTAGTCTAATACCTTTTGTCTCCAACACTTTCCTTTGGAACCTCCCAAACACTGAACTAGCTCTATATACATCCCTGAAAAGTATATTGCCACAGCAGTGAAAATTTCTCCATTTCCTGTAACTGCACAGTTCCATGTATGGATGGTGTGGTGCTGATGGTAGAAAACCTCCATTTTCTTGGTGTTGTTAGACCATAATTAGCACAAATAGCAGAGAATCAATCCATATTTTATTGCATCTCAGCCTCAGAGGCTACACTGAGTGAACAATCAAGTACACTAAAGATTGTATACAGTAAAATGGCAAAAGTACTCTCTCATGGTTATGATTTCCTAATAAAATTTGCAAATAAGTCACATGGGTGGGAGTGGTAGGTTGCATGCAAGAGAAAAATGCCAAATTCACCCAAAACTTTGATCGCTGGAGAAAATGCCTTCCTGTGGTATACCCTCCCCCACCTTCCCACCTTTGTAATACAAAGCCTAGAATTATGGGATTTAAAATTTGAAGATAACTTTGAAATCATCTCCCCCCTTTTACAGATGAGGAAACTGTGGCACGAAAGTTAAATGGAGTATTCCAAAGTCAAAGATGTGACCTGAGGTCTTCTCAATCACAATTCAATATATCACACCATCTTAAAACTCCTGGTGGATGATGTGCATAGTGAGGTGAAAAAAGCTAACACCTTCTTTCTGTATCTCACTGGCCTCTCAACTATATGCCTGTCTCAAGCTTCAGTGTTTTTACTTGATGAGAACTTGAGAAGTAGCATGGTGTAATCAATACAAAGAGCAGATAGTCAAAATACCTGAATGCTAACAGACTGTCATTTACTTGATCTTGAGTAAGTCATTTTACATGATCCTGAATTTTTTTTTAAATTTTTCATTTTTAACACAGTTCATATCACATAAAACAATTACAACTTTTGGTCAGGTGATAGTTCTTTTAAAGCATTTACAATATACACTGCAAACAAAAATTTTTTTTTACATTAACCAATTGAGACACAAATAATAACTATGTATACTATATCTTGAATTTCTTCATCTGTAAAAAAATGATAATGCACCATCCAAATAAATAATGTTAAATAAAAGCAGAGAATCAATGGATTTTAGTCGCAAAAAGTAATTTAGGTGATTTACTATTCAAACAGGTAGGTTTTCAGAATTTGCAGGTTTTCATACCTTATAAGGGTCAATATTTTAAAATGGCTACAGATAAAAGTATTCCATATGAAGATAAAAGCTTAATAGGCAAGTTCCTAGAAAGCATCTATTACGTATATTTTAAGAAATCTGCACCAGTATTTCCAAAAACTTCTAGCTATGTACATGGAATTTGCTTTTACAAGGCAAAGATTTCTCAGTGGATATAATTCAAATCGTAAGCAACTTCTTAGATAATTCATCACACTATTTACTGCAGGTGCCAGGCTTTATTGATTAGGATAGTAGCATGGAAAGAGAAAAATGGTCTACATTCTTGTTCATCGAATGAACTTTACCATTTCTTTCTTGGTTCTCCATATTCTTCAAGTGCATACATAGGCTCAGTTTAAAACAAAAAAAATTATCAAATCAAGAAAAATATATTTAAAAACATATCTTTAAATGTGAAATATTAGGGAAGGCTTTCTGAATTTTGAATAAACATGTTTAAGTCATACCAGCTTGGGTTTCCATTGTCAGCAATAATCAAAATGATTTACATGTGTTCAAGATTTTACAAAATTATTTATTTTCGTCAGCAAGATCTGGTCTGAAAGTCCTGGCTCAGTTTGTGCTGACTGTGTGCTTGCTTATACTAACAAAAATCATTACAAACAAAAGTGTGACTGTGCATTTACATGACGTATTTAGCTTTCAGTAGTCAACAGAATATTGCATTCAGTAGTTACGTTTGCTACGTGAATTGCATGAGCAAAATCATGTCTATAATGTTTCTTCAATCCAGCCCTTCCACAAATTGTTTTTCTTTTTGCAACAGCCAACCTTGGAAATATTTTTCTGGAAAGCATAAAAAAAAAGTTAACTAGTCCCATTCAATATCACCAAATATAAACTGCTATTTTAATAAATATTAGCAAGTATTCATGGTATTTATTGCCTTATATTCTTTATATATGAGAATATGGGACATCATTTGCAAAGTATACATGAAAGAGCAGATAAAGATTGGGGTTTTGAGACAACCTTCATGATGTGTGATTGTGTAGCTTTCACTGATAACATCTTTCACTCTCCAAAAGTACTCATGGGCTGTGCTTAACATCTATAGAACCAACAGCCTTTATTGCATCTTTATTATGGTAATACTGCCACTGGTATTTTAAGGTAAAAGCATTACATCCTGAGAATCCCTACACACAGATGACCCATCTATTTCATATGTTTATATGGGCTCTGGCAGAATATAAGCTCTTAAAGGGAAAAGCCTGTTTCATTTTTACCTTTATATCCCCAGTGACCAGCACACAGCAGATGATTTAATAAATGGTGGAATGCCTGACCCATGATTCTCCTGGGCCAAATCTCCAACTGAGATCAATGCATCTGTAGTCCATTCTGTTGAATTATGAACTATGGATTCCTTCTCATTTTCAACTCCAAAAATAGCACCCCCCCATTTACAGTTTTAGTCTTAGAGTACATACATATAGGTAAAATTTAAAAGGAGACTATCACAGTTAGGTTTTAGCTAACATTTAATACTGCATGTTCTCATTTTTCTTTTGATTTAGGCAATGAAAAGACAGAACGCTTTCCTACGGTTTGAACAAAACGAGACTCCAAAGAACTGAAAGGACACAAAGGAGATGGGCAATGTTCTTTTACTACAATAATTAAATTTGTTCTCCAAGGGAGAGATCCTTTTTTCTTCCTTTAGTAAACTTAAGTTATATCAGAATTTTCATGATAAATTTACACTTATTTTTTTCTAACATCTGTACTGAATTCCTATTGATATCTTTCAAAATATAAGTTTTTTTCTGACTTTTTTTTAAAAAAAAGGCAACAATATAAATAAGACATCAAATAAAATTGGAGTTTGAAGAATGAAAAATTTTAATTTAGATGACTGTGTCTAAGATTTTTTAGGAATGAATTTTCTAGTATGATATTTTACCTGTAAAAAGTCTTTGGTATCACTGAATTCAAAGCAACTCAAATATATGAAGATAAAAACTCTTTACTGTTTTGAAACCTCAAGGTACCTAAAGTTTTTTAAGTTGTGTCTAGAGCTTCAACTGGTATGCAGAATGACCAAAATCTAATTTTATTAATTTGTCATGCTCTGAATTACTATCAGCTGTTAGTAGACTGCTATATGCAGCTATCCCTTTATCCCACAATGCCTCCCTCTGAAAGAGATGTATTACCTAGTCTATCTGACCTTCATCAAAACAATATATGACAACCGTACCCTACTTGATCATTCTGTCACCGTAAGGTCATTCTGCTCTTTCCAAAAGCCCAGTCAGATGAAACAGCTTCATTAAATGTGTTTTGTACAAATAATACTGGTCCCAGCTGACACCCAGTCCCACTGGGAAGTGTGTGATTTTCATCTTAACTGTCACCACCAAACTATCAAATTCTCATGATGAGTTTGGTTGCATATTAACTACACCTCAACGACCTGTTCTTTAAGGTGAATACAGAGGACCTTTCACATATATAGCACATTGTATGCAATATATGTGTGTATATATATATATCTACATAAATACACACACATATATGTATATGTATGTATACATGTGTATATAAGCATTCACTAAAAGCATTATTAATATTACTACAGCAATAAATACCCTTTTAAAATTACTGGATGGATGAAAGGCCGTCCTATAAATGAAGCACATTTTCAAATATTTAAATTATAAATATAAATAGATATGCATACACATCAATAAAAACAGCTTTAAATCAAAGGACAATACAGCAAATATTTTCACTACAGGCAGCCTGTTATACTGCCTACAGGGAAAGATTATAGGAAGAATCTCAATTCAAGGCAGCTAACATAGAAAAGGTTGTATATTTTCATAGCCCCTTGTGGAAAAAGTATTCCAATTTGATCCAACTAGAGTCTGTGATAACCATCTACTATCTGCTTCAATTTTTTATTTGAATTTTTGTGGTGGGCACAACCAAGCTAAAGAGATAAAAGGAATGTGTTTTGATAAGAATTATAACACAGCTACACCAGAGAAAGGTGAAAGTTGTGTCTAACTGGTTGCCAATATGTGCTGATTGCTCCTTTAGTCCAATATTCACAACACATAGGATAAGAAAAGGAAGACCACTGTTACTGTCACCTGTTCACAGGTGACTGATACTTCAGTCTCCCACTTCAAAAAAATGACATTCACTTGCTAAACTCTTTAATAACTAAAGGTGAAGAGCCTTGCCCAAGTCCATAACCAGTTTTCTCTACAATTATACTTTTGGTACTTCGGAGATGAGCTGCATTTCTTATGCGCTGGAGAATTAAATGGAACACGAGCACTGTTACTGAAAGAGTAAAAGGCTCCTTGGAAAGTTTATGTTTTAAAAGTTATGCAGAGTCGGCACTTCAGCTCACACCTTTGGACTCTAACAGTTGTCCAGACAGAAATGATTTGTGTACGTGTGTGCATGGGGTTGGGGGTTGGGGATAAGGTGTGTACTAAGATGGTGATGGGGTAATAGGACTATGTCAATGATAATTAACCGTTCATTTAAGAATAACAACCTCCTCCCGTCCCCCAAAATAATGCCTTTCCAACTGACACTATCATCAATGATCAAAAAAAATTATGGACAGAGCTAGAGATGGGAGGTGCTAGAACTGGAACTGTGCACTGATGGCTGTATTTCTCTTGAAAGACTGAGAGTACGGGGCAGGGAGGAGGGGTCAGAGATAAGGGAAATCCTGTAGACCTCACTCAAATTTTATTCCTAACTTACAATCAGAGACAACACCTCTACATCACATTCCTTTAGCACCTGTCACTCAAAGATATTCAAGTCCTTTTCTAGATACTATACCTTTTCATACCTCCGTGAGGTAGGTAATGTAGTCATTTTATAGGTAGGCAGGCTAAGGCTTAGTGCCTGAGAGAGAGAGAGAGAGAGAGAGAGAGAGAGTGTGTGTGTGTATACACATATTCCTAAAGAAAGTTAACATATCATTAATTTCTTTCTCATGTGATGTTAAATAAATTCTTGGTGAACTATTTGGTGGTTTCTATTTACTTAGAGAACTAAGACAGCTGGAGCTTTTAAAAAGAGGCCACAACACTTATGATAACAGAAGAGTCAAAAAGACATCCTTTTATCATCCTTTAAGAGAAAACTAGTGGCACCCCCACAGATCATCTAATTCAGGGATTTAAGCCCAGCACTTACATTGCCCATATTTTGCTGAACATTTCAATGATCTTTTGTCAAGCAATAGAATTTCAGTCAAATCACTTCCAATATTCTCAGTTTCACACCATTCTTCTTTGCTGCAGGTAAGGTATCTGTATATGTAAGAAGTAAACACCACCACAGGATTGGAAGTAATGTACTTATCTGCTAAGTGTAGCCTGAATGGTTCTGTACATTATTACAAATGGTTCAGTGCCCCAGGCAGCTTTCAATATGATGGTGACAATATATCAAGACTGACAGACTGTCCAAAAGTCTGATGCCTTTGCAGAAAATTTAAGACATTTGAAACTTGCTCTCCCACAGGGGATGCAGACACAAACCTCTCCTTCCTTTCATTCTGAAATATCAGTATTTCCACTAGATATGCATATACAAATTTAAAACAGTGGTACACAGTGCGCAGTGCTCTAACATTTGCAGATTGCTTATGTGCCTGAAAATATAATGTCAATAAAAAAATATCAGAGAGGTGGGGACAAAAGACCTTCTCTGAATTCTGTACAGCACAAATGAATTTCAATTCAACAGGTGGCAGGCCATGAAGAAGGAGCCATCCTTGGAAATCAGCAGCACTACCCAAGATGAAAGGTCATAGATCTGGTGATGGGGGATAAGACGCATAGTAAGGCCCGTTTTCCTGTGGAAAGAAACAAAAAAGCAAAAAAAAAAAAAGATTTATAACATTAAAAGTGGGTCTCCTTTCACATCTGCGAGCATAGAGGAAAAAGTGTTTTATGACAGAATTAAAGACAGAACTATGTAGTGACTTAGCTCAGGATTGTGAAACCCAAATTTCCTTAACGGGAATCTCAGAATCCTAACTGTGTTGGCAGACACAGAGGCAGATGCTCTCTTGCCACGCATAAGGAGCAAGGCTTGTTAAAAGCTCTCAGGTCATTTGTTTCAAGATGGAAAATTGCATGCCAGGCCTTTAATGTCTAAGGAAGACAACATAGTTCCAGAGTGACTATCTGGCCCACATTTTTCCTAAGTTTGTCTTTATAAAAACCAAGTAAGACAGCTAATTTCAGTGATTTTAAATTAATTGAGTTCCTAAAGCCAATAGGCACCAAATCTCTCAGTAGGTTAATGGGACTTAAGACTGTTCTGTAGTTTCCAAGGTTTTTTTTTTTCTCCAAAGAATTCATTTTCATTAAGCTCTAAGGTAAGGGATGTACACATTGCCTTACAATAAAGGCAAGTTAAGACTTGGGAAGAGAGATGGAGGATGATGTTTGAATGAGATATTTTATGATAATTAAGGGATTTTAAAAAAAATATTAAGCTAATGATAAAATCTGCACTAGATCCACTGAAACAGAGATAAATACTGATTCAATTCTAGAGGAACAAGTAGATGTTGGGGTATTAGGTGTCTAGGAATTCTTGTCTTCTGAATATAAATGTGACCAAGGATCTAAAGATCTTTCCTTTAAATTCAAGTGCAGTCAAATCCTAGGATCTGTTATATTTTTAAAACTTCAATAATGTATAAAAATAATTCTTATCTTTTTTATTCCTGATTCAAGTTCTAGTTTCATCACATCCCTCACCTCTCCACAAAGATTATAGAATCACAGAATGTAAGAAGTGGAAGGAAAGGGAAGAGAATAAGACTCTATATCACACTTACTATGTGCCAGGAACATCTTTTTACAAATAATACCTCATGGGTGTGTGAGTGAGGGAGAGCTGTGCAGGTCACCAGCCTCACTTCTCCTCCAGAGCCATCTGAATCCAGTGACCAGATACTCATCAGGATGACGAGAGATGACCCAGGATGAGGCAATTGGGGTTAAGTGACTTGCCCAAGGTCACACAGCTAGTGAGTGTCAAGTGTCTGAGGTGAGATTTGAACTCAGGTCCTCCTGACTCCTGCACTGGTGCTCTATCCACTGTGCCATCTAGCCTTCCCATGGTATTTAATTTCCTAAGGACATAACTTTAATGCCTCACCAAGTCCGAATGACTTATTTTACGGATGAGGAATACAAGAGGCCTTACATTTAAGAGCCTAGCATACAGTCACAGAGTGGAACAAAAAGAAATTTTTTAAAAAAACAAATATTGTTCATGGTTAGGTAAATCTACAGGCTCCTCTGAAAACAAAAGTTTCAGTTCTCCCTAAGCAAACAACAAATATTTATTAAGTGCCTGCTATGAGAAAGGCACGTACCAGGTGGTGAGGATATAAAGTCAAAAGAAAATACTCCATCCTCAAGGGGCTTATGGTCTGTTGCTATAGCCTCAATTTCTATGGTGTCTTAAAGCACTGGAAACTTTCCTCATAATAACATACTGAATACCTCACAGGGCTGCAATGACTAACAGTCAGATGGGGACAATGAACCTTCTATAGCTAGTAAGCACTGTAGCCATAACTGAAACTCAGGGCTTTGACTTTAAGTTCAGGGTTTCTACCATACTATACACTTTATAATTCAGTTCTCTCAGAGTAGATTTCTTAACCTCTTTCAATGTTCTGTATCCTTAAGTTTACCACACACACACTGAAAACTTTTTAATACTCATAAAAGTTTCTTATATTACTTTCATATTATGTGAGATTGCTGAGCAACAAAAACAGCTTCATGATTTGGAAAGGATAAAAAAAAATTTGAGACACTAAAGTGCTTGAGAAGAACGATGAAATCCTTTGTGAGGGCCTTTATGAAAATGCTAGCTAATTTTTTGAGATGGGAGGGGCCTATGTGGGCCAATCTTGATTCCCTCCTTTGGCTGTCTTTCTGGACTTTGCCTCTGTGGGATCTTCTTTACCCTGGAACTTCCTTTGGTTACTGAATCCTCACCCTGTTATGTCCACTAGCCTCGGAGGCTTTTGTGATCCTGTAACAGTCCTCTGGGCTGCCTTCCCCCTTCTCCCATTGGTGAATTCCTCCCAAGGCCTCTATTCTGAAGACTGGCACAGGCCAGTCAATCCTCACCCATTTCCTGGTTTTACTCAGACTTTCATGCCATGACTCAGTAGCCATCTCACTCTGGAACTTCCCTCATATGCAATAGTTTTGTTTTTTACGATCATGACCATGAAAGTATAAAGAATTGAAACTGTAATATGGTATGGACTCTGAAGACCTAGTTCCATATCTCAGCGGTGCCATTTAGCTAACCTTATCACCTTAGGCAAGTTACTGCTTCTCTCTGACAGGGAAAGGATATTAGGCCAAGTGTTTTAGTTCAAAAATCAGCAGTAGAGCCAGGAGGTCAATGAAGGGGGGAAGTAACAGGATGATAGAGAGAGTTTCCAAGGCAAGGATGCTCCAGGTACCGATACATGATAGAAGTCAAGGAGGTCCCAAGCAGTAAGGGAAGCTCTAGACCAGGGTGGGGAACCTGCGGCCTTGAGGTCACATGTGGCCCTCCAGGTCCTCCTTTGGCTGAATGCAAAGTTCACAGAACAAATCCCCTTAATAAAAGGATTTCTTCTGTAAAATCTTGGACTCAGTGGAAAGGCAACACTCAAGGACCTTGAAGGCCACATGTAGTGCGAAGGTCATGGGTTACCCGTGGTTGTTGTAGATTGTGAGAATTGCAAGTCAGGCACAGCATAAAGTCTGAGCGGAACCAGGAGGAGTGGGGTGGAGTGTGTGGGTGTGAGTGTGTGTGTGTCTTTTCAAAATTTTGGGAGTATCACATCACCTTGATTCAAGATACTCAGTACACTATATGAGGGAAATCGATTAAGGTCTAAACAAGGGACTGCCTTGATTCAGGCCTTTGAGCAGCATCTAATGACCTCGAGGACATACATAAGTTTCTTTGCCTGGCACTAGAGGGTTTCCATACAGTGATTCCAACTTACACTTTTAGCCTTCTTTTACGTGACTTCCTTTCTTGCCTAATATATTTCTGCAAAACTACACTGGCATATGGTCTATGAACTCAACATGCCATTTCTTTGATTTCTGGCATTCACATGAACATCCAGTGATGCCTATAAGGCATTTCCTTTTTCACTCTACCATTCAGAATCCTCATCGCGTTTGCATGATGCTCAAGTGAGAGATTTTCCAGCCTTCCTTGATTCCCCCATCTCAGTAGTCTCTCCCCTCTGAAATATTCAAGAACACTTCCTATTTCTCTTTTGCCCCTCTCTATCCCACAAACCTAAACCTTCTATTATACTTACCTGTGCATAAGTTGTATCCCTTTCTTCCCCTGCTCCTTCTAAGATTGTCAGCTCACTATATTAGGAATTGTCATTTTTTATCTCTGTAACTTACCGAAGTGCCCTGTCCAAGGCTTTTTGGGCCAAACCTGATTCCATTGGCACAGCAACCTCTCTAACCTGGGGCACTGAGGTGCCATAGCTTGCCACCCACAGCCCCACAGCCAGTTTGCATAAGATGGAGGACTTGAACACAGTCTTATTGATTTTCAGGTTGTCTGAGCACTAAAACCACACACAATAGGTGCTTAATAAATACAATTCACCAAACATTTATTAAGGGCCTGAGATGTGCCAAAAGGACCAGTGACATTACGCACTGCTATTTTTATATCACTAAGCTAAGGTGAAATGATTCTCTACGAAGCTACAGTCAATTAGGGGGTCACAAAGACAGGGGAGTATAATACACAATATCACGTGTTAAACACATTATTAAGAGGCACAAAGCAAAGGGCTCTATTAAATGTGAAGCAGAAGGTCATTAATGGGGGGGGAGCGGAGAGCAGGGAAGGCTTCATTAAAGAGGCAGTGTCGGAGATGAGAGTCAATGGACCAGTAAGAATTCAAGAAGCAAAATTGGAGAGAAAGAGAGAAGACCAGAATGGAGAGGGCCTGGGGAGGAATGACAGGAGGGGATACAGAGGGGCCTCAATTCCCCACAAGGGGCTGGCAGCTTTCCTTAGTGGGCAGTAGGGAGGGGGTAAGAAAAAAAGACTAAATCTGGCTACAGGCATATTTATTAAGTTTGAAATGCTGGGACATGAGATGGAGAAACCCTGGAGGCAGTTGGAGAAATAGGCCTGAAGCTCAGAAGGGAGGTGCAGACTACACTTTGGAATTTATCTATGGAGAGGTGGTAGTTAAATGATACTGGTGGGAATGAGACTGGCAAGGGAGAAAGGCTGACAGACAAAACAAAAGAGGCAAAGACCTCTTTAGAACACTCACATTTAAAGGTTGGGAAGATTAGGAACCAGTGAAAAGACACAGAAAAAGGATAGTTAGAAAAGTAGGAAAAAAACCCAAATAGACCTCAATATAACTATGGTATCTTTGATGCCACATGGGTGAGTATCTGGTGGGTGAGAGTGTGTATAAAAGCTGCCGAGTGGATAACAAAGGAGGGTAATAAATGTGAAAGGCCTCTGGGAGTCAGATTAAAGCAGCTGAGTAGGTAGCAAGGAAGGGAACACATTAATGTATATACATTGTATTAGATACCTTCTTCCACGAAGTTCATCAGAGAAAGGTATGATGATGAAGGGTCAAGGGAAGTCTTTTTTTAGTGTCAGGAGACTAGGCATATTTGTTAGCAGATGGGAAGGAGCCAGTAAAGTGAATTAAGCCAGTATTATTTTCTCTTTACCCACCACATATTTTAGTCTCCTTGATTAAGAAAGTGGTTATCTTACAGATTGTTCCTAATATCTTCCATACATCCTGCCAGGTCTCCATGACTAAAATTGTTTTAAGGCTACATTATAGAGTTAATAATTTAAAAAACCCTCTATCTTTGGACTATTTGAATAATACAATAATATAATAATAGCTAATATCTATATAGCACTATGTGCTAGCCACTGTTAAGCATTACAATTATTATTTCTCATTTGATCCCCCCAACAACCCTGCAAAGTATGTGCTATTGTCATCTCCAATTTACATGTGAGGAAACTGAGGCAAACAGATTCGTACCTTGCCCAGGGTTACTCAGGTCTCCTTCCCAACTCCAGACCTAGCATTCTAGCCACATCCTGCCACCTGGCAGCTTCTATGTATAACTCCATCTTGTATGGTTGCACGGGAGGTGCCACAAAGCACCAGGTCTCAAGCGTACCACTGGAGTCTTTGCAAGGGCACATGAAGCCATGAGTTACCATGGTCTAGTGTTTGAACCACTTATGAAGCTATGTAACTATACTACTGTCTGCCTTGCATCTCTTTATTTTTTCCCTACAAGAACAGCATGAAACACTTTCAAATAGTGTACTAAAATCCAGGTAAACTCTAGCAATAGCATTCCCTTGACCTAACAGTCTAGGGTCCCTATTAAAAAAGGAGATAAGCTTGATCTGGCAGAATATGTTCCTGATAAAATATCCTAGCTCTCTGTTACTTAGGAGATGGTTAATACCTAGGTTTTTAAAGCTGTAGGATAGGTTCCAGGAAAATCAGGTGTTAGAAAAATTCTAGATTATACTCTGGAGGGTTTGTTTGTTTCATTCACTGAATTTTCATCCCCCACACATAGGATAGTACCTGGCATACAGTGGGTGCTTAATAAATGCTTATAGTTTGTGTTTCCTTTTTTTGATCACTGTGCAATAATTTTAGGCCTGTGTCTCTGATGGACAAAGATAAGACAAGGTAAACACAAAACTCAAACCCAAACTGATTTAGGACAGCTGGCCTGGGTGTGGTAGAGTTTTAACTGAATTTTAGCAACTGCCTATTCATTTTTGGATGCTTAGACACATGATGTGTGTCACTGCAAAATAGTCCCTTGGGCCTTCTAATGATCATAAAACAGATGACACGTATATCTGTTCCAAAAAATAAAGTATAAACCAAAACACAGGTTTTTGAAATGTTATTTCAGTTTTTTTTGTATCAAGAAGTAGTTAGCCAGAACCCTATGCCTAGCACATTCCCTTCAAGCCATTCTTTTGATCCCAAGGAGACAGAACAATAATTCAGAAGGATAAAAATAAGGGCAAATTTTATTTCATTGATTCACTAAAAAATTCAGGCTGATGTTCCTGTCTCACATACCATAATCTTTATATCCATGACCTAATTGTTCCATTTTTACTAGTTCTCTTTGTATTACTGCCAAAGAAACTTTTATTAGCTATCAAGATACATTATCTATTCCGCTTCTCACACAAAGATAATCAGGGATAATAGCTGAGGTTAGCTGAATGCTAAAGAAAAAAAATTTCATATAGGATTTTCATTTTAAATAATTCTATAAAAGTCACAGAATAATTATAGTGAAACTTTTCCTCCTACCTTCCTGATTTAATACACATTTATGGATGTGAAGATATTTAGTTAAGTTAGGACAAGCCTCCATCATCTGTTTCCTACCTGAATTTGTCATTATGTATCAATAGCTACAATTTTATTACTGAAGGGATACACTGACTGTAACTGTAGGTATTATGTCACTCTGACAAGTAAGTGGCACCACAGAAAAAATCCTGCCACAAAGACCGGTCTTCCTCTGGGCAAGCAGATCCTTTCTTCAGGTACTGCAGAGGAACGAAGAATCTTAAATCACACTAGCATGCCTCAACCATACCCATAATGCCCCTGAGTAAAAGGATGTGATGCTCTTCCACATTCTGTTCTCTACGCGGGGGGTGCTCTGAGGCACATTGTCTCTCTGGCCTTCGCTCATTAGAGCTTCTGAGGTTCCCTTCAGCTCTAAAATTGGAAGCCTATGGGAATTCTATATGAAAGATGCGCATGTACTTTACCTGTCACTGTATTTTAATGACTAATGGAATAGTCAGACAATAAGTGTAGGAACAGGAACCAGCCTCGGAGGAGTGAAGATTAAGCCAGAGATGTCACAGACTTCTGTGGTGACAAAGCGCATTTATTCCTTACCTGTGAATTTAGTCACTGAGAATGACAATGAACTATTGCAGGGATTAACAGTTCTTCATCATTTAAGGAATTAATGCTCTGCTAGAACAAAGGCTATGGTCTAGTAAGAGATCATAAAGGTTGTAGACAGTCATCAGTCACAAATGAGGTGGAGAGTTCTCACTTCTGACCATGTAATTCTTTAGCAACTCTATGTTCATATAATGGTATATTATAAATTTTGGGGAAGGGTGGGAAAGGATGAAGAATTAAAATAATTAGTGGCTTAGGACTAGTCCTAAAATTCCAAATTAGTCCTATCCCTTTACTACAAACTACAAATCATTCAAGAGAGATTTCTTATATTGAGAACAGCATTTGGGGGCTGACCTCAGATCTTTTAGACTTCAAAACAGGATACTGGAAATGAATCTGGGGGGAGGGTTCAACCTTTCCTGATTGAGGATCTCTAACATAACAAAATGAGACTTACATTTTTATCCAGATCAAACTCTATGCTTTCCCTTGGTATTCTCAGAAGACTTTGCAAATGTTTTTGATGATCCTTCATACTCTGCTGTATATTTTACATATTTACTTATGTGCATCTTCTCCCCCTCTACCACACTGTAAATTATTTTAGGGGTACAATAGGGACCATATATAATTCACCTTTGTGCTCCCCTTAGTACCTAGCACAGTTCCTTGCAAATGGCAAGTAATTAATAAATATTTGTTGAATTTTTCTTATTTTTGTAATTATGTAATTTAAGGTAATGTAATTTTTTAATCTAATTTTAAAAACACTGTTTTGAAATCAGCTATATATACTTTTAGCTATTAATTTTAACACTGGACTTCCATGGGATTCAACATTATTTTTTCCATAACTATTGCAAATGTAATATGGAAATTTCAAATCCAAGTCACTTTCATTAAAAGCACCCAAAAGGAAAACACAAACAAATCAAATCTAAAGTGAACATGGCGGATCCTCATGACGGTAAAGAGTTCACCTTTCATTACCATCAAGTAATAATCCAAACACATCATCTGTAAATTGTCAGTGTTTTGATAAAATTTTAATAAGTATAAATTTTTAAAGCATTAAATGAAATTTTGAAAATAGGCCTTTCAATATAGAAAAAATGCCAAGTTGCATCATTTAAATTACCATGAATACTGGAAAGAGACTAGAAATCATTCTAGGAGATAACACAAAAATAAATTGCTTCATTTAAAATTCAATTCTCTTTAATAGGAATTGTCTAAAATGTTCAAAGCACTAGACTATGGACTGAGAAACCTGAGAAAAAAACCAAAATACCCCTGCCCTTAAGGAACTAAACTCTACAAGGAGGAATTTTAAATGAAGTGGCAGCCATTGGACTCAAAGGGGTTGGGAGAAAGTTGTAATATAATAATAGTATTTGAGTTTTACATAGTAGTTAATAGTAAAAAGCACATTTACATACTTTTTTTCAGTGGATCTTCACAAGAGCCTTGTGAAGCAGATAGGCTAAGTATTATTATCTCCATTTTTACAAGTGATTAAACTGAGACCCAGAGACGTTAGTGACTTGCCCAACTTCACACAGCTAACTCAACAGCAGCATGAGGCCTGCATCCAGTTGCTTATTTCAAAGCCAATGTTCCTTCCAATATACCCCACCAGAATACACATTATCCCTGCTTCATCATTCACTGAAAAAAATAGAAGCTATTCCCTGAAAAGTCCCTTCCCTCAGCCAGGTGCCTCCTGCCACCACGTCCTCCCACACATTGAGGTGGCCCCTATCCTTGCCAAGGTTAATCTCTCTAAATGCCTAAGGGATCTCATTCCATCTTGTCTTCGCCAACAGTCTGCCCCTTCTTTATCATCGCACCTGCTCACTCAGTCTCTTCTACTCCTTCGCCATCGACAATAGATGCCTCCTCTTTCTTTCTTCTCACTCTTTCCTTAACTCTATGTCTGCTTCTGACCTCATCACTGAAACTGTTATCTCCAAAGTTACTAATGATTTCTTAATTGCTAAATCTCAGTCCTCATCCTTGACTTCTCTGAAGACGGACACCAAACATGGTCACTATCACTCTCCCCGCTTCCTTGATACTCACTTCCCTCTAGGTACTCAGGATACTATGCTCTCCTGCTTCTGCCCCTACCTTTCTGACTGCTCCTTCTCTGTCTTCTTTGCTGGATCTTACATCCAGCTTGTGTCCTCTAATTGCGGTCCCACGGGGTTCTTATCTAGCCTCTCTCCTCTTCTTCCTTTATATGATTTCATGGTGATCTTGGTAGCTCCAATGGATTCAATTATCATCTCTGTGCTGATGATTCTCATCCCCATTTATCTAGCCCTAACTTCTCCACTGACCTTCCTCTCAGATCATGAAATGAATGTCCCATGAGACATCTTAACCTCAACATGTCCAAAACTGAACTCGTTCTCTTTTCTCTCAAACCCTCCCCTTCCAAACCTTTTTATCCACTGGCCAGGGCACCACCACCCTCCCAGTTGACCCAGGTTCACAACCTAGTTTTCATTTTTGATACCTCACCATCTCCCTCCTCCCCCCAAGGCCTCCAGAACATTTCTTACGTATTTCCTCTTGTCTCCTCTGACACTACCTCCACCCTGGTGCTGGCCCTCATCATCTCACACTTGAACTATTGCAATAGCCTGCTGATGGGTTTGTCTGCCTCATTTCTTCCTACTCTTTGCCATCCTCCATTCAGCTGTCAAAATGATATTCCTAAGTGAAGGTCTATGTTCCCTCTTACTCAACAAACTCCAGTGGTTTCCTGTTACTCCAGGATCAAATATAAAAGCCTCTTTTTGGCCTTCAAGGATTCATAAAGTCCACCCCTACCTTTCCAGACTTCTTATACCTTACCTAGCTCCTCCTCCCTATCAAGCTTCAGTCCAAGGACGTTGGCCTCCCTGTTGTTCCTCAAACAAGACATCTCCCAACTCTGGGCATTTTCACTGTCTGCCCCCCATGCCTAGAACGCTATCCTTCCTCATCTCTGCTTATTATTTCCAATTTATCCTGCATACAGTTTGTCTGTACATAATCATTTGCATGTTGCCTCTCATCAGATTGTGAGCACCTTCACAGCAGGAATGGTCTTTAAATTCTCTTTGAGTTTCTGGAGCTGAGCACAGTGGCTGGCACTCCCAAGACACTTCATACTGACACTACCCTAATATGACCAACAACTGATCCTGTTTACTCTTACAAAAAATTCTACAGAAAAAGATGTCTTTTAATAAATCATAATACAGAAGAAATAAATTATTCCAATGACTTAAAAAAGCTTTTGTAGAAATAAAAGCAATACAGCCAGAAGAAAAAGTATAAAGTAGGCATTAAAAAGTTCTGATGAAAGACAGAAATCGAAACAAAACTGTAAGATAAAGAGCTATTCCTCATTGTGTAAGTGGCCAAAGGATACAATAAGTAGTTTTCAAAAGAAGAAACAATCAGCAATCATCTGAAAGTGTTCTAAATGGTTAATAATCAAGAACTATAAATTAAAATAACTATACTACTCGATACTCAAAAATAGGCAAATATTGTAAAAGATGGAAAAAATTCAATATTGGCACAGCTATTGGAAAATAGGCTTGCTAGTTCATTGCTGGTAGAGCTAAAAACTGTTCTGTTTTGTATGGCAACATGAAAAACAAAAATTGCAGAAACTGTTTTATTCTTTTGGCCCAGTGGTCTCAATATTAGGTTTACAGCACAAAGTAGTTATGGAAAAAGGGGAGGGAAGGAAACTATCCATATGAAAAGGCTCACAGTAGCACTATTTAGAATAAAATGTTAGAAATAAATCATGAGCTCAACAATTAGGGAATAGATGAACACATTTTGGAATTCTAGAATAAGAAACATTATTCTGTAACAAAAGATGAATATGAAGAATTCAGAGGGAAATGGGAAAATGTGAAAAAAGAAGATTCAAAGAGTAACTATCTACGTATATACTATCTGTATACTATCTATGCCACATAAATGAAGCCACTCTGTAGTTAAAATGGCATTCAACGGTCTTCTGCTCACAATCTAATACCTTCCAAGCAAGTCACAAGCCTGCTGCCCTGGAGCACTGGTAGCTGTCTCCTACATCCATGTCTCTGCTCTGGCCATTACCCATGAAGGCTTCACTCTCACCTCTGACTCTTCAGACTCCCTGGCTTACCTCATCCAGCAGCTCTTTCTTCCTGGACCTTCCTTCCCCACTTCTTCCACCACTAATGCCTTCCTCTCAATGGCTGCCTTACATCTAGTCTGTGTTTATTGTGTACATTCTAATTTATAGATGTCTCTCCAGTTATAACATAACTGACTAATTGACTTAGGGTCTTCTATTAACTGTGTGGTCTCAGGTAAGTCACTAAATCTCTCTGAGCTTCAGTTGTCTCATATATAAAATGAGGGACTTGAATCCAAATTCTATGAGGATAAAAAGTATTCTCTAATGTCTTACCCTGGCATCATATTCAAGAACAAAGGGTGGAAAGTCAATCTGTTCTGGGGATATGGCAGCAAATAGCTGGTGGAGGCTGTCCACATGGTGGATTTTGTCCTTTAGTCCTGAGACAGAAAAGGTGGTAAAAAACCATGTTGATACCTATTTGATAGGAAAGAAAAAAAATTAAATTAGTAACATTTCCTTTTCTTTAAAAACATCAGGTAAAATCAATCATATCCAAGATGAAAATTTTAGAAAGATAAAAACAGGTCTGATTTTTAAAACTGTACCTAGGTAGGTAAGGTTAAAAAAAACATATATGAATAAAGACCCCTAAATTGAGGATATTAGAACTGAGCCAAGACGAGGCAAGCATAATTAGCCAGTTAATAAGCATTTATTAGACACTTACTATATACCAGGATCTGTGCTAAACACTTGGGATACGAAGAAAAGCAAAAACATGGATCCTGATCTCAAAGATCTCAAATTTTGGAGGGGGAAACATGAAAATATCTATGTATATGTAAGATATACACAGAGCAAACGGAAGGTAATCTTGGAGGAGAATAAGAGAGGGGGAAGGAGTGTCTGGGAAGGCCTTCTCGAAAAGGGGATCTGAAATGAGTCTTGAAGGAAACAAGTGAAACTAGGAGTTGGGGATGAGAAGTGAGGTGGGAGAGCATTCCAAGCATTGGGTACAGTCAAAGAAAATGCACAGCCAAGAGAGTGAGTCCCAACTTTGGTTGTAATCGTGTGACCCTAAGCAAAAATCACTTTACCTGTGGAGGTTTCAGTTAAGCCCATTTGACAAATGAATAGAACACACTTTTTTTTTTTAAACATTGTTAAATTTACTTTAAAATTTTGGGTGCACAGTTCTTTGAATTTACATTATTGTAGTTCTTACTATAAATTTTGGCATATGGAGACTTTCTTTGTGTTGATGACTTCCTTGGGGTATAACAGAATCTCTAATTCAAAGTACATGGATATTTCAGTCACTTTATTTGCGTAATTCCAAAACAGTTGTATCACTTCAAAGCTTCATCAAAAATGTTTTAGTGTACTATGATTCCATAACATAAAGTATTCTTTCATGTGATTGTAAATACTCTGAAACTCTTAGAACTGTTTATTCATATCCTTTCAGCACTTAACTACTAGGAAATGACTGTTAGCTCACACATACACACTCCTATAACTTGCATAACAAACCCTTATCAGAGAAACTTGACACAGATATTTTTTCTCCTTTTGACCATTTCCATTCTTATCCTACAATGCACTAATTTTGTCTGTACAGAAGCTTTTCAGTTTCACATAATTAAAATTATCTATTTTGTCTTTCCTAGTTATGTCTATCTCTTCTTTGGTTAAGAAACATGCCTCACCCATAGCTATGTGATATTTCTATTAAAATTTTTTAGGTCATGCATCTATTTAGAATGTATCATGGAATACTGAGTAAAGTTTTGGCCCAAACTAATTTCTTCCAGATTATTTTCCAGTTTTCCTGTCAGCTTTTGTAAAAAAATATATTTTTTCCCTAGGAAATTTATATTTTCTACTTTATCAGAGAGGATTATTGAGTTTTATTCTGTTCTATTGATATCTCTACTTTTTTAAACAATACTAGATGGTGTTGAAGACTGCTGCTTATAATATGGTTTAAAGTCAGGAAATGCTTATTCCCCCCTTTTCCTTGTTCCTTTTTAAAATATATTTTAAATCACTTTGTTAAATATTTCCCAATTATATTTCAAAAAAATTTTAACATTCAGAAGAATTCTGAGTTCCAAATTCTCTCCCTCCCCCATCCCTTGAGAAGGCTTGCAATATGATACTGATTATACACATGAAGTCAAGCAAAACATATGTCCACATTAGCGGCGCTGCAAAATATACACACACACACACAGCAAAGAAAGTGAAAAAAAAGGATACTTCAATCTGCACTTAGAATTCATCAGTTCTCTCTTTGGAAAGGGGAGCATTTCTCATCATGGGTCTTTTGGAACTATCTCAGATCATCATTTTGATCAGTGTAGCTAAGTCTTCCACAGGTGATCAAGGCTGAAATACTGCTGTTACTGTATACAGTGTTTTCTAGATTCTGCATACTTCACTTTTCATTAGTTCATATAAAACTTACCAAATTTTTCTGAAACCACCCCACTTGTCATTTCTTAGACCACAGTACTATTGCATCACAATCATGTACCAACACTTGCTCAACCATTCCCTAATTGATGGACAGCTCCTCAATTTCTAATTCTTTGTCACCACAAAAGGACCTTTTGGGATGCAGACCAAGTAGTGGTATTATTGGGTCAGAGTATGCACAGTGTTATAGTCTTTTGGACATAGTTCCAAATTGTTCACCAGAATGGTTGAACCAGTTTACAACTCTACCAGAAGTATATTAGTGTCCCTATTTCTCCACATCCCTTCCAATGTTTGTCATTTTCTCTTTTTGTCATGTTAGCCAATCTGATAGATGTGAGATGGTACCTCAGAGCTGTTTTAATGTGCATTTCTCTAATTATTAGTGATTTAGAGCATCTTTTCATGTGATTATTGATAGCTTTGATTTCTTCTGAAAACTGTTCATATCCTTTGATCATTATCAATGAGAAAATGGTTCTTATTTTTTTATAAATGTGGCTCAGTTTCATATATATATATATATATATTTATATATATATATATGAGAAATGGAGCCTTTATCAAAGAATCCTGCTAAAAATTTCCTTCCCCCCCAGTTTCCTGCTTTCCTTCCAATTTTGGCTACATTAGTTTTGTCTGTGCAAAATCTTTTACATTTCATGCCATCAAATTATCTGTTTTATTTCTCATAATCCTCACTATCTCAGGATGGTCATAACTCTTCCCTTATCCAGAGATTTGACAGGTACATTTTTCCATGCTCCTCTATTTTTCTTATATTGCCCTTTATGTCTAAATCATGTACCCATTTTGATATTATCTTGGTATAAAGTGTAAGATGTTGATCTGCTCTAGTTTCTGCTGAACAGTTTTTCAATTTTCTCAGCAGGTTTTGTCAGATGGTGAGTTTTTGCCCCAAATCTTAGAATTTTGGGTTAATCAAACACTAGATTACTACAGTCATTTACTACTACATATTGTGTACCTACTCTATTCCACTGACCCACCACTCTGTTTCTTAGCCAGTATTAGAATATTTTCAAGATTACTGCTTTATAATATAGTTTGGAATCTAGTACTGGTAGGCCACTTTCCTCCACATTTTTTTCCATTGATTCCCTTGATATTCTTGACCTTTTATTCTTCCAGATGAATTTTGTTATGATTTCTTTCTAGTTCTATAATTTTTTGGTAGTTTGATTGGTACAGGACTGAGTAAGTACATTAATTTATGTAGAACTGTGATTTTTATTATGTTGGTTAGGCTTATAGGCAATTAATATTCCTTCAGTTGTTTAGATCTATATTTGCATGAAAAATATTTTGTATTTGTGTTCATATAGTCTCCGGGTCTGTTTAGGCAAGCAGAATCCCAAGAATTTTACATTGTCTGCAGTTATTTTAAATGGAATCTTTCTTTTCCTGCTGGTTTTTATTGGTAATATATAGAAATGCTGATGATTTCTATGGATTTATTTTATATCCCTGAAACCTTGCTTAAGGTGTTAATTATTTTAGCTGATCTTTCAGTTGATTCTCTAGGATCCTCCAAGTTTACCATCATATTATCTGCAGTGATAGTTTTGTTTCCTCACTGTCTATTCTTATTCCTTCAATTAATGTTTTCTTGTCTTACTGATATAGCTAGCATTTCTAATACAATATGAAATAACAGTGGTGATAATGGATATCTTTGCTTCACTCTTGATTCCACACTGGGAAGGCTTCCAGTTTATCCCCATTATAGACAATGTTTACTCTTGGTTTCAGGTAGACTCTACTTATCACTTTAAGAATGGCTCCATTTATTCCTATTCTTTCTCATGTTTTTAATATGAATGTGTTTTATTTTGTCAAAAGTTTTTTCTACATCTATTGATATAGTCATATGACTTATTCTTTTCGTTATTTATATGGTCAATGATGCTTAGAGTTTTCCTGGTCCCACCTGGTCAAGGTGTATGATCTGTGATACACTGCTATAATATCCTTGCTAGTTAGTGTTCTATTAAAATTTTTGCACCTATATTCAATGGGAAAATTGGTTTACAGTTAGTTTTGTCTTTCTGCTTTTCTTCTCTCTCTGGTTTAGGTATCAAAACCACATCTGAGTCTTAAAAGGAATTTGGAAGGATTCCTTCTTTACTTATATATTTTTTTAGGATTAATTATCCCTTAAATATTTTGTAGGATTCATTTGTAAATCCATCTGGTTGACAGGACACATTTTCAAGTAGTTATGTGATAGTTTATTCAAATAACATCACTCTTTATGTGTGTGTGTGTATATATATATATGTATATATAATGCACAAATATATATATATGTAAATGGTTTTCTATGATGGTTTAATTCCTTTTCATTAAACTTAAAATGTTATTCTGTGAATAAGTATATCTTAACAGAAAAAAAATTTACTTCTGCTCCTTAAATATTGTATAAAAATGTTATAGTTATAAATAAAATGGCCCACTCTTCTTCCACCAGGAGCTAAAGGAATTCTCAGCCAATCAGGCTTTCCATAACACAAGGGTCTGTTGAATCAGTGCTCTAAATGGAGCTCTGGAGTTAGGTGACTTCCAAACTCTTGCTATAACTTCTAACTTACATTATAATCTTTAGCTTCCTCTCTCCCTATTAATAATATATGCTGCCCCAGGAACCACTTTTCCCCTTTCTGCCACTTCTGAACTTTCAGTACTTTCTTTTCTCCTCAGTTCAAAGCCGTGCCAATTGACTACTTATTTTCTAGTCCTTTCATGATGCCCAGAGATTGAAATCCCTGTTATTAGAGGAATCAAAATGTCCAATATCCTCAACCTTTTTTCATTAGGCATTCACTACTTCCACCTCCTTATCTTAGCTAAAGCCTAGGTTACACAGGCAGCATATTGCACTATTTTACTGTCTTTCCACCTCTTATTTTATTTTCTATAATAATTCTGAATTAAGTTAAAAATTCCAGTCTTCAATGAAGAATTGGTCCTTTTCACTAAGATTAATTACTCTTCATGTACCCTTTCCAAATACTCAAGCAAACTACCTCCACTATCATATATTCCACCCTTTTTTCTCTACTTGTTCCTTTTCAACTACCTATAACTGTGCCTAAGTCTCTCCAAACCTTATAAAACATTCACTAAATCCTGCAAATTATTATCTTGTATTTCTTCAGACAAACTCCTCTGTACCCATTTCCTCTCCTCACTCCCTTCTAAGCTGTCTGTAGTCTGGTTTCCAACCTCATCACTAAACTGAAGCTGTTCTCTTCGAAGTTACCAATAATGGTTAAGTTAGCCTCTCTACTGGCCTCCTGTCAACTCTCACCCTTCCTGACCTCTAGTATTTAACACTAATGACTACCCTCTCCTCCTGGATATTCCCTACTATCTGACCTTACCCACGCCTTGTTCTTTTCCTAACTGCTCCTCAATATACTCTGCTATGGAGCATTATGTATGTCATGACAACTAACTGTGAGTGTACCCCTGGCTCAGTCCTTTCTATATTCTTTCATTTGTTCATCTGATCCTCTTCCCTGGGTTAATTATCTCTACATCATTACCAGATCTACATATTCAATGATTCTATCTTAGGTATGCATTACCCACTACTGCACATTTCAAACTGGATGTAACTGGATGTCCTGTGTTTCAAATTCAATGTGTTCAAAATAAAACTCCTCATTTTTGTAACCAAATCTGTCTATTTTGCAACCCCCCTTATTCACCATCATTCTTCATATCACCCAGATTCAAAACTTAATTGCAATTTTTGACTTGGCACCTCCACTCTACACATCTAATTAGCTGTCAAATCTTGTTTCTACCTTGACAAAATCTCTTCCATGTATCCCCTTCCTTCCACTCTAACAGCACCAACCTAATCCAGGACATTATTACCTCTTGTCTAGATTACAAGGTAGCTTCCTGTTTGGCTGCTCTCCCTCAAGAGTCTCTCCCCATACCTACTCAATAAACTCCACTGATTCCCTGTAAAAACTCCTCTACCTGACACTTATAATTCTTGACAACCCAGCCCCTTCCTACCTTTCCAGTCTCTCTCTATATTTCTCCCCTCCACACTCTATGGACAAGCCATATTGGCTTATTTGTTTTTCCTTATACATTGTGCTCCTCCTCTTTCTGTGTCTTCATATTGCCTGCCCCTCGTATTAGAAGGCATAGTGTCTTCATCTTTGTCTTGTGGAATCCTTGGGTTTTTACAAGACTCAGCTCAAGTGTTATGACCTATATTAATTCCTTCTTGATACCCTCAACTACTAGTCTACCAGTCAACATGCACTTCTTAAGAAAGTGCTTACTATGTTCCAAAGAAGACAGTACTCACTGGAAAAGACCCTGACACTGTGAAAGATTGAAGGCAAAAGGAAAAGGGGATGGCAGAGGATGAGACTGATAGTATCATGGAAGCAACCAATACGAGGTTGGACAGATTTTGTGAGATAGTGGAGGTCACAATGTTGGACATGACTGAATAACTGAAGAATAACAACCATGTTCCTGGCATGGAAACATGTTCCCCTAAGTTCTGGGGAAACAAAGAAAAGCAAAAAACAGTTCCTGTTCTCAAGAGGCACATATTCTAAACATGTATTCCACAACATATAAATAAGGTCCAGACAGGATATGAACAGAATTGATGAAAGGTAATCTAAAAGAAGGCATTAGTAGTTTGGGAGACAGGGAAAGCCCTCTTGCAGAAAGTGGGGCTTCATTTAAGTCTTGAAGAAAGCCAGGGAAATTAAGAGGCAGAACTGAGGGGACAAGGCATCTCTGGTATGGGGGATGGTCAGTGTAAACACAGGAAAATGAAGGATGAAGTTCTGTCATGTGTGAGGAAATCTAAGTAGGATAGAGTAGCTGGAACAAAGTGTATGTGAAAGAGTAAAGTGTAGGAAGAACTGAAAGAAAAGAGAGGGGCCACAATGTGAACGGCTTTAAATACCAAAAAGAAGTATGGGTGTAAATAATGAAAGCATTTATACAGCTTAAATAGCTTGAAAAGAACTCTAGAGTTTAATGCTACATCTAATGGTTTTTCCCTCCTCAATCCTGATTCTCTTTTAATTTCCACATTTGATACTGTTGGTCACCAACTTTTCCTGGATATTTGCTCCTCTCTAGGTTCTGCCTAGGTCTCTTTCTTTTCACTCTAAAATGTCTAACTTAGTGATCTCATCACCATTCATGGGTTCAACTACCATCTCTAGGCAATTATTCCTAGATCGATTGATCAATCTGTCATTCCAGTCTCTCTTCTGAGATACAATCATGCATCTTTAACTACCTCTTGAATAACTCAACCCTGATGTCCAGCAGATATCTCAAACAGAACATCTAGGTGGCACAGTGTGTAGAATGTAGATCTTGAAGTGAGAAAGACCTAAGTTCAAATCCTGATTCGGGAACAAATGAGCTGGGCAAATCATTTTAACCTTTCTATACCTCCCTTTCTTTATCTGTGAAATGGGGATAATAACAGCACCTACCTCACAGGGCTGTTGTAAGGATACAGTAAGAATATATGTAAAGTGCTTTGCAGACCTTAAAGCACTATACAAATGCTGCTGTTATTATTATCATGGAAGAAGCATGGAACAGTGGATAGAGAGCTGGACTCAGGGTCAGAAAGACCTAGGTCACATGCTATCTGAGTGACCCTGGACCAAACACTGACCCTCTCAGTATCCTTGGAAACTCTCTAAGAAAAGAAGCTGCTGACTTGTATTGGCAAAGGAGCTTTTTCACCTAGGAGTTACCAATACAAATGAAATCATAGGTTGCCATCCCATCCCCCATCCCTATCCTTACTAACAGTGATGACTGAAAGCCAAAAAGCTTTAAGATATACTAAAATGGGGCTATGTGAAGGATCTCTAAGGTGTGGCTATATATTCTCAAACATGAAAAAGATCATTGTCTTTGTGGACAGAGCATCAAATCCTATTTTAGGTTTTCTGCTGTCTGTATCAAAACTGTGATCATATTTACACTGCTGGACAGTATTTCCCCTATTAGACTGTGAGCTCCTTGAAAGCATGGGCTGTTTTTACCTTTCTTTGTATCTCCAATGCTTGGCACAGGGCCTGCCAAGTAGCACTTCATAAATACTTGTTGACAGACTGACTGAACATCATGTAGCTAAACTGATTTATTAAAACTTTGTTTCATCTAATTTCATGAATCTCAGAAAGATCTGATGACAGAAAACATTTTGATTCTTTTTATAAAAATAGCCCATGCAAGGAAGTCATTTCTGGGGTGATCAACATCTTGGAACAATTCATTTAGTGCATGTACACTAAGCTACCTTGTCCTGGGGTATTACCTCTAATTCTCATAAATATGACCTAAAACCTCTCATCTCTACACCACTGCAGAAAATACTCCTCCTGATGGAATTTTCCTTTTTCTCTCTAGACCCAAAATTCTTCTATAGCTACTTATGTTATTTTCCCAAACTAACTCCATTTGTGCTCACATTTACAACTCCAAGCGTCATGGCAATTCATGTGTCTCAATCACTTGGGTTCATTTATATATGTTCCCAGAGTGCCTAAGCAGCACCAGGCTCTGTTCACAATAAGCAGTCAATAATGTTTAATGATTACTACAGAATAGGCCTGTACAACCTGTGGCCCACAAGTTGTGTAGGCCTGCTACAGAAGTATGTAATCTGATAACATAAAAAAGCTTTTACTTTAGAAAAAAACTCAGTATCACTATTTAAATGTTCATTTATTAGAGATATTATTATATCTAAACTGGCTATTAAATAGTAGCTTTTACTACACATTGATGTAATACACTTAAGATCTAATTATTATTTGATTTTGTTAGGAAAAATGAATGACTAGAGATAATCAAATTCTTTGCTCTAATTTAAAAGAATCATTTTATATTTTGACATAAAATTTAATCATTTATATTCAATCTAATTTTAATTCTTCATCTTTTATATTATTTTTAATATCTAGTGGCAGGTAGGGAACACTAAAATAGCAAGTTTTAGAAGACATCTATCGGTTAATGCTGATTGATACTGAGCTAATAAGCAATTATTAAATAGCTTCTAGGTGCTTAGACCCTGAGGAAACAAGTATAATCAATCAATAAACATTTACTAAGCACCTACTATGTGTCAAGCACTGTACTCAATTCTGGGGATACAGAAAGAGACAGAAGACAGCCCCTACTTTTCAAGGAGCTTACATTCTGATGAGGAAGACAAAAAATTTATGTATAAGCGACATAACCATAATCATCACAACAGGCCACCTCAATTTCTTCAGTAAAGCAGGAGGTGAGGTACTCTGATGAGAGAAAATAGAGAAGGCAGATGAAACAGGGAGTTTGAGGTGAGAAGAGGAGATTTGGGATAGCCACTAAAGAGACTCTGACAGTCTCACAAGGAAGAATAAAGGGATTTGTTTATAAGAGTGTGAACTCAGTCAGGATTAAACCTCGAATTTATAGAACCAAGTCAATACAGCTGAGGCACTTCTATTGGTATTTAGTACTATGCTAGTAGAAATGGAGAAAGCAGATGGTATGGATGAAACAGATAAAACAAGTAAGGGGTTTTGTAAGGCATGATCAGAAAGTGGGGCAATAGATCTAAGGTTAACAGTTGAATTGGTCAGCTATAGGGTTCAGACTATGAAGAGGCCAGAATGAAGGTGATGACAAGGAGACCAGGAACAGTGTGGGGCTACAAGTTATAATAAGGATGAAGAATAGTTTTAAGAAAAATGAGAGCAGAAGAACATATAGAAGAACATAAGGTTATATATTCATATAGAGCTTCTGAAGTTAAAAATTCAACGACCATATCTATGGGGGGGGTGGTTGACATGGAGTAAAGACATGGCATTTGAGGAAACTGATGACTTAGGGAGCTGAACAGCTGATTTCAAGGCCTAAAGAGCTATAATGACATGGATAAATGCCTTGATTTTCAAAAGCATAAACCATTGAGCTTGAATTTGGGGAGCAAGAAGGGAAATGATGTGACCTACTTGCCCACTCTTTGCTGGTTGATCACATACCTCCTAAAGTCAAATCACAGTTCCTTTGGGGTCAAGCCACAGCCCGTACTTTGGAGTCCACTACATTACATAGCAGAATCAATATTTAAAAAGATCTTGAGAAGTATGAGCATTAAGCTGTAACTCATAAAATGAAATTTAATAGGGTAAATTTAGCTTAACAGGATAAAATTAAAATCTTACATTTGGATTAAAAAAATACTTTCACAAGTACAAGACAGGTGAGACATGGCTAGAAAGTATCACAAAATACTCCCTATCTCCAGGCATTTTTCACTGGTTGTCCCTGTGCCTAGAATCTTCTTCCACTGTTTCCTTCAAGTCCTTGCTAAAAATTCTACTTTCTAAATTTTTCAAATCCTTTTTAACGTCAGTGCTTATACTCTTGGTAGTTATCTGTGAAGTATCCTGTATACTTCTTGTTTGAACATATAGCTATCTGTATGATGACTCCCCATTATATTGTAGTGGTCCTATGCCTTTCTTTATATCCCCAGCACTTAGCAGTATAGTGCCTGGAACATGTTAGGGGCTAAATAAATGCCTACTTACTGTCTGAAAATTATCTGGGGATCTTAACTGGCTGCAATTTCAACGTAAGTCACCATATAATGTACGGCACAGCTCCATGACAAAGGCTGTGAAGGTCCCCCTGTACTCTTCCCTAGTCAGACCACCACTGGACCACTGTGTTTCATTCTGGACACCACCATGTAGGAAGGACAATGGTATGTTGGAGAAGGTCTAGAAGAGGGCAACCTCTCAACCATGGTTTGCCCTTGTCATGTTCCTTTTCTCCTACACCTTTTTAACTTGTGCTCCAAGAACAGTAATCAAATCAACGCTACCATTGCTTCTGTAATGGCATGTCAATCAGCTGTCACATGACATCACTCACCACTTCTAGGACAACTTCTAGCCACCCCACCCTACAGGTATAGTCTCCTCCACAAACTCCTTGAGGACAGGAACTATTTGAACCCACAGTACTTAGTACAATGCCTGTTCCATAATAAGTGCTTCATAGATGTTCATTCAGGCAAGAATGGGAACTTATTAAGTATTTCTGACAACAGGGAGACAAAACAGGATAGTGCAAGGAGTGATAGACTATTGAGGAAGTCCTAACTTAAACCCAACAAACAAGCCTCAATGTGTTAATGTGGAAAAGCAATTTGAGCTCACTGCACATCAGTTTCCTCATCTGGGCATACCACCTGTAGCACATACTTCAAATGGTTTTTATAAAATTCATACTGAAAGAATGAGTAAAGTGTTTTGCAAACCTTAAAAGCACAATTACCAATGTGAATTATTAAGTCTTCTATCATATCTTTCATGAATTACTAATTTATAAAGCATAAAAATTACAAAAAAAATGATTAGCACAAACTATAATGAATATAATTCAATCTTTCATTAGCAAATCAAAATGAGATTCCAAATTTCTCATAGTTCTCATCATAAGCCTGTCTATCTTTTCTTGAATCAGTCCTTTGATCAGTATGGGGAGTTTCCAGTGATGAACTTCTATCAACATGGATCTGTATCTTCTCTGCGACATTTAGTCTTAAAGAGTTATCAGGAGGGGGATGGGGGACACTGGGAAGAAGTTAAGGGACCTGGCTGAGTTTTTTTCTCCTCACCTCTAAATGTTTAGAATTATGAGGAAATCTTGTCATTTGAACTTTTTGATAACTTGGGTTTCTGATAAATAGGATGTTGTGGGTGTGTGTGCGTGAACACAAGTATGTCTGTGTTAGGGAGTTCATTTTTCAATTAGGTTTTCATAAAGGTTAAGTTAAAATCAATTTACAATTCAAATGTTCACACCAATTAGCTCTTTCTTTGGTCTGGTATTGTTCAATAGTTTAATTTATAATTGGGATGAAGTTATGAAAGCCATAACTTATTGTTATATCGTTAAATATAAAGATGACACAAAATTGGCAGAGATAGTTATTATGATTGATGACAGAAGCAGGATTCAATATTATGTTAATAAGCTGGACTGCTGGACCAAAACCAATGAGATGAAATTTAATTGCCATAAATGTAAAGTTCTGCATTTGGTTTTAAATAAATTAACTGCACAAATAAAGGAAGGGGGAACATTTGGTTTGTAGGAATTCTCGTGAAAAAGAACAAGAGGGTTTAGTTGACCAGAAGTATAAGTGAGTAGTGTGATGTGGTTATTAATAATGTTAATATAAATACAGTGTTCAGATAAAAGTAATTAACCTTCTAACTGTATTCTGAATTGGTCAGATCATAACTATTTTGTGCAATTAGGTGTCACTTCTTTAAAGGAAACAGTAAAAAGATGGGATGTTAAGGATCATATGGTTTTGACTAATTCCATTTTTATCTGCATCAACAGGCTGGCTACTTGGTGATTAATTCTTTTGCCAAGACAACCTATGAAACAAACAAAATACAAAATGGCCCTTAATCTCTCTTGTCTTTGCATTGACTGACAGAAAGGTATAAAAAGAGGCAAAAGTGCTAAGAATTCTATAATTTTAGGAAGTCTATAAATATTAACACAATGGTTAGAATCTTAAATGTGTAAATCTTAGCTTGTGATAAGTAAAAGAAGGCATATTCCTAGAGGAATCTTGATATTCTCACTATAAACAACATGACAAAAGGAAACTGGAGCTAAAGATAAGGATGGCTCGAAACTTCTCTTGAGAGGGGAAAATAAAGGAGTTGGTTTTATTGTATGTCCAAAGGCAACAAGAAATATTTCTTGGACACTTATTTGACTAGCTCTTATAAAATTTACATTTTAACAGACAAGATACTGTAACTGATGTAGGAGTCTTAGGTAAATTACCTATCTGTGTACACTCAGTAACACTAACTTGTTAGAGAAAGTATAAATATCAAAACCAAATTATAAGAATAAGAATGGGAAGCTGAGGCCCAAGTTAAAGGAACGGGTAATACTGAAAAATGGGAAATGGATAAAAGAGCAGACATTGACTAATTCAAAATATTCAAAATATCACCCATTTGCCAGGGAAGTTGAACTAATCAAACATCACTCTGCTGAGACCAAAAAAGCTGAGAAACTGCCTTAGATAGTAAATACTTTATCTCCTTACCAGAAAGAGGGATAGGACAGCCAAGGGTAATACCAGTTTAGCATATAAATCTGTTTATAAAATCTTAAGAAAGGTTGAAGATTTTACAGTACTGCTTTATAAAATAATGAGAAACAGCAAAGGATGATGAAGCTGAAAAACAGAATAAAAAACCTAATTAATCCAGACCAGCCCAAGTGGACTTAAAGGCTGAAATTAGAAGGCTAACGAACAGATGGGAAATGAAAAAGGATTTTTCAAGACTTCTGTAACAAACTCTTTTCATTATACTAATTTGGCCTCTCACATTGCTGTTCCTGATGTGCTACATGAAGCAGTATAAATGGAACTACAGAAAATAAAAATGG
The DNA here is from genome assembly GCA_023548195.1 of Bettongia penicillata ogilbyi. NCBI lineage: Eukaryota > Metazoa > Chordata > Mammalia > Diprotodontia > Potoroidae > Bettongia > Bettongia penicillata. The sequence goes on along the minus strand of JAJHZJ010000683.1, from coordinate 543,448 downwards.
CGAAAAGTAATTAAATCAGGGGGTGGAGTCAAGATGGCGGAGTAGAAAGACTCACATATGTTAGCTCCGAACCCACAGCCCATGGATTTAATGTAAGAAGAGCTCCCCACAAGTTCTGGATCACTGCAGGGTGTGCAGAAACACAATGGAAGAGATTTCCCTTCCAGAGAGCCCTGGAGAGCCGTCCCCAGGGTCCATCGTGCCCTGGAAAGCGAAGCCCACCCCAGCGCTGCCCTGGCCGGGAGGCCCCAGAGGAGCAGATCTGAGCAGGCTTCAGGGACAGAATCTCCGGCAGCCGGGAAAGTCCCTCCGCCCACAGATGCTACAGGTCAGTTGAGAGAGACATCTGGGCTGGCCGAGAGGGGAGCGGGGTGTCTCCGTGACTTGGGCCCCCTTGGGAGGAAGCGGCGGAGGCAGAGGCAGGGGCAGCGGCAACAGCGGTGGCCACCTGGGACTCCCCGAGCAGGCAGGATCTTCATTACTGAAGGTCTCTGCATAAACCACCTGAAGGAGCTGAGACTGGGAGGTGGCCCTGTCCCCACCCTCTCCATTACTGAAGGTCTCTGCATAAAGCCCCTGAGGGAACTGAGCCTGGGAGGTGGCCCTGCCCCCAACCCAGCACCAGAACTTAAGCTCACATTGAATAGCAGCCGCGCCTGCCGTGGAAAGCCCATTTGAATCTCAGACCCTAAGCACTAGCTGGGCGGATCAAGGTGGGGGTGAACAGGAATCTCAGAAGTCAAGTAACTGGCTGGGAAAATGCCCAGAAAAGGGAAGAAAAATAAGACTATAGAGAGCTTCTTTGATCAGGTGCAAATGTTCCTGCCCTTCAATTCTGATGACGAGGAAATATTCTTGCCATCAGGGAAAGACGTGGAGGGTGGGGCCTCTGTATCCCAGACATCCCAGGGGGATGTCAGGTGGGCTCAGGCCTTGGAAGAGCTCAAAAAGGATTTTGAAAAGCAAGTTAGACAGGTGGAGGAAAAACTGGGAAGAGAAATGAGAGAGATGCAAGTAAAGTATGAAAAAAGGGTCAATACCTTGGTAAAGGAGACCCAAAAAAATGCTGAAGAAAATAACACCTTGAAAAATAGGCTCACTCAATTGGCAAAAGAGGTTCAAAAAGCCAATAAGGAGAAAAATGCTTTCAAAAGCAGAATTAGCAAAATGGAAAAAGAGGTTCAAAAGCTCACTGAAGAGAATAGTTCTCTCAAAATTACAATGGAGCAGATGGAGTCTAATGACCTTCTGAGAAACCAAGAAATCATAAAACAAAACCAAAAGAATGAAAAAATGGAAGAGAATGTGAAATATCTCATGGGAAAAACAACAGACCTGGAAAACAGATCCAGGAGAGACAATTTAAAAATTATGGGACTACTTGAAAGTCATGATCAAAAAAAGAGCCTAGACATCATCTTCCATGAAATTATCGAGGAAAACTGCTCTGACATTCTACAACCAGAGAGCAAAATAAGTATTGAAAGAATCCATCGATCACCACCTGAAAGAGATCCAAAAAGAGAAACTCCTAGGAACATTGTGGACAAATTCCACTCCCAGGTCAAGGAGAAAATCTTGCAAGCAGCTAGAAAGAAACAATTGCAGTACTGTGGAAATACAATCAGGATAACTCAAGATCTAGCAGCTTCTACATTAAGGGATCGAAGGGCGTGGAATAGGATATTCCAGAAGTCAAAGGAACTAGGACTTAAACCAAGAATCACCTACCCAGCTAAACTGAGTATAATACTTCAGGGGAAAATATGGTCTTTCAATGAAACAGAGGACTTTCAATCATTTTTGATGAAAAGACCAGAGTTGAAAAGAAAATTTGACTTTCAAACACAAGAATGAGAAGAAGCATGAAAAAGTAAACAGCAAAGAGAAGTCAGAAGGGACTTACCATAAGTGAACTGTTTACATTCCTACATGGAAAGACAATATTTGTAACTCTTAAAACTTTTCAGTATCTGGGTAGTTGGTGGGATCACACACACACATACACATGCGTGCACACGCACACACATATACACACATGCATGCACATACAGAGACAGAGTGAATTGGGACCATATCTTAAAAGAAATTAAGGTAAATGGTGAGAGAGAAATGTAGTGGGAGGAAAGAGGGTGAAATGGAATGGCGTAAATTATGTCATTTAAGAGGCAAGCAGGAGATTTTTTAGTGGAGGGAAAAAGAGGAGAGCTGAGAAAAAAACCAAGAAGTTTACCCTCATCACATTTGACTAAAGGAAGGAATAAAATGCATACTCATTTTGGTATGAAAACCTGTCTTACAGTACAGGAAAGTGGGGGAGGAGATAAGCAAGAGGCGGGGATGATGGAAGGGACGGCAATGGGAGGAGGGAGCAATTTGAAGTCAACACTCGGGGAGGGACAGGATCAAAAGACAGAATAGAAACAATGAGGGGCAGGATAGGATGGAGGGTAATTCAGTTAGTCTTACACAACACGACTATCAGGGAAGTCATTTGCAAAACTACACAGATAGGGCCTATATTGAATTGCCTGCCTTCCCAAAGGGAATGGGTGGGGAGGGAGGGATGGGGAGAATTTGGAACTCAAGTTTTAGGAACAACTGTTTAGTATTGTTGTTGCTACTAGGAAAGAAGACATACAGTTAATGAGGAATAGAAAGTCATCTGGCCCTACAGGACAAAAGAGAAGATGGGGACAAGAGAAGGGAGAGATGATAGAAGAGAGGGCAGATTGGAGATAGGGAAAATGAGATTGCTCGGTGTATTGGGGTGGGGGGAGGGGAGAAAAGGGGAGAAAATTTGGAACCCAAAATTTTGTGAAAATGAATGTAAAAAGTCAAATAAACAAATAAATAGATAGATAAAAAAAAGAACAGAGAAAAAAAAAGAAAAGTAATTAAATCAAGTATTCATAGAAATAGTATGTATTGATTCTCAGTTTCCTAATTTATGAGGAGGTTAGGCTAGTCTTCTTTTGGTCATGGATCCCTTTCGCAGCTTGGTGAAATCTGAGAATTTTTTTTAAATAAAATATATAGGATTATAAAGGAAACCAATAATACTGAAATCCAGTTATCACAACATTTTTTTTACAAGTTAATAGACATCAGTTTATGAATCTCTGGACCATTTGGCCTTTAAGATTACTTCTAGCTCTAAATCTACCACATAGTAAGACATTTAAAAAAAGGGAAGAACCAAAAACCTGGAAAAATAATTTTTATAGGGATGACTACTCAAAATATTAATAATTACTAACTCACATACCTATTTTCCCTACATGGCAAGCTTTTATAAGAAAAATCTTTACAGCTCTGAAGAGCACCCTTGAAAGTAAAGGGTACAGGCAGTCCTTCACAAATCATAATCAACTGCAAATCACACCATTATAGTCATGCAAATGACTGAAAACAGTAGAGAATAAAAGACTCCTCTGTGCTATTTGCTGAATAGTTTTAAAAAACATTTGAGTACGTAGGACAAAACGACACTTTAAAGGTTCTCCTCCAACAAAAGTGTTTCCTATGCACATGTCAAAATCTTACAAGATTCCTTAAAAGATATAAAGGATAATTTTGTTTGATAATCCTTATTGATGATGTTATTAACATCAAATAAGGCATAAAGCAGGGAAGACAGAGGCTGCAAAAGCTGTTTATCCTCCTCATGAAAGATACTTGATGCAAAGGCCAAACTGAAAGGGGTTGCCCTAGATATGGTGGGTTCTTCTGGGTGTTCCTCTTTATGGATCATGCAGTGTTCACCACATCAAGTCCCATACCACTGCAGTCTTCTAAATAAGAGCCAGCATCAAGGAATAAAAAAACAAGTCTGACTGCAATAAATATTTCTGAAGTTTAGGGTCAGATTTCCAAAAGTATAGGTGATTATTCCAGTTTAATGGATAAAAGAAATTTAATAGCTGACATTTATAGAACTTTTAGATTTACAAAGCACTTAACATACATGATTTAATTCTAACTGCCTTGTGAGACAGAAGATATTATTACCCCATTTTATAAATCAGAAACCCAAGGCTGAGAAAGATTAATGATTTGATATTTCCAGATTGCCTTTCCATAATAGGTAGTATCATCCCCCCAAATTATTTTATTTAAACTACTCTGTATAATTATTATTAATAACATATGAATACATCAATAACAAATTCTATTATATAATGTGCACAGCAACAAAGAAATTATTAACATTATTCTATGTACTATAATGTTATATAACATATATACACTATATACATTATACAAAACAGTTAAATGAAATATAATTTGGGAGAGAGGATACTATTTGTTGGGGGGAGATAATAGGAAATATCAAATCATTAATCTCTCTGAAACTCAGGTTTTTTTCTGTAAATAAAAAATATATACATACATTTTATTCACACATACATACATACACACACAGAGTAAATAAAATGTAATTTGGAAGAGAAAATATTTCCTCCCAAATATGTGTGTGTATACAAAAATATACGTATGTATGTGTATGCAAGTGTATGTGTAGAGAGATGTGCGTATGTATACGTGTAGGTATATATTTTGTACCAGTATAAAAGTATGATTACATGTATATATATGTATATATGCATATACATACATATACACTCACACATAACTCTCCAATAAGAATCTAAGCTCAATGCAAACAAGGACTGTTAATTTTTTGTATTTACATCCCTACAGCACCTAGTATACTTTCTGGAACATAATAGGGATTTAACACATCCTTGTTGATAGACTTATTGACTCGCTCAAGGGTCACAAGTGTGAGAGATAAATTTAAATGAGTCTTCCTGATTCCAAGTTCAGCATTCTACACATCATGCTATTCTGCCTAACATATGTCAGTGTCTACAGCCTTGCAATCAATTACATAAATTCTTCTGGGTAGTCTTGTGAATTATCTCTAACTTCAGTTTCCTAATATGGAAAACATAATGTCATTACTTGATTTTCACTCACAGATACAGAGGTATTCATATAGCTACCAATTGCTACACTACATAACAATGAGAACTATTGTAATAGTAGGGAAGCAATACAAAAATTCACTTAAGAACCAAAGGAAAACAAATAAAGTGCCAATCACAACAGCAATAGTGTGAAATATTTCAGTGTTCAACATGTTTAATATGCCCAATTTAATGTACATGTATATACATACTTTACCTTTGATCGAAATGTTGGATGGACAAAGTAAACTGCTTTCAAGTTCCTCTTGTATCTGATTTAAAAAGAGAAAAAAGCCACTGAGTCCCATAAAATTGTTAACTATCTTCTTGAATAACTAAAGACTTTTTAAACAATGAAAGAAAAATACTTTTCATAACTCTGGATCATGTCACTGAGATTCAAGCCAAGGCTCCACTATTGATATGGAGGGATATTTTGAGATCTTTTCATGCCTCTTTTTATAGGGCAATAATAGATATAATTCCAAGTCCGTTAGTGAACCTTCAGGTGGAACAAACTGTACTGTACCTACTGTAAAAAAAATTAAACCCTAAAATATCACAGGCAAAAATGAATATAGGTTGAGAGAAAAGTAGGGAGAAAGGAAGTGGGGAGGAGAGAGGGAGGGGGGGGAGAGGGAGAGAGGGAGAGGGAGAGAGAGAGGGAGAGAGAGGGAGAGAGAGAGAGAGAGAGAGAGAGAGAGAGAGAGAGAGAGAGAGAGAAGGACAGGACAAAAGAGAGGGACAGGGAGGGAAGGAAAGAGAAGAAAAGAGAAGGAAGAGTGAGTGTGTGTGTGTGTGTGTGTGTGTGTGTGTGTGTGTGTGTGTGTGCATGTGTATGTGTGTGTGCGTGCATGTGCACGTGTGTGTGCATGGTGGCCAGTCTTACCTTAACGATACACCAAGCAAGTTTTGAAGCACCCCAAATCAGTATTACTTTAGGCAGTAATTATGATTAAATAATCATAGACGATAACACAATAACCAAAACGAGTGGAAGCCTTAAAGACATCTAATACTACTAGTACATCTTATAGAAAAAAATATACCGAGGTTCAAAATGGCCAAGGTGCTATAGTTCCTTAACAGCAGTACTGGAACTAGAAATCAGGTTCATGACAAAGCCAGATGTCTTATTTTATACTTCAGTCTAAGTGCTTAGAAAAAGATCAATAATAATCAATAAACATTTACTAAGCACCTACTGTGTGCCAGGAACTGCGCTAGAGCTGCAGATACAAAGAGGCAAAAGATAGTCCCTGACCTTAAGGAGATCACAGTCTGTTGCAGAACAACATGCAGACAAATACATACAAGCAAGATGTATACAGTAGAAATAGGAAATAATAGGGGAAAGGCACTAGAATTAAAAAGGGTTAGAGAAGGTTTTCTGTAGAAGGTGGGATTTCAGACCTAAAGGAAGCCAGGGAGGTCAGCAAATGGTGATGAGGAGGGAGAACACTGGAGTCATGGAAGACAGCTAGAGAAAATATGTGGAGCTGAGAGATGAGAGTCTTGTGTGAACAGTCGGGAGGCCAGCACCACCTTGCTAAAGGGTACTTTTTGGGAAGTAAGGTGTAAGAAGACTGTAAAGGTAGGAGGGTACTAGGTTATGAAGGGTTTACAATGTCAAACAGAGCATTTTGTATTTGTTCCTAGAAGCACTGGGCAGATATTTGAGATATTTGAGCAGGGGAGTGATATGGTTGGACCAGCAATTTAGGAAAATCACTTGAGTGGTTGAATGGAGCATGGATTGGGATGGGAAGGGTATTTTTATTTACAAGATCATATATGCTCAAATATGATAAAAAATATAAATAAATATCAAATATGATCTCATCAATGTGTGTGTTCCTTCCAGCAATGCAGATTATAGCTCATTCATACCAACCCAGACTGTTCAGGTGTTACACACATCCACCAGATCACTACACTTCACTATCTACTAAACGGGTCAGGTTTCTTCCTTGCTGTCTCTTAACATTGTAAAGATACCAATGGAACACATGGTGGCCATTACTTATCACTTGTAGCTGCAATGTGACCAGGCCATCATCTTCTTTGTTGCTTATCTGTTTGAGATGAGGGTTACCTTGTGGCCTTGTAATAGACAGCAACTTAAACCCTTGATCCTCTGTCTTTGAAAATAGCATGAAAACAGTCATCACATTTCAATGTGGCAGTTTTTAATAGGGTCAGTCATCACAAGGAATTTTTTTTTAGCTAAGCCACAAAAATGTAATATGCTTACTTTTAAATTATTTTCATCAACTATCATTTTTATCTGCCCACCTTCAACAGATACTCCCGGGCACAAACACACACACTTTTCCACATGTAGAATGTTCTACTTTGTCAAACACTAATGTGAATGTTATTGTACTCAAAGAATTGTAATGGCTTCTGGTCCCAATTCCCTTCCTTTGCAAGAATCCCCTCTACAACATTCCTGTGGGGTGCTCATTCGCTTCACCACTCTGAGTGGTGGAGACCTAGACAGCTCCTAAAGCAGTACACCCTGTTTTTTCAACAGTTCCATTGTTAAAAATCTCCTCTGTAAACAAAGCTGACAATATGTCTCCTTAAAGACAATACAGTTTGTTTGTGCATAGTTGTTTCTAGGTTATCTTCACAATGTCTGTGCTCCTTGAGAGTAAGGATTGTCTTTTGCCTTTCATTGTAGCTGCAATGCTGAAGACAATGCCTGGCACTTACTAAATACATACTGACTGACTAAAGTCAGACATAACCATTAATAAAAATGATACATATGACTTTATAATTGCAGTTTTAATTTTTAGTAAAAATTCTGAATTCTAAAAGTCTTCAAATTGGGTTTATATTGGGGAAAAGACTTCATATTAAGGGAGGTTAATGCAATCTATATGAGATATATACATGTATATACACACACGTGTATATACACACACACAAATGTACATCAAGCATGCTTCTTTCTTGTCACACAGGGAAAGTAAAGTTTTTTTCTTAGAATAAAAAATAATATAAGATCATTTCATGAGGGGGAAAAGAGAAAGAGAGAGAGAGAGAGAGAGAGAGAGAGAGAGAGAGAAAAGGACCACTGTCCAACTACCCCTCTTTCATTAAAAATAAAATGAGACTAACTTGACATCAACAACGTCATAGAGTTTCTTCAGGAAGTCAGAGTCCAGGTGATTGTACTCGCTAGTAAGTGTGTGAAAGTATACTAAGACATATTCTTTTACAGCAATGTGATCCATTACATGGATAAAATATAACAGAGCCTGAAAAAGATAGAAGGGTGAAAAACAAAGGTAATTTTTGGAACAGCACATTTAAAAGAATCACATGAACTTAAAAAACCTTGAGGTGCTACCTAGTATATCTATCTCCTGTCATCCAATCAAGCCAATAGGAACCAAGCTTACTTTTAAAACTCCCAAGGATAAAAACCATTCCAATGTTTGTTTAACAACTTTCATATATACTACAATGTATTTTCCTTTTTAATTTCTTATTAGTGTTGAAATATCAATTCCACATATTTGAAAAGTTATCAGGTTTCTAACCACATTTCTTTATTTAAGCTAAATAATTCTATTCTTGACATTTTCCTCTAATGCATTATTCTTCTATTCCTTTATTATCTTTAAAACTTTCTACATTTCTAATATGTGTTCATATGACTGTTGTGTGACTAACTGCTATCATAAAAGAACATATTAACTTGGTGTATCAGCTCAGTTTGGGGTCACTGTTTATTCATTATCTTTTTAAGGATGACACTGAAATCAACGTGAACCTGCAGATGCTAAATTGAGATTTTTAATACCTAAGAAAATTAGGATTTGAAGTCACAGAGCTAAAATTAAGACAAATATTCCATCGAAAATAGAATGAAACTTAAAAGACACTTGAAAATCTAAAAGAAGTACAGACAAGACAGGTAGGCACAGTATATTATGGGGTGATTCACTAAAAAAAAGAAAAAAAGCAAAGGGGCACCAGCTTAAGGGTTATAGTGAATTGGATACTAACTAGTACTGTTGATGTTGGCCTTTAGTAACAAGAGAAAAGATCAAACAAGCTTGGAGTGTGGACTCTGGGCAGCTTTTAAATTCCTATTAATAGGACAGAATACTGTACACAGTGTCGATATAGTCTGTATCAGCTATGTTGTCTTCTTTTTCAAATAGGAAAATTTATACTGGAGAACACAGAAAAATCACTAAAGATTTTTATCTTGCATCAAAGTCATGTTTTCAATATACGTATTCATTTTGTTTGAGAGAATTTTCATCAGAAATTCAAATGTAAATTTAAAATTATATAATATTTTGGATTATTCATATATCCAGTTGCTTTTCATTTTTTGAATGATCAAGAGCTGACCATAAATCCTTTAAGACAGGCAAGAACTGAATAGATGATAAAATTACAGACCAAGACAGAATCTAACATAGGCTTATTATCTCATTTCAATAGCAAAGTAGTTGCATTTACAATACACATACAATAGCAAGGGTCTTCGTATTTCAATTTTCATTATAGTATAATGTCAAATTTAACATTTCACACACACTAAGAACTTAAGACTACCCCTCAGAGACAAATAAATCTGCCTTACAATATAAGTACTACAATTAATGAGCATATAATTTATAAGTATGAGAATATTCTCCATAAACAGCACTACTAGCTAAAAGGCAGGAATTATTTTGTAGCTTACCTTGTCCATATCTATTAAAGTTACAGGAATGTTTCTTCCAACCACCACCATCACTGTGCGACCACAATTATCTACACCTACAAATGGGGACTATGTGTTAACAATAACAGTAACAAGCCATTATTTATACAGTGCTTTAAGATTTTAACATTTTACATACGTTAACTCTTTTGTTCCCTACAACAATCCCTTGAGGTAGATGCTACAGATAGCTTGTTTCTACACAGTTGTTTTCATGTTGTGTTTCCCATTAGATTTGGTGTTCCTTGAGAACAGGGTTGTCTTTTGCCTTTCTTTGATTCCCCATCACATTTTACAGATGAGGAAACTGAGAGAGGTGATTTGCCCAGTGTCACATAGCTAGTATGTTCTGAGGCAAAATCTGAACTTAAGCCTTCTTGACTCTAAGTGCTACATTCCATCCACTAAGTCAGGGAGCTGCCTCAACTGCTGATTTTCAGCTCATTACTGGTTCCAGATTGATGCATCTTTTAGAGTGTGGAGGTAGTCCTGAGCCCCTGAAGGCCAAGGTACCAGGACATATCAAGACTGTTCAGGCCTGATCAAGTTAGAAAGGCTTCAAAGTAGACCTCATGACAGAAGCCAGACCTGTTGTCCAAGAGGCTAGACTCACTAAATCTTGAGATACCCATCATCCACTTCAACATAATGCATCTTTTGGCTACAACAACTCCAGAGCCACTGGGTCCAGTTCATCCTTAACATCTACACTATCATCCAGCCTTTGTCTGAAGCCCTCCAAGAAGAGGATACCCACTAGTTTCCTACATAGCAATTCACAGTTTGGGATAGCTGTATTCTTTAGGAAATTTTTCCTTATCTTGATCATAAATTTTCCTTCTTACAATCTGCACCTCCTACTTGGGACAACAAGCTTTCTCTTCCCAGGCTGAACATCTTCATTTCCTTTAACCAGTCCCCCACCCAGCAAGAACTTGAAGGTCTTTATAGCCGGGTGGCCCTCCTCTAATATTCTCCAACATAAAAATGTCCTAAAAATGGGAGCACTCAGAAATGAAAAAAAATATTCCAGATTTGGTCAGACAAGGGCAGTGCATGGAGTTTTCATCTTTACATAGTGGTGGCTACTCAGTCATGTTTGACTTTTCATGACTCTGTGGTCTAATGCCAACGTTGTCCATGGGGTTTTCCTGGCAAAGACACTGGAAACTGAGGCAAACGGTGATTTGCTCAAGATTACAGAGCTAGTGTTGGCAGCCAGATCTGAACTCTGGAGGAACCTGGCTGACTCCAGGCCTAGCATGGCATGCACTATGGTGCCACCTAGCTGCCCTTTCTTTTAGACTTCATATTTATTGCTACTAAAATTTCATCTTTCTAGTGTCAGTCCAAAGTATTAGCCTGTCAATATGCTTTTGGATCTAGATTTTATCATCTAGTGCATGAATTATTCCCCCATGTGTGCCATGTATGCTTTCATCCAAGTAATTTACTAAATGTTAAAAAGCACTGAAATCCTTCAGGCATTTCACTGGAGAACTCCTTTCAAGCTGATATGAAGCCATCAGCAACTACTCTTTGGATTTAGGCAACTAATTCCAAACCTATCTAACTGTATCATTTAAAACGCATTAAATATCACATCCCTCCATCTTTCTAAAAGAACAACATGAGACTTTATCAAGGGCTCTGTTAAAAGATGTAGGAAAGCTACACCTACAGAATTTCCTGACCTAACATTTAGTGACCCTGTTGAACATAAGCTCAGTCTGCTACAAATTGTTTTTGCTGAACCTTTGTTGGACGTTTGTGATCAAAGCTTTCTTTTCTAGTTGCTCACTAAGCCCCTTTTTAATAGTGTGTTCTAAGAAATTTACCAGAAATAAAAATTAGTCTTGTCCTAAAGTCTGTAGTGCTCCCCATTTTGGAAAATTTGGATGTTTGATCCCTCCAGTTCTGTAGTACCTCTCCTGTTCTCCATTTTAAATACCACTGATAAGGGCTCAGCAATCATATCTACCAGCTTTCCGCATCCAGGATGTAACTCATCTGGGCCAGGTGCTGAGCTCATATGGAGACCTTGGAGGCCTCTTACTATTGCCCTCCTTATCTTGAGCAGGAATGTCCCGTCACGTCTGCTCTGTTTTTTCCAATTCAAGTCAATATCCATGGCAGAGAAAACAAACAAAATAAGTAGATAATCTCCATGTGCTATGAGTTCAGTCCCCTGAGCAGTGGTTAAGGGTCCTTTTCCATTTTTGAGTGTCCTTGGCTTTCCTTGCCAGCTGCTCCCATGACAAAGTTTTAGCTAGCCGAATACTATTTTTTCCTAGGATCATCCCTATTATTTTATTGAACTACTCTGACCTGTCCTTGCTCCAATCTTCTGTACCCTTTAAAAATCTAAACTGGAGAAAACAAAGCTATAGTGGCTGGTGAGGTCCCTTTCTGTCCATGTTGGCCTCTTCATCCTTATTCTTCTTTGCTTTACTGCAATTCCATCTATTATCTCTATTTTTGTATTCTGGAAGACTGCACCTGACAGAGATTCCAAAGATAGATTCACAGGTTAAGCTCTATGAGAGGCCTCCTGTTCAATAGGACTATTCCAATAGTAGTAATTCCTATTTGTCTAAGTTTTTATTTGTGACATAGGAGAAAGTGACACTTTAAAGTAGATAATGTAATAATTATTAAGTGCCATTATCATCAATGAAAACAAGTCATTAAGTAAAACAAAGAAAGATATGAAAGAGTATAAATTTTGAAAGACGCAAATGAATACACTGAATATACAAAACCAAAAATTGAGTAAAATAGGAAATATGAATATCTAAATCATAGAAAAGGTAGAAGAAAACAAAATCTCTATTGTAATGGTAAAAATATCTAATATTAAAAAAAGAAAAGAAGGATCTATAGAGGCACTATTATAAGAGAATCATATAACAACATCTCAAAGGCTCTTGGGAGAAAACTCATGGAACTTATCAATCTATTTTTTTTTAATTTAGGACCTGTATTTAATTGGTGTAGGGAACTCCCCATGAGGGAAACCTATCCATTAAGGCTCATTGAGGTATTCTCTGCAACTTCTAGAATGTTTCCCGGTAGCACTGAAACAACTTGGCATAGGTCACACATTCAGGACGTCTCATCCAGGGTGGGGCAGGCTAAGTGGTGCAGTGGACAGAGAGCTGGGTCTGAAGTTAGAAGACCTGAGTTTAAATCTGGCCTCAGAACTCATTAGCTACATGATGCTGGGCAAGTTCTTTAACCTCTGTTTCTCCAGTTTCCTCAATTATAAAATGGGAATAACAACAGTACTTACTTCTCAAGGCTTGTGGGGGATTAATTGAGATTTCTGTAAAGCATTTAGCACAGTATCTGGCACATTACGGAAGCCATAAAAATGCTAGCTATGATGATTAGGATGATGATGATGAAAATGTCAAAGGCTGAATATGAACCCAGATATTTCTGATTCCAAGGTTGACTCTCTATCCACTATACAAGGTTACCTTTCATATACGAAAACAGTATTTTATTTAAGGGAATCATTTTCTTTAAACATGTGGAAAGTGACAAAAATATAAATTGGCCAAGAACTGCAGTTTTAAGCACTAGGAAGGACTTTAGATATAATCTACTCCAATACCTCTTTTCTTAGGAAAAAAAAACTAAGGACCAGAGAGATCCAATAACTTGTCCAAGGTCACACAGCTAGTAAATGGCAGAAGTGAGATCTGAGTCAGCATCCTCTAACTTTAAATGTACTGCTCTTTTCATGATACAACACCATTTCTAAAGACAGTAGGTCTTTACTTTGCAAAATAGAATTATTTATTATTATTATTTGTATTATTCATTCTCATAAGAATTTGAGTATACAAGGTATAAAGAGAGACAGGAACACATTTCCAGTTCTAAATCCTATGAGTCTATGAATAACAGAAAGAAAAAGAGAAAAAAAAGAGCTTAAGAGGATGAATACTGGTATCTGCCAGTAACTATTGGCTTGACTAAAGTACATTTTGTAGGCCATATCTGATTTTAGGGTCAAAATGGTACACAAAAGTTAGGCATAAGATTTAAATGTAGAGATAAACTGGGGAAAACCTGAAAAAAGCTAATAATCAAATAACATGCTGGGATCCATATATCCCACCATGTATCTAAACTTACCTGTTTGGTACAAGGCTTTTAAAGAAGCAATATCAGATAGATCCTCAGCTCTTGCTTGACATAGCCAGCGATTATAACTAAAGAAATAAAGGACATATTCTTGTTAGTTTGAATATACCCAATAGTAGTATATACTAAACTTACATGTTTCCCTCAACTAAATGTTTCCCCCTGCCCTATTCAAAATGCTAATTAAAAAAATATATATGTATTCCTTGGGAAAAACCAAAACTCTGATGTTTTACTGAAATGATTATGGGATTGGAGTAGCAGAGTACGAAGAGATCGGATACATCATATGTTCAACACTCTCATTTTACAAATGAGGAAACTGAGAGTTTGGTGACTTGTCCCTAAGTCACAAATGTTAAAATTCCAATCCAGGTCCTCAGACTATTTTAAATGCAACATTTCTCCCACTCTATTAAAAGCAAACATTTTACATATATATCATATATAAATATATATATATACACACACACATACACACATGCATGTACACATACATGTCTGTATATATGCATATATGCATGTATGTGTGTTGAGGGATTTAATTTGGGGTTTTGAAAAAAATTGCTTAATGGAGACTAGAGGGAAGAACAATTTAAGTTATTGAAAAAAGGGGGGAAGTACAAGGGAGAGAGATGCACTCCAGGTACAAGTTGGCTATAACACATCACCAATAATAAAGCAAAAAATACCACATAGGAAGTGTCTGATCAGAAAATGACATAGATAAACCATGTGACACACAATCCAAGTGCTACAGTGGTACCCATATAATGTTAAAAGACCCAGAAGAAGACTTGTTAGGCAAATCCTCTTTGGAAGACTGATGGGAGGACATGGACAAACGTCAAATGAGATGAGGATGGCATGGCTGGTAGGCAATGAAATGAGCTGGAGTACTCACACTGATGAGCTCATGGTCACTAAAATATTAATCTACACAGACTGGCTTCTATTACTGGCGTAGAAAACTTTATTGAATTTTAGCTAACATCTTCCTACATATAATGTCAATTATGCAACACTAGATACTATTCACATACAGACAGTAACTAGTGAAGAACTTTAAAAGTGGATATTTAGATGAGCAGTTCTGAACAATATTTCTTAGTGTGGTAGAAGCAATGCTATTATTAATTATTAATACTAGTGCAATGTAAGCTCATTTCTTCCCACTGCTAGATTCAGTTGCTAGAAGGCCTCTGACAGAAAGTGAGAAATTAAAAGGTAGAGCAACAAAATGATTTTAAAATAAATTGAGAGCTGGACTAAATGGCCTAGGGACTAACTGGCTGAAGGATCATTCCTTTGCCATGTTTCTAGTCTCTAAAGAGACAAATGATGTAAACCAGAGCCAAGAAGTGTCAACGGAAGGGAAAAATGATGACACAGAATACATTTCAGCTGAGAGTCTAAAAATCCTATTATCAAGACAAATGATTCCCGCTTTGCTGATAGAGAAACTAAGTGCTGAGAAGTAACTAGATTTTGCCCCAAATCACGCACTTAATCAGCAGTACAAATGGATAAAACCACCATGAACTCAGATTTATTCACTGTGAATTTATAGATAACATGCCTAATTCCTTCAGCTGTTAAAAAGAAATAGTGCTTAGTAAAGTCTTGTGGAGAAATACATATGATACATTACAAAGTATGATTTATGATGTTGTGAACTTAAATGCCATTAAGTTTAAAATGGGTGAAGTAAACTTACTACTACCAGTCTTTGACAAAAAGATCATTTGTTATGTGACCCAATCAAGTCCTATTAAGAGTAAAATACATTCATTTCTTCTAAGAATATTACTAATTGAAGATCCTTTTACTTCAGAAATGGAAAAAAAACTTATATTTTAGGAAATTGGAAAATATTTGGGATAATCTACTTAGACATGGTCAACATCAAATATCATTACTATTCAAATAAGACATTTATTAAGCACCAATTATAGCTGTGTCTTGATTAGCATGAAACACTACATGAAGTTATGATTATGTAAAATATGGTAACTAGTTCTAGGCCAATGGTAATATAAAATGGGGATTCAAATAATTTATTAGATTCCTTATTTGCACTAAATGGGACCCAGCTTTAGACACTAGGCAAGAGGTAGCTGGGACTCAGTGGACAGAGCCAGGCTCAAAGTGAGGAGTATCTAGATTCAAGTGATGTCTTTGGCATACACTGGTTGTGTTATCCTGGGCAAGTGACTTACCTCCACCAGGTTCCAGACAATGCAGATACCAATTTATACTGATAAAAAGGACTGTTTTCACTGGGAATTCCTAACATCAATTACATTTTAAAACCAGTTTTTCTTTAAAAAGGCAAAGTAAAATGTTTATTAAGAGAAAGTTAGATTTCTCTTTAGTGACTGTGTAATGTGGCACATAGTAGGTACTTAATAAATGCTTGCTTGACTGCAGCATTTAGAACTAGCAGGGACATAAAGGATCAGCTGGATTGAGCCTTTTCATTTTCCAGATGGTCAAGCTGAAGTTCAGAGAAGCTGTCAGTAAGTCCAGAAGCATTTATTAAACATCTCTTACTTTGATGCCAGGCACTGTGTTAAGCAGTGGAGTCAGAGAGGTGGAAAACAGTCTCTGCTCTCAAGTAGATCCCGGTCTAATGGGAGAAACAAATGCAAACAACTATGTACAAACAAAATATATACAGCATAAACTTGAGATAATCTTGGAAAGAAGGCACTAAGATTAAGAAGGGCTGGGAAAGCATACTTGCATAAGGTGGGATCTGAGCTAGGAACCCAGGAGACAGAGATGAGAGAGAATTCAAGGAAGAGGGGCCAGTCAGCTGTTCACTCAAATTAGCATATATAATAAATGTGAAGGGATTTATAACATAGACATTCTGTAGTCTTTAAAACTTTGAAATAGGAAAAACACACAAGCAAAAGACCAGAAATTCACCTTAAGTATTAACTTTTAAATTAAAGGTGGTAACAAGTTTTCCTATTTTTGAGGCCTTCAAAGAACACAAGAATAAGGTGGTACCATCACATGAAGCTATTTGCTAGTGCCATCTAGAGGCTTTTAATGTTTCTGCATGATTAAAGCATACTAAAAAAACAAACACCGAAGTGAAGATGCAATTAAGGATTTTTATATGAACAGATCCATTTGGTAAAATATGAATGTACTGTTGACTAGAAAGTCTACTGAATCTAATGGAAGATGGAAAAATGGCTTGTTTTATACAAATTTATGTCAACAAAAGCTGCATGTAATAGTGAAACTCAAGTGAAACAAACTAGTAAAGGAGGAACATTTATATTTTTAAAGCAAATACTTTGCTGGGAGCACAAACAGAAAAATATTATAGGGTGTTTTTCCATTTGCATTATGGTGTTCTGAGAGTTGTGGAAAACTGGGAGGATTCAAAACTATAAAAAATGACTAGAGTCAAAAAGTAGCATCTATAACAATATCAAATATAGAAGAGAAAGGTGACAGTTCATTCAACTGTCTTTAAAAGTATACGAAACTTGTGACATGGTAAATGGCAGTAACATTTACTTAAGGCAATAATTTTAAATTATTATACAACAAATATTGCCTTTGGTAGGAAGAGGGGAAGACCTAGATAGTTTTTAATTCTATAATATTATATAATATATTATATTATAATATAAATATTATATAATTTATACAGATAACCTGCTAATAATACTTTCCATTGAGTAACAGTAACTCGGACACATATTTAGGGTATATTGAAATAGGAAAACACATATGAAACAAACTGAGCATAATCCTACTCTGATATTGTTTAATAACTATAAAAAAGAAATTTGATTTGCCAAACCCCATCTTACAGGTTTTTTCCTTTCCAATCATATGAAACACACTGAGCATAATCCTACTCTGATATTGTTTAATAACTATAAAAAAGAAATTTGATTTGCCAAACCCCATCTTACAGGTTTTTTCCTTTCCAATAAGTTTTCTCCCACATATAACATATAACTTTATTCAACAACCCTTCTGATTTTTAATACTGAGTGAATCATAAAACAGGGCATATATCTTCACCTATAGTATGTCAAGGTGACATGGAAGAGGCATTCCTTGAAGAAAACGATTCTACGATCCTTTTTATGGATGACGGTTGTATTGGCTGCATCAAGCCCTAGAATAATGCAGAACCTGATGGATGAAATTCAGAATCACTCAAGACAGTTAAGGTTTGTCATAGGAAAAGCCAAGAGAGTGAAGACAGGCTATTTATTGCTCAGAGTGTGTATGGCCAACCTATAGAGCTTGTCCATAATTATATCTGCTTGGGCAGACAATGAAAAAATGGATGAATTGGACATGAAATTAAACAGGAGGAGGGAGGACTGGATCACTTTTGGAAAATGTTAATGAAACCGAACTTAATTTTAATATTAATATTCTATCAGTACTGCACAACTATAAGGTATCACACACCATAGTCTACAACCTATCAATAAGCATGCATTAAGAATTTCCTATATTCTATTTAATGTAACAATAAAAATATTGTTAGGTAATGAGGATATAAATACAAAAGGAATATCTGCATCAATGAAGTCACAGATCCAAATGACTATTTGCCTATGCATATGTTAAATTATATATGATTACCACAAGTGAATCTACAGAGAGTCTTCTCCTAAAACTGTTCACATACTCCCATGCAAAGAAGGGTTAATAGTCTATGCTACATTTCAAGATCCAAAAAGGTGATTTCACTATTATTTTCTTTGAGACGTAAATTCTGAGAACACTGATCAAAAAATACAGTTTTGTATTAATGACCTGGTTCATCTGTAACAATGTATATCACCATTAAACACTACAGAATTACCATTTATTTTCTGGATTTATAAAACATTTAGCATATCAAGAGTGTTAATCCATAAATGGGTTACCCAGATAAAAATCATTTTCTCAGGAGATCCTAAAGAATACTACACCTATTTGTCCAAAACTGATTTAGTTGAAGCCTCTTCAGAAGCAAGTCTATGATCCAGATCCAAAGAAATTCCATTCTATGCTTTTAGTTTAAAACATGAAATTCACTTAGGTTTGATTGAGATTTATAAGATGCTTCAACAGATCCATGGTGCAGTGAAAAAAGTTCTCACAACCCTGGACCTTTGGTAAAGTCAACCTCTTTCAGCCTCAATTTCCTTATCTGTAAAATTAAGGGTCCTACCAGATTTAGATACAGAGGTCTGTATCCCAGGTACAAGTACTTCGTCTACTTCTACAATTCACATTTGTTTTGTAAGGCAAGCAGTCAACTGACCAGCATTTATTAATACCAAGTATTGAAGATTAAAAAAAAAAAGGGACAAAAAAAACAAAGCAAAACAAAAATAGTTCCTGCCCTCAAGGAGCTCATAGTCCTCCAGGTATCACTTAATGAGTTACAGGCCTTCACCTGATTCTTTGGAGATGTGAATACTCAGAGTCACCTGTTTTACTAGTCATACACATCCTTGATTGTCCTTGTCACTTCTTGCTAGCAAGTCAATAGTGGTAAAATACTATATGCTGCGTATACGCAGGATGTGTCTATTAATTTTTGGGACACCTGCAATTGAGACTTTATTATGATTTTGGTGGTCCATAATTTGTTGTAACAGTACCAGGAGAACAGTATAGTCAGACATATTACCTTTGGGGGTAGCAAGCACTTTAGGACCATTTAATGTCCTTTGCTACTGCCCTAGTGGGATCCTATATTCAATTCTGGGCCTACTATGAGTTCAATCTCCACTTATTTGTCCAAGATGTAGGTGCTGATTTAATGGAATACTACTGTTCCATAAGAAATGATGAGTAGGCAGACTTCAGAAAAACATGGAATGACTTACATGAACTGATGCTGAGAGAAATGAGCATAACCAGGAAAACATTATTCACAGTAATAGCAACATTGTGTGATGATCAACTTTGACAGATGTAGCTCCTCTCAGGAATATAATGACCTAATTCCAAAAGACCCATGATGGAAAATGCTATCCACATCCAGGGAAAGAACTATGGAGTTTAAATACATATGGAAGCATACTATTTTTCCTTTTTACTTTTTTTTCTTTCTTGTGGTTTTTCCCTTTGATTCTAATTCTTCTTTACAGCATGACTAATGTGGAAATATATTTACTATGATTGCACATGTATGGTCTATATCAGATTGCAATGCCATCTTAGGGAGGGGAGAGGGGAAGAAAATTTAAAAACTCAAAATCTTACAAAAGTGAATGCTGAAAACTAAAAATAAATTAAAAAGATATAGATGCTGATGTCACCTTTAATCTAATATCATATCATAATCTAGCCTATATTTATTTTTTATTCATTTAATTTTTTCTGAGTAACCAGACTGTGGAGGTAACCAAGAAGAACCTAATTTGATGCTATCATCAAGATGTTATGGTCAAGGAAGTGGTTCCTTTCATTCAATGTAGGCCTCTCCCTCCCTCCAGGGAGGGGGCAGTCATTTATTTCCTCTACCATCCAAAAGAATCAGACAACTACTTAAAACATGAAACAATAAGAAATACCTCTATTAACCTTGAAAGAAAGATTGAAAGATTTGATTGAAAGATTTCTGAGACTTATGGGGCTCAAAATCAAAAGCAGCACATACTAAGTGCTGACTGACTTTCACTTCTGATACAAGCTTTGTACAGAATTCACAAGCCCAGCTCTTCTGGTAAGCAGGTGGGGGCTTTCTTAGACCTTTTGTCTATTTATGGTATCTTCCTAGTGCGGTCACCTTTTCTTCTCCAAGAAATTGTAAAAAATCACCTCCTGCTAGGAAACAAGCGCCCAGACCTAGGAGTTCTTGAGCTCTCAGAATCACGAGAGCTGTAGTGTAGAGTGCTGGGCCTGGAGGCAGGAAGAACTGCATTCAACTCTATCCTCAGACACTTACTAGTTGTATGTCACTTAACCTCTATCTAACTTAATTTTTCAACTGTAAAATGGTGATCACAATTACCATGGTTGTTGGAAAGATGAAATAAGTTATTTATAAAGCACTTAACACACGGCCTGGCACATAGTAGATGCTCTATAGGTTACTTATTTACTACTACTAGTACTACTACAAATACAACTACTACCACCACCACTACCACCACCACCTGGGATGAGGGAAAGAAAAGCAGAAGAGGCAGCCAGGGACTTGAGATTCAGTCTTAGGCTCATCTAGGCAAGCACACATTCTCTCTCCCATGTGTGCAGTCACCATGTGCAGTGCCAGAAGTGAAGGGAGACAGATCCCTTTTCATCTCCTTTCTGTTGGACATTGTAGGTAAAGGCTGACTCTAAGGTCCAAATAACATACTTCAAAAAGAGGAGAAAGTTAGAATCTCTCTTTAGTTTTTGTACAAGATTGTTTCCATGATGTTGCTGCAGGTCACTGTTTCTCCCTGCTTGGTGCCTTACTTGATAACAAAGTCATTTCCATGGCTGCATCTGTTTATTGTATATAGGCACAGAAGGCATGGTGTTTGAGAATGGCTTTTAAGATTGTATAATGTTTTCTCCAGTTGCAGAATTTCTCATATTCAACAACAGAACAATGGGATTTTATATTCTTTACAGAGATCCATATTGAAGATTTGGTCGGTTATAGAAAATTATTTGTGAATGCCTTCTTTTTTTCCTATTAAATCTTTTCAAACATTAAAGCACTCTATTAATGCTAGTTATTATTCATCAAGTAAGTATACATGTGTTTTTCGTGACCCTTTTGAAAAAAAACCTCATATTTATATAACACTTTAATGTTTGCAAAGCCTATTACTTGAAAAATTTGTGAAGTAGTCACAAGTATAATCATTTTACAAATAAGGAAGTTGAGGTTGATTTGTCATAAAGATTCATATCAACATCTGGACTCAAATCCTCAAGTCTCCTAGGTCAAGTTTAGAACATTTTCTACAATGCTGCCAGGTAAGATCCACTTGTGAGAAAGGAATGAAAGAAGACTCCTCTAACTTTTCAGCTTATTGGGGGTTATGGAGAATGAAAGAAGTGCTTAAATAAGAAACCAATAAGGAAAAAGAATATGTAAAGGAGGGAGAGGATCCACTCCAACATTAGGAGTTTGTAGGGTAGAAAAATAGAATACAAAGAAGGAGGAAATACCACTGGGTGCTTGAAGGTTATAAAAAGGTAGACTTGGACACTCTGAGGAAGAAATAATTTCTCATGGTGATCAGAGATGATAAGGAAGATGAACAGGTTCAACAGGGAGATACATGGTATAGGGCACAGGAAGAAGATACATATGATGGTTGGTATTTCTTGCTGAGAGAGAGCACAAAAATCCTATGTAGCCCTGATAACACACAATAGGGATGTATATTGCCATTCCAGAGTGTTTAAAATAGATGCAACAGAGCTCCCAGAAACTTGTCAAATCTAATCCCCTTCCTTCCCCAAATTTTCATTCCTGATGACTCACTGTAAGGATAAACTGTCCTGCCAAAAGGAATTTAGAGAACATTTTTTATGCAATATGAAACTTTCAGCAGAAAATAAAGCCTAAAGATCAAGGGGTGGTATACTTTTAGCTACTGATTTCAGGAAGAAGTTTCAGAAGAGGAAGTCAGGTATCAAAAGTAAAAGCTAGTTAAGAAGTTGGTTTCAGAGAAAAGCATTAAGGTTGCTGGAACAAAAATTAAGAGATAGGAACGACAGACTTTTGGTCAGGGATAGTGCATTCAACAAAGGTCAGAAAAAGCATTTTTCTGTTGTGTGAAGAAAGTAATTTTGCATGCTCTACACTGGATGATGAAGAGAATTCACAGGTTCTCTGTCACAAGAGAAGATAATATTTGGGCCTCCTTCTCACCCTAATTCACCTTCTAAACCCCTACAATCTGGCTTTCATCCCCACCAATCAACTGAAACTGAGCTCTCCTAGGTTACCAAAAATACTGACCTCTCTGCAGTGTCTGACGGTATTCACTACCTATTTTCTTTCTCACTAACAGCAAATCTAAACAAGAATAAGTATATGTGTATGTATCTTTGGGACTTCCCCCCAAGTCACATATGATTCATTAGTCTTACTTTCTTTGATGCTGCTTCTGCAGAGCTGCCTCTGAGAGCTGTCCCTGAAGGATCAATCGTCTCTGCTTGTCAACATCCCCCTCCATGCGAGCAAAAGCATGAGACCCAATGAAGGAGAGATCGGCGCCCAAGCCCTCATCTTCCTCTTCTAGGTTGTCTGTAACAGTAATATTTGCGTTGACAAAATGATTGGGACAGAAGCAAGGCTAAAAGTAATGAAGGACTTTTTAAAACTAGCATATCTGCATGATAAAATATATTTTTAAAGTTCTGACCCAATTATGAAGCCACGCTTACTTTGTGCTGAGAATTTTAATCTAAAAAGGAAGAATGTAAAACTGACAATTTGCTCCTTAATACAGCATTTCAACTCTGAGGTATATGGTAATACTGTTTAATATAGCCTCCAGATGACAACAATCATGCAATATGTTCAAGAAGACAGGATCACAACAAAGCTCTAAGTCACAAAGACAGATAGAACCAAGAACTCTGAACTTTCTGCTGGGTCCAAAGCTTAGTGTGACACCATAAGGTGCTTTTCTGATTCACTTCTAATTCCTTACTGATTCACAGATAATGATAATGATTCATAGATAATATTCTTAGATGACACAGATGATCCGAAAGGTCTCTACAGCTAAGTGTTCAACTCACCATCCAGAGCACCTGGTTTTTCACTTATCCTGATCTGTCGTTCTGGCACTACTGGTTCCCCTTCAGCATTTCCAATGTCTGCAGGAAGGTATGGCAAAGACTGGCTTTCTTCTTTTAATGACCTTGGAAAATATAAAGGCAGTAGCTTTCTGTAGGTGGCCTGTGAATAGGAAGGAAAGTAGTTTGTGAAAATAAGTAACTTTTTCAAAAGAGACAGAGCCACTGCTTTTATATCTAGCCAACTAAGGTGAGACGCAGTGTGGGAGACCGACATACATTGCATATTCTTAAGTGCAGACATCAGCATATGTATATATTTTGTGTGCTTGTGTATTATGTATGAACATGTATTTCTATTTGTACCTATAAATTCTATAGCAGGGATATGAAACAAACTGATCATTAAATAAAAGTGATAGCTATGCTAATCTGCTGAACTCTGAAGTGATCCAAAATCAAATACTATTTACTTTAACTTTGAATGAAACTATAATTAAATTAAAAAGGTAATAATTCAGTTCAAACCAAAATCAAACTAATGAATTTCCTAAAATCACTGAGATAAAATGTCAAAATATCATCCTAATAAAATTTCATTCAGTTTCAACAGGTGTTTTATAGTCCTATTAGGTAAGTAAAGCTAGGTATTAAATATAAGAGATTTAGGATGCATCTGTATCAGTAATCCAAATTCATTTAAATAAGACAAATACTATCACAAGACAATTATTTATTTTCTTAAAGAGTTTTGACCAGATGATACAATTAGTGAAATACCTCTTCAAGTTCAGAGACAGCAAATACTACTTTTTCAATGATCTCCCCATGAATTTCTAGGAATCTTCTCACTGTGCCTATGGGAAAGAATTAGAAAGACCATACTAAGCAAGACCATAATGTGGAAAGAGAAGTCAACCCTAAAAAAGGTTCCAGTCTGTTATATAGTCTACATATAATGCTTATATTCCTCACATGGCTTAATCACGGGACTCCCTAAAGAGCAGAACTCTGGAGCAACCTAAAATGCTCAGGGCCAACCACAAGGGCTCTGTGGATCCAGATTCCTAAAGAACTCTTAGTGCTGTTTTAAGCTATTAAAGCTTCATGAAAAATGAAACTAAAGATCTTAGTGAGTAGCAAATGATAAAATTTCTTTTTTAAAAAAATTATAAAACGGTGATGAAAATATACTGAAGTATAAAATTACACTAACACTTTTGGGACATCCTATAGAGCATTATCCACTGTATTTCACATACCCCCCTGTTCCAATCAAATTAGACTGCCAGTTGTTCCCTGTCCACAAGTCTCTTTCCTTTGTGCCTTTGTACAAGTTGCCATTCACATCTAGAATGAATTCCCTGTTTATCTCTCTGTCTCACAGAACCCAATTTTTTTCAGAGGACAGGTAAGTTGCGCCAACTCATGTGAGGTCTTTCCGGACATCCCTTCACACTTACACTCACACCTGTTTCCAGCAGTTATACTTCTTTTCTCCCTAAATTATTTTGTACATATATATATATTTTTACTTCTAAATTTTACTTATGTTCTGGTACATGCTGTGTCCCCCAGGTACGAAGAAAACTCCTTGAAGGAAGGGACGATATTGTTTTTGTCTTTGTATCATGAACACCTAGCAGTGTTTATATATTGTAGGTACTTAAAAAAATGTTTGTTAAAGAAGGAGAGCCAAGATGGCAGAGTAAAGGCAATGACTTGCCTGAGCTCTCCTAAATTTCCCTACACACAACTTTAAAATAATGCCTCAAAACAAATACTGGAGCAGTAGAAGTCACAAAAGGATGGAATATATCAATTTTTCCAACCCAAGACAACTTATAAGGTCAGAAGGAAAGTTCTATCTCACTGGGGTGAGAGTGGAGTGCAGTCCAGTGTAGATCATGCCCCAGCAAGTCAGCAGCAGGTTTTATAGTTGACTAGACTGGGGGAGCTCTCAGGCCACAGATGGCAAGAGATTTAGACAATTGACCAGGAGATTATAAAGGTTCATTTTCTGGCACTGGGTGCAGGACTTTGTTGCACTGCCCATATGTGGTTCTGGGATGCAGTATTTGGCTGAGAAGGAGTAGTAGCAGGAACAGTTTCAGGGAGTAATGGAATGCCTGTGGTCACTCAGAGACCAGTGGACAGGCCAGAACAGGGACCACACTACTCCTTATATCGTACCAACTTAGCAGAACTGAGAACTTACTGAACCCCAGAACTTGCTCTGAAAACAGTAGTTTGGGACTGCCTTCTTTCTTCCCCCATCCCAAGCAGAACCCAATTTTAACATAAAGTTACAAGTCAAAATAAATAAGCTGGAAAAATGAGCAAACAAGAAGAACAAAAAAGAATCTGACTATAGAAAGTTACTCTGGCAACAGGAAAATCAAAGCACAAAACTCAGAAGACAACAATATCAAAGCAGCTACATACAAAGCTTCAAAGAAAAAATGTGAATTGGTCTCAGGCCTAAAAAAAAAATACTGAAAGAGCTCAAAAAAGGATTTCAAAAATCAAGTAAATGAGGCAGAGGAAAAACTGGGAAAAGAAATGAGAGTAATACAAGAAAATCATGAAAAAAGAGTCAACACCTTGGCAAAGGAGGCACAAAAAAAATACTGAAGAAAATAACATCTTAAAAAACAGAACAGGACAAATAGAAAAAGACCTACAAAAAAGAGAAAAACTCTTTAAAGAGCAGAAATACCTGAATAAAAAATGATGTATAAAAATCTAATGAAGAAAAGAACTTTTTAAAAAAAAATGGACGAGGAGGTACAAAAGCTCAGTGAAGAAAAGAATTCCTTAAAAATCAGAATTGGGCAAGTGGAAGCTAGTGACTACATGAGACATCAAGAAACAATGTAACAGAATCAAAAGAATTGAAAAAGAGAAGAAAATGCAAACTATCTCACTGAAAAACCAACTGACCTGGAAAAAAAGATCAAAGAGAGATAATTTTGGGATTATTAGAGTACCTGAAAGCCATGATTAAAAAAAAAAAAAGAGTCTAGATATCATCTTTCAAGAAATTATCAAGGAAAACTGGATATCCTAAAAGCAGGAGGTAAAACATAAATTAAAAGAATCCACTGATCACCTCCTGAAGGAGATCTCAAAATGAAAAGTCTCAGGAATGTTACAGACAAATTTCAGAGCTTCCAGGTCAAGGAGAAAATATTGCAAGCAGTCACAAAGAAACAATTCAAATATTACAGAGCTATTCAGGATAATACAAAATTTAGCAGCTTCTACATTAAAGGATTAGAGGGTTTGGAATATGATATTCTGAGGGCAAAAGAACTAGGATTACAATCAAAAAATCATGTACACAACAAAACTGAGTATAATATTTCAGGTGGGGAAAAGGATAATTAATGAAATAAAATTCTTTCAAGCATTCCGGATGAAAAAACCAAAGTGGAACAGAAAATATGACTTTCAAATAAAGACTTAATGGAAGAATATAAAGGGAAACAGGAAAGATAAAACCTAAGAGATAAGCTTAAACTGTTTACACTGCTATATGGGAACATGATACTTGTAACTCCTAAGAACTTTCTCATTATTAGGGCAGTAAGAAGGAATACAATAGACATAGGGCATGGGCATGAGTTGATTATGATGGGATGATACCCCCAAATAAATAAATACAGGGATGAGATATACCCCAAAATAAATAAATAAAGGGATGAGAAAGAGGGAGACATTGAGGTAAAGGGTCAAAGAACAAATCACAGAAACAATCAATAATTTCATTAAATAGAATGACAATAATGAGACAACATACCAAAATTTGTAGGATGCAGTCAAAGTAGTACTGAGGGGAAAATTTATATCTCTAAATGCTTATATCAATAAAACAGAGAAAGAACAGATTAATGAAATGGACATGCAACTTAAAAAAAAAAGCTAAAAAAATCCAATTAAACACTGACTTGTAAATCCTGAAAATCAAAGGAATGAGTAACAAAATTGAAAATAAGAAAACTATTGAACAATAAAACTAGGAGCTGACTTTATAGGGGAAGAAACTCTAACAAAAAATAAAATAGATAAAACCATTGGTTAATTTGATTAAAAAAAAAAAGAAAATTACCAATATCAAAAATGAAAGAGGTGAATTTACCACAATGAAGATAAAACTAAAGCAATTATTCATAACTATTTTGCCCAATTACAGGCCAATAAGTCTGACAATCTAAGTGAAATGGATCAAGATTTGCAAAAATATAAATTTCGCAGATTAACAGAAGAGGACATAGAATATTCAAATACCTCTATCTTGGAAAAAGAAATTGAAGAAACTAGAGAGTCCCCAGGACCAGAAGGATTCACAAGTGAATTCTACCAAACATTTAAAAACAACTAATTCCAATATTACATAAACTATTTAGAAAAACAGGCAAATGAGTCCTACCAAATTCTTTTTATAATACAGATACAGTGCTGATGCCTATATACCAGGAAGAGTAAAAAAACAGAGAAAAAACTATAAACCAATTTCCCTAATGAAAACTGATGCGAAAATTTTAAATAAAATACTAGCAAGGAGACTGCAGGAATATATTACAAAGATTATACACCATGTAACTTGCTGGGATTTACACCAGGAATTTAGCACTAGTCCAATACTAAGAAAATTATCAGCATAACTGGGAGCAGTTAGGGGCACTGTGAACAGAGTATTGGGCTTGGGGTCAGGAAGTCTCAACTTCATAAGTTCAAATCTGGCCTTGGACATTTACTAGCTGTGTGATCCTGGGCAAGTCACTTAACCTTGTCTACCTTAGTTTTATCATATGTAAAACGAGGCAGAAAAGGAAATGGCAAACCACTCCAGTACCTTTGCCAAGAAAACCCAAATGAGGTCACTGAGAATAGAATATGAAAGAACAACAAAATCAGTATAACTGATCATATCAAGAACAAAACAAAAATCATGATTATCTCAAGAGATACGGCAAAAGATTTTGACAGACTACAACACTCATTTCTGTTGAAAACACCAAAAATATAATAAATGCAGTTTTCCTTAAAATGATAAGTAGCATCTGTCTAAAACTATCAGCAAGCATCATATGTAACGAGGATTGAGCCAGAAACCTTCTCAATAAGCTCAAGGGTGAAAGCAGAGGAAAAACAAGGATGCACATTATCACCACTGTTATTCAATATTGTACTGGAAATGTCAGCTATAGAAATAAGAGAAGAAAAAAGAAAATGAAGGAATTAGAACAGACAATAAGGCAATAAAATTATCACTCGACAGATGATGTGATGGCAAACTCGGAGAATCCTAGAGAACCAACTAAAACAACTAGCTCAAATAACTAACATTAGCAAAATTGAGGGAGATAAAATAAACCCACATAAACCATCAGCATTTCTGTACGTTACCAAAGGATAGAAAGAGAAATTCCATGTATAACAACTGTAGATAATATAAAATACTTGGGAATCTACCTACCAAGACAAACCCAGGGACTATGTGAACACAATTACAAAACACTTTTCATACAAATACAGACAGATCTAAACAATTGGAAAAATATTAATTTTTCATGTGTAGGCCAAGCCAGCATAATAAAAATTACAATTCTACATAATTTACTTATTCAGTGTCACACCAATCAAACCAGCAAAAAATTATATAATGGAACTAGAAAGAAATCATAACAAATTTCATCTGGAAAAACCTGAAGTCAAGAATATCAAGGGAATAAATGAAAAGACAAAAACAAATGTGAAGGAAGGTGCCCTAGCTATATAGATCTCAAACTGTATTATAAAGCAGGAATCACTGAAACAATTTGGGATAGGCTAAGAAATAGAGTGGTGGATGAGTGGCATAGATTACATACACAATACACAGTAACATATCACCATTGTAATCTAGTGTTTGACAAATCCAAAGACTGAAGCTCTGGGGACAAGAACTATTTGACAAAAACTGCCGGGAAAACTGGAAAGCACTTTGGCAGATGCTAGGTATAGACCAACTTTTCACACTGTATACCAAGATAAGGTCAAAATGGGTATGTCATTAAGACATTAATGATGATACCATAAGCAAATTAGGGGAGTATGGAAAATTTTACAAGTTATGGATCAGAGAAGAATTTATAACAAGAGATAGAGAGTATTACAGGGTATAAAATGGATAATTTTGATTACATTAAACTAGAAAGATGTTATACAGACAAAACCAACACACCCAAGTATTAGAAAGAAAGCAGAAAATAGAGGAGGGGAAGTTTTTTTTTTTAAACAGCATTTCTCTGATAAAGCCTCATTTCTCAAATATATCAAGTCAATTTTATATTAAGTCAATTAATTAATTAAAAGAATTAAGTCAAATTTATAAGAATACAAATCATTCCCCAATTGATAAATGGTCAAAAGATATGGACAAGAAGTTTTCCGAAGAAATCAATGGTATCAACAGTCATAGGAAAAATGCTCTAAATCACTACTGATTAGAGAAATGCAAATTAAAACAACTCTGGGATACCACTTCATACCTATCAGATTGGTTAATATGACAGTAAAGGAAAATGACAAATATTAGAGGGGATGTGGGGAAATTGAGACACTAATGTAGTATTAGTAAAACTGTAAACTGGTCAAACCATTTTGGATAACAATTTGGAACTACGGCCAAAAGGCTTTATAAAACCACATAGCTTTTAACTCAGCAATACCACTACTAGGTCTGTATCCCAAAGAGATTTAAAAAAAAAAAAGGAAAAGGATCTATATATGCAAAAATATTTATAGCAGCTTTTTCTGTGTTTGCATAGAACTGGAAATGGAGGGGATATCCATCAACTGGGAAATGGTTGAACAAATTGTGGTATGTGATTGTAATGGAATACTATTGTGCTATAAGAAATGACAAGTAGAATGCTTTCAGAAACACCTAGAAAGATTTATATGAACTGATGCAAAGTCAAGTGTGCAAAAAAAGGAGAACACTGTACAAAGTAAGCAATACTGTATTATGATCTGCTGTGAATAACTTAGCTATTCCTAGCAATACAAAGATCCAAGACAATTCCAAATGACTTGATGAAAAATGCTATCCTACCTTCGGAGAAAGAACTGATAGAGTCTGGATTAAGACTGAAGCACACTTTTTTTAACTTTATTTTTCTAGATTTTATTATTATTATTATTTTGGTCTGTGCTTTCTTTCATAGTATGACTAATGTGGAAATGTTTTACACGATGACTGTGAATGTATAAAATATATCAATTTGATAGCCTTCTCAATAAGTGGGAGGCAAGGGAAGATGGAGGAGAATTTGTTACTCAAATTTTAAAAAAAATGTTAAAATTGTTATTGCATGTAATTGAAAAAATATTTTAAAAATTTTTTTAAAAAGCTTGCTGAATTGAATTTCCTTCCAAAGAATCTTCCCTTATTCAATATCCAGTCAATACTTCATAATTTTCCTTAAAAGTCTTTGTATTCTCATGATAAGTTTCTGCAATAATGATCATCTATTAGTGTAAGTAATCCAGAATTTTTTGAGTTTTATCCTACTTTCCCTTTGTAAAAGAAAAAAATGAAAGGAATTTTATCATTGGCTACTCACAAAGAACTAGTCTGATTCTTCATATAGCATAGCCCTCTTTGCAGTAAATAACTACAGGAGATTTTCACCATGGGAGAGAAATTACAAAACATGAATATAAAACAAAATGTTTTTCCTTGACAGACTTATTTTAGCAAAAAAGCATGGAGAAGGGCAGAGGATAGAAGGTCACAAACCAGGCATTTTTGGCATCTTAAGAAACTTAAACTTTCCATCTTTTTTTTTTTTTGGCAAGGCAGTTGGGGTTAAGTAATTTGCCCAGGGTCACACAGCTACTAAGTGTCAAGTGTCTGAGGCTGGATTTCAACTCAGGCCTGCCTGGCTACAGGGCTGGTCCACTGCACTGCCTAACTGCCCCTTGAACCTTTCTTGAAGTCTGAACTTGAAACTGTTTTGTACATTTAGTAAATTTCCATTCAAATTTATGTAACTGAACAAGTATTTATTAGGGGCCTACTGGACATGGAGCCCTATGCTAAACACTGGAAGATATTCAAATTCAGACAAGATTTGGTCTTTGGAACTCACAGAGTCTATACTGGAGTAGTGGAATATCACTGACACACACACATACAAGTAAAATGTAAGATGATTCACAAACACATTTGAAACATACAAGCAACAATCATGAGATGTGTAAGTTGAAAAATGGAGCAAGAGGTCCAGAAAAGCTTCAAGAAGGAACAAGCATCTGAGTTAGGCTTTAAAGGATGAGTAGAAATTCAGTGGCAGAAGCAGCTAGATAGCTCAGTGGATAGAGAACTGGATCTGGAGTCAGGAAGACCTGAGTTCAAATCTAGTCTTAGACACTTACTAGTTATTTGACTCTGGGAAAGTCACTTAACTTCTGAGAAGGAAATGGGAAAACACTGCAGTATCTTTGCCAAGAAAACCACGAACAGTATTGGCCTGTTTGGTCCACGGGGTCACAAAGAGACACATTTCAAGAACGCAAGGAATTCAACAGTCGTTCCATCATGGCCCTTCCTCAGCTCTTTTCAAGGCTGAACTCAAATGTTACTTTCTATATCAGGCTTATGACTTCCTCTACTTCTAGATTACTATAAAGTTATTTTTTTTAAAATTATTTTCTTTATTAAGAATTTCACAAACGACAGGGCAGAGTCAAGATGGCGGAGCAGAAAGAATCACGTATGCGAGCTCCGAACCGACAGCCCATGGATTTAATGTAAGAAGAGCTCTCCACAAGTTCTGGATCAGTGCAGGGTGTGCAGAAACACAGTGGAAGAGATTTTCGTTCCAG
Organism: Bettongia penicillata ogilbyi; assembly: GCA_023548195.1. Classification (NCBI taxonomy): domain Eukaryota; kingdom Metazoa; phylum Chordata; class Mammalia; order Diprotodontia; family Potoroidae; genus Bettongia; species Bettongia penicillata. The sequence continues at coordinate 510,970 of JAJHZJ010000683.1, read as the reverse complement.
AGAGCCCCGGAGAGCCATCCCCAGGGTCCATCACGCCCTGGAAAGCGGAGTCCACCCCTGCGCTGCCCTGGCCGCAGCCCCAGAGGAGCTGATCCGAGCAGGCTTCAGGGACGGAACCTGCGGCGGCCGGGAAGGTCCCTCCGCCCACAGACGCTACAGGTCCGTGAGGGACACGTCTGGGCTGGACGAGAGGGGAGCAGGGTGTCTCCGTGGCTCGGGCCCCCTCAGGAGGATGCGGCAGAGGCAGAGGCAGGGGTGGGAAGCGGTGAGGGCAGAGGCAGCAGCAACGGCCCCCGGGACTTCCCGAGCAGGATCTTCATTACTGAAAGTCTCTGCATAAACCACCTGAAGGAGCTGAGCCTGGGAGATGGCCCTGCCCCACCCGCTCCATTATTGAAGGTCTCTGCATAAAGCCCCTGAGAGAACTGAGCCTGGGAGGTGGCCCTGCCCCCACCCCAGCACCAGAACTAAAGCTCACATTGAATAGCAGCCGCGCCTACCCCGGAAAGCCCATTTGAATCTCAGACCCCAAGCACTAGCTAGGCGGATCTAGGCAGGGGTGGACAGGAATCTCAGAAGTCAAGTAACTGGCTGGGAAAATGCCCAGAAAAGGGAAGAAAAATAAGACTTTAGAGAGCTACTTTGATGGGGTACAGATGTTCCCACCTTTCAATTCTGATGACGAGGAAGGATTCTTACCATCAGGGAAAGATGTGGAGGTCGGGGCCTCTGTATCCCAGACATCCCAGGGGGATGTCCGGTGGGCTCAGGCCTTGGAAGAGCTCAAAAAGGATTTTGAAAAACAAGTTAGACAGGTGGAGGAAAAACTGGGAAGAGAAATGAGAGAGATGCAAGTAAAGTATGAAAAACGGGTCAATACCTTGGTTAAGGGAAACCCAAAAAAATGCTGAAGAGAATAACATCTTGAAAAATAGGCTCATTCAATTGGCAAAAGAGGTTCGAAAAGCCAATGAGGAGAAGAATGCTTTCAAAAGCAGAATTAGCCAAATGGAAAAAGAGGTTCAAAAGCTCACTGAAGAGAATAGTTCTCTCAAAATTACAATGGAACAGATGGAGGCTAATGACTTCCTGAGAAACCAAGAAATCATAAAACAAAACCAAAAGAAAGAAAAAATGGAAGAGAATTTGAAATATCTCATTGGAAAAACAACTGACCTGGAAAACAGATCCAGGAGAGACAATTTAAAAATTATGGGACTACCTGAAAGTCATGATCAAAAAAAGAGCCTAGACATCATCTTCCAAGAAATTATCGAGGAAAACTGCTCTGACATTCTACAACCAGAGGGCAAAATAAGTATTGAAAGAATCCATTGATCACTGCCTGAAAGAGATCCAAAAAGAGAAATTCCTAGGAACATTGTGGACAAATTCCAGAACTCCCAGGTCAAGGAGAGTATCTTGCAAGCAGCTAGAAAGAAACAATTCCAGTATTGTGAAAATAAAATCAGGATAATTCAAGATCTAGCAGCTTCTACATTAAGCGATCGAAGGGCGTGGAATAGGATATTCCAGAAGTCAAAGGAACTAGGACTCAAACCAAGAATCACCTACCCAGAAAAACTGAGTATAATACTTCAGGGGAAAATATGGTCTTTCAATGAAACAGAGGATTTTCAAGCATTCTTGATGAAAAGACAAGAGCTGAAAAGAAAATTTGACTTTCAAACACAAGAATGAGAAGAAGCATGAAAAAGTAAACAGCAAAGAGAAGTCAGAAGGGACTTACCATAAGTGAACTGTTTACATTCCTACATGGAAAGCCAATATTTGTAACTCTTAAAACTTTTCAGTATCTGGGTAGTTGGTGGGACCACACACACACATGTACATGCATGCACATACACACATGCACGCACATACAGAGACAGAGAGCACAGAGTGAATTGAATAGGATGGGACCATATCTTAAAAGAAATTAAGGTAAATGGTGAGAGAGAAAGGTAGGGGGAGGAAAGAGGGTGAAATGCAATGGGGTAAATTATATGTCATTTAAGAGGCAAGTAGGAGACTTTTTGGTGGGGGGAAAGGGGAAGAGCTGAGGAAAAAAAAAAACAAGAAGTTTACCCTCATCACATTTGACTGAGGGAAGGAATAAAATGCACACTCATTTTGGTATGAAAACCTATCTTACAGTACAGGAAAGTAGGGGAGAAGGAGATAAGCAAGGGGGGGGATGATGGAAGGGAGGGCAATGGGAGGAGGGAGCAATTTGAAGTCAACACTCGGGGAAGGACAGGATCAAAGGCAGAATAGAAACAATGAGGGGCAGGATAGGATGGAGGGTAATTCAGTTAGTCTTACACAACACGACTATCAGGGAAGTCATTTGCAAAACTACACAGATAGGGCCTATATTGAATTGCCTGCCTTCCCAAAGGGAATGGGTGGGGAGAATTTGGAACTCAAAGTTTTAGGAACAACTGTTTAGTACTGTTGTTGCTACTAGGAAAGAAGACATACAGTTAATGAGGAATAGAAAGTCATCTGGCCCTACAGGAGAAAAGAGAACATGGGGACAAGAGAAGGGAGGGATGACAGAAGAGAGTGCAGATTGGAGATAGGGAAAATGAGATTGCTCGGTGTATTGGGGTGGGGGGGAGGGGAGAAAAGGGGAGAAAATTTGGAACCCAAAATTTTGTGAAAATGAATGTAAAAAGCCACATAAATAAATAAATAAATTAATTAATTAATTCAGGTCACCTGATGCCCCCCCAAAAAGAATTTCACAAACACCAGCAAATATGAGCATTTCCATATAAAAAGAAAATAAAGCCTGCATATGAAACCATGAATCGACTTATTTTTCTAAAGCATATATAAAATTTAACATAGTAGTATCAATACTGTCTAGCTAGTCTATGTCCCTTTCAGAACTTCTTTCTATTATCTTTCGGGTATTTTAAAAATGTTTAATTGATAATGTTTTCATTCTTTTTTGCATTACTACTCCTTCTCCCAACCCATTACATCCTCCTACAAAGAATCAAAGCTCATTCTTGTAATAAGTATGGACAAGCAAAACAAGCTGAGAAACTGGTTCTGTCTCATTCCAAACCTATAGCCCCTTACCTCTCTTCCAAAGTGGTGGGAGTCATGCTTCATCATGAGTCTTCTGGAATCATAACTGGTCACCGTTTTTACCAGAATCCTTTAGGATTTCAAAGTTGTTTTTTTCTTTACAGTACTGTAGCTCTTGTACAAACTGTTCTCTTGGTTCTGCTCATTTTTTTTCTATGTCACTTCAGATAAGTCTTCCCAGATTTACCTATATCTATCCTTTTTGTCATTTCTTATGGGGCAATAATATTCCATTATATATACATTTGTTGATCAATTCCAACTGATGGATTGTGCACACTTTGTTGCCAGTCCTTTGCAACAGTAAAAAGGTGCTGCTATAAATACTTTTGTACATATGGGTCCCTTCCTCCTATTTGTGATGTCTTTGGGGATATATGCCTAGTGGAAGTATTAGAAGGTCAAAGGGGATGTATAACTAGAGGACTTCATGGGTTAAGTTCCAAATTGTTTTTCAGAATGGCTGAATCCAACAGTGCATTAATGTGCCTGTCTTCTCACAATTATTTACAGAACTGTTGTTTTTCTTTTGTCAAGTCAACAAGCACTTATTAAACATTTAATGCCAGACACCAAGATAAATGTTGGAGACATAAAGGTAAAAAAAAAAATCATCTTTGAAAATCTGATGGGTATAAAGAATTGAGTTATTTTAATTTGCATTTTTAAAAAAATTATTAGCAACTTTGGAGTATTTTTTCATAACGCTGTTACCTTATATTTCTTTTTATGAAGAATGCTTGTTCATATCCTTTTACCACTTGTATGATGGGGGATGGCTTCTATTTTTATATCTTTATATAAACTCCTACATATCTTATATATCAGTCCACTATTAGAGAAATTTAATTACTTTTCCCAGCTAAACAATTCCCTTTTAATTCTAACTGCACTTTGTTGTATGCAAGTTTTTAAATTTTATGTAATTAAAATTGTCCATTTCATGTCCTGTCATCCTCTCCATCCCTTACTTGGTTGAGAACTCTTTCCCTATCCATAATTATAAAAGGTGCCTCTTTCCCTGCTCCTCTATTTTACCTTATCACTTGACTTTCTATGTTTATACACTTGGAGCTTATTTTGTTTTATGGTTTGGGATATTGTGCTAAACCTTATTTCTGGCCAGGCTGGTTTTCATTTTTCCCAAGGATGCTGTTGAATAGTGAGACACTGCCCCAGGAGCAGGATATACTTTGGTTTATTGAATACTATGCTATTATGTTTGATTACTCCTAGGTCTTGGATATCTAATGTGTTTCACTTATCAACTTTTGTATACAATACCAATTAGTGTTGATGATTATGGCTTTGTTATATACTTGGAGATCTAGTATTGCCTAGGCCCACTTTGCCTCCCACTTTTTTATTTCTCTTGAGATTCTTAATTTTGCTTTCTTACAGATAAATTCTGTTTATATTTTGTCTAGTTCACCAAAGCAATTTATTGGTAGTTTGGTACAACACTGAATAAGCAAATTTATTTTTAGATACTAACATTTTTATGATATTAACAGGGCTCAGCCATGAACAATTAATATCCCTCCAATTATCTAGGTCTGTCTTTATTTTTGTATAGAATATTATGTAGTTGTATTCATATAATTCCTGTGTATCTTTGTAGATGTACTCTAAGTTTTACATATTCTAGTTATTTGAAATGAAATTTTCCTTTCTATTTCTTCCCACTGAATTTTGTTGGCAATATAAAGGATAGTTTATGTGGATTTATCTTGTATCTTGCTACTGCATTGAAATTGTTTCAATTCTTATATGAAATCTGTAGAATTCTCTAAGTATTATATCTGCCAAAGTGATGATTTTGTCTCCAAAAGTGATGATTTTGTTTATTCTTAGCCAACATTTAATCCTTGTATTTTTCTCATTTTTTGTTGTAACTAGCATCTCTAGTATTATATGAAATAAAGTAGTGATAATGGCATTCTAGTTTTACCCCTGATGTTATTAGCAAGACCTCTATACAACTACTCTGTTACAGATAATTCTAGTTCTTAGAATTTACAAAAACACTGTCTACCATATTATGAAAAGGTTCATTATTCTCATTCAGTAACTGCCAGAGAACTATTATATTTAAGTCTTTAAAAGTTCTACAGAGATCCCTAACATTAAAAAAAATATTCTGGTTATATTTGTTGAGGTCTAGAGGCAGTATATTGAGATCTTCAAATTATAATTTTACTGTTTATTCCCTATAATTCAATAAATTTTCCATCAAGTAGTTCTATGCTATAACATTCAGTTTTCACATACCAATTATTGACATTATTTAATCTATGGCGGCTTTAACAATCCCTATCTGTATCTTCTGTTACCATGACTGCTAGTCTTGTTTTTTTTCATTTCCTTGAAGTAAAATTAATACTTTTAATTTTAATTCTGTGAATTGTCATGTTTCAAGTGTGTTTCTTGTAAACATTGTTGGATTCTGCTTTCTAATCCATTCTGCTACTTTTCCTCCGTCTATGGATGAAGAAACCACTCAAATTCACAGTTATGATTGATAATTGTGTTTTTCCCTATCATATCCTCTTTTATTTTTTCCTCCATTTACTGCCTCCCCTTCACCCTACCCTTTTTAAAAGGAATTGGTGAAAGTAAGGGAATAGGATCAGTATTAATAGTTTAAATTGACTTCTCTCCCTCCTTACCTCCCTGGTTTCCTTTAAATCTCAGCTAAAGTCTCACCTTTTGTAAGAAGCCTTTCCTAGTACACTCGTTTGCAGATTGTCTCCCCTTTAGATTGTGAGCTCTCTGTGAGGAGGGACTGGTTTTTCACTGTTTTTTTGTATCCCCAATGCTTAACACATTGCCTAAGACATAGTAGGAACTTAATAAAGGCTTGTTGGCTGAATGACTGATCAGCTATATGGCCTTGGTAATGTTATTTTTTTGCATCTTAATCTTCTCATCTATAAACCTGGCAACGATGTCACAATGCCATTAACATATTTAAAATATTTATAAGCCATAAAAAGACAAATGAAAATGCATATAACAGATTACTTATGCTGTTATTAAATAGATTTAATTTCTACTGGAACTTAAACTTTGTATATTATAAAATATTTTTGGTTAAGCTTATTCTGATAGAGCAGAGTCCACCACAGACTTACGGAGTGCTATGTGGGTAGCATCCTCTAAAGGATATCCTCTTTTTGCAGAATTGATGACACAAAATCCTACAGAGGACACTGCCTGCTCCCTGTAGAAAAGAAAAAAACAAGAACTGAATCACTAGTATTACACTTCAAAATTGAGTACCATCTTTAAAATTTAACTCAGCCACTCCTTTTTTCACCCAATGTGGGCAAAAATGATATACTGATAAAATCAACTTGCACTCTCTTATATATTTAATAAACACTAAGTAAAATTTTAATAGTAAAGCAAAAGTTTTATATGTCCCCAACATTTTCCTATTCATGTTGAATTTTTCAAATTCCCTACCTTTCAAATTTTTGAGAAGATAATTCAACCTATATAGTAGTATTCTTTTGAATTATCTAATTGCTTTGGCATTTGCCTCTTATATGTCACTGAGCTGCACCACATAAAAGTGGAACCTCTAAGACAGAGAGCTCTATATCTAGAAAAACAGACTTACGTTGCCAATTGGAGTACATTTCTGTAGCAGCTATATAGGGAGCTTTCAGCTGCTGTGCGATAGCGGCTCTTGTATTTAGGTCCCACGGTGTGAATGATGAAACGGGCAGCCAGATTGAATCCCTTCGTAAGCTTTGCTTCCCCCGTTCGGCAACCTAAGGGACCAACGCAGTATAAACAAGACAAAGAAGTATTACCAAGCAAAAGAGGAATAAAGGCCTTGGATAGGAAGTCTTTTTATTATTGAAATCTAAAATACCAATGGGTCCCTAGTCATGGCTGAGATATAAAGTTTGGCTTAAAAGTTTCGGCAGTAGCAAAAAGACCACTTCTTCCCTTCTAGTAACAAAAAGTTTGGAGAAACTAGGGTAATTCCAATAGCTAATAAGCACATTGTGGTTCCGACTCTGCATTTTATTATTCCTAACCCCATTTTTTTCCATTCTCTATAGGGCATTCATTGTTAATATCTTTTCTTGTAAATGTTGTTTTTTCAGTTTTGCTTACTTCACTGCATTAGTTCATACAGGAGTCCCCAAGTTTCTCTGACTTGTTCATATTCATCATTTGTTTTGGAGCAATAACATCCCAGTGCTTCGGTTCATCGAATCATTTCACAATCAATAAATACTTGCTTTGCTTCAATTCTTTGCTATTCCTCCCTCCCCCACAATGTTGCTATAAGTATCTCAATATATAGATACCTCTTCCTGTCTTGGATCTCCTAGGATATATGTCTAGTTATGTTTATCACTGGATCACAATACATACAGTTAATGACTTTTCCAGTAGAATTTAAAATTATTTTTCAGAATGGTTGGACTAATTCACAGCTCCATTTATAGCGCATTAGAATTGACTATTTTCCCATGACTCCTCCTGACCATTTTTGCCTTTTGTCACCATCACCAGTTTGCTGTGTGAAGTGAAAGCTCAGTTTTTGTTTTAATTTAATTATTAGAGATTGAAAACCCACTTTTGTGCTCAACTGTCCTAAGGGTGGTTTCCCCATTCATGACATGACTTCTCTTACCTCCATGTCTTTGCCCAGACTCTCCTCTAAATCTATAATGCTCTTTCCCTTCCTTTGCCTCTCATAATCCCCAAATCCCTTCAAGAGTCCAGTGCCAGCCCCTACACAAGACAATTTCTCCACCCACCAATTATTACACTTCTAGTCACTTCCTTTCTTTAGAAAGTAATTGTACTTTTCCATATACAAGCACTTCCCCCTGGTAGAATGTAAGGACCTGGAGGACAGAGACCATGACATTTTCATCTTTATGGACCCAGTCAAGCATAGTACCTTGTACATAGCAGGCACTTAAGATTCTGTCTTAAAGGATTGTAATAGTATACTATTAACTTACATTGAGCTTGCAGTTCATTAAAAATCTTAGATCCTTTTCCAAGAAACTGCTGTCCAGCCCTGTCTCCCTTGTAATGAACTTGTAAAGTTGATGCCGTGAATCCAAGGGTAACACACTTTACATTCACTCCCACGAAGTTGTATCTCATTATATCTGAATAAATGTACTAGTTCATGGGAAATATTTTTGAGTCTTAATTTCATCATGTAGTTTGTTAGTTATTTCTCCCGTTTTGGCGTCATGTAAAAAATTAATAAACATGTCTCAGAGTCACCTATTCAGAGGCCCTTCAATTCAGTATCTTCATTTTATAACAGAATAATGGTCTCTAACAACCAAGATGGCTGAAAAAAAAAAACACACTGGTTTACCTTTGAGTTTCTGGAGTTCTTCTTTCAAGTCAGGCCCTGCAAGCATAAAAATGCTTTCTGACACTGGATTCTTATCAGTGAGACTTTCATTGCTGGTATTGACTATAGCTGTACAATTCAGTAAAGCTACATCTCCTTTCCTAAGGAAACAGAAGACATTCAAAGCAGTTTACAAATCAGCTCGGAATTTGCTGCTCTTCATCTTTCCTTATAAACAGTGAGTTTCTTATATTGCACTAAATTTTCCTTCTCAAAATTCAGTACCTTGTTAAAAAAAAATAATCTTGTAAAGTGGTTTATAAGGGGCAATTAGGTGGCACAGTGGATATACTACCAGTCCTGCAGTCAGGAGGACCTGAATTCAAATCCGGCCTCAGATATTTACAAGCTGTGTGACTCTGACCAAATCACTCAACCCAAATTACCTCCAAATAATAAAATAAAATGGTTTATGATACATGTGCACTCATGTTTTTCCTTAGTTTTTTTCCTCTTTTGTGTATTTAAATACTTGAACCTTAGAAAGGAAGAGAATGTATTAACTGGGCAAGGGGGAAACATACTTTTTATCTTCTTCCGATCACATCTTGGTTCTACCAGCTCATTTTAAAAGACAGAATAGAAAATAACTATTTTGGAATGTTACATCTAGAAATAATACAACTTTATTGTTGTAACATACAAATCCCCCTTTTTTGCTTCTGAAATGTTTTTGCAATACATATCTATAGATATACTTATATAATCTATTATTTGTCTATTTTGTCTCTTTAGCGAGAGATGAATCTTGTTCATTTAAACTGGATTTAATATCAAAGAATTATGAGAATTGTTACTCCTGGTCTCTGTATTAATTAAACTTACCAAAGAATCACTTTTCCACTGAGCTCTTTACTGAAGGGAAAAGGTGATCTAATGACTTCATCTTGGAATTTTTCAGTTAGATTTTCTGAGGAATCTACTTCATCTGCTTCATACCATTCAAACCAGCTGGGCAGAGTATCAATATCCACAAACTGGGAAGGAGCACCCAAAGGATCCATAGTATGAAACTTGGCTCTAACTTCTCAGTAATTTAGTTTTTAATGGAAGTCCTATAAGCTTGAAAGACACATACAAAAACTTTCAGAAAGTACTTTAAATAGAGAAAGAATACTGCAGTGTAAAATATCTTAATAGCAAGTTTGTTTTAATTATTTAAATATCAGCTATATTAAAAAAAAAACCAATAAAAGTGTTTCCACCTTCAATCAATAAGAACAATAAAATGAGCTTTCATTTTCAGAGTTTTCCATTGATACTTTAAAAAAAAAATCACTTAATATAACCCCAAATAAAAGATTAGTGCTATAAACATGACCCTTTTTCCTATCACTCTATAAATCTTCTCCAGCTTTTTTTCTATCTGGGCTCTTTACTCCAGATTCCCTTTCCTTTTTCTCTTCCTTCTGTCTCAGATTGGAACACAGTGTCTCCCGGGAAACTAATGTTAGGACGGCAAATTTCAGTTCTAGCTAGTGCTCTGAATTTCTTAAGAAACTGAGAAAGTTAAGTAGGAAAACCAAAAACATCCCTTAATTATTAAAGTGAATTTCTCCCTTACTACCAGTGCCCTCCCCTTCCCAAACTAGTTTGCCTTTAACTTTGTACTTTTTTGCTTGATATTTATGCTATTTACACACACACACACACACACACACACACACACACAACCTAAATCAATTTACTTACTTGGTGCCATACTAAATTACCAAAGCACTACTTTAAAAAACTAGACAAAAAAAAAGAGAGATTCATTTGGAGGAACAAAAGGTCTAAAATCTCAAGAAAAATGTAGGACCAGTATCAGACCTAAATCTATATGACTAAGCCATAATCATCAAAACTAATTTGTATTGGTTAAAAAAGAGAAAACAGTTCCATACAATTAGGTACAGATGACACAGAAGCAACTGAAAGTGGTAGTGAATGTTTGGTAAGTATAAAGAATTAAACTATTGGGATAACAACTCACTATTTCACAAATAATTCTAGGAAGAATGGAAAAGAGCCTGGGAGAAATAAGGTTTACAATCTAAACCTTAGATCAACTTCGTGAGCTCTATATCATAAGCTGCAAATGAAAATAAAATGTCACATCATAAACAAAATGAGAAGCAGGGAAGAAGAGAACTTTCACAACTATGGAGAGGAAAAAATTCTCGACCAAACAAGAAACAAAGAGAATTACAGGAAGTAAAAAAGACAATCTGGAATACATAAATCTGAAAAACTAGTGAACGAGCAAAACGTTCAACAGCTACATGTGGAAGGAAAACTCCTGACTAGGGGAAAAAAATCTTTGCAGCAAGTTTTTCCAACACAAGTCTGATTTTCAAGGTATATAAGGGAACTGATGAAATACAAAACAAGAGCCATTCTCCAATAAATAAATGATCAAAGTATATGAACATATAAAAAGCAAGCTATGAACAATCATTAATAATAATATTAATAATAGTAAAAGAGTGTGCTACTTCACAAGATCACATTGTCAAAGAAGAAAATAACTGTTGGAGGAGACTTAGGAGGATGGAATACCAATACATTTTCGGCGGCCCTATGAACAAATCCCACTATTCTGGAAAGCAATTTGGAACTGTGTCTCCAAAGCCATTAAACTATGCATACCCTGAGATCTATTAAGTACAAAAATATCCATAACAATATCTTTTATTGTAGAAACCAAAGGGCTACCCCAAAAAATTGAGTAACAGCTGGACAAATTATTTTATAGGAATCTAAAAGAGTATTTTAGAATACCATAAAAATTAGTGAAAGGGGTAAATTCAAAGAAACCTGAGAAGACCTGAATGGGAGGGGGAGGGCAAGGTAGAGGGGAGAAATGTGTCAGGATGGTTGGTAATATGGGTATAGTGATGTTCCCAGAAAGGGAAGAAAAGAGGGTCAGTGAAGCATTTAAAGAAAATGCAGAGAAGTCAGAAAAAAGTTCAAAGACAACACACCAATAAGTAAGAAAATTTTGAATAAACCATGCTGCACTGATTATATACTTTTTCTTTTGCACCTTTCCCTCACTTTAAAAAAAAAAGGCTTATTGAGATTCAGGGTTTTATCTACAACCATTTTTTTGTATATAAAAATGTTCATGTTTATGGTGTTGGTCAAGTTTAGAATAAAAAAAATTAAATGAAACAAGAAACATTTGGGTAAAGAACAATGGAGGTAGAAACTAAAGTAAGATTATTTTTAGAGGATACTACAGATCACCTGGACAGAAAGAATAAATATATAAGGAGTTGAGGAGGTGCAGAACTAGGAATAGAGGCATAAGACAGTGGTGATAGTGAATTCAACTATCCAATTATCTACTGGAGCCCTCTCTGTAAAAAACAGAATGGCTGATATCATTTGACTTGCTTCCTTAATTGTCCAAAATATGATTTATAAGTGAGAAACTGAGGCCCAAGGAGATAAAGTGACTTGTCTAAAGTCACACAGGTAAGTAAATATAAGAAGCACTTAAGTCTTAGGGAGCTACCGGAAGGTGCTAGTTTGGCTGTTTGTAATCTGCCTCAGAGGAAGGAGTTACCACACCACGGAATCTTGACACTGATAAATTGGGTACAACCCAATTTTCTTCAACATACTTCTATTAAGTACTTCTGTGCAAGACACAGTGCTAGTTGCTGTGGGATGAGGTCTTCTGATTGAGTCCAAGTTTTACAGAACAAATCCTTTTATTAAGGGGATATGTTCTGTGAAGTTTGGATTCAGCCAAAGGCTGAGGACCTAGAGGGCCACATGTGGCCTTGATGCTGCAGGTTCCCCATTCCTGCAACCCTTCCTCAACAAAGTAATTTTTCTAAAGTATGCATCCCACCATGTTCCTTTTCCCCCCCTTCACCTCCTTTACTCAATAAACTTCTGTTTGAAATTCACAGCTCTTCCAACCTGGTCTTCCTAACTTTCATCTTCACACAAAAATAAGAAAATATTATAAAAGCACTCTACAAACCTTAGAGTGCCACATATTAACTAGTTACTACTCATTAATTTACTCCATGCACTTTCCGATCCAACCACCAAATTGCATTCTATCTATTCTACGTGTTCCCCATACCTCTAATGCTTCCCCCTCTTCACTTCCACTTTTTTGAGTACCTGGCTTCCTTTACAACTCAGCTCAAATGCCTGTTTCTGCGGAAGGGTTTCCATAACTTCCCAGCTGCCAGAGCCTCCCATCTACCTCTGTATATATCCTGTACATACCCCTTTCTTTACTTGTTTTCTTTTCCCTTAGAACATAAGTTCCATGATGGCAGGGGCTGCTTTTGCCTTGATAGTACAGTCTTACTGACCAAATGACTGGATTTGGGGTCAAATGGCTGCATTCAAATTCCAAGTCAGCATGTGACTTTAATCATACTGCTCAGCTTCTCTGGGCATCCCTTTCCTCATCTGTAGAATTAAGAGTTTAGCCTAGGTGATCTCTAACATCTCTTCCAGCTCTAATTCTACAATTCTAGGGGGTGGGGAGAAGGGTCACTGAAAGCCTGTTAAAGACGGGAGCACTTGACAGAGCTGGAACACCCAGCAAAGAGAAGGATGGATTTCAACACCTGGAGACTAGCGATTTGGGAATGCATGGAAGAAGGAATGTGCGAAGATGGGAAAAGATGGATAGTTATATAGCCCAGTTTACCTGGCCTGCAGTGTGCCTACAAAGCACAGGAGCGAAAAATAAAGTTGGAAAGGAAGACTGGAGCCAGACTAGAACACCTAGCCTGCATTTTATCCTTCGAGGAGGCCCGTACACTTTAAGGCTAAAAGAAACTTCAGAAGCAAGGGAAACGAGGAGCCATCGGGGCATTAGATGCCTTGTGACAACTGGGGCAAAATCTATTTCTGAGACAAGGCACAGAAGGGGGGTGGGGGGGCATTTATATGCTCTGGTACAACTCGAGAGATCAGCGATCCGTTTTTTGTTTTTAGCTCACTGGCATCCAGCCGTGTCTCCAACACAGCGAGGGCTCAATAATTGTTCGAAATTATTATAATAACCTAAACAAAGTCCTGACACAGGACGGTGGCAGCGGGGCGGTACAGAAGACAAAAAGACCACCACGAACGCTCCCGAGCAGCTTCTGTTTCCCCTAAGGAATGAAGACAGGCAGGGAAGGAGACGGAGCCCGGGGAGCAGGGTTCGGACGCTGACTCGGCCATTCCCTCCCTGACCACGTTAGGGAGGGCAGTTTTCTCTCGGACTCGATTTCTAGGGTTCCTCCGCTCGCTAACTCTGCGATCCCGAGGAGGGCGAGAGAAAGCGAGTCTGGGCTTTTAAAGCGTTAACCCCGCAGGCTTCGTGGCAGCCCGCGGAGGGAGCGCTTCTCCCAGCCCCAGGCCCTTCCAGTGTGACTCAGGAAGCGGCTCCCTCAGCATCCCGAGCTCGGCCCGCCCCGTCTTCCGCGGCCGCTGCCCGGGAAGCGCAGGACGAGCGCCCGGCCCCGGCTCTCCGTCACCCTCCTGGGGAGCGGTTCGACCCCCGACGGGCGGAGGGCAGGGAAGCGCCGCGTCAGCCGCACGGCCCTCGGCCCGACCGTCCTCCCTCCCAGCCCTGGCCCCGGCTCTCACCGCGCTTCTGCTTCTCCATTCGGACAGTGGGGGTGGGGCTGGGGGCGTGGACGGGGTTAAGCTCCGGAAAGCGGGAGGCTCCGCTGCAGCCCCGGAGCCCGCTCTCCAGAGAGCGACAGAAACCGATAGAAACCGAAGAGCGGATAGGGACCAGAGGCGAGGGAGTCTCGAGACTCCGACTTCCGCTCCGTGCAGGGCGGGCCAATCAGCGCGCGGCTCCTGACGTCACTTCCTTCTGTACTCGTGAAGGGGGCCGGTCCAGCGGAAGCGGGGCCGGAAGGGGCAGGCCTAGTTATAGCGAGCCGCTGGAGATCCGCGTGGAAGCCTTGGTAGCTCTTCTGATACTCTGACGCCTAGGGAGCCCCCCGGGTGCTTGTTGGGGTACCCCGGCCGGAGGCTTGGGTAGGTGAGTGGACTCTTGTGGGTTACGATTTGGGTCGTTTTCTTCCAACAGCCCCCGCCCCCTCACCTGCCCCTGTGGAGGCCGCGTGTGAACCGTCCCCGTAGGGGAAGCACGAGCCATCCCCACCCCGGGAGCTTGCGGATACCTGCAGCTCGAGGGGTCCGGGGCCCATGCGAGGTGCTGAGACGTTTGTCGATCTCGTCCACGCCACTGGGCTGCGAGAGGCGCTCCTGGCGGAAAACATTGCCCTGGAGGGTCCGGCCAGCCCCCCTCCTCAACCCCCCCCCCCCCCGCAACCGATGGGGGTCCACTGCCCTCGGACCCCCCAGCCCGCTTCTAAGTGATACATCCCCAGCAGGTTGGCCGTTGTCTGATGAATTATTCGGTCATGGTAACTCACTAAATGGGCACTGTGTGCTTTCTTACCCTCAGTAAGAGGGTACTGAATTTTTAAGAGCCAGGTTGCCTTGCTTAGGTACTTAATAGTTCCTTGAAATGTATCTTAAGTATGTTTTATATTGTCTTACAGAATTCTCACAACCACCCCTCAAGGCAGCCAACATGAGTGTTATCACCCCGTTTTTATAAGAGCAAACAGAGGTTCATAAAGGGTAAGGGGTTTAGGATAGTATGCCGTAGGATCCTAGATTTGGAACTTGAAGGGACCTCAGAAGCCAATTTCCTAATTTATTATTATTATTAATTTCAATGCTAAATTATCTTTATTTTGTTTAACTCTATGTATTTCAAGAAAGTATTTTTAGTCGCACCCAATACCCCCAACCTTGAGCAAATTTTTAAAAAACAGACATCCCTCTATATATAGCTTCATAATTAAACAAAATTTCCGTGTTAACCATATCTAAAAATCTGCATGTCTGCATTTTTGTAAATTCATCACCTATCTGTCAAAGGAGGAGTGGCCTGTTTCATCTTCATTTTTTTTGTTTTCATGATTTTTCATTGCACTGATTAAGAATTCTCAAGTTTTTCAGTTTTTCTCTATAACATTATCATCATATAAATTGTTCTATTTCTATTCACTTTGCTTCAGTTCATAAGTTTCCCAGTTTCCCTTCCCAGTTTCCTCTGAAATTGTTCATTTCATCATTTCTTATGATACAGTAATATTCCATTAGATGCGTAGATCACTCTATATTTAGCCATTCTCCAGTGGGCATTTTGCTTTAGTTTTCAATTTTGTACCATTAGTAAAAGAACCGCTATAAATATTTCCTCTTTTATTTCTTTAGGAGATAGGCCTTGTAGTGGTATAGATGGGTCAATAGGTTTGCACACTTAGGTAACTTTCTAAGCATAATTCCAAATTGTTTTCCCTAATAGCTGGATCAATTCACAGCTTCACCAAGACTTCACTAGAGTACCTGTTCCTCCAACATTTGTCATTTTTCCTACTCTGATGATAGTTGTGAGGTGGAACTTCCAGGTTGCTTTAATTTGCATTTTTCTAATTATTAGCAATTGAAACCATTTTTTCATATGATTGTTAATGATCTGAATTTCTTCCTGTGAAAACTACCTATTTTTAATCTTTAGACCATTTATCTATTGGGGAATGGCTCTTGTTCTTAATAGCTTGAAACAGGTCTTAGAATATGTCTTAGAAATGAGACCTTTTATGATAGAAAACTTTTATCAGAAACTTATTGCAAACATTTTCCCCCAGTTACCTGTTTCCCCTCTAATTTTTACTACATCATATTTGTTTCTGCAAAAACTTAAATTTTATGTAATCAAAATTGTCCATTTTATCTTTTATAATCCTGTCTCATTTATTTAGTCATGACCTCTTACCTTGTCCATGTGACCTAAAGATAATTTTTATCTTGCTCTTTTTGACCCTTTTATAGCTAGGGTCATGTACCGATTTGGAGTTTATTTTAGTATATGGTGTGACGACCAACCCTCATTTACAGATTGGGAAAGTTAGGACCAGGAAAGTTAAGTGACTTGCTGAAGGTCACACAGATAGTGAGCATCAGAGATAGGTTAGTCAGCCTTGTTACTTTATGCATACAGTCTTTCCACTTTACCAGAGTGCCTGTTCAAGGCTGAATTTTTGTGCTACAGAATATAATGCAAGGATAGCTTCATAGAACAGGTAGAAGGTAACCTGGGCTTTGAGGATGGGTGGAGAGCAAAGAGGGAGCATTTTTTTTCAATGGGGCATCATTTGAATAAGAACACAGAAGGATAGATGTCAGAGTAAAGGAGTGTGAGGAAACCTGGGAACCAGTGAAGACATACATTGAGAAGTAGTTGGAATAAAATTACATTGATTAATTGGGTTGGAGATATTTTATTTATAGTCTTTAAAGACAAGCAGAAACTTCGGAGTTGAAAGCTTACAGTCATTGAATGTTTATCCTTGTGAGCATGCTGGGATGAAAAGTAGTATTTAAGGAGTATTATTACTTCTGACTGTTGGAGCAGGGAGGCCAACTAGGAGTTTGTTGTCAATCTAATGTGAGAGTTACTAAAAGTAATAAAGAAAAGAGTGAGTAGAAAAGATGGCAGTCTTGTCCTCTGTGAACTGTGCCCTAAATTTCCGTTCTGATTGGATGAATTCCTAGCTGGGATCTGTAGGGAGAGAAGAGCAGAGATGGAAGGACCAGGCTTTTAAGAATCCTGGGCACAAGAGACTGGAAAGAGCCAAAAATGACTAAGGTTTTGAGTCTGAGTGATTGGGAGAATGATGGGGATTCTAATAGAAAACTAGAAGATGAGAAGAAACTGAAGGTTTTAAGAAATAGGTTATAAGTTTGATTTTGAACATACTGAGTTTGAGGTAACAGTGAGGGTACTGTAGTGATAGAGTGATGGAGATAGAGAAATTGGCCCTAGAGAACAATAAGGCAGTCATTTGAACTGTGGCAATAGTTAAGCCATGGGAGTGGATGCAATTTCCAAGGGAAAGATGGAGAAATGGGAAGGTGCTAAGAACTTAACTTTTGAGTGGGCTAATTAAAATAAGAGAAGAAATTCAGCATCATTGATGGCTAAATGGGCAGAGTGTGGCTAGTTATTCAGCTTTGTTGAGACTTGAATGTCACCAATCTGATTAAGGTGCACTAGACGTGATGAATCTGAAGTTAGAGTAACCTTAGTCAAGAATGTATAGAAAATGAAGACCAAAGATAGATAATGTGTGTAGCTTTATGTTTTAAGAGTCATTTAGTATAACTTAATATAAAAAACAAGCATATTCTTTCTGTTGTTAACCATGTGGCTATTCAGTAGCTGTCTGATGGTACAGGGGGTCCAGAAGAATTGAATTTTTTATTTGCTTACAGGTAGTTTGCTTCCTGTGGGATTAAATGGTGTGCTATGGGGCTCACCAGGCAGTACCTGCGCTATGCTGCCAGTGCTGTCTTTGGCTTGATTGGCAGCCAGAAGGGCAACATCGTCTTTGTAACTTTGCGTGGTGAAAAGGGGCGCTATGTGGCAGTGCCAGCCTGTGAGCATGTCTTCATCTGGGATATACGGAAAGGAGAAAAGGTAAAGTAGCTATTCACTAGTGACTCCAGGATTTATATTAGGATAAATGGGGGGTAGGGAGGAGAGAAATGCTAGAAGGCAAGCTGTCTGTGACTACACCCACCCTCATGTAACAGGGATCCTCCTGCTTTGGGAATAGACAGCATAACATCAGGTCCAAACTATGGGTGCTAGCATTACCACAATCCCAGGGACTCTTCTCCAATACCTTTAGGGTGTCTAGAAGGAATTAATGTGCTGACCTTTTGCTATTTCTCAAAACTCTGCTTTTGTACCACTTGCCTGATCTTAACTTTCCAGTTCTTACATCTTATTAGCGCATTACAGGGTAAAAACTAAAATGTTTTCTTATGTTGAGGAGGAGAGAGAATCGTAAGATTTAGAGCTAAAGAAAGGCTAGAAGAGATCTTTTAGTTTGATTCCCCTTTTAAAGATAAAGAAAGTGAGGCCCAGATAGAGGCAGGCGTGATAAAATAAGGAGTAAGCAGATTGGCTGCCTGTACCACCTTCCATCTTTCTCTGGTTATGTGCATAATATGTCCTAAAAAGTTAATTCCTTTATAGACAGATCTGGAAATAATTCTGATGCCCTGAAAATTGGTTCTTCTGCAAATAGTATGTTAAATGCTTTTAACCTCTAAGCCCCCAAATCAGAATTTTATTTCTAGCATTTGCATGAAGTAAAAATTTTACGATCCATTGCTCATACCTGGCAGCCCACCTTACTCATTGTGGTGCCTTCATTTCATTTGACCAATGGAACTAATAATTCTTGCCTCAAAAGACTCAGCATGTAATTACTACTTGAAATAAGATTTGAAGAACTGTCATAGACATTAAGTGTTCAAATACCTCCCCACCTTTGCCAAAAAGGAAAGCTTAGCTCCTGCACAGCTCATGTTTCAGTGTTCTTGCTTTTTTGTGTTTTCAGATTCTTATTCTTCAGGGGCTTAAACATGAAGTTACCTGTTTATGTCCCTCACCAGATGGATTGCACTTATCTGTGGGCTATGAGGATGGGTCTATCCGCATCTTCAGTCTTCTGAGTGGTGAAGGGAATGTGACTTTCAATGGACACAAGGCAGCTGTCACTGCCCTGAATTATGATCAACTGGGGGGCAGGCTAGTGTCTGGCTCCAAGGTAGGAATTGTGGGGGAAGTGACTGGGCATGTATTGAGCCTTTGATAAAATAAAGATAGGGTAATATATTCAAAAGATTTTTTAATAAGAGTTTCTGTGGGAGACTTTGGACTTTCAGTGGTACAAAACTGCAGTTGCCTCGGTGGGATTTAGGATGACTAAGATTTGGAGATGAGTTTCCCTGAGCCATTTGGGTTCTTTTGTTGCTTTTAAACGTTCCAAGCTATCTTCTTCACACAGTATTAGAAAGGCAGGGTAGTACATGTCAAACCTGAGTTAGATAAGAACAGCAGTGAAAGTATGACTGGTCTCTTGTTGAACAGCATGATCTCATTTTTTGCCCTATCTGTTCTCTTCAAAGGATACTGATGTTATTGTGTGGGATGTGATCAATGAGAGTGGCCTCTACCGTCTGAAGGGACATAAGGATGTCATCACACAGACAGTGTTCCTCCGAGAAAAAAACCTGCTGGTTACCAGGTAAAGACCTGATAGTTAACTTACTAGGTCTTCCTCATTTGTCTTCTGTTATAAGAATTGTTTAAGAGTGAATGAATGAATGAAAGCAATTTGCAAAGCAAAATTGCTGATTTATTATGTGAAAAGAAGGGTACTAAGTACTGAGGATGCAAATAGAAAAATGAGACAAAATAGTTCTTGCTCCAGAGAAACTCACATTCCATAGATATGGAATGGCTCAGCTCCACTGCAGATGGAAAGGTCCTTAGGGTGTAGTGGCAAATTAGATGATAATGTATCTCCTTTAGTATCATCAAAAAGCAAGGTTTTTTTTTTTTAATCTTTGAACAACAAAAAGCATTTCTGTACACCACAGAACAGAACAAAGATGCTATGTGAAATCATGAACCTTCATTTAATACTATTTTTATAAATATATTAATTCTGCATGTTACTTTCAAAACTGTCTTGCTAGTATTTTCTTCCTTTTTTACTCTTGTGCATTTTTAAAAATTTTACTGGCTATCTCATAGGGTATTATTACTGCTGACCTGTCCTCTCTCTCTACCCCATCTCTCACTTAAAAACTGAGAAAAAGGAAGCAGAGGAAAACCCCCACTGTAATAAATAAATATAGTCCAACAAAATGACTCCATGCAGTGGTCAAATCTAGAAATGTATGTCTCTTGCTGCACCTTGTATCCATCACCTCTCTGTGGAGTGGTGGGTAACATTCATTTTAGGTCCTTTGGAGACATTTGGTCATTGCATGATCAGAATTTTTAAGTTTTTGAAGTTGTTTTCTTTTTAGTATTGCTGACCTGGTATATACCTTGTCCTGGTTCTGCTTTCTTCTCTTAGCATCCCTTCATACATCCCAAGATTCTTTTTAATTTCTTGCTACTCACAAATAGTCTATTATCATTTTTAAAAAATAGTTCCTTTTAATTTTTCCCAATATACTACTGGTGGTGCATGTGATGGCTATTTAGAGTGTTTTTATGTAAAAAAAAAATTATTTTAAGTATTCGTAAACTAAATTTTTGAGTTCCAAATTCTTTCCTTCCCTCCCACCCACTGAGCAAGCAAACAAAATTATATCATTTAATTATACGTGTAGAATCATGCAAATTTCCACAATATCCATCTTTCAAAAAGTAAAGTGAGAAAATTGTAATTTAATTTACAGTGAGAATTCATCAATTTTCCCTCTGGAGGTACATAGTAATTTTTCAGTATGAGTCTTTTGGAATTGTCTCAGATCCTTGTATTGATCAGAGTGGCTAAGTCTTTTGCACTTGATCATCTTTGCCATCTTGCTGTTATTGTGCACAATGATCTCCTAATTCTTCTCACCTCACTTTGCATCAGTTTGTATGTCTTGAATTTTTTCTGAAACCCCGCCCTTGTCATTTTTCTTAGCACAGTAGTATTCCATCACAGTCATATGACACAACTTTATCAGCCATTCCCCAGTTGTTGAGCTTTCCCCCGTTTCCAATTCTTTGCCACCCCAAAAAGGGTTATCCTATTACCTTCTTACATCATATTTCGTACAGCCATCTTAGTTGTCTGAGAGGCAGTGTTACCCCCCCCCTAGATTTTAGGTCTTCGTTTTTTCTTTTTTTTAAAGATATAAAGGTTTTGAAGGAACAATTGTTTCTTCTCCCTCTCTTAGGATTCTATTACCACATTATCCTACAGCTACCTCTAACTGCTCAAGTCAGTTTATCTTTCTAGGTTTTTCTGAACTCATATTTGTATTTCAGCATTAGTACTGAGTTTTGACCTTTTCATCAGAAATGCTTGAAAGCTCTTTATTCCATTAAAGGCCCATTTTTTTATGTGGTATTATCACTCAGCTTTGCAAATTAAGTTAGATTGTAAGCCTTTTTATTTTACCTTTTAGAATATGGTATCCCATGATTTCCTCTTACATATGGTAGAAGCTTTCAGGTCTTCTTCCTTTTCCCCCCAATATAGTGTTTTGTTTTGTTTTTTTTAAAGACCCTTCGAATCATTATGCATTTTAGATTCCTTACACTATTACTGGATTGAACCAGGATTGCTGTAGGTTGATTCTTTGTAAAACAATAGCTGGGTCATTGATTTTCCAGTTAGTGTGACATTGTTGGGCAAACCATCTTTCTGTTTTTACTTTCAGTGGCAAAGACACTGTAGTGAAATGGTGGGACCTTGATACACAGCATTGCTTCAAAACCATGGTTGGCCACAGAACTGAGGTAACTGCAATATGAAGACAGGTCATTGGCCGTTGGGGAAGGGTAACCTGAGCCAGACCAGGGTTTGTAGTCCTTGGATCACTTAACACATGCTCTTTGGGAGTAGGGTTCATGTTCTCAGTATCTGTGTCCCCTCCCCAGGGGCTTCCCCTAAGGTAGGTTTGGTAAAGGTTGGTCAAAGAAATGGAGAAACAAAGAATTACTTGGGTCTCTGGAGCTATCACCTCATTGCCACTATCACTGTTCCTGTGGGAAATCTGGAGGCTGAACAGAAATATTTACCCAGCATTTGTACTGTGTGCAGTGTGTTGTGAGGGTTCAGAAGAAGAGCATTTGTTTAAGATGTTAATTTGCAAGGAATAAATTTAGGAGTGAAAAACCAGAGAAAAATGTTTTTTCACCCAATCCAAATTAGGTAGTTGTATTCCTACCCCTAGATCATTTTCCTTTCATTTCTCCAGGTGTTCAATCCCTGTCTCACTGCCTTGTTCTCCTCCCCAACTCCTGCCATTACACTAAGGGCCCTTTGTATTCATGCAGGTGTTATTCCCTACTTCCTGTTTCCTCAGGCTCTTCACAGGATCCTGTAACCTGTGTTTTTACTCTGCCTTAGCCACATGAGTTCATCATACACGTAGCTCTTGCTATTACTTTTCCAGTATCCCACTTCCCCAGTTGGAAACAGCCATTGCTCTAGCTGACCCTAACCTCTCTTTCTACCATTTTTCCTGTTACTGTGCATCTTTTGCTCTTTCTATAGGTGTTCTTCACCCTCACCAAGGCTTTCTCTTCCCTTTATCCCTCACTGACTTTCTCAGAACCTTCCCCTAGTTTGAGTTCAATTTCTTCCTTCTCCAACTCAGCCCATTAATTAGCAATTTCAGTTTTACTCTCTCCTCTGCTCTTGAATATCTCTTGCCATCTTCTTGTGTTATTGCTCTTCTCTTGCCAGACCTCACCTCAGGATTATTCCTGCCACCCAGCCCCTCTACTCCTACCTACAAGCTACTGAATGAAGGTGGGGAAATCTCATATACATGTTATCCAAACTTAGCTGCACCCTCACTGAAATAAGTCAGTCCTCTCTAATGGATTCTGTATCTCACTCCCCACAGAAGCTTTTCAAAACTTTCCCTGCCCTCCTTAAGCCCTGGCACCTCCGTTACCCTCCCAGCTGAAGACTTTGCCTTGCACTTCACCAAAAGAAGTGAGGCCATTGGACATGAACTTCCTCTTCTCCCATTCTCTTCATTTCAGAACCTCTTTACGTGTTCCTCTGTTTTCTTTTCCTTTCCCCTATTCTCTCATAATGAAATGACCCTTTGCCAAGGCTAACCGTAACCCCATTTAGTGCCTGGCGCAGAATAGACATTTAATAACTATCTGTTGATTGATTATGGGTCTGAAAAAGCTGTTCTGTAAAGAACACGGGGTATTGGAATGGATTATCTTAGAAGTTAATGACATTTAGCTGTCACCTTTTGTGGAATAGGCCATTAATGCTCTCAGAGCTGTGATTTGGTCCAGATCACACAACTCCTTAGTGGCCAAGTCAGGAGCATAGGGCCCCTAATTATTCTCTTTCCAATCTGCTTCCATACTTGACAGGTTTGTCTTTCCTCTCTTAGAAGGAAGGTACTGTACTCTGAAAAGACTCTTGTTCTTAGAGAAACCCCTAAGAAAATTCATTGTAAAATACCTATACCAGTGTAATGAGATATTGTAAAAAATGGAGATTCTAAAAGTCAATGCTCTTTGTTTTACTCAGGTTTGGGGAATGGTTCTGGTGTCTGCAGAAAAACGTCTCATCACTGGAGCTGCAGACAGTGAGCTGAGGGCCTGGGACATCACTTATATAGAGGAGGTAATTATGTGGCCATGTCTCATCCTGGCAGTGATGAGTTTAATGGTGTTCTCTGACCAGTTTTTAGGGTGGGAATATTCCATATTATCAGGACAAAGATGGCAAGCCTCTTTTACAATGTCATTTTTTTGTCTTTCCATGTGCATACAATGAATAGATGAAAGATCTTGATGAACCCGAGTCAAAGAAGAGTAGAGGATCTTCACTTGGGATACAGGGGAATCATGGAACAGAAACTGGGGACCTAGAAACAGATGAAGACCCTGAGGATGTAATGATCCATTCTTACCGTTATCTCTTTCCTAAGACTGATGAGTTAGAGAAGGAAGCATTACAGGGTTGGGGATGTGCATGTGCCACTTTGTAGAGAACGCCAGTCATCCTGATCCCACTGTTCACTTGTTTATTTTTCCTCCCAGAGATGTGTCAGAGCCTGCCTTTTACCACTTTGTCTTTTTTGTAGCGTATTCTTTCATGTAGCAAAGCTGGTTCCATAATGCGAGAAGGAAGAGACCGAGTTGTAAATCTTGCTGTTGACCGAACAGGCAGGATTCTTGCTTGTCATGTAAGTAATGAACATAATGGAATAGAAAGCTACTCATTCTTATAAAATGTGAAATGACATATTTTTGTGGATCCTGTTAATTCATTTCAGAGTATTGCCTAGACATTTACATCTTAAGGTCCCCCTACTTTGTTATTGGTGTTAGGGTTGTTATTATATTAAACGTGTCCCAGTTTTATAGATCAGTTAACTGAGGTACAAAGAAATTACAGGACTTTATATAGAATCATAGGTTTAGATTTAGAAGAGACATTGGGAAACAAATGAGTCACTATGTATTTTTATCAGTCCCCGACTCAGCCTACTGTCCATATACAGACAGTTCTTGCTTTATGTAAATTCATGTTAATCCAGTTTGATTTTTTTGTAAAGAATTCTGAAAGAAATCCACATTCCCAAAAAACACCTATGTTAACTACCATACAGTCCTCACTACACTCACTGCCTCTTGGCTTTGTGCTCTGTGGCATTCCACCAAAGTGAAAACAGAAGAAATGGATGCATGGAAAGACCGCTGCCATTTAATTGGGGGCTAGGCTTGAGACTTCTGGTGCTTAGAGAGGAGACCTTTGCCCTGCTTCTCCTACCTGCCTGTGTGTCTTGTCCCCACCTTTCCACCTTTGGGAACCATGTGGTGACCCCAGCCTCCCTTATCCCCTCTCTTTTCATCTGTGGGCAATTTCACATTATGTAAAAATTGCTCTACGTAGAGGTTGGCAAAATGGTCAACTTAACGTAGAGTGAGAACTGTTTGTTATTATACATGTGCTTTAGTAGCATCATTGTAAATATCCCTTTTATAGCTTCAAATCTGAATAGTTTAAAATTTCTCTAAGTAGAAATATCATTTAATCCATTCCCCTCATTTAAAAAATAAGGAAACTGCCCCTTCAGAGACTGAATGTTTTGCCCAAGGTTACACTAGAGTAAGTAACAGAGCCAGGATTTGAACTCAACTCCTCTGATTCCAAACTCAGCACTCTTTGCCCTCCTGCTCCTGGCAGGGAAGAAGAATTAGAGTGAGGCTTGACTGTAGATAAAATAGTCTTCAATATGCTTTTCCAGTTGTTGGACTAATATCAATATGTTTGCCTTTTTGCAGGGAACTGATTCTGTTTTGGAAGTGTTTTGTATTCTTTCCAAAGAGGAAATTCAGAAGAAAATGGATAAGAAAATTAAGAAAGCCAGAAAAAAAGCTAAGTAAGTTCTGTCAGCTTATTTCAACTGTGCATGTATGGCACAATCCATATTTTATTAATGGGGAAATTGCAGTTTCATTTAGAGGAATGAGAATTGCCCTCACTCCCCTCCTTTTTAAAGGCAGTAGTTAGTGGTACGAACTAGGTTGCCATCAGTTGTCTCTTCTTAAATAATAAGTTATGAATAAATGATGTTGCCTTTATCCGGAATCCAGCTTACAAGTTGCTTAGCTCTTACTGGGCAATAAATTTTCCATAAGGGACAGGAGCCTTAGAAGAAGATTGTTCAATATTCTAAGGCTGCTCCTTAGAAAGTGGTAAGATAACTACACATGATCTAGGTCCCTGAGGCTAATGCAGCTTTGCATATCAATTTCTGAAAGTATTAAGCAAATAGTTTTTAATTGGCCTTCTGTAACAACTTTATTATTTTTTTAATTTAAAAAAGTTTTTTTTAATTCCAAATTCTCTTTGTTTCCCCCGCACTGAAAAGGCAAGAAATACCCATGTTATTTCATTCTTTCTTAATGGACTTTGCAGTTCCTACTGGACCCTTCCTTATATTACCAATACAATAATATAAGCTGCTCTAGTCATCCATTTCATTGAGTTACTTTCTTTAGAAAAACTTGTTAGAGAGGATATTTCATTTCCTCAAGAACTCATTTTAGTTAGAGCTTTCTGCTTTAATGCCCATTTTCTTTGTACACAGGGCACATACACAAGAACTATTTCTCCTCACCCGTTTTTGGCATGTTTTACTTGTCTGCCTATAGCATGGACAGATGTCTAGTTAACTTGCCCTTGAGTTCCACTGTCGAAAGAAATCCTTAAGAATTTGGGTGGAATTATTTTGGGCCACATTGGGATTCTTTTAATGGAAGGACGCTCTGAGAAATACAGAAATCAGTTTGTTTTTTAAGAATTTTACATTTTAGGGTACTTTTATTTGCATTTTTTTTCTAGATTAAGTTCAGGTGAAGGGGAGCAAGATGGTTTTGAGGTCAGTGTGTCTCTGCAGGATGAAATCCAGCGGATAGCTAACATCAAAGCGTCGGCGAAGATCAAGTGAGTGAATGTGATGTTAGCTTTCCAGCAGATCTTTGCAGTTACATTTTCACTTGATCCAAAAGAATGAGGTTGTTCTTGATGGGCGTAGCCCATCTCCACAGCTACAGCCTTCTTCACGAGGTTTGCCTTCATCCCCAAGTCAGTAATTTTATATTATTGTATTCTCCCTCATACCTCACAGAGAATTTTGGTTTTATATCTAGGTTTTATATCCTGTGTTGTTTTGTGTCGTAGTTATCTTTGTATGCCTTTTTCTACTGCTAGATTGTAAGTTTGATGCAGGCAAGTTCTTTCTCTTATCTAAATGTTGTATTTACACTATCACCTAGCATTCTACATTCTAGATGCTTATTATTAGTACATGTTATTGACTTGGTCATTGTACAAAGCTGGTCATAGCCTTTCTCCTCCCTTCCTCTTCTTTTTCCCCCATAAAACCAAAACCAGAATTCAGTAAACAAAAAACTAGAGTTTTTATGCTAGCTAGGCATAGAAAGAGATTCTTGATTTAGGCAAGTCACTCTTTGTAAAATAAATCCTTCACTTAGATCACACAGCCCTTCATTCTTTGTTCCATTCTTGTGGCTTTCTATCTTCACCTCACTAAGGAGTATTTACCCTGTTTCCTCCTTTGTAACAAGAACAACAAATTGGTGACATACTACAAAATGTTGTTCCTTGGAAAGAACATCATATTGTTGGCATTGCTACTGTTAGGATTATGTAGGCACAACATTTTTTGAGCCTTCAGAATTATTTACAATTGAATATCCCATTGATGTGTTCTACATCCAGATTGGTCAGAATTTTCTGAACACTGAGAAGAGGACATTTTTGTGTGTAGAGCTATAACAAACTTATGGCTAGAATCCATTTTCTTCCACACAGGTCCTTTGACTTGATTCATTCTCCCCATGGAGGGTTGAAAGCTGTCTTCCTGCTGCAAAACAATCTAGTGGAAGTATATACACTGAACTCTTCCACTCCTGCCCCACAGCCCATCAGGACAGCCAGGATCACCATTGGGGGCCATCGCAGTGATGTCCGGACCTTGTCGTTTAGTTCTGACAACATTGCTGTCCTTTCAGCTGCTGCTGATTCTGTCAAGATATGGAACAGGTTTGTGAATCTGCTTTTCTTAGTAGCTGCTCTCTACAGGATCAAGGTACTCTCTTTGTTTTGTGATTTAACTTTAAAAGCTTATTGGTTCCCCAAGCACCAGATCTCCTTCCTTAAAGATTCATCTGAAATGACATTTGTTTTTTAACTGTAACTTGAGACTGAGTTTGTAGAGAATTTGAATTTTGCTTTGTATTTCATATTAAATTTTTAAATGCAAAATTTTTATAATGCTATAAGATGAAATTTGGGCCTGAGTAATATGCATTTGCATTTTAGTATTAAGCATAATTTATGTTAATTCTGCTAATTATAATCATTAAATAATTTCAATCAATAATGCCCAGATTTCATTATTTCAACAATTGTATGGCAGATAACTATTAATGATCATTAATTATATGATTAAATGTCATTGATAATGACATCTACATAATGGACTTTATAATTTGCAAACCATTCTACACATATAACATCATTTTAGTCTTAAAACAATGCTGTGAAGACTGTACTACCAGTATTACCATTTTTCAGATGAGGAAACAATCTAAGGGAATTTAAGTGATGACCAGATCAAAAATCAGAGAAATTTGATTTGCTCCATCAGGCTGCCATTACTGTACCCTTGGATAGCAATGTTGACCTTTTATTAGTACCATGTTGTGGGAAGAAGTAGCCAGATGAACATAGAGAAACTCTTAAGATGCATTAGGGGTGTTTGAAAATGTGTTTCTTTTTTTGGATAAGAAGTGGTCATCTGGAATGTTGCTGTCCTAACTTAGGAACCAGCTTGGCTTTGGCCATTCCTTTTTTTTCTTCCCTTACTAATGATAAGGAATATTCCATGATACTTTATAATGAGTAGGTTTCCACAAAGGGAAACTCTTCCTTTGATTTCTCGAGGGTATAAAGTAGGTCCTGGTAGGTCCTGTTACAGAGGTATTAAAGGTTATTTGAATCCTGCGTTACTAAGGCTTTTTATCTTTAATGCTGAGATTACAAGACCAACTCACATATCTAAATGATCTAATAATGAGCTTTGATCTGAGTTTCCTTGAAACTTTAGAGTCTCAGGATAGAGATAGTGGAATGTTGGTGGGTGGGGCGTGATGCTCCCCTCTGTAAGGGTAAGAAGGTTCTGTCCTTACTTGCTTAGGAAATTAGAGAAGATGGCCTCTGTGATCCTTCTGCTCTAATCTCTGATCCTGCGATGCTTCCTTCTTATAGGTCCACACTGCAGTGTATTCGGACAATGACTTGTGAATATGCTCTCTGTTCATTATTTGTTCCTGGGGATCGGCAAGTGATCATAGGAACAAAGGTAAACAAAAGCTTTCTTTTGAATTTCTAGGACTTTTTCAGATTTTTTTGTGAAAGAGCATTCTTTAAGTAATCATGGGCAACTAGGTCTTTAGCCAACAACAAAAGAAGGGGTACAGGCCCGTCATCTTCCAGTTGTTGGATCATGCGGTTTGAAATGCTCATCCTAATTTAAAAGTAATTAAAAAGGAAAAAGGAAAAGAAAAGATACATTTGTATAATACTTTATAATTTAAGAGGTATCTTAGTTTAGTGGAAAGAATTACAATTAGATGTTCAGTTCTACCAGTCTTACAGACCTATAGCAAGAATCTTTTAAGAAATTTTTAAAGCAAAATATAAATATGAGTAGTAGTATTTTTACTTACTAATAAGTTACCTTATTTGCACCTCACTGTCATTATGACTCATAAACTGAGATTTTTACTGAGGTTAAATTATTTGCTCAAAGTGTTACTGTCAGTCAGTGATAGAGCCATAATGAGAATTTATCTTTTCATGACTCATTATCAGGAACTCTTTCCACCATGCCACATCATTGTTCCTTTCCTTTCTTTTGCCTCAGCAACCAGTCAGTCAGCCAGTTAGCCAGGTAATCAAGTACAATTTGTGCCTGGCATTGTACTAGATACTGGAGATAGGAAGACGGAATGAAACAAACCATGCCGTCATGGGGCAGCAATCTGTGTACTTATAAGTGAATGCAGAATACACACCAGAGAGGATCCAGGAAAAGAGGGTGGTTAGCAGTGTAAGATGTTAATAGCCATGTAAAAAGTTGAGAATGATGAAGAGCAGTCTTATTTAGTAACCAGGTTGAAATTCAAATGGTAATGGGTTGAGAAGTGAGGGAAAAGAGTAATAGTAAATTTTCTAGGAATGTAGTTGTGAAGGAGAAGAGATAAAGAATGGTTGTTATAGCCTGAGGAGAATAATAATGGAAGTGGTGATAAAAGTATGACCCTGTCTCATTGTTAACAGATTATAAACAAAATAACTACTTTGGAGAGTAAGTTAGACAGCTCAGCCTGATTGTCGGGCTTCTGGTCTTCTATTTATTAGCTTGTACATTTGCCCATCAATTGTAGTTTTGTTTTGATTATCCAGGCCCTTTGTTCTTGGTGTTCCCAGTTTAAAGTTTGAAAAACTGGGTATAGATAAGTGTCATTGTTACCCAGCATGCCAGTAAAGAGTCTGAAGACTAGAACTGGGGTCTGTTCTTTAACCAATATGGTCAGTAATATCACTGAGTATTCGTCGTGTATCTTTTTAGACAGGGAAGCTGCAGCTTTATGACTTGGCTTCAGGAAATTTGCTGGAGACAGTTGAAGCACATGATGGAGCTTTATGGTCAGTTTCCCTCTCTCCAGATCAGGTAAGTAAATGAGATTCTTAATATTCGATTCTCCCTCAGAACGTCACAGCTCCATTCTTAGGGTCATGCTTTGCAGTGGCCACACACGCTTTTCCCAGGATTTATTCACCAAGAGGTTCTTTTTTGCAGATATGATCTGATCCAGATCTTGAGGCTCCTTATGTGATGTTATTTCCAGATAAACATGTCTTTTAGAAATTAAATTTTCTTTTATCTTCTTCCATGGATAGATATGGATTTCCCTTTATCTCTATCAGATCATTTCTCCCCTCATCCCCTGTTGCCTTTGAGTTCCTGTACACTAAAAGTATCTGAGACTTCAGAGCAAAAACTCCTACATAATAATGACTTTTTTTTTTAAGCAAATGTACTAGAACCCATATCAAATAATCACTGCCATCCCTTTCAAAATAATTAGGCTATATACACTTCATCCAGTGATTCTTTGACTGCTCAGAACATTTTGGGGGACTTCTGTAGAATTGTTGTCACTGCTGACAGCACATACTATTCAATATTGTTATTAATGGCGTTATCTTTGGATTCTGAGGGTCAGCTTGACTTTCTGCCAATCTCAAAAAGTCATTCAGAGCCATATCTAGTGAATAAGATGGGTGATTAAATTGGGACAAAAACAAGGTATGATGAAGAATGACATGGTTTTCTGTTTGTGCATTTTTAAAAGTGTTTTAAGGAATGGAAGAATTGTTGTGCAGGCTCTCAATGAATACTTTTAATACTTTGATAGACTGTTCACTTAGATTCATGATAATGTAAGTTTTATTGTGTTGGTTTTAAGATCATTCCCATCAGTTTATAGTTAATCCTTGTATAAATGATCTTTTCATTCAAATTAAAACCAAAAATAACTTCTGATTGGAGTTAGGTTATATGTGGCAGTATGTAAGTCTCAGTAATTACAAATTCCCTTAATCTGCTGTTGTTATTTGATTAAAAAATGTGGAAAGGGGGAGGTGGGTAGGGAGTAGTACTGGCAGCTGAAGGGGAACTTCTCTGTACCAGATTAAAGACACTTCTAGAAGAGTCTCTTTTCCTTAAAGCACAGTGGACCAACAAACCTTTCACCAGTAATTAACCATTACTAAGGCTGCAACAGGGAATTCTCTAATTGTCACATATGGTTTGTGTCCATAGGATAATCTTGAGAGATTTTCTTCCAATTGCAGCCATTTTCATAACTTCCCTACCAGGTTGTTAGGATGGGAAGACACTCTTTAGTATCCCATGTTGGGGCCAGCCTTTGAGTTTCTTTCCAGGACTAGAGATGCTTAGGCTTCCAGAATTAATTTTTGGTTCTCTGTCTTTCAGCGTGGCTTTGTAACTGGTGGTGCTGACAAATCTGTCAAATTCTGGGATTTTGAGTTGGTGAAAGATGAAAACTGTGCCCAAAAAAGGTGAGTGATATTTCTGAGGAATGGTTTGATATCCAGAAGAGTAGATATTGTTTTATCTTGTTTTTAATAGCCTTTCAGAGGTATATGTTATCATAGAAGTCATTTAGACCTTTTTTTCTTCTCATATGGTGCTAGGCTTTCTGTGAAGCAGACCCGTGTCTTGCAACTTGATGAGGAAGTTCTCTCTGTGTGCTATTCCCCCAATCAGAAGCTACTGGCTGTGTCTTTGCTGGACTGTACAGTGAAAATCTTCTATGTTGACACTTTGAAGGTACAGCCTCAGGGAAGATTTACCCTGATACTGTGGCTTGAACTGGTGATCAAGTAACTGGTTCCTTTCCCCTTCTGGAGGTGTTCCTCTCTCTGTTTGAGAGATAATACTTTCTTTAAAAGCTGATTTGTAAATCAGATATTTGTTAATCGAATAATTTTATACAGGGATAGGATAAAGATGTAAATTTCTGTTTAAATAATCATAAATTGAATCATTTAAGTGAATGACTCTATATGAATGACTTATTTTATGAACTTGGTTTGGTATGTATCAGGCAAAGTGTACTTGTATCCTTCCATCAAAAAAACCTCATGCTCTTAAGATTTTAATGAAGCCCCCCAGCTATGCTAGAAAACAAATCTTTCTTTTAAGTCAAGTAAATAAGCATTTATTAATCAATTACTGTGTACTAAGTGCTGAGGAAACAGAAAGGCAAAAACAGTCCCTGTTCTTAAGAAATTTGCAGTCTAATAGAGGAAACACCATGCAGATAGTCGTGTACAAACAAGATATAGAGGATAAATTGGAGATGTTTAACAGAGAGAAGGCCCTAGTCCCTAGTATTAAGGAGGATCAGGAAAGGCTTCTTATAGAAGGGAGGATTTTAACAGGGACTTGAAGGAAGCCAGGAGGCAGAGAGGAGGGGCAAGAAAGTTCCAGACATGAAGGACAGCCAGTGAGAACATACTCTTTAATTAACCCTACCATAAGCACTTACTAGACATTCTTATTTGCAGAATCTTTGTATTTCGTGGCCTCAGGATTAGAGCTATGGCAACTAATTTTTCAGTATCTCCTAGAGCTATAGCCCACCATTAGTTGGTTTATCAGCAAGAGATATAAGTGATTTCAAATTTTATTAGGCTTCTCAGTTATAAAGCCACGTTCATCTTAGGGTTGATATTTGGTCATTTAGACATTGGAAAAAGTGAACGTTGCACCAAATGTTAGTTAGCTCTTAGGATGGTAAATTACATCTGTATTTTGAAAATGTAAGCTAAATTATTGTTTTTCTTTCTTTTTGTACTTAGTTTTTTCTCTCTTTATATGGACACAAACTACCTGTTCTGTGCATGGACATCTCTTATGTAAGTAAAGCTTTAAAAGATTTCCAAAGCTATCTATTGTCCTTAATCAGAGGATGGCCATTCTGAGATAATGTTTGGTTGCAGGGACTCCTTGATTTCTTCATTTAAGATAAGACTTCAGACTATCTTGCCCTGTCGTGTGAACATCAGGGGCTCTTTGTAAAAGCAAGCCTTGGATCACATAACCCCTAGGGTCGTTGTGAGGAGTGGGCTTTGTAAACTTTACAGGACTGTGAAAAATAATATTAATGATTACTTTCTTGAACTTTCATCATAGGATGGGGCACTGATAGCAACTGGCTCTGCAGACAGGAATGTGAAGATCTGGGGCTTAGACTTTGGGGACTGCCATCGCTCTCTCTTTGCCCATGATGACAGGTGAGCGGGTGGTCCTTTCACATAAAAGTGACTCCGAAACCACTTTATGGGTCACCCCATGCTCTTCCTGTCCTGTAGAAGTCCATGTAGCCTCATGTAAGCAGGAACTTGTAACAAAGAAAAGTCCAGCATGGCC
The DNA here is from genome assembly GCA_023548195.1 of Bettongia penicillata ogilbyi. NCBI lineage: Eukaryota > Metazoa > Chordata > Mammalia > Diprotodontia > Potoroidae > Bettongia > Bettongia penicillata. The sequence goes on along the minus strand of JAJHZJ010000683.1, from coordinate 477,300 downwards.
AATAGAGACTATCTGCTCCCTGGGGACAGCTGCTCATAGCTTTAGCCATTCACATCTGGGAGGCTTTTTATGCAAGGGGTCTTTTACTACCTTGGGGGCTTACATATGGGTTTTTATCTCATTTTCAGTGTCATGTATCTGCAGTTTGTACCCAAGTCTCATCTCTTCTTCACTGCTGGGAAAGATCACAAGATTAAACAGTGGGATGCAGATAGGTTTGAGCACATCCAGACCTTGGAGGTAATGCTGACCATTCTGTTCCAGCTATATTTTAGAGTGGTTCTAAGTCTGGGATGGATGACTGTTGTACCTCCTTACTTGCCTCATTCTGTTCTCCAGGGCCACCATCAGGAGGTATGGTGCTTGGCTGTTAGTCCTAATGGGGATTACATCGTGTCTTCATCTCATGACAAATCCCTCAGACTGTGGGAGAGAACCAAAGAACCGCTCATCCTGGAGGAAGAACAGGAGATGGTAAGACTGTCATCTTCAGACATCTTAGCGTTCATGGGGCATATCCAGGAGAAATCCAGCTGAAGGATGGTGGGTGGCCTCCTGTAGGGGACAGAGCTCAGTTCAGAGGCCATCTGTCAGTGACTGGGGAGCTCACCTCACTTTTATAAGGAACTTGTGTGTTCTCTGAGGTATCTCATTGTCTCTGTGTCACTGAGATAAATTAACATATTCTATTTTGTATCTTGGCAGCAAAGAGAAGCAGAGTATGAGGAGAGTGTGGCCAAAGAAGACCAGCCAGTAGTAAGTAAAGCTCTCTCAACCTATTGGAATTGGGGTTTATAACTTGTCTTATTTTAAAGCAACAAATTTCCAAACTTGCTTTGGGATTTTTCCAGTTGTAAACTGGTGGGGGGTTGGGTGTGTGTGTGTGTGGTAAATTGCTGGTTCCATAGGTAATGTAATTTACTTATCTGTGCATCATTGTCTTCCACAAAGAATTCCTTGGGCAGTAGCAAAAATATGTCCCGCAGATTATTGGGAATTCGGTATGATTGTTTGTCTTGTAATTGAAGAAATGTCTTTACAAATCCCAATGCTGCCCCTTGCCTGCGTGTGTGACCCTGGGCACATAACTTAACCTCCCTGTTCCTGACTTCTTAAATCTACAAAATAGAAATAATATTTGTATTGCCTGTCATAGGGTTCTTGTGAAGAGCAAGCTTTGTAAACTATAAAATACTCTAAATTTTTATAATTAGTGTGAATAGTATAAAGCTTGAGTTTGAATAATTGTAATACCACCTCTTAAATTTTAGTAGGTTGTTGAGAATTGTTTCCATTTCTGATAAGAGATAAATCTGAAAGAAACTTAAGAAATTGGATCTTCCTTTTAGATGTTATTGAGGAAAAACTTTAAAACTGTTAAAAATTGTTTTAACATGTAATTGGGGAAAAAATAAAATATGTATTTTTTAAAAAGAGGCATTAGATATTATTGAAGAGAATGAAGTCCTAGAAGGATTTAAGTAAAATAGTTTTTGCAGCTTTTGTGACAAGAACTTAAAATATCCTTTTTCTTTATGCAGGTTCCTGGAGAGGCTCAAGGTGACACTTACTTCCCTGGAAAGAAAACCATTGAAACTATCAAAGCAGTAAGTTAGTATAGAAATTGGGAGTAGTTATTTTCTTGGCATAGCCTCAGCTTTCTTAAAAATCTGGTTTACTGCTTATCAATCAAAAGGCCCTTTTGTGGCAGAGGAATGGTGAAATGAGGATTACTGCCAGCAGCAGAGGGCTTCTTGGAAAGAAAAGAAACAGCTGGCTCTCCCACACAAGTGTTCCTGCCATTGCCCTAGTTTAGATGTTGAGTGGTGCAACCTGAGTTCGTGATGCTACTGATCAGAGACCCCTGTATGTTCATTTGATTGCTTTGTGCCTGGATTGCAGGATTTTTCTAGTTGCATTTGGTTAAACTGAATCCAGCAAGGACGTTGATCAGACCCTTTAGATCAGGCCTTCTGATTAATGGAATATGTTGTTTGAACCTCTTCCCTGTATTTCCTGAACAGGCTGAGAGAATTATGGAGGCCATCGTGCTATACCGAGAAGAGACTGCAAAGATGAAAGAACATGAAGCCATTTGTAAAGCTGCAGGGAAAGAGGTGAGAGAGTCAGTGATTTTCCTTTGGGAAGTGGGTTTATTTGAAGTTGTTTCCTGAATAGAGGCAGTGGGTCAAACGATGAGGTAGATGATGTGCTTTCAAAGAAAAGGAAGTGAATGTGGTGGGGGAATGCTTGTAATGTAAACATTAAGAACAAGGCCTGAGGAGACTGAGGGAGAGGGATACATGAAGGAAAGTGGTTTCATGGAGAAAGTATGTATGGGGAATTTCGGTATGAGATGATAAAGTCTTCCTTCAGTAAGCCCAATTGCAGCAGGTCACATATGTTACAGGAGTCAGACATTGTTCTGGCAGTTTCTAGACCTCCTTTTTTTCTTTTACTCCCTAACTAGAGCCTAGCAAGACTTACTTCTATGCTCTCTTGGTTACAAAGTCCTCATAGTACGTAGACATTAATCTAACAAAGGACTGGTGAATAATTATATTTAACTTTGTTTTCTCCACAGGTTCCTCTTCCAGTTAACCCCATTTTAATGGCTTATGGAAGCATCTCGGTGAGTACAACTTAAGGGCTTCCACCATTCCTCTTTGGACATCCTGAGGAATACATTACATCCTCTCAGGGAAAGGAAGGAAAAGGGCCTTGTGTTTGTATGAGAAAACATGTTGATATTAAGAATCTTAGCTAGATTCTAGCATGTGCTTCTAATCATTAGGTGGGCGTTATAAATGGGCTTTTGGGTGTTCATATTCGTTGTCTAGGATCTCCTGTATAATACTTCATCTGGTTGCACTCTGAGAAGAATATCCTTGAGTCGTGCCAGTTTCTTTCCCCTAGATGAGATGGGAAGCTTTTGTAGTTGGTAATTTTTGGCTGATTAGCCAAAGAAGGACTACTAATAATCTATCTTCATTTACAGCCTTCCGCATATGTACTGGAAGTGTTTAAAGGAGTCAAGTCAAGGTGGGTGCCAGGAAAATTTGTTCATAACAGGACTTTTTATTTAAAATTTAAATTTTTACTTAATCAGCAGGAGTGTGTATTGAGTGCCTGTCACATGCAGAGCCCCATACATGAGCACTAGGGAGGATCTTAAAAGAAAAGAATTTAGTATGCCCATGGATGCTGTCTTCATCAGGACTTTGTTAACACCCTAGAAAATCAATCACTGTGCTGGTGTTTACTTTCTCTGGATGTTAGGAGTCACTTAATTGATCACTGCATGAGAAACTGTCAACATAAGCACCAGCTACTCATTTGCAATTTAAACATTAGTTACTTAATGGTGACATAATACTAATAGTTTTCAAAGCATCGTTTTGCATATTTCATTTGATATTCCACAGCAGCATCGTGAGAGGGGTCAGCAGGGCAAGTTTTGTAGGTGGAGAAATGGAGATTCAGTTAAATGACTAGTGCACAAAATGGTGACAAGTCTTAAGACGAGTCCAGATCTAGTGTTTATGAGCATATAAATTTTGATGGAAGTATATAAAAGTGTGTTAATATGCATGTCTAAATGAATGAACAAAACAGTAATTACTAACTGAAGATTATCTTAGACAGTCTTAGAACCACAGACTTTTAAGAGTTGCCCCAGAGAAGAGTCTGGTTCCACCCATAACTGATGCCACCCTGCTCTGTGCCACCTTGAAGGTTTTGGTTTTGTTCTTAGGTTAGCAGAGCTCTTAGAAGACTTGAGTGTTTTTGTAGTAGATTATAAATAAAGGAATTAACCAAAAAAGGTTAATCGAGAGGCTGTAAGTTAGAGATGATTTGTCTATATTTCTAGCATCACAGTTGATAATAGAGGACCACTGTTTTTCTACTAAACAGTCCTTGGTGCCACAGTTAGAAACAGATTACTGTCCTGTGGGGTTATTGTTCTGATCACTACAACTCTGTTTATGCTCTTCTCTTTTCCTCTTTGTTGTTGAAGTGAGTTGGAGGAGGCCCTCCTGGTGCTGCCTTTCTCTTACGTCCCTGACATTCTGAAGCTTTTTGATGAATTTTTCCAGCTGGGCTCTGATATCGAACTCCTCTGCCGGTGCCTCTTCTTCCTCCTCAGGTAATATTCCCTCTCCAAGGATCACTACATCTCTACATTATAGATTGTTTAAAGGTAGTGCCACACAGCCGAAGGACAACCTGGATTCTTCATTCACATTTCTAGTTAGTCCAAAAATGGAGTGTAAACTTATGCATGTAAATTATTTTGCTGTGTTTGGAATTGACTTCTTTATTTTTAAAATAAGAATAGTTATCTATTTCTCTTGAGGTTTTACAAGGAGTGACAGGACATAAATTGTTGTGGAAATGCTTAATCATGAGTATTTGTATTGTATTTTTATAACTTAACTTGGTCCTTTGGGATTTTCTATGAATGTACTTTTCTTCCCTTGCTGTGGTCTTCATTGGAAACCTTGGCATACTTTTTTCTTACCTGGCAGTGCTCATGAAAATTACTGTTTTACTCTACTTCAGTTGCATATTACCTGAACATCTTCACATGGATTGGTTATCTCCTCAGTGGGTGCAAAAATGGGACTAATTTTCTTCACACCCTAAGATACTTATTCTCCAAACCTCCCTCTTTTTAGTTTGCTACCATCTTTAATTCCTTGCTTGCTGTTTGATTGATTTTAATTACACACAACCTTTGAGTGATCCTTGACTTTTCCCTCTCCCTTCACCCCAAATTATTAGTTGCCAAATCTCATTGATTATATACCTCAACAGTATTTTCACATCTGCCCATCTTTCTCACACAGCCATCACCTTCAGTCAGGACCTCATCACCTGTAGCCTGATCTATTGCAAATGCTTCCTTACTCATTTCCCAAGATTCTGTTTTCTCCAGTTTGTCCTCCACACAATTGCAATAATCATGTTCCTAAAGCACCCATCTGACCATAGCATTCCTTTGCTGAATCTGAGGTACTTTCTTGTATCATGCACAGATCACAAACTCTCTAGCATTGCACTTCAACATTTTTTATGATGTGATCACAGTCTGCTTTTCCAGACTTATTTCACAATAGTCTTTAGACATTCAACGTTCCAGTGAAACTGTCTTTGTGTTTTTCAGACTGATTCCTTCTTCCTTCTTGCCCTTGTAGCCTCTGCCTTTGAAGCCCAGAATGCCCTCCCTACTTACCTTTGCATCTTAAAATTCTTAGGTGTCACCTCGTTCAGGAAGCCTTTCCCTACTCCCTCATTTCTAATCTGTATATGTGTTATGTCCTTGTGAAAAGGAATTTCCTTTGAGGGCAGAGGCTCGTTTCATTTTGTCTTTGTGCTGTCTCTAGCACAAAATACAGTACCATGCACATAGTACATATTGAAATGAATTAGATTCAATAATAATATTATTTGCAGATGACAGGCTTCTAAAAGGAACAGCTAATTTCTTAAATGACAGATAAGGAGTTAAAAAGATACAAAGATAAAAGCAATGAAACTCTGCTCCTCTTGGATTTTCTGTGGAGGAACGCAAAAAGTATATACAAGATAATTTGGAGGGGGGCGCATCCGGGAGAATCAGCAGTCTTGGGCATAGGAGGTTTTGCTTCAGATGTGTCTTCAAGGAAGTGAATGATGTGTTCTCTGAAATAGAGGTTAGGAGAGAATATAGTCTAAACATGGCAGGTACTACAGAGGCATGGAGATAGGAGATGGAGTGCTAGGTGTGTGTGGGGAAGAAGGAAAGCCAATTAGACTAGATGGTAGTAGAGTGTGGAAAAGAAAGTTCTATACATTGAAGCTGGAGAGGTTGGGGCCAAGTTGGGAATGACTTTGAAAGCCAGACAGTTGCCAAAGAGGTTTTCCTTATATACAGATTTGACCATGTCATTCCACTACTCTAAATTCCAAGATTCCTTGTTGTTTTGGGGACCAAATACAAACTTTTCCAGTTGGCCGAAGGCCATATTATGCTAAAATGGAGCACACTGTTTTGATGAGTTTTGGTTGGAGAGGTGGTGGGTCTGCTAGACATTTGTAGTCAGGTTTCTGGATGGCCACTTGTCAAGCGTATGCTCCATGTGGGGGTTGAATTAAATTCAGCAAATCTGTATCAAATCCTTACTATGTATAGGCACAGCTCCCATGTGATGAAGGATCTGTGCTGCCTTCCTTCTCAGAAGCAATTTTTCTCATCCATGATCCAATGGATATTTAGGCACTTTTAAAATTTTTAAGTGATGAAGCACTTCCTGTTTTGGATGGGGATAAGACAAACCTAGCTTTATGGATCATCACTCTTTTTGCTTGTTATTTGTAGGATTCACTTTGGACAAATCAGTAGTAATCAGATGCTTGTACCAGTGATAGAGAAACTGAAGAAAACAACCATTTCAAAAGTCAGCGAAGTCCGAGTAAGCGCTTTTACATTGTTACAATGAACAGGTACAGGCCCCAGGGCCTCAGTGACTAGGGACTGGCATTGCTCACTGTTAGATACAAGTTGCCCCTATGGAACTCTGAAGACCCACACGTGCCTACGTAGAGTACTTGGGAGGGGAGAGTGGGGAAGACTGGTTAGTTTTCACCTCTAGCAAATTAGGCTTTTTTTTTTTTTTTTTTTTAACCTTCTTTGTGTTTCTTTTCAGGATGTGATTGGATTCAATATGGCAGGCCTTGAGTTTCTAAAAAGGGAATGTGAGGCAAAAAATGAAGTTGAATTTTTCTCTGATGCCACAAGCAATTTGGAAGAGAAGAAAAGGAAGAGGAAAAAGAGGGAGAAACTGATTATGACATTGACCTAGAGCTCAAACTCCTGAGCCAGTTTTCACATTCCCGTTAAATAGAAGGAACAGCTTCCTGACCCAAATGTGTGGATAACAACATGGGAAAAACTCCAGTGCCCACTCTGCTAGTTATTAGCAGAGCCACTCTACTTCCATTTTCTCCTCTGTCGAAGAAGGGAGATTGGACTAGATAGCCCCATATGGTCCCTTTGAAATGCTGAGTCACGGACTTTCAAGTACCAGATGACAAAAGGCATCATTGACCTAACGTTGAGAGGATCTGCCTCACAAGAGGAGAAGTTAATTAAGGAACCTTGTGCAGGGGCTCTTCCTTTCCTTTGTTGGCTAAGGCTAGATACAGTCTTGAATGATTGGCTTTTTCTCTCCATTCTTATTAACCGAGGGGTTTTTGAACCCTTAAACTCAAAGGCTGGAGTTACCAGCTTAGGAATTTTATTTATTTCCGCTATTGCTGGACATGTGTGAATATTCTGAGTTGCTTTTTTTCTTGTTTTGGTCTTTTCCCCACCAGGAAGCTTTCCTAAGATGTATAATTAAGTATCTCTTTTTCCTAATGCATTATCGTTCTAAAAACTTTATGTAAAGTGGGAATTCCTTGTGACTTTTACTCTACAGACATTTTTTTGTGCTTATATGTTAAAAAGATCTTGATATGTAGTTGTATTTCTTTCAATGAAATAATTATTTTTAAGTAAGGTCATGACCTTAAGATGATTCATCTGGACCCTTGAATTTATAGTATAGAAATTTAAGAAATTATTACCTATACAGAGCAAGTAATTCACTTCTGTTCACTGAATATGCTCTCACTTCCTTCCTAAGCCCTGAACAAGTTTACTGAGCCATTCAGATTCCTGACAGTGAGTCTGCCAATAGATCCCCCGGGTAGGAGAGCATATCTGAAGTGAGGCAATGTGTGCGTGGATATGAGGACCAATAAAGTAGAAAGAGTGTGGCCATGTTCAAGGAGCTACAAGAAGTCGGAAGTGTAGAAAGGACCAAACAGCTTGCTGCCACTGTGACCTTTCCTTGGTTTCTTTTTGTGAAACCTAGAGCATGCTCTTCAATCTTTTGTGAGTGGAGAGCAGTGTGACACAAAGAAGCCTGCTCTTAGTACACTTTGCGGAGGTACTCAAGCCTATGAATTACATGTTCAAAATGTCAGAACCTTTGGTGCTTTAAAAAGACCACTGTCTTCATGAAACTGTCTGAGATCTTTCCCTCCGTTAAAACCTGCCTTTTATTTAGTCTTAGCTGTCAGTTATAGAATGGGATGCTTTTATGGCGATTTCTATTGGTTTTAACAGGATACCAAGACAGACTCCAGAAAACAAGTTACCCTGGGCTCTAAGACTACTTCTTGCTGTTTTTGTTTGCACTTTGAACCATCTTATTCCTGATGAGCAGCTACCAGGAAAGATGAACGTGTATGTGTACATAGCATGTGACAGTAGTGGACTCACCAAGAATGAGATGAGGTTTTTTTTGGGCAAAATACTTGGATGTCTTTAAACCTGATAACCCTCTTCTAAACAATAAGAAATGTACAATGCTTAATACAAAGGCATTTTATTAAGTGCATTTTTCTACCGGACAGTAGGACAGTTTTAGCCTAAAATGTCACATGATAAAACTACACCTGTAGTTTGTAGGGTACTTGACCTTGAAGCTTACAAAGAGAAATTTAAGTGGGCCTACTGCATCAATAGTGATAGTTTTGAGATGCCCAAGCTGGATGAAGGTTAGTTTTCTTCTTTTTCTGCTGCAGGTAGTCTAGTAATCACATCTGTAATTAAATTCATTGAAATTCACATTATTTTTTCTTTATCCCGCTTGGTGCCAGCAGCACTGTTTTTTAATTCCATGAGAGATGTGGCAAACAATTTCAGGTATAGACTTAATCCCTTGAAACAAATAGTTATGAATATAAAACCATGCATCTGACTTAAATGGCTGACATTCAGAGTATCAAATTACCAGGCATTTTGTCATGAGGTCTGTTGTCTACCACTGTTACTGAGACGGGGCAGGGAAGTACTAGGGAAATATTTTTACTTTATTTTGAAGGCAATGATATTTGATTTTAAAGACTATATTGATTAAAATGTCTGTCTGCAAGAACTAAAACCAAAAAAAGACTTATGCCCAGCTTCCCAAAAACAAATTAGCAAATGAAATGCTTTAAACCTGTTTAGGGCTTGTCCCATTAGTTCCCTGACTGGCTACAGTGCATGCAATTAGTATCTCTAGAAGTGTTCGTACAATCCAGTATAATTTCAGTTTAGCAGACTTTGCTGTTAGGATACTGAAAAGTTCCTTAATAATAGGAGACTTCAAAGTAACTCCAGCTTGTTTCAAAAGAAACAAATTCTCTTCCAAATTTTCTTCTGAAACTCCTTGGGATAGACCTATGTTCGTTTTTCACTCTTGAGGAGCCACAAAAATTTACAGAAAGCTTAAAGTATTTGACATGATCTCATATCCTTATGAGATAAAGAGAGGCATGTTCTTTTCCTTTTATAAATGGGAATATAAATCTGGGAATATTTATAAATGGAAATATGTTGAAACAGTTAATTGACATATCCATAGTAAGATCCTTGATTATTATGTACACCACAGAGGATTATGGCAAGTAGAATGTCATTTATGACAACTTTACCAAATCAGTCCCTGAAATATCCATATATGGATCCATCATGGTATTGTTGGTTTGTATGTGAAAGTGAGCAGATCTAAATTACTGGGATGAATTAGGATCTTAGAATGAGTGTTTTTAATACACCGTACTTGACACATTTATATCAGAAGCATGGTCTTCATATTATGTTCATATATGCTTTCTTGGATCTGAGATCTCTGAATGTCTTAGGGTTGTAATAGTGACATTCCATAGCTATGAGTGAACAGGGCCTAATGATAAACTACAATATGCTGGTAATCGTCATTGCTTTTTTGAATATAAAAACATTTCATTTCCCTCAAAAAGCTGCAACAGGATTACAAAGATACAAGAATGGCAGCTTGTCAAAGTTAATATTCATACTGTATCTTTAGTGCCTGATACATGGTAGGCACATAATACTAACTTATTGATAAGTCCAAAACTAGAACTTGGAATAATTGATTATATATATTGAGTGCTGAGCCCACAGGCACATTTCCTGGATAGTACTTACATGAGGTAGTTTATGAGACTTGGGGACTGCAGAAATACGACGAACTGATGGATTTTCTTTCCCTGTGGGAAAATCATCTGGTCTTGAGTCATAGGTCGTAGATGTCAAAACTAGTAAGATACTTGTTAAGGATGCATCATTTTTGTGGTACAACCTACATATCATCCAAATAACATTTGAACCCAGGTCCTCTGATTCTAAATCTGGAAGTCTATATTGTACCTGGGAAATGTCTATGGCTGGCAGTGGAATGGGTAAAGAGAGAGAAAAGGTTGCCCTGGTCCCATATAGCTTGTTGTCTATATAAGGGAAAAGTTGAATAGATTCAGAGCAAAGGGAATGAGAAACTTCATCGGTTCAAGTGGTCAGGTCAGCTATAGCTGTGGAGCATAGTTCAATTCTCAGTTGTTTAACAAACTGGTCCTTTGTCAAGAGAGCTCAAATTTGCTTTTGCACGCAGAGATAGCCATTTTTTTTTTTGTCATAGTAGAAGGTCCCTCATCCTTTTAGCAGATGACCTTATATTTTTTATTATAAAGATTTGGGCTATCCTTCAGCTTCCCTGCAGAAATCCTCTCCATACCATTCCTCTCCTTCATCAGTTATGTTGTTCCCTTTTTTATTCTCCATTCTCCTTTTCCAGCGGGTCCTTTTCTGCCCACTATTATCTGTAAAAATTAAAACAAAAATCGTCCTATCTTTTCTTGACCCTGCTGGTCCCATTGAGCTGCCATGGTATGTCTCCTTTCCCTTTACTGCTATCCTTTATGAAAGAGAAATCATTCCACCCATTACCTACAAACCACCTTCTTGACTCGTTGCAGAAATTAGTCTCTTGCAGGTTATTAATGAGTTCATAATTGACAAATTCAATGATCTTCTTTTGAATTACCTTCCTTGATGTCTGATGTCTGGTGTATTGATTCTATTAGGTGCCTCCTTGAAGCTCTTCCCTAATCTTCTGTCACACTAGATATTTAAGGTGCTGCTGGGATACTCTTGTGGCATTCTTCATTTGGGTATTTTAATAACATCTAAAACTCATTATGTTTAAAAACTCATTATCTTAACCATAAAATTAGTTCCTTTTTCCTCCTGATTGCTTCATTTCTGTTAAGGATAGCACCATGCTTACAGCTAACCAGTCTGGAAATTACAGTTATCTTTGACTATCTCCCTTGCTTTCCATATTGACATCCTGTTGATTGCTCCTTTTAAACTACTTTTTGTATCTACCCCGCTCCTTTCCTTTTCTGTTGCTACTATCCAAGTTCGGACCTTTGTTCTCTCATCCCTGCAAAATTGCAAAAGCTTCTACTAAATCAGTCTCCTTGGTACCAGTCTTTTGTCTTCAGCTCATCATGAACACCACCACCAGATTTACCTATCTATATAAAGCATAATTTTAACGATGCCAGTCCTTCCTCAAAAACCTCTAATGGTTTCCTATTATCTATTAAGTAATATCCAAATAGCATGCTCTGGCTCCAATATACCTTTCCAGGTTCATTTCTCACTTGTATATGTGTGTGTATAACATGTATAAATATATGTGTACTTCATTTATTATAATGATACCAGTTATACAAAATGACAATTAGAGAATGGTAGGATCATCCATCTAGGGCAGCTAGATGGTGCAGTGGATAGAGAGCTAGGCAGAGTCAGGAAGACATCTTCCTGAATTCAAACCTGGTCTCAGACACTAGCTGTGTGGCCTGAGCAAGTCATTTAACCCTATTTTCCTCAGTTCCTCATCTGTGAAAACAAAAAAAAAGAGAAGGAAATGGCAAACCATTCCAGTATCTTTGCCAAGAAAATCCCAAATGGGGTCATGGAGAATTGTAAGTGACTAAAACATGACTGAATGGCAACAGGATCATCCATCTAGAACTGAAAGAGATCTTAGAGGTCATCTAATCAAACTCTTATTATATCTGTGGAAATTGGGGAACTTAAGTGCCTTGCCAGTGTGACACAGGTAATAGAAAGCACAGACAAGATTGATGTTCTTTCCACTCTGCTACACTGCCAAATGATGTTTGAATCAAGATGTTTTGATCTTATTCACCCTCTACCATAGGGGTTCTTAGCGTGTGAACTTACAACTACTACCAAATAATTGTTTTCCATTCTATTTTGTGCATTTCAAAACATCATTTCAAGAAGGGGTTCATAGGCTTCACCAGACTGCCAAAGAGGTCTGTGACATAAAACTGATTGAGAACCCCTGATCCAGGCCAATCTAACCTGGCCAAGAATCCCCTCCATCATATCCCAAGAGGTAGTCGTTTCTGCCTTTTCCTGAAGACCTCTCAGGACAGGGAACCTACTGCCTTCTATGAAAGCCAGTTCACTTTTAGATTCCTCTACATGTTAGACTTTTTGTGGGGACCAAGCTTCATTTACTTTGCCACTTCCACCCACTGATTCTAGTTCTAACCTGTTAGCAAGTCCTACCTTTAAAACATCTCATGTACATCTCTTTCTTTCTTCTGACTACCTTGGTGCAACCCTTTATGATTTCACACAGACTCTTCCAATAGCTGCCTCACTCTAGTCCACCCTCCACTCACCTGTGAAATTAACCTTTCTAAAGTATACATCTGACATCACCCTCCCTTTCCAATAAACTCCAGTGGTTCACTGTTACCTCCAGGATCAACTAGAAAATCTGTTTGTCTTTTAAAGCCCTTATAAGCTGGCCTTTTTCTACCTTTCAGGTTTTCTTGCACCTTATTTTTCTCCATGAAGTCTGTGGTCCAGTGACACTGGCTGATATTACATATGACACTCCATCTACCATTTCTGAATATTTGCACTGGTTGGCCCCTGTGCTTGTCATTTCCTCCCTCATTGCTGCCTTCTGGCTTTTCTGACTTCCTTCAAGTCCCAGCTAAAATACTTTCTGCAAGAAGCCTTTCCCAATCTCCCTTAATGCCAGTGCCTTTCTTCTAAGAGGTGCTCTTCATTATGCTGTATCTGCCTTGTTTTTACATAGTTGTTTGCATATTGGCTGTGAGCTCACTGACAGCAGGGACCATTGTTTGCTTAACTAAAGCTGGCCCAGCATTCTGTTCTGTTGAGATTTTTTTGGATCTTAACTGTCACACAGCTTTGTGTCTTCGTTAAATGTGATAAGCCTACTATCAGTCCCTTCAGCTAAATAATAAAAGTTATGACTAACTCCTTGAATTTTTCCATTCTTTATTAGTAGCTTTGCAATGCTTGAGAGAAGGCTATGCCAAACAGATTTTATAGTTGATCCTGGAGTTAACAGTGAACCCCTGGAGTTTATTGAAAAGGGAGAGTGATGTCAGACCTATACTTTTAGAAAGGTTAATTTCACAGGTCATATAGTCTGTGTCTCCTCACTCAAATCCAATCTAGCACCTCCCAATCAAAGGTTATTTAGGCTCTTTGAAGATTCCGAACACTAGGCAAACCATTCCATTGTTGGACTGGCCTAGTTGTTGGCAAGTTGTTTTTTCCTTATGTTACAGAATTTGAAGTCAGAGGACCTGGGTTCAAGTAGGCCCGGATTCTGACACTACCTTCATGACCTTGAGCACAAAGGACCTCTTTGGGCCTCAGTTTCTCCATCTGCAAAATGAGAAGGCTGTATTAGATGGTCCCCTCAGGTCCTTTTTAGCTTTAAAGCTGACCTTGGGCCTAGGGCTTCCCTCCTGGGCTTTGGATTAAGGTAGTGGATGCTAGTGGTAAATTTGTGCTTGATGGGATATCTCTACTGTTTTCAACTCTTTTTTCCTTTATAGAATCTTAGGGGACTTCAGAGGTGAGTTAGTCCCCTTTCTAACTGCAGCAATAATCAATCTTAATTGTAGCTTCCCCTTGACCTTTCACTACCAGATTAAACTTCAAAGGATATTTGCCTCCACAGGTAGAAGTAGAATTTCATGTTCAGTTATAATCTCAATATTGTAGGAAATGGTTCCTAATCCCTTACTAGCATTCTCTCCAACAGCCATGGCAAAGATCTCCACCTGCAGATCCACCTGCAATCCTGATGCTACCTGAAAAGGTACCACAGAGTTAACACCAAGTATTAAAAGGACCCAAGTAGATATGATTAAATTTACCCTACAATGTAATTGTGATACAGAGTGCTAGGACCTGGGATGCTTAGGATATTCTCTAGCAGAAGACGTATCATCATCTTCATTAATGAAATAGCATCTGTTCATCACATGATAATATAAGTAAAGGGTTTAAATAAACACTTTAAATTAAGTATCTTGTGCATTAGTCATAGCAGGAGTAATTTTGGCAATGATAATGGGATGCATTCCAAAATAACAAGGCAATAGGTACAGAAAACTTCAGTTAGCAAATTCTCATAGAATTTACTCTGCACAGAAAATGCTAAGACTGCTAAGCGTCATAGTTTTTGATCACATTAGAGAGACTGTGGCACAGTCAATAGAGAACTGGTCTGAAAGTCAGGGAGACCTAAGTTTAAGACCTGGATTTGATCCAAATTGGTTTTGTGACCTTGGACAAATTCTTTTAATCTCACAGTGCCCCAGGAAACTCTCAAACGTTATGAGTTACAGATTCAGGAATTCGCACTAGGAAAGGGAGTGTTGTCATTAATTCTCTACATCAATGAAATCACTAGACCAAAAGAAAAAAATGCTCTACACCCCCTCAGCTGACTTAATGGAACTCCATTGTTACTCATAAAATGAAGAATAGATCAGTATGTATCGAATGAAAAGTAATCAGAAAACAAAGAAATTTTTAAAAATACGCCTATGATTTTCTAAATAACCGAACCAAAGGAAAAGAAAATCAGTGAGACTTTTTCAGTGTCTTTGTGAATGCATGTGGATTAAAGAGTATTTAGCTATTCTGTTTCTAAGAAACTGATACTTGACTCTTTGTTAAGCTGAATAATTAGGAAGAAATTAGTGAAATTCTGCAGAATGGGATCTGGGCCACTGCCACCATACAATACTTAGGCTTTGGGCAGATTCATTGGGTGCTGACATTTAATCAGTAAGAATGGTGGCTTGATTTACACTGCATGAAAGTCTAGAGGGTATGTTTTTGCCATAGATCAAACAAAAATTCATCCTGTTAGCTACAAACTGAAATGAATTTCAAAGACTCCTTTGGGAACAAATACCTTGGTTTGTTTACTGAGCAGTCATTGAATGCCACTTGAGTTAATGTAGACTTTAAATTGTCAAAGAGATTTGATAACTTCAATTTATAAGGTCTTTCAAAGAGACTAGCAGCAGCCCTTGATAATCAACAATTCCTCCTGTCTTAGCTGTCTGAGGGAAAGAGAAACTGAGTGGCATGTCTATGGTCATACCAATATGGAGTGTAAGAGGCAGGATTTGAACCCATGTCTTCTGGACTCAGGGTCCAACTCTTTAGCCACTATTCTTTAATAGTGGCCTCTCTTTTAAAAAAGGAAAAATCAATCAATAGTGGCCTATCATCTCTGCCTCTTGACTTCCCTGGCTTGCTTCATCTCAGCTAAAGTCCCCTCTTCTGCAAGAAGACTTTCCCATTCCTTCTTAACTTTAATGTCCGCTCTTCAATATTGTTCCCGACTTATATCTATCTATATCATGTGTGTACATAATTGTTTGCACATTGTCTTCCTCCATTAGACTGTAAGGTCCTTGAGAGCAGGGGTTATTTTTTGTCTTTCTTTGTATCCACAGCACTTACTGCAGAGTCCAGGATATAAAAACAGTTTCTTAAATGCTACTTTGACTGACTGACAGAAACAAGTGGCTGTGGGTTGTCATACACAGAGGCATCTGCAATGACTTACTGGCCCCGGTGTGTAAATCACTTTCAATCCAGTGCTGGGTGGAGGCTGCTTTACCTGAAATCTAATACAAAAATACCCAGTTACAAATATGCCATCACAATAGTTCACATTTATATACAGCTCTGTAGTACCAAAACACTCTCCAAAGCTGTCTTCTTGTGAGGCAGATAAGATAGGCATTATTATTTCTGTTACAGATGGAGAAATGACTGCTTAGCTTAGGGACTTAGCTCAAGCTAAGGTCGTTCCACTAGGAAGTGAAAAGACCTGAATTCAAACATCAAGCCTTTGGATTCCAAGTCCACTCCATCCTACTAGTGTCTATAAGAATGAACAGCACATGGACAGGATGTGCTAGTGATGTGTAAGGACTGATCTTTCTCAGGCAGGCTTCTGTTCACATCAATCTTCTGTCCCCCTGTATCAGTAAGCACTCCGACATATACGGGGTGGGGGTGGGGGTGGCTGTTATCACAGGTTCTTGCATTTATAAAAGGAAAGGCAACTTTTGAGGGGTCAACAGTCATTTTAATTACATTCAACATACAGGGACCAA
This sequence comes from Bettongia penicillata ogilbyi, assembly GCA_023548195.1. Taxonomy (NCBI): domain Eukaryota; kingdom Metazoa; phylum Chordata; class Mammalia; order Diprotodontia; family Potoroidae; genus Bettongia; species Bettongia penicillata. The sequence continues at coordinate 460,905 of JAJHZJ010000683.1, read as the reverse complement.
CAGACTTGTCTGTTGTCTTCTAATTGTCTGACCTTACATAGTCACCAGAGAGGGAAGCACCAACATCTGGGTTTTCAAAGTGAGGAGGGGGAAGGGGAGGGAGGTGCTGCTTAGCGGCTTCCCAGAGTCTCATCTGGCACACAGTCTCCTTCCAAAACTAAGCCCCAACGCAAAACCTCCCCTCGGAGTATATAAACTCTTTTCCGATCCAGTGCCTCATTAGCAATCAAGCAAAAGGTGTGGGCCTTCATAGGAAATAAGTCTCCCCTAATCAAGTCTCCCTCAATATCCCCACCTGAGACCAACAATGGGTGGAGAAGATTTTTAACTCCCATTACACCCCTCCCCCTGCCCCCCGATTTTTAGTAACTTCCTGTTAAATGGATTATTTGCCATTCTTCTCATATGCGACTCCATCTCCCTTTTCTGTGTCTCCATGCTATCTATCCCTCATGCCTAGACTGCCCTCCCTCCTCCCTCTGTTCTCAGGAGGCCCTTAATACATTAAAATCCCTTCACGATTTGAGTATAACCTACCTTTCCATACATATTTCACATGATTTTCCTTATAAGCTATGTTCTATCTAAACTGTCCTACGTGTCACAACTCCTCAGTGTGGAATACCACCTTGGTGCCTTCAGACTGATTGTCTTTCATGCCTCCAATGCCTTTTGTCTTCATGACTAATAAACTAGAGTTTCTGAGGTCCCTCAAGGCTCAGCTCAGGTGCCACTTCTAACTAAGGTGATGGTAGGGTGATGACATGGGGAAAGAAGATAGGGATGTGAAAAATGTTGTGGAGACAGACATTAACAAGACTTGACAACAGGCTTTATATACATATAGAATGAGGGGACAAAGAGTTTGTGAACCTGGAGAAATGGAAGAATGGCAGTTCCTTCAAGAAAAACAGGGAAGTTAGATGGAAGGTTGGATACAGAGGGAAAGATAATTGGTTCAGTCTTGGATATATTGAGTTTAAGATGCCTATGGGATATTCAGACCTTTGGAGATGTGGACTTGGAAGTTAGTAGAGAGACAAGGTCTGGATATAGAGATTATAGAGTGATCTGCATAAGAGATAACCAATGAGCTCACAGGAGATGATGAGATCACCAAGAGAAAAAATTTTATCTTTGACTTCCCCCTCCCTCCCCTACCTACCAGAGCACCTTTTACATTTTTGGCACCTGTGATTTCAACAGTGTAAAGAGCTCCCAGTGAGGATAATTCCTCTACCAAAGCAGATCCATAGTCTAGGGGCACTCAGAGGTTAAGTTACTTGCTCAAGGTCACATAGCCAGCAGATGTCAGAGGCAAGGCCAGCCCTTTATTCATTATGCCATGGTGCTTCTCTGGCAGTGAACAATTGTTTAACAATTGCTCTTAAACTGGACTGGCTGAGAAGGAGAGCAGTTGTTTTAGAGACGGAGAATCCAGGTCCAAATTCCACCTCTGCCAATTGTGTGACCTTTGGGAAGTCCCTTTACTTTCCTGGGCCTCAGTTTCCTCACTTGTAAAAGGAGGGGTCTTAGGCTGCTCTGAGGTCCCTTCCAATGCTAAATCTAGATTTTATGATCCTATGAACTGAACTGCGGTAGGTGTTCTAGGCCATCAGAATAATAAAGAGTTACGAGAAGTATTTGGAGGCAGATTGCCAAACTTTCCTTCAGACAGTTCTTAATGTAAGCTCATAAAGTCAATCAGTGTTAGAAGTGACTGTAACATGAACCTCCATTCCACTTACTCACTTTTTTCTGGGGCCAGGACAAAGTTCCTTTTTGGATCTGAGTGTATGTTTTAGTATGGTGTATGGCATGGATGTTGGTCTTCTGGCTGCCAATTCATTAGGCTAAAGAATTAGGGCTCTCTTGGAAATCAGTGGTGCATAGGATCCTGGAATGCATTGGCTGGCTAGGGAGTTACACATCTGAAGAGATGGGAAGCATACAGGACTTGGGGAAACTTTGGAAACCTCCACGCTAATAGACAGCATGAGCCAGCTTCTTTCCCCTCCTGTGGTTTGTGGGTTCCGCATGATGGTTAAAGACCCTGAGTCTACTGGAATGCCCCCAAAAAGCGTATCTCCACCCTGACCTCTCCAACCAATTAACTTCAGGGTTGGCTCTGAATTGCCCACATTTAATGAGTTGCTGAGTGAAGTCTATGAAACTAAAACTCTGGGCTAAGAAAGACAGAATCTGAAGGGATGGCTTTTATTTATTTGAGACTAGCCTCTCTATCTTTCCTCACTTACTTTTCTCAGTGAATGAAAAAGATAGTACTAAAGGTAAATGGTCAGTTTGGTGGGGAGCAGAGATACCAGAAGACTGGGATTTTATTCCAATGAACCCCAACAGTGCCTGTGATGGTGGTACAAGCCTGTAGTCCCTACTGCTGGGGAGGATGAGGCTGGCAGCTTGCTGAAGTAAGTTAATTAGGTGTCTGTATTAAGTCTGGCCTCTACGTAGTGAGCCACCAGCCTGCCTAAGGAGAGGTCAGGAAAGAAGCAGAAGCTTCCATATTGTTCCAAACTGGGATTAGGCTTCTGAGTCGCTACTGTATTTTTAGCCTGAATGAGATAGGGGACAGATGGAAGGAAGGAAGAAATGGAGGGAAGCAGGAAGAAAGAGAAGAAGGAAAGGAGGGAGGAAGGAAAGGAAGGAAGACTGAAGGAGGGGAGAAAGAGAGGAAAGAAGGGAGAGAGGAACAAAAGAGGGCAACAAAGGAAGGGAGGGAGGAAGGAAGAAAAAAGTGAAGAAGGGAGGGAACAAGTGAGTGAAAGAGGAAGGAAGGGAAGAAAGGAAGGAATGGACAGAGGGATGGAGGAAGGAAGGGAAAGAGGAAGGAACAAAGGAAGGGAGTAATAGAGGGAGGGAGGGAGGGAGGGAGGGAGAGAGAAAGGAAAGAAAAGTCCAGAGGGGGAAGGAGAGAAGAAAAGGCAGGAAGAATCAAGAGAGGGAAGGAGGAAGGTCATAAAACTTGGGGACACCAGGGGGATTGAGTTATTATCAAAAAGAGGCAGTGTGGTATGGTGAAAAAAAAAAGCACCAGATTGGGAATTGGGAGACCTGGGTTCTAGTCTTTTAATGAGGCTGCCAGTCAACTGAGTGACCCTGGGCAAGTCACTTAACATATGTGTGCCTCAGTTTGTCATCTGTAAAATGGAGGAACCAAACTAGATGATTCCTCAGATCCCCTTCTGGGATCAAAAAGTCCATGATTCTGATTTCCCTTCTTGCCCTAAAATTTTAAGAATTTATTTTAAACTGGAAATGAAACACATGGTATTTTTCTTTCCACCCCCACATTTTTTTCCCCAGTGTGTATGACTCTTGAAGGTTTCCAAGGCCAGCTTTGTAAGAAAGTACAAGGATGTAGAAAAGAAATGGAAATGTAGCCCCCAGGAGTTGAGCATGCTCTGAAGATCCTTCGAGTATCAGCTGTTGTTTTCATGTGATTATCAAACTAGAACAAATAACCTTAACTGACAAGAGCCTTAGCAGGTCCCCTTTCCCTGTCCCCTCTCCAAAAAAACCCCCAGAATTCTGGAGGGTTCCTCAGGGCATCAGGCTTTCACCAATGCTCTAAGTCACATTACCAGCTCATTTCACACAACTCCTCTTCCTGACCTCTGTGTTCCAAGCCAAACTGAACTTGACTCTACAATTCCATAAGACATTTCTCTCACCTTCTGAAGATGAGAAAAATTGAATGACTTGCCCCAAATCATATAGCAAGTAAGGTAGGAAGTAGGACTCATGCCTCAGTCTTTCTGACTCCAAGTTTAGTATTTTTTCTATTCCACTTGGCTGCCTCAGGGAAAAGGTGAATGGCTTTGGACCATGAACTTTGAACACCTCTTCATCCTTGTACTGCTAGAAATCACTTTCAGATTAGACTGCTTGACAAAACAGAAGCAAGGACAAGTCTACATTACCCAAAGTGAAGAGACGTGTTGAGTAAGTACGTGGTAAGTGATTTTTAGGAAAAGCTTAAATGTCCTGTCCTCCATTATCCAGCATGGCACAGGGAAGAGCATTTAACTAGGAGGAATGAGGAGACTTTGTTCTGACAATAATTAGTCTAACAACAACTGACATGGTAATAATATAGATCAGTATTCTGATACTGATAACACTCATATTGATGTGTATTATTCCTACTGCCTTACCTGCAGAAATCCACACCAACATTCTTCAGCTTCACTGTGGCTGCATAGGTGTGTCCCTCCTTCAAGACTCCAAAGTTCACCTCTGATGGAAGAAGATGGAAGCCAAAAGGGGGTGGTTTTGCACTGTTCACAGCAGCGCATGCAATGGAGGATGTGTTTACTCGCCCCCCAACACAGTCTTCCACCTAGATGAGAAAGAATGAGAATGGTGCCACAATTTGTAGGCATAGGTTCAAATATTTAAAATGAAATAAAAGAAATTCCAAACTCCAGAGAGGGGGGAAGCTGAAGTTGACAGTTGTAATACTATGATTCAATTTAACAAGTTGAAAGAGGTCCAGACCCCAAAGTTCCAATCTTTGAGAAACTTACGATCATAGCTGTAGAACTGAAAGGCTCTTTAGAAGTCACTGAGTCTGATTTATTTTTTTACAAGTGAGCACAACTGAGGCCCAGAGAGAGTTAAAGACTTGCCTAGGGTCCTACAACTGGTAAGCATCTGGGGTAAGTTTTGAACTGCAGGTTTTCCTGACATCCAGATGAACCTTTGGATGCTCATCTACAGATGACATGATGCTGGTTACATCAAGCCCCGGGACGCTGCATAGATTCTTAGAAGAAATCTGTTACCATTCAAAAAGTTTGGCCTGGCCTGAAAAGTGTCCATTATGATGTATATTTGTATGAAAAATGTATAGAGCTTGTCCATAAGTATTTATATCTGAAATAGACAGTACAAATGGATTAATTCTGCCCAATATTGAACAGGAGGAAAGTAGGCTCTTTTGCAATTAGGAAATTACAAAGACCCATTAATTATCCCCCAAGGTTTCCATGGAAACTAAGCTTCATTTAAAAAATTTTATTTTTATTTTTTTAGACTGTATCTCCCTATCTTCCCCAGGCTGGAAGTACAGCAGCCATCCATGAGCCCAATCCCACATCTGATGGCATGAGAGCTTTGACTGATCCATCTCTGAACTGGACCAATTTTCTTTTCTTTAAACAGCCCAGCCCCCCACTCTTGGGAGCTCACTGTATTGATGCTGGTGCAGATACCCAAATGGTTTAGCTCAGAACTCCTGAACTCAAGTAATTTGTTAGCCTCAGCTTCCCCTGTAGCAGGGATTGCAAATGTATACTACCATGCCTAGTTGCCCCAATATTGTAATGATGTTACTGTGTGACAGCAAGACATGGAATACAACCTTAGTTGTAAGTTGTAACTTAGTTGTAACAACTTAGTGTAAGTTACATCCTTAGTAAAGAACTAAGGATGAGTATCATTCAGAGAGCAAGGGAAAGGTGCATAGTCCCTGTGAGCAGGCTGTAATATTTAACTAAAGAGGAACTTTGTAAAAGAATAGCAAAAGATTTCATTAAGGAATAGAGTGATAGGAAGAAAAGGTGGGCTGATCACATGGTAAGGAGGAGGTATGGCAGGTGGATGGTCAGGGTACTTCATGAGCTCTATTATCAAGAGAAATCAGGGAAGATCTCTAACCTATTGGGTGAATTTATGGACAGAGATAAAAAAGTTAGGGGATTTATGATCTGAGTCACTGGCAAGAGCTCTAAAATGATGAAATTACATCTATTTGAATATTTTTTAAGGGATGTTTCATAATTATATTTATACAAGTTTTGAGTGAGTCTTGAAGGAATGCCTCCAGATACTTTATGCACTTTGAACAGGATTTCCCTTTCCATTATTTCCTCCTGAACTTTGTTATTGCTATATAGATATGCTGTTGAATTCAGTCGAATGGCTTATCTTCCAAACCTAAGATGAGAAGAAGGAGAAAGCAAAAAGACCATCCTAGTCTAATGGAGCAAAAACATTTAATTTCTTTTCTGTCTCTGCCAGTGATCAAAAGGGACCAGTCAGGAAGCCTGTTGCATTGTCATTTTGTTCAGACAGCAATTTAACGATAATGTGGCTTAAGGAATGTTGAATTCTAAGATGAGGCACTGCGTTGCTTCTTGGAGAATCCAGAGTTGATTTTCTATTTCAGTCACCGCATATGCTCTTCTAAGAGTATCTGACTGATATCATTATTCCATATTTATCGGCAAGACCTGGGCATGAGTTGATTAATGTGATGCATAAAGGCCTTTGTTGGAGGTATATAACTTCTCTTCACTTTTGATATCTATCTATCCCCGCTAAAAATGATTTATATTTACATTGCATATATTCTCTCTATACTTATATATGTATATATTATCACCTTCAATAGGATGCAAATTCCTTGAGGAAAGGGCCTTATTTAATTTGTCTTTGCATCTCCAACACCTGGCATACTGCCTGTAACATGATTTAACAAATGCTTGTTAACTGATCTTAAGATTGATGGGTCAAAGTCTCACCTCTTGGGTGGAGAAGTGCATTTTTCCTAATAAAAAGGAAGACAGTCCTTGCCCTCAAGGAGCTTATAATCTAATGGACAAAGATAACACACAAAAGGAGTGGGGGATGTATTGTGTGGGGGAGGACTGGGCACCAGAAAATACTTGGTGAAGGGTCATCTGGTTACTTGGAATTGAGACCAAGCAGAGCAACAGATGTGAAGTGGAGGTGCACCCTTAACCCTTAGCAGGGTGTCTGGCACATAGTAAGTGCTCAAAAAAATGTTTACTGGATTGGACTGGACCTCTTGGGTGGAGTAGCAGTGTGCCTAGAACCAATAATGAAGTCTACGTGTTGACATCACAGGCACTAGAGTCAAAAGCCATAAGCATGAGCTCAGGTTGTAACTCCTCATAAGTCTACAGCCTGTAGAGTTTCTCTGCTAAACTGGCCAATGGAGTTGAGATACTCCATTGACATAGTCAAAGATTCCAAACAATGTGCATATTTCAGTTTATCTTCCTGGCATGATATATTGCAATTAGCTCTTAACAAAAACATTTTGGGTTAGGCTGGATCAAAACCTTCTGCTCACAGCCTTGCAGTGCAGGTAGTTAGCAATTCTGCTTCCTTATCTCTGGGAGACCTCAGTGGACTTACCATGAGCAAGCTACTTAGACTGTGAAAACTGATGGAGGCTACTTTGGGTATATTCCGTATACCCTATAGATTTTGCTAGAATGTCAATGAATAAAAAATTCCATGTAATTTTTTCCCTGCTGACATTCAAGAAAAGTTTGTTTTACCTTCTTAAGGGGTAGAGCCTTCTTTGGCTTAGAACTTTTCAAGTAATTAGGAAGTTTTACTTTCTCTTTCCTTGGTTGTCCAGCAGCATTTTGTAGCAGTGACTGGGTTGGAATCTTCACGGGCATCCATGATGAATCAGAATCTATTGGAAAGAAGGTATTTTGAACGCTCTGAATTACTCTTTCCAGACATGGTCTTTATTCATTGCCTTTCAGTAGCTCAGTCAAGAGAAATAAACACACGTGTGTAAAAGGAGTTTAACCAACATTATCCACTAATCAACAAATATTTATTGATTCATTTCTAATGGTAAAACTCTTTTTGCTGAGAGCTGAAAAACATGTAAAGAAATGTAATGTAGTCATTCTAGTTGGAAAGATGATAAGAGAAAACTTGAAAAACTGAGTAAGTAAGGTGACTACATGTTTTGTGGGCAGAGATGTTTCCCAGACAACAGAATTTATTCAAAATTTGGGGCTTAGAGGGAAGAGGTGTCCCATAGTGGAGAGGAATGTTCTGAAGGGGTTTTGAGTCCCAAAGATTGAGGAATTCAGGAAGATGTGTCATTGAGATGAGAGAGCTCAGAAAAATAATATCTTTAATCAAGGGGAGGCTATTTGTCATTTGCTAAGTTTCCTTCCTTAACATGTTTAGATGTCCTTGGAACTTCATATAATACTTTACCATATGGAAAAATCTCTTTTTAGATCTGGCCAATGAAAACATACCTTTAAAAAACTGACTTTGTTTCAAAATCCCTCACAGACTCAACAGCCACAATATTGTCCCCAGTTTTCCAGACCATTAGAGGGACTGCAACATGCTGGTCTTAAAGAACAATTTTATGAGTGGGAGCTTCAGCTTGTAAAGTAACTGTGCTAAAGTAGTGGTGTGATGGTCCTTTCGCTCATTCTCTTTCCACTTTGGTTCTGACTCAGTTTAGTACTCTAGCTTTAGAGTCTGACTGTGGTCTCAGCTCTGGTTCTGGGATGTGGCTCATCTGCTAGATGCTAGAACCTGATTTGATTTTAGAACTCTTCAAGGGGTTGACCCAGAAGTTTGGTTCATGCTTGAGTTTGCCCTGGAATAAATACAAATCCCATGGAAAGACCTTCGAATGGATTTAGCTTTCCATGGTTCTTCCTGGCTTGGAGTAAACCAGGAAACTAGATGACCTTTAGTGAGTTCTGCTTAAGTTTAAGCATGGTGGTTTGTGCCTGCCTACTTGACTTATGTGTCTATGACCTTATTCCAAGGTTCAGACTACCCTGGAGCCTCAACTCCAATGTGAATTGAAATCATATCTGGAGAGAGATATTTTTTCTCCTTGAGGGGTCCTGGTAGTGAATTCTGTCAGAAATTGATACTACAGGACAGAAAGGGCCTACCCTCTAGTAGTTTTTATTAAAACAATATTCATGGAGGAGAACTTACTATTTAACTAATTTCAAAAGATTCTACACCATTTAAAGAAACATGCTAAGTGAGAAATTCTTCCTCCTCCTCTCTCTCCCTCTCTTCCCCCACCTCTCTCCCTCTCTCTGTCTCTCTCTCTTTCTCGTGTTTAATCAAGGAATAAAAGTAGTACTTAAATATTCTTTTAAATATTCAAATAGATATAATGACCAGATACCACTACTATTCCCTAAACTCTAACTCTGATAGCTTAAATGGTTGAAAGAGTAAATTAAACAGTGAAGATAACCAGATTTGCTAATTCATGCAGACAAAACAAAACGAAACATCTTTCCCCCTCAATTATATAGGTAATCTAGCAAAAGCAGATCTTTGACTTGATTGGATGTGACTGTATAGATACTGCCTGGCTCTCTAAGAGGTGTTGTTAACTATGGTAAGGAGATTATGATTGTATGCTGTAATTACAGAAAGTCAAAATATGAAGTCTTATCTTGCTAATTTGATATAACATGGCTTTGTGGGTTCATGAATACATTCTTATCTTTCATAGTATTAGCTCATTCCTTCTCTCTAGACTTAACGATCATCTCTACCACCATTGCTGCCCTATTATATCTTTAGCAGGTTTTGATTACTTCAAGTATTGTCTAAAATTGAAAGCCCTAAAGTAATTATGATACCAAGGAAGTATTTCAGAACACAGTCATAGGCTCAGATTACAATATCAGTGAACTATGGTTGTGTCTAACACTCCTATAAAGGAGCATTCCTTGATTGAAAATGAGTAAGTACAAAATCATCAGAAATATGTTTTTCTTCTAGGAGGTTTAAGACTATACACAAGATGGTTTAAATTCAGGAATTTCATAAAATAACTTTTTATGAGAGTTTTTGTATGATTCAGTAAAACTGTATTTATCAAGAAGCAAAATCAAAACCCATAACAGTTTATGAATTTTGCTGATGACATTGCTTATGACAAAATTGAGATTTATCAGGGAAAGGGAGAGGGACTACAGCTTGTGGTTTCAATGGCATAGGAAACTTGTAGATGAGGAAAACTCTACCAATTGAGGTCAGTACCTTTTCTACAATTTACAGTTTTAAAGGGTTGTCTAGAGCAATGTCCAGCTAAAAACAGATCCCTGTGGGTCACATATTGACTTAGAAAACCTCAAATCTACATTATCTATGTTGTATTGAAGGCAGCTAGGTGTTGCAGTGGATAGAGCCCTAGATCTGGAGTCTGGAGGACCAGAGTTCAAATCTCATTTCAGATGCTTACTAGCTGTGTGACTCTGGCAAATCACTTAACCCTTTTTGCCTCAGTTTCCTCATCTGCAAATGACCTTAAGAAAGAAATGGCAAACCACTCTATAATATTTGTCAAGAAAACCCAAAGTGGGGTCATGGTGAGTCTGAAATGACTCAACAAAATGTTGTACTGTATTTTTATTTGTTGCTTCAAACATTTCTCAATTACATTTTAATCTGGTTTGGGCCTCACTCCATTTGGACCCCACAGCTGCTTGAATGTGATATCACTGGCCTAAAAATCACTAAAAGGATAAGTGACTTTAACCCAGGTCTTTCCTGCTCAGAGGCTAGTTCTTTATCCACTCTACCAGGGATGGGAAACTTGTGACCTTGTGGCCCTCTAGATCCTCAAGTGCCTTTGACCGAATCCAAACTTCACAGAACAAATCTTTTATTAAGGGGATAGATCAGGCACCCAGGTGTCCTTTGGCAAAGATGTGCCTAAGCATGGGTTGTATATACCTGCCTATTTGTCTCACATGCTTATGGCCTTATCTGATGTTTGGACTACCATGAAGCCTTAACAGGAATTGAAATCACATTTGGAGAGAGATGCTTTTATCTGGACATTATTCTCCTTAAGGGGTCCTGGTAGTGAATTCTGTCAACAGAATCCTTTTTTAAGGGGATTTGTTCTGTGAAGTTTGAGCCACACTTGAGGACCTAAAGAGTCACACATGGCTTTCAGGCCAATGATTCCCCATCCTTGCACTACACCTATCCTCAAGACTCAATAACATTTCAAAAGTGGGGAGATATTACTTTAATATAAAAGACTCCAATCATCTATCTGTCTTGCTTTTTTTTCCCACCTGACTGTAAATCTTAGCAACTCCAAGCATTCAGCTTGAAGTTTTAGCTCAAAGTCTCTATATATGAAAAAAAAGCCCTACACCACCTAAAAAGAATGGCATAAAGAAAGGGCTGCTAGTTGGTACCACATTTACTTCTCATCTAACTCTGGGAGAAGGACAACAGTTGGAATGGTTTTTGCAAATCATAACAGAGTAGAAGAGGAATAAAGGGGGGACGTACAGGGGGAAGAGAAGGAAGAAAAACCCAGGGAAAGGGATGAAAGTAAAAAGTAGGGAAGTGTAAGGGAATTGCCAACCCCCAGCCTCTTGGACAGCATTCACTGGTCATGACTCAGGTAAACTGAGGGGAGACTGGTAAGGCATGAACAAGATGGCGCTGGGAGGAAGGGTTCCACCCCTGTTTTGCTCAAGGTTATTTACCCAGGCTTTCCAGAGAACAAAGAAGCCCAAAATTTTTTTCTTTCTTGGGGCTACGTGTCCACCCTGGGCAGTCCTGGCTTAAGGTAAATTACTTCCTTATAAGGGCAAACTAATTGGTGATAGGTTCACTTAGAGCACTGGTGTCAGAGAAGAGATAAAAGCACCGCTCGCTGCTTGAATAAAGTAGTTCTTACTATCTTGTCTCCCGCCTCAATCATTGCTTACAGCTAAACTCCACCGAGGCCTACTGGCCTCTGCTGGTCAGATAAGCCTGTGGGCCTGAGAGATCGGGCTCAGACTCCCGGGGTCCCTAACAACTGGCGCCCATCCGTGCAGCATGGAACAAATAAGAATAAGAATAGGAAATATGAACAGGGACAATTAATCAATAGGAGCCATCTCTTGGAGTATCAGTGTAGGGTCAAAAGCGTAAGACTCATAGCCCGGGTAAAGGCGTACCTCCGTTCCCCAGATGGTGCCCTGGCAAACGGGAGAACAAAACAACGAGGAGGACAGGATGACTGGGAGAGGGAAAACACTACAGTTTAAGTTCCATAGGTCCATTAGGCAGTGAGCTAGGTTCTTGGCACTATGGGGCCAACCACATCCTCAGAACAGCTAGGTAAGAAAACTTACACAGGTCTTATTTACAAGAAAGCAAAAAACCAAGGAGTCACTTTAAAGTTAAAAGTAATCAGGAAATTCTTGGAACTAGTGGAGGAAATTTGTCTTTGGGTAATTGAAAAGCCTCCAGTCTCCACACAGACCTGGCAAGTAGTAGGAGAGCAATTAACAGCATTTGCCTCTGAAAAACCTAAAGCTTTAGCACCTTCCACCTTCTTTTTAAAATGTGCATTCCAGGCAGAAGAAGGGGGCTGTGATAGACAAGCCAGGAGTTTGCTGCATCTACTCAAACTACTCCTTTTAGCTCCTCAGAAAACTCTAAAGATGCAGAAGTGGAGGAAATGATACAAAGATGTGAGGATGTAGGTTCTGTAACATTTGCTGCTCATGTAAAGGAAGAAGTTAAGCGGCAATATGGAAGTGAGACCAATAAAAAGGAAGGAAAAAGGTGCTTCCATTGTGGGAAAACAGGTCATTTCAAAAGAGATTGTAAGGTCAGAGCCAGGGAAGAAGCTGGCAGTAGACCAAAAACACGGTGTCCAAAATGTAAAAAGAAGGGACACAGGGCATCAGAGTGCCAAGGAATGGGCAGCCCCCCAGCCCAGGAAGAAAGGAGGGGATTTCACATTCAGGAGTCTCAGGAGTGGGGAGATTACCCAAACAAAGAGACTCAGTGTTTCAGACAAAAGTACCAGCAATTAGCCACGATGAGATCCACCTACAAGTGGTAGGATTGCATAGTGCAGAGAATTTCTGACAATTTTTTCTCAATTTTTGGATTTTTTTATTGTCTGTATATGTGTTTTGTCTTTACATGTTCTGTGTGCGTGTGTTTGTGAGTTACTACGGTCAGCTTCATTGCAGCTGGAATTTGGAATGTTATCTCTTTACCTCCCCCTCCTCCCTTCTCTCTGATAGCTGCAGCATCAAGGAGAAGTATAGGAGAGAGAAAGAGAGGAACTAATCTGATATTATTTTGTTTATATAATTGCTAAATGCAGTTTTAGATAAGAAATGCAAGGGAATAATATATGTGCAGTTTTAAAGGGGCTTTAATCAAAGCCCGCCAAGAGAACAACATAGATAAGAAGTTTAAGGAAAGCATAAAAGTTTTGGAAATTATTGGAAAGATTTTTGGAAACTTGGAATTATTGGAATTATTGGAAAGTTTTGGAAACTCTCTCTCTTTCTACTTTCTAATCCTGGCTAGATTGTGAAAGTGGAAAGAAAGACAAGAGGAGATCAGAGGCAGGCTGACTAGCATTTTCATTATCTCATGCCTCACCTAAAAGAAAAGTTTTTTGTATAATGAAAAATAACCAAAAGGTAGTTATTCTGGTCATATTTTAAGTGAAACATGTCACTCCTAATTGGATGTTTAAAACAGATCAGGATTTGTTATATTATTTGACACTAAGGCAAATTGGAAAAATGCATAAATCTTAAAGAGACACCTCAGCAGAGATAAAGTTTTTGAACTCTCCAGGAGAATGGAGAAGACTTGGCGCCAAGTCTCCCTCCCCTCAGCTGAGGAATTCAAAAACCCTCTCATTCAAAGAAGTTCTTAAGGAGTGGACACAGAAGTAAAATTTACTTGAGTAAAGGTTGGAACCATTAAGATTTTTTTTTGCTCTGTAGTCCCAACTCATCATTCAGCTGGGTCTACAGTGAATTGTAACTCTTATCATTCCAGATTAGATCAAGGGAAGAGAACTATCATTTTGAAGGTTTTCAATTAATTTTCTTTATAAAAGTTTAGTGACTGTTAACAACAGGACAAATTTTAAACAGTTTTAAATTTTCATTTTCAAGATAATGTATTAATAAATTAATATGTAATGGTCTATGAAGCAGAAAAGATCTTGCTCTTTTAATCTGAACTTGTAGTCATTCCTTGGCTTAAGCAAAAGTTAAATTTAGTGTTTGAACTTATTAACAACTTAATTTCTAAAAGTTTTTCTTCCAGAGTAAATGTAATCAGAGAAGGAGAAACTAGCCTGTGAAACAATGATCTACAGTGGTAAAGTTTAAGTTTGAAATCACCTATCTTAGATTCTACAAAGGTTACCACTTTAAATGACTTTCAGAAATTGATAGGAGAAATTCAGTGGTGTAGGCCACAACTGGGGATCACAACAGATTGAATGAAACCATTATATGATTTATTGAAAAGTCCTTATCAATTAAACTCACACAGAGAATGGACAGATGAAGCACTGGAATGTTTGAAATTAGTGCAGAAAAAGATTATGGAGTGCATTACTAGCAGGATAGTAGAATCACAGGATTTGGAAGTAACAATCTTATTCACTGAGAAAATACCCACTGGGGTTTTACATCAGAAACAAGGAATTATTGAGTGGGTACATTTGGCTCAGATAAAGAACAGAGCTTGTGTGCCTTATGCTGTGCTGGTAGCCCAAGTCATATGTAAGGCAGTGAAGAGAGTAAGGATGTTAATAGGACAGGAACCTCACACAATATATACTATGTATACAAGTCAACAGAGAACTGCATACAAGAGTTTCTGGAATGGCAGATATTAATTAATCAGAATTTTCAACACGGGTTCCTAATTCTTTTTGGGCAGCAATTTGCCACGTGGCCATGGTCTTGGGCTGAAAAATGCTCTTCCTCACCGGTAGAGGGAGTTAATGTTTTTACAGATGCAACAAAAAATTTTAGGGCATCTACAAATATTCCATCTAAAAAGGAGATGCATAAATTTAAAACAACATTTACTTCTACACAACAAAATGAATTATATGCAGTATTGAAAGCATTATTATATGTGAAAGAACCTTGCAATATCATCACAGATAGCACGTATACAGCACTATTGATACCTAGATTGGAGTCAGCCTATATTCCTGATAGGGCAGATAGTATTACACAGATTACTATGGAAATTCAACAGGCAATAAGGACCAGAACAACAATATTTTATATTACACACATTCGGTCGCATTCTAAATTACCTGGACCACTGACCGAGGGTAATGAGATGGCAGACAACGCACTTCAAATATTTCATTCTACTGAATTGGCAAGACAACCACATTCCAAATTACACTTGTCTGCACAGTCTTTAAGATGTCTTTATGGTATTTCAAGACAAGAAGCTAGATCTATAGTTAAGCAGTGTGTACAATGTGTTCCATTCTTACCCCCACCTTCTTGTCTCCCTGTAAACCCTGTGATGGTCCAAATTCTATATGGCAAATGGATGTTACTCATTATTCATCATTTGGAAGAACAAAATATATTCATGTTACTGTTGACACATTTTCAGGTTTTATAATGGCAACAGCCAGGTGTGGAGAAGCTGTTAAGGATGTGAGAGCACATCTCTTACATTGCTTCGCACATCATGGAGTACCAAAAAGCATTAAAACAGACAATGGTCCAGCTTATATTAGTAAAGTCATTGAACAATTCATGGCAGAATTTTCAATTTTACATGTCACTGGGATCCCCCATAATCCCACTGGTCAAGCTATAGTGGAACGAGCAAATTGCTCCCTGAAAACTTACTTGCAAAAACAAAAAGGGGGAGTTGGACCAGGAGTTGATGATAAATTACAATTAGCTGTTTATACTCTAAATTATTTAAAATTCAATAATGATGGCTTATCGGCTGCTATGAAATTTTTAACATTTCCTAATAAGGAGTCTGCAAAGACTGAATCAGCAATAACAAGTGCCCTGAAAGCAGCCAGTAAAGTAATGTGGCATGAGGAGAACAAAAACTGGTTTGGTCCTCATACAGTGTTAATGTGGGGAAAAGGGTATGTTTGTGTTTTAACAGATGATAATAAAGAAGTTTGGATTCCAGTGAAAAGGATAAGAGTGATAGAGGACAACTGCCAAGGTGAAGTGGTCACAAGGAGCGAGGAGGCGCTATTAGCGGCGAATGAAAAAACTTCTGGAGAAGCTTAATCAGCTAGGTCACGATGACTCCTCTCATTCTTCTTGTACTCATCATGACACTCAGCAACACTGCGTCCATCGACCCAGCATCGAAGGAACAACAGAGATGGGCGTTCGTCATGAATCCACCATGGTTAAGGGTGATGTCATGGAGTGAGACAATGCCTAATTTATCATCCAAGGCAATATTTCTTACATGTTTAAAGATGATGGACTAGACTATGATAATAATGGGACTCTCTTTCAGAGACACTTTAACTTTTCAGGACTAGTCACAGGTTTCCCACTTTGTCTACAGAAGGGTATTTCTGGGAATTGGAATGGGTTTGGTTTTAAATACACACAGGTGAATGGAACAGAAGGGTATCCTTGGTGTGCCACTATTGTGGACAGACAAGAGACATTGGATGAGAAAGATACATGACACACTTACAATCTATTCACATGGAGGATAAATGGGACAATAGTAGTTTGATCAAACAAGGACTTTGTGGGACCTGCTCGTGGGGTGAAATATAGGCCATTTTGTAACTTACAAAAGAAGAGAAATGTAACCCTTTGGCATCTGTATACAGTTTTTGCCATTCGAAAATTGTCACACACATGCTTGTCAGGAGACAGAATTGATTATGGGAAACTAAACAGAAATGTTATATTCACGTTACAATCTTACATATTTACATGAGGAAAAATATGCACCAAACTTTCCTAGACAAATGTACATCAATTATAAAGGGTCTCCTGAGGTTGGAAGACCTGTTCAGGCACTAGACAAAGTTATCTTAGCAATGGGAGGACAAACAGTGCAGGGAATGCCTGCTGCAGCATCACCAAAGAAAGCTAACAACATTACTTTAATGGGTGAGGTATGGCTAGGGAACCACACATATATTTCTATGGGACAGAGACAACAGATCTAAATTAGAGGCATATCGGAACATGACAGGAATTTTCAATTTTACATGCCAGAATTGTTCTGTGCAGGCATGTATTGGACCAAAGACCGTAGGGAAAGTGTTTATTTTAACAGGACCTCGATATGCTATGACAGTAATCAAGGCTAGTGGGTGGTATAGAACATCTAGTGATGAAGTTCTACGTATTATAGACAAGCATTTAACCCCTATAACTACTAGGGTATGTAGATGTGTTTCCTGTGTTGTGTTAGGAATCACTTTATTAGTAGAAGCTATTTTAGCATCCACTGCATTAGCTGTATCTATCTCTAATACACAAAATACTATAGTTCAAGCTTCTGAATTGCATGCTCTTATGAAAAATGTATCTGCAGGCTTTAAGCAACAAGCAAAAATAGATAATGAGTTTTATGAAGCTATTCATATACTCCAAAAGGTAACTGAATTCATTGGTGAAGAAGTGTCTATGTTACAGTTACAACACAAATTGCATTGTGATTATAGATATAGTGACTTTTGTTTGACTAAGAAATTGTATAATGAGTCACAAGTCCAATGGGAAGAAATTAGAGCTCAATTGCATGGGCTAATTCCAGATAATGTCACCTTGGAAATCCAGAGATTAATTGATTTGGCTGAAGAATTAGATGAGGAAGCAGATGCTGATTTTGCACCTGAAAAAAACGACTACAAAAATAACTCAGTTCCTTAGATAGTTTAAGCTCATGGGGTCATGTAAAGACCTGGTTTTCACCTTTACTGATAGGTTTCATAGTAGTATTGCCAATACTGCTGCTTGTGCCAATATGTATCAAATTTGCTTTGCGTAGTGTCCAGGACTCCCTGATATCCAGTAGGCAGAACATCACCATCCTGAGGGAAAGGTTGAGTCAAAAAAAAAAAGGGGGAATTGTAAGGGAATTGCCAACCCCCAGCCTCTTGGACAGCATTCACTGGTCATGACTCAGGTAAACTGAGGGGAGACTGGTAAGGCATGAACAAGATGGCGCTGGGAGGAAGGGTTCCACCCCTGTTTTGCTCAAGGCTATTTTCCCAGGCTTTCCAGAGAACAAAGAAGCCCAAAATGTTTTTCTTTCTTGGGGCTACGTGTCCACCCTGGGCAGTCCTGGCTTAAGGTAAATTACTTCCTTATAAGGGCAAACTAATTGGTGATAGGTTCACTTAGAGCACTGGTGTCAGAGAAGAGATAAAAGCACCGCTCAAAGCTGCTTGAATAAAGTAGTTCTTACTATCTTGTCTCCCGCCTCAATCATTGCTTACAGCTAAACTCCACCGAGGCCTACAGGCCCCTGCTGGTCAGATAAGTCTGCGGGCCTGAGAGATCAGGCTCGGACTCGTGGGGTCCCTAACAGGGAAGCTGTGGTAAGTTTGCTCCAAAGTGGCTTGTTTCTATTTAGATGTCAGTTAAATAGAAGGAAAGCCCCATTTTCTCCCTGGCTCACTGTTGTCTTCTGGCACTGATTTCAATATTCCATTTTGACCACATCACCAACTGCCTACTGGACAGCTCCATCTGGATATCCCACCAGCAACTCAAACTCAATATGTAAAAAACTGAATTTGTAATCTTTTTTGCCTAAACCCACTCTTCCAAATTTCCCAATTTTGGTTGTGGACATTGCCATCTTTCTAGTAATCCAGATTTACTGTCTCAGAATTATCTTCAACTTTTTACTTTCACTCCAATCCACCTGTCCCCAAATGTTTGTCAAGCACTGTTGATTTTAATCACTACAACATCTCTTTCGATTTTATTTGATTTTATCACTACAACATTCTCTATCTTTTTTTTTTTTTACCACAATTACACTAATTTAGATCCTTACGTGAGCTATTGTAGTAGCCAAGCTTTTGCTAGCTCATGCCTGGATTATTAAAATTGCTTCTCTTTGACACTAGATTCTTCTTTCTAATTTACAGTGAATTATCATATTCACTGTAAAATCAGTGAATTTACTATCAGATTAATCTTCCTAATATACTGTTTTCATGATGTCCATAAGTCTCATAATGGTGTCTCTTACTAAACTCCTCTCTATGTCATTCAAGGCCTTCCACAAACTGACTCTGCTATATTTATTCAACCTTTTCCTTCACTCATTCCCAAAATAAAACCTTTATTTCAGTCAGACTCATCTCTTTGTCCAAGGTCACACAGCTAGTGAGTGTCAAGTGTCTGAGGTGGGATTTGAACTCAGGTCCTCCTGACTCCTGCAGTGGTGCTCTATCCACTTTACCACCTAGCTTCCCTCTCCATGAGTGCTATTTTCTTATCCTCAACCAGATTTTAACTTCCTTAAAGGTCAAAGGACCCTATCTTAACCATTTCTTATATTTCTATTACTGTAATCATGCTCAAAACTGTCAGGTCCTGAATCATTCAGGGCAGTTGAAAAGATATAGTATCTATGTTATCCCCTCAGTTTAGAAGGACTCCACATCTATCAATATTCCAATTTATATTAGATACTAGAACTCTAACTCAGCTGCTTTCTGGGCCCCATGGTAGTTTCTTGATATAAATGGAAAAAAATCCTATAATAAATCCTATGCTTTAGGCTAAGCTAAAAAAAAAAAATCAATAGCACAAGTCCAGTATAGGGAACACAGAGAATAGTATGTGGAAAAAATATATTAAGGTGTCCAAATACTAAAAAGTTCAGTATTAATAAATTATATGACATTGTAGTGACATCTGCTGTGTCTCTTCTGTTTCTTGTAATATAATATAGGTATTAAAAATAAGGGCATTTGTTACAAGGAGAATTTTGAAGTCATTAGGAGAACTTTGTAATTTCTTTCTGTTAACTCTGGGCCCAGTTTTGGGACAGTCATCCATTTGCATGCAGCATCTTCCTGAGATATACATGAATATATCAGGGGATGGAGACACTCAAGCAGCCTTAAAAGCCAGATTCATAATTTCACATTCAATTACTTCTGTGGGAGCTCCTATAATGTTCTATAAGGTAGTGACTTTCAGTCTGAGAAACAAAGAATTAAAACAAATTGTTGTCATACCCATGTCAGATTTTGTAATGTAATCACTGTGGAACACATTGATCGACTCCTTGGTTTCTACTGAACTCTCTGATACCAGAAGACTCAGCAATTCAGGAGAATCTTGGATTGGTTCTTTAGATGATCGATGGTCTAGGAAAGAGCAATTATTAAAAATATAACATATTATACTATATTTATAAAAGATTAAACAGATAATAAACTAAAGATAATGAGTTGTCAATTTGTAATACAACAACTTTAAGGAATTTCCCAAGACATGTAGTTAAATATTTGTCCACAGTAAAGGTTGTCTATAAACCACATTATAAAGTAGAAGTATTTCTTTAGATTTTCTTCTTTTTCCAATGCTTCCCTCCCCCTCCTCCAGTAGTTGCCTATCTCTCAGCTACACTTTCCCCATCCCTCCAGGAACCCAATTCTATCACTTTTCTGCTGCCATTCTGTTTTCTGAAATATAATCCCAGAAAAGGGCTCTGAACTCATTCACAATAACATGTAAATGACTGAGGAAACAATGTATTACTTCTTTTAGGGGTATTTGAATTTTGACAAAACCATCAGCCAGAAAGATGAATCTGAAATTGGTTTTAGTGATAAGGAAAGTATTTGGGGGGATATAACACAATAGGTCTTGCTATATCCTCTAAACCACATCAAGTAAAGGTCTACCTATTCAGCCTACCCATACCATAGGCTGAGCTACCATTCATATAATACTTTTTCAGCTTTGCAAAGTGCTTTATAAACATTATCTCATTTGATTCTCATAGCAATCCTAGAAAGTGGGTGCTATTATCATCTCTATTCTACAGATGATGAAATTGAGGCATACAGAGGTTAAATGACTGCCCAAGTAGTTAAATATCTGAAGCTGGATTTTAATTCAGTTCCTCCTGATTCCAGGTCCCACTCTCTCTCTACTGTGCCACCTACGTTCTTTCTGTAGAGCTAGTTCAGCTCATAAGAGGAATGGCACAGACAATATATGGGGGTGGGATATTATTTAGGTTAGGTAACTCAACAGGAAAAGAATAACACTGAAATAATCACCTGGATCGACGTCAGATGTGCTTTGAGATGAATTTCTGCTTAGATCTTGCATTTTCTTTTGAAAAGGTGGAAGTTTTTTAGAAATAGCTTCCAGGTTACGACACTTAAAAGAAAAACCAAAAGGTGGATCTTAGCTGAAGTGAGCAGAACAAGGAGGACAATTTTTATGATACCCAACATTACTGTTGAGTGCAATGGTCAGCCATGACTCCAGAGGAATGAACCACGCTAGCCATCTTCTGACAGGGAGGCAATAGACTCAAGAAGTCAAACAGGACATAGTCAGTTTGGGAATTTGGTTTGCTTTACTAAGCCACATTAACCTCTAAGTTTCACTTTTATTTTTCATTGGGGTGGGAGGGAGAAGGAGAGAAAAATAAATTCTTCCTAATTGAAAAATATAAAATAAAGTGAAAATGAAATTTAAAAATAGATATGGCTTATTTGGTGATATTATGTGATTCCTTATCCCTTATACACAAAGTCCTGAAGAAGGAAGATAGGGAGTAACATATGGAGCTAAATAATTGAAAATTACTTAGGGCAATTTTCATTCTATATTCAAAAAAGCCCAAAGAAGACACACAAACTTATTGAAGAGATGCTTATGAGGGAGTCTTTCAAAGATTGATGATGATCACCCTCAGTTATGCTAATTACCCATAATTGCTTTCAAAAACAAAATGGCACGTCCTTTTCAGTTTTCACCTGGTGATTTTCACCTGGCTGGGTTATTTATAGTTCTCATGGGAGGCTTGGGTCTAGAAGAGAAACATCCTCTGGATAGGGCCTGCTTTCATGGGCATTAAAGAACTCAAAATATCATAGCTGCGAGGAAGAGGAAGTAGCAGAAGCAACCCTCAGGAAGGGTGCAGTCAGTACTTCCTTGATTTTTAGACCTATAAGGGATTTTGTTCCATTTTATTTTATGGATTTATTTTATAGATTTTGTTCCATTTTATTTATATAGATTTTATATTTTATTTTATTTTATAAATTTACTTAAACCAAATTATCACAGAAAGGTAGTGGTAGAATCAGTACAAAGACTAAGCTTTGCCCAATTCCTAGTCTAGTGGTATTTTCAATATACCACATTATGGGAAAATACTCATTTGGTAAAGGACTTTACAAAGGGAATGGTTGAAAGGATAAGTAGGGCACAGTGTGTGTGTGTGTGGAGAAGATAGAGATATATGATATTTTAGCAATAGACTTCCCACATTTGGGGGATAAAACATGGACAAAGTGATGGGGCAAATACTAGATTTGGAATCAGACGTGACTTTATTGCATAATGTATTCCCTGGAGAAGTCATTTGTGTCTCTGGATCTTAGTGTTCTCATTTGCAAAATGATAGGATTGGACTATATTGGACTTTCCTGGCTCTGAATCAATGATCCTATGGATCAGAATTTGCCTTTCCTGCATTGGCTTGCCAGAGTCCAGAAAGACAACCGATTCTGGGGACCATGGTTGATTGAGACCAGTGCAGATGTTGCATTAGCCAATGTCTAGAAAAGTTTTGCTTGAACCTTATTTATAACATTTATAAAACTAAGGTAGAAATTCTAAAACTACTAGACTGAAGTTAATTACCTGGGCCATAAATATCTTGCCAAATTCAGACTGGAAATATGGTGGTATTATGTGATTCCTTAACCCTACCAAACAATTTTGGGTTTCTTCAATGTCATGCCTGGTAAAAGAAAGGAGAATATGACCTTATCACATTTCCTGTAATTGCCCCAGAAAAGATACAGAATTATTAACAATGTAAATGACAAAGAGTAAGGATGTAATGTGTATTTGAATTAAACTGCATTGGTCTTTTTTTGTGTGGATGGTTGATCAAGCTTGTCCAAGACACGTTTAAGATCAATCATAATTTCCCCTTTTAGAAAGTGAACTCCTATATAGATTCAAAATAACTTAGATTTATGTAGTTAGTAAGTATTTATTAAGTACCTACTATGTGCCAGGCAGTGTGCCAAGCACTATAATATCTTAAGAGTTAAAAAATGCAACTATGAGAAACATGCATTGAGGAACTGCTATATGCAGGACACTATATTCTACTTTGTGGCAGCTATGAAGACCAAATATGACATAGTTCCTATCTTTATGGAGCTCATAACCCAGTTGAGGAATATGAGATACACATATGTGATAATTCAATCTGATATTTACATGTGATATAGATCATATGTGATATGATATTCCATGTTATATGTCCTATATACAAAAGATATGTAATATATACATATGTGATACAAAAAGATGCGTAAGAAATGTATTTGAAGTATGACCCAAGGACTTTGTCAGGTTCAGATTACGGAAGAATCTTTATTGATTAGGGATATTGAGGAAGGTTTAGGGAGAAGATAGTATTTGAGTTGGGCCTTGAAAGATGGTGAAGACTTAAATGAGCCAAGATGGTAGATTGGCCTGGGGGAGTTGGTTGTTGGTGGTTGTCAATCAAAGGCATTCAGGAAAAGGAAATAGCACCCTCAAGGCCAAGGAGGCAATACCAGACAGGTTCGGCTAGAGCACTGAGCACATGGAGAAAAACAATATGCAATATGCAATAAGGCTGGGAAGGTTGGATGGATGGTATCAGGTTGGAAAGCCTTGAATGTCAGGCTTAGGAGTTTGAAAGTTTTCTGATAGACAAGAATGAACCAGAAAGGACTCTAAGTAAAAAAAAATGCACGTCAGCAACATTTTTGATCTGGCAGGAAAACAAAGAATAGATTGGTGGGAAGAGAGAAAGTAATGGAAGGAAGAGTAGGAGGAAAGATACTGGAATGATCTTGGTAGATTATGAACTATTATAACAAAGAGAGTAGGAATAGGAAAAAGGGTTGAATTTCAAGAAAATCACAGGAGAAAGACAAAGATAGGTCTTTATAGCTGTTTAGATGTGGCAGAGGGGGAGGAAGACAGAAGAGTTGGTGATAAAAGCAAGGTTTCAGATGGAAGAGATAGGGTGCATGGTGCTACAACCAAGGGCATTAAGAAGGGGGGGTTAATTTGATTGGACTTCACAAAGTCCTGCTCTGAAACTTTCCTGAGGTATGGAAATAACCTTGACTTCTTAGTAAACTAAGCTAGAGTAAAGAACAATCTTGATCAGTTTTCATCACACTTTCCTTACTGTTTGTTGACTATTAAAAATCCTTCTGATTCAACAGAGCAAAATGATACTACAAAGCTTTTTTTTCAATAATGTCTCACATACATACATCAGAATTAATCCTTGAAAGACTGAACAACAGAAACAGCCTTGTTCTCTGACTATATCTGCTGATGTCCAATGTGTGAAAGTGTTGTATACTTGACAAAGGTGTTGGTCACTGTTGTGGAGGAGATGCAATGAAGGTAGTTTGACTTGACAAGATTCCTTATGAATAGGCAGGTCTATGGATATGGACAAACCTGTCTTACGCATGAAATGGTGATGGGTAAAAGTAGATTTAGCCCAAGTCTGTCCTAGAGTTTGGTAACTGTTAAGTATTTCAGAAAATCAGTAAACGTATGAGGAAAACTGATGTTATTCCACTCTGGGAGGAGAGGAAAAGATTATTTAATGAGGTCATCTATCTTGAATGGCTTTGCCTCATGAGAACCAACTGGTTCTTACTGTAATGAAGCAAGAATGTCTAGTGTTTTTCAAGGCCATGGGTAGGAATTTTGTAGTAATGGGGCCTTAAAAACAGGAATGCCCAAATATCATTGACCAACTGAATAGTCAATAAGCTTCAGCAGGTCATAATCAAGATAACATCTTGAGTACAACATTAGTGTAAAAATTTCAGCCCACATTTACTCTGCACTCAGTATCATCCAGGATGCTATGAGAAATATAGAGTTCCTGTTGTTAAGAAGTTTCAATCTAGTTTCAAAATAACTTTTGTGTTTGTGGAACACTTTTTGGGGAAGAGGACAACACAAAACTAATATTGTATTGATGAAAAATGGATGCTGGAATGTTGATATAAACACAGAGTTTACAAGGCTTTAATCTTGGTGAAGACAGGAACTCTATCTTATTTAAACTTTAGATTGCCTAAAGCCTTGTATAGCTTTCTGCAAACAGTAAGTGCTTAATAAATGTTTTCTGGGTAAACAATTAATAGCATAACCAGGTGATTATTAGAGCTTATAGGAATAAGGGGAGAAGTTTATTCCCTTTCTCAGCCTGAAATTTCTTTCCGCTACTGATTCAACAACATAAAACTAGGCTGTACACTTGGAATGCAATTCACAATCATTCTGGAAAATGGACATTGGAATTGCACGATAAGCATATGGAATGTTACAATCTACAATTGGAGAATGCCAAGTTTCGAATAGGAGAAGTCTAAGTATAAGGTGACTTTTATACTCCTAAAACATGGTGGGGAGACTGACTTAACACCTCTTTGAACTGATCATCATACCTGTTCTGTTCCAGTTTTTCTTTCCAGCGTTCTGAAGGTTTTGGACGGCTACATGAAGGGGAAGAAAGAAGTGAAGAAAATGAGGTGAAGGCACTGCTGGCATTTTTATGGAACTATCTAAAGTTTCTAAGAGGAAACTAGCCACCATTTCATGAAATGTTAATCAAATGAAGGAGAATAGACTTTGCAAATTCTGATCTAGGTCAGAACTTGGAACTTTTAGCATGGAATCTTGAGCTATAAAATTAACATTGTTTTCTATTTTTAATTTAAAAAATCATAAAATATTTGTAAGTGAGAAATAAGTTATAAATATTCTAATAATTATTATTGTAGCTGACACTGATATAGCACCTTTAAATTGATAAAGCATCTTAGAAATAGCATCTCATTTGAGCCATGCAACGACACTGTGATGTGGATACTACAGATATTACTAATAGCTAATCAGTAGTTGAGTCTCAGAGATATTAAGTGACTTGACCATATCACTCAGTGGATGTCAGAGGTAGGATTGGCATCCAGGTCTTTCTGACTCCAAAGTAGCATTCTACCCCCAATACCAATCCTGGGAGCTTTGACTCATGACTCAGGGTAATAAAAGTTTGGCCCTGAAACATCTTACCTCCACTTATCCCAGTTTATTCTGGCTGATATTTCTGGACTAGCCAATGCACGCTTGTACAATTCTGCCAGGTGTACTGCAACATTAAAGAAAGGGAGTTAAATTTCCACTTCACTTTACTATATAGAACAAAACCATTATTAACATCAACTGGCTCCCTGAAGTTTATTGATTTCCTGGAATTCTATGATGAAAAAAAGGGCAGTATTAAACTAACCCAGTTATCTTAGGAGTTTGTCTGAAAACCCAGTTAGTAATAGGAAATATTACAGGATTCTCCTTAAAAAAATCAAACCAATAAACAAAAAAACCTGACCTAGTGAAAAAGCCCAATAGTAGGGAACTTCATTCCAATTTTTATACAGTCATGAAGTGTGTGTTCATCCTTCGTTGCTGAAGAAGACTCTACCATTAGAGAAAAGATGATATGACTTGCACTTGACTTTGTTTTGAATGAGGGAGGGCTGTGCAGGTCACCAGTCTCACTTCTCCTCCATAGCCATCTGAATCCAGTGACCTGATATTCATTGGGATGACTGGAGACGACCCAGGATGAGGTAATTGGGGTTAAGTGACTTGACCAAGGCAACTTGCTAGTGAGTGTTAAGTGTCTGAAGTGAGATTTGAACTCAGGTCCTCCTGACTCCTGCACTAGTGCTCTATCCACTGTACCACCTAGCTGCCCCTATACAGTCATAGAGTTGAGCTGAAAGAGACCTCAGTGGTAAACTAGTCCAATCATCCTCTTTTTTTTTTTTTAAAGAGAAGGGAATAGAAGCCCAGAGAAAATAAATGATTTGGAAATACAGACAGCAAACATCATATTTGGGCTTTGAATTCAAACCTAGTGCTTTCTCTATTGTGCTAAATTGCTTCTTAGTCAGGAGAGTCTTGTTCTTGGTGTTAGAATTGCCAATAATAAATCTATGCTATTGTTCTCTGGAGAACTGGAGTGTTTCTGAGAGCCTTAGTCAGGGGTGGGAAATAAAAGGGTCACAAAGGATCCTTGAGTCTACTTTTCCTGTTGCGTACTCGGGTACAATCTATTCTCAGACAATTTCTGATGAAAGGTCTTCACTGCTACCCTGAAGATGGACATTTCTTGATTTTTTTCTCTTTCTTCTCACTCATATCCCATAACCAGTAATACACAGCAATGGTCCAGAGAGTTATGGGTGAAGTTTTTAAGAATACAGCCAGGAAATACAATCATCCAAGACAATTCCAAAGGACACATGATGGAAAAAGTCATCCACATCCAGAGAAAGAATTGATGGAGTCTGAATGAAGATCAAAGCAGAATATTTTCATTTTCTTTCTCTTTTTCGTGGTGTTTTTCCTTTTGGTCTGTTTCTTCTTTCACAATATGACTAATATGGAAACATGTTTTAAGTGATGGCACATATATAAACTATTTAAAATTCTTACTGTCTTAGGGAGAAAGGAGGTGAGAGAGAAAATTTGGAACTCACATTTTTTTAAGAATGATTAAAAATTATCTTTACATGTAATTGAAATACATAAAAAACTATTAAGAAAAAAAGAATACAGTCAGGGAGATCAAAAATATCCCCTTGTTCCTTCTTCATAGAAGATTCACCTTCTTATTTCTCAAGACACAATAGCACATCATTTTTATCAGTGGCCCCCATAGTCACTTGGACCAACTAAAGGTGATGTTTAATTCTTTTAAATTTGAACTTCTGTTAGTTACACATCTACAGCCTTGCTGCACATCCCCTACTCATGCAGTACATTAAAAAAAATCTAAGCTAGGATAGCTAGGTGATACAGTGGATAGAGTATTGGACCTAGAGCCAAAAAGACCTGAGTTCAAATTTGGCCACAGGTACTTAACTATCTGTGTGACCCTATGTGAGTCACTTAACCTTTTCTGCCTCAGTTTCCTCATTTATAAAATGTGCTGGAGAAGGAAATGGCAAACCACTTCAGCATCTTTTCCAAGAAAACCCCAAATGAGATCACACAGTATTGGATATGACAAAAATGACTGAACAAGTGAAGGACTCTTCATTTATCTTTATTAAATGTCATTTTTTCAGAGACTATTAGTATAAGTGTGGGACGCAGTGTAAGCAACAAATCATTGCAATGAATGAGTAAGAAGGGAGAAAATTAGCAAGAAATGACAGCCTTCAGGGTGGTGATCTTGAAATAGACTGAGAACAGGAATAAGAGATATTACAAAGGTATTACATTAGATATATAAAGTGTATGAGAGATATTACAAAACATAATTAGCAGGACTTGGTGACTGATTGTGTTATGGGGCTGAGGAAAAGTTCTACTTTAGGAAGGAACCTTTTAAAAATAAAATTCTAAATTAAGTACAGAGCAGGGAAGAAATACTGTACATGAAATCCCCCAATATTATTATTTTTCAGTGTAGTTTCCCCTTTGTGGCCAATCCCTAAGTTTAAACAAAAAACAATATGACATTTACCTTCAGTAAAGTGATCTTCTTTGGTTTTCTCCATTTTAGGGAAAGACTATAATGAAGATAGAATCATTTTAGTAAGATGATTGTTTTTAAAACAAAAATTCAGTCCAAATATTATTCTTTTTTTAAAAAGCAATTTATTATGTCAAAACTGATCTATAATGAAAAGAATCCTAAAATGAATTAACCTCATTCTAGAATTCATTCAGGACCCTTTTCACTTAGGTGTTACTTTCTCTTCAAAGATTCTTAAATATGGTTGTTATTTTTAAAGGTATTCATGAATATACTTATAAACATATATAAAAGTACATTATATGTTGCCTTCCTGACATATGCATATATACATATATATTGCCTATGCATATAAGTATACATTAAATATTGCCTTCCTAAGAATGAACAAAACCACAGCATCACAAGTTGGAAGGGAAACAGGAGATTAACTAGTTTAAACCATATATGAACAGGAAATCCTACTACTATAACTCCAACAAGTGATTATCCAAATATTGCCTGAATATATCTAATGCACAGAACTTATTACCATCCCACAATATACACCTTTACACAGTTCTAGTGATTAGGAAATGTTGTCTTGCATCAAGCTAAAATCAACATTTCTACAGCTGCTGCACATTACTCCTTATTCTATGCTGTGGCTAAAAAAAATAATGCCCCTTCCACATGACAGAAGCACCTTGGGCAGCTAGGTGGTGTGTAGTGGATAAAGAGCCAGCCCTGAAATCAGTAAGACTCATCTTCCTAAATTCGAATATGACCTCAGACACTTACTAGTTGTGTGACACTGGGCTAGTCACTTAGCCCAGTTTGCCTCAGTTTCCTCATCTGTTAAATGGACTAGAGAAGGAAATGGCAAACCATGTCAGTATCTTTGCCCAGAAAACCCCAAGTGGCATCACAAAAAGTTGAACCGGACTGAAACGGCTCAACAACAACCACATGACAACTCTAGCCCTGCTCTATATTTGAAAGCAGCTATCATACCTCCTATCTATCTAAATCTGTCCTCTAGACTAAACATCTGTATTTCTTTCTTGAATTCCTTCATTTTCCTGGTTGTCCTCTACTGGATATACTCCAGTTTATCAGTGTGCCTGGGAAGCTCAGAGCTGACCATGGGTCTCCGGATATGATATGACCAAGGCAGAGGCCAATGTGGTTAACTCCTTTGTTCTGGACACTAACCTAAGATTACATTAGCTTTTTTGGCAGCCGTGTACCACTGTTGACTCAATGAGCTAGCACCCCCTGAACTGTTTGCTTTTCAACTATTTTCTCCCATCCTATAACTGGCCTTCTTACTTTTTTTCATATACATAAAACTCCACCTTCTGGTGCCTTTACATTGGATGTTCTCCCAGGTCTAGAATCAAGAGGATTGGGTGGCTCAAATGAGATAACAGATGTAAAGCATTTTGCAAACTTTAAAGTGTTATATAAATTCTAGTTATTAAATATTACTATTATTGTTATTATGACTATTAGCCTCTAGGCAGTAGGTCTCCAGGCTGTTTATGACTTCATTTCCTGAACATTCTACTACATTCCTGCTGAGCTCAAGGAGAACAATACAGGGGTATGCTGGTAAACATTTAACATTGGGACTCTCTAGAAAAAAAAAGGATGCACAAAGTCTTTGAAATTTACTCCATATAATTAACATTTTCTTAAGTCTATACACTTGACAAAACATGTAAAGCCCCTATTTGTAGCAATTGTTTATTTCTAAGGTATACATGCTCACACTGAAAATAACGATCAGCTCTTGTGAGTCTGTATGAGTTGGCTCCAGTTCACCCCTACCTGGAGTGCTCTCAATCCTCATACCTACTAGTTTGCCTGACTTCCTTCAAGATTCAGCTGAGAGCTCACCTTCTTTAGGAGGCTTTTTACAGTCTTCCGTAGAGCTAGTGTCCTCCCTCTGGATTACCCCTCATCTATTCTGTGCACACCTTGTGTGTATGTAGTTGTTTGCCTGTTACCTCCCCATTTAGAATGGGAGCTCCTTGAGGTAGGGACCATGATTTTGTCTTTTGTTTGTCTTCCAGAGCTTCCCATGGGATCTGGCATATAGAAAGTACACAATAAATGCTTATTGACTAGCTAAGTTTTTAAAAACATGTATGTTTTATCCATTGTTTTATCCTGGAAAGATATAACTTGTTAGCTTACTTTCATTTGCATAATTGATAAACGTACTATCTGAGCTTTCTTTCAAGCTGATGATAAAAATATTGGGAATAAGGGTCTCTTTTCTCACTATTTCCCTAAATATCTATTCTTCTGAAGACAGTGAGAAGCATCGGGTTCAAAGGCTTTGCAACTGAAGAGAAAGTCCTAAAGAAAACCTGAAAGTTCCAATTGGATATTTGCAGATTATAGAAGTGAGAGACTTTAAGGAGAGGGGAGAGAATGCATTTAGAGTGGCATCATTATTACCAGGGAGGCTTCCATCTGACACATGAAACCTCAAGCAATGACTCTGCTTACAAAAAACTCATTCCCACTCACCATGACCAGCTTGAGCAGGTCTGCGGCATTGCCTCGTTCCTCCTCTGTCCTCGAATCCTTAACAGTCATTTCCTGTAACTCATCTTCCTTCTTTAGGATGTGATTTATGTAATCCTAGGTCAACAGGGACAACAAAATACAAGAAAAGGGGAATGAGTTTTCTCAATTATTAAACAAAGTAGATGCAGATACCAATACTTGGAGCTTTTAGGGATTTCAGGCCTGCTGTCTGTGGGAAGTACTAGAACAGGGATTCTTACCTAGTATCTATTGATCCCTTAGGGGAGAGATTTCAGAGGGTCTGTGAATTTGGATGGGAGAAATACATATGTTTTCATCTTCCCTAACATTTTCTCCGAAAATTATTTAGCATTTCCTTTAATTATTTAAAACATTATTCTCAGAAGTCATCCATAGATTTCACCAGACTGCCAAAGGCGTCCATGAAACAAAAAGGCAAAGAGTGTCTAAGCTATAGTTTTCTTTCTTGGTTTTAGTAATCAATTTTCATTTATTACAGGTTTTCATTTATTACAGGAAATAATATAATATGTCATTTATTCTATATGTATATATACATATACACATAGTGATTTATGGATATATCAATAGCTAGATAGCTATATCTAGATCTATCCATCCACCTAATTATATGTACATAATTGTTTGAATTCTAGTCTCCCATTAGAACTTTAGCTTCCTATGATCAGGAATTTTTACATAAGTCTACGTACAACTATGCAGTTGGAAGGAATTCTCACTTCTACCATTGCTTACCTAGAGACCCTTTATTCGAGTGAAGTGTTCTGGGCATGACTAACAGTCAGTATATTATGATGGTTGTAAAAATGATAGCAAAGCAAGTTTGCTTTCAACAAGATCCAGAGTGGGGTGACCAGAATGGTGAAAGCCCTTGAGATCATGCCATATAAGGATTGGAATGTTTAGCCTGGAGAAGTAAAGGTATAGAGAAGACAGCTACCTTCAAGTACCTAAAGCCTATCAATATGGAAGAGGGATTATACTGGTACTATTGATGTTCTTCAGTTGTTTAGTCATGTCCAACTCTTCATGACCCTATTTGGGGTTTTCTTGGCATAGATATTTGAGTGGGTCACCATTTTCTTCTCCAGATCATTTTATAGATGAGAAAACTGAGGTAAACAGTGTTAAGTGACTCACGTAGGGTCACACAGCTAAGAAGTGTCTGAGGCCAGATTTGAACTCAGAAAGAGGAGTTTTCCTAACTCCAGGCCTGGCACTGTCTCCAGTTTGCCACCTAGCTTCCCCCTATACTGCTTTTTCTTGGTCCCAAAGGGCAGAATTAAATTTTAAAGTGGTAATTTTTGGATTTACACAAGGAAAAACACTAATGATTAGAAGCACCTGACAGAGAAATGTTATATATATATATATATATATATATATATATATATATATATATATATATATATATATAATAAAATAGAATAGAAAGAAAAGCTGGAAGACTAGATCACTGCTGCCAAACAAAAATGGAGAGGCCACTAAATACATAAGTATCCCTGCAGGCTGCATATTGACTTAGTAAATTATATGTTTATTTCATCAGGTATTTCCCAATTATATTTTAATGTGGTTCAGGCTATACTTAGAGTGTGGTGGGCTGCATGTGGCCCAAGAGACATCTGTCTGACACCTCTGAACCATATGACTATTTGCAGGGAGAATCGCTTAGATATGAGTTAGATTATAGGGTCTGTGGGGTCCTTTTCAACGCTGAGATTCTGTGATTAGGAAGGTTATGATGGTCCTGAGAAGTAAAGAGCTGGTTAAAGAGGTGGGGGTGGGGTTTGGATTTTTGGACTACCAATTAGTATCTATGAAGAATAATGCTTTCTAGGTCAGTGAATGTTTAGGGTCTTGTAAGTATGATCAAAAGGTCTTTAAACTCTAAGGGAAAAGAGGAAATTTCCCACATTTATATGCAAGTGAGATACCATGGAAGGTAGTAGGTGCAACAAAGGAAGAAGAATAACCAAAGAGAGAAACAGGAATTGCAAGTGACTCTATTCTAAAGGAGAACTAGTACTAAAACTTATGGCCTCCAAATGACCACATGAACAAAGTGGGAACAACAGTCTATCTGATCTTCTATGTATCACTGAGACTCGGAAGCATTAGCATCATCAATCACAGGAACATTAGAGGGGGAGGTAATAATGGGGGAATGCCCCAGAAATGGGGGATAACGTATGCATAGGCATTTAGATAGAAGAGGGAAAATCATGTATGAGTGAAGAACACTGCTAGATAGATCTGATTGTAATGAATAAGGCTGTTAATGATCACACCATCTTCAAGTTTGCTATAGAAGATAAAAGGAAATCTGAGCATAGATATCTTCAATATTAAAAAGAAAAGATTTCAAAAAGTTCAGATAAATGATAGAGCCCTGTGACTAAGAAGTGTACAGGGGAAGCCTCGGTGTGAGAGAGGAAACTTTCAAACAGAAAATTCTGAAGACAGAAATACAAATTATGAAGAGAGGGAGCTATCTAAAGTGACCCATATGTCTATCCAAGGCATTTATCAAAAGGCTACAATTTTTAAAAAGATCTGTATAGAACATTAAAGGAAGGTAAAGTAAAAAAGGCGAGAACATATAAGAGTGACATGATTCTGTAAGAAGAGTGTTGGGACACTAAAGCTAAGAAGGTGACACGGCTGGTGATGGATGAGAGGGGCATCAAAAAGAGGGGGGGCAAGAAAAATTAAAGAAAGGGTAGGAGCACTATGTCAGGTAAATGATATGATAGAGAGAAGTTATATCTATCATCTCAACTTTTGTTTTATGTTTCAAGGAAAATTATTTTTTCAGACAGGGAAGGCTAGAACAAAAGTGGCGCAGAGGGAGTTGAAACCAAAGCAAAATGAGGTGGCGGTAAGACTGGACTTTTGAATCACACAAACAAGAACATAGGCAGGCACAAAGGTTCTCATTGATAATAAAGCTCATGGAGATACATGGAAAAGAGCATCCATGTGGATGACAAGGGGAATAGCCTCATTTCTATCTTTGTCTTTGTAATAGCCTCCTTTTTTTGAGACTGAGTCTCTCCATCTCTCCCAGGCTAGAAGTACGGGGTTCATTCATCAGTCTAATCTCCTTCTGATCAGCCAAGGAACTTTGACCTGCTCCATTTTCTTGACTTGGACCAGTTCACCCCAGTGGACCCTCTTTCCAAATGACTGACCATACCCACTTTGAACTTAGCATGGCTACCCAATTGGCTTAGCCCATTGTAGCTCAAGAGATTCTCCAGACTGCTTCCCCAGTAGCAGAGAATACAAACTTACACCACCACTCCAAGTGTAGCCTCGTAAGTGGTCTCCCTCTTCCAGTCTTTTCCTCTCTTTATTTTGTTCATTCAGGATACTGCCAAAATGATACTCCTGAAGCATGGTTCTAAGTAGGTCACTCCCTTGCTCAAGAAGCTGCAGCAGCACCTAACTGACTCTAGTTTAAAAAGCAAACTTCTCTGCTTGATATTTAAAAGTCCATCAAAATCCACCTACCTTTCTGTTTTCTTCACATTGTTACCTAGTATGCATTCTACATTCCAGTAAGATCATTCTACTTCTTGTTCTCCATATACAACATTCCATCTCCCATCTATTTGCCCAGGCTGTCTCCCATATCTAAAATACTCTCTCTCCTAACTTTTAACTCTTAGAATCCCTTTCTCCCTTCAAGGCTCATTTTGGTGCCACCTGATACATGAAACCTTTCTTAATTCCCCAAGTAAGTCTTTCCTTACCCCTCAAATTACTTTGTATGTATTTTGTATTTGTTTTTCAGTGTAGATATTGTATCCTCCTGGTAGAATATAATCTCCTGGAGGAGGGCAGGGACAATTTTGTTTTTGTCTTTGTATCACCAATACCTACCCTGGTGCCTTGTATATAGTAGGCACTAAATAAATACTTTTTGAATGAATGAAGAGAGAGTTCCTGGCTTCCCTTGATGAATTCCTGAATAAATTTTGTCCTAGGCTACTGAAAGAATTCCTGGGATTACTGAGCCACTGTTAGTGACCTATGAAAACTAATGGGAAGGAGAAAATTCTGGGAAGATGGCAGAATAGGTCAGAAAATTCCAAGCTCTCTAGACTTCCCCCCAAAACAAAAGTAAATAACACTGCAGGCAAACAAAGAATGGTAAAAATGAACAAGAGTTGGGGCAGAATAGCGGTCTTCCTGGGACAGTGGGAGACGATGAAAAGAAAAACAGCAGCAGGAGGTTTGGTTCCCTGTGAAGTGTAAGCACCTCTAGGCTAGCTCCAGTGAAACAGCCAGCAGCAAGCCCCGGGGCTAGCTAGCTTGGGAGACAGCCTCAGCCCCAGTCATAGGAGCTTTCACCTCTGGGACAGTGTGATTTGGGTGTCTGAGCAGGGGAAGATTGACTTTAAAAAGTCAAATGAGACTTTTTTTAAAAAGTCTTTTTTTTTTTAAACAACCAAAGGAAAATAAGATTATGAAAAAAAGTCAATCAACTGGAAAAGGAGATCTAGAATCTTAAGGAAGAAAATGACTCCTTGAAAATTAGAATTAGGTAAGGGGATGCCAGAGAAGGTATAAGAGATCCAGAAATAATACAACAAAATATAATGAATGAAAAAATAGAAGAAAATATGAAACATAAGAAAAAACAAATTATCCAGAGAACAGATGAAGAAAACATAATAACCAGACTACCTGAAAGCTACAATAAAAAAAAGAATCTTGATGTAATAATACAAGAAATAATTAAAGAAAATTATCCTGGAGTTTTAGAACAAGAGGGGAAAGTAGAAATAGAAAAAAATCCACTGATCACCATCTGAAAGAGATCCTATGAAGAAAATTTATAAGAATATCACAGTCAGGTATTATGAGCAACAAAAAAAAAGCAATATGGTAGAGCCACAGTTAGACTCACATAAGACCTAGCAGTGATGACACTAAAAGACCACAGGGCTTGGAACATTATATACCAAAGAGAAAAAGAATTGGGGTTATGGCCGAAAATAGCATACCCAACAAAGGTAAGCATAATTCGGAATGAAAAACAAAGGACATTCAATGAATTGCCAGACTTTCAGGATTTTGTTGCAAAAAAAAAAAAAAAAATCCCTGAACTTAACAGAAAATTTGATGTACAATAATCAAGAGAAATGTAAGAACACATCAAGCACTAATTACAAGAGACTCAATAAGGATAGTCTGTTTACTTTTTATACGAGGAAATGTAAAATCTAATGACTCATTATTATTAGTAATTGAGTATTTCAAAAGAATGATTGGGATAGAGCTGAGTATGATGCGATTCTATAAAGTAAAACTATTTAGGAAAAGGAAGAAAAGAGTAATTATCTTATACAAATGGGGTGCTAGAGAAAGAACTGACACAGAGGAATTAGAAGGGGAGGAGGGCTGATAATCCCACTGTCGTTAAAAAGCGAACAATACACACACGTGTATATGTGTGTATATAAATGTATAAAAGTCTTCTAAATTCAGAAAGAAATACAAAGCTAAGGGGTGTGAGGAAAGGATAAGAGATTTTTAGAGGGAACTTTTTTTGGGTATAGAAGGGTGTCTTGATTAATGGGAATGGGATAAAGAGGAAATAACATATATTTGAAAGGCTATAAAAGTCTTCTTAATTGAGATAGAAATGAGAGGGTAAAGGAAAAAGGTGTATGGTGGAGGATATAGGAAGGATCTTTGGAGGGAGTCAGTTAAATACCAGGAGGGCAAGGTAGCATGTAGAAAGAAGTCAAGTAGAGGAGTCAAGAGGGATAGGAAATGAGATACACATAAACATAAAATAAAGATCAAGAGTACAATTTATGAGGGAAAAAAAGCAGGGGTAGTAATCATGATCTCATACAAAATTAAACTAAAATAGGTGCATAAAAAGACAAAAATAGGGAAACTACACTTTATGTCAGCCATATTAATCAATATTATTTTAGACTATTTAAAATAACTAGACAGGATAAGGTTGGAATATTGCTGTGGTATAGGAAATGATGAGTTGGTACACTTGGTGAATTGGTGGAAAAATATGGAAAGACTTGGACTTATGAAGGAAGATGTTATTCACCCTCAGAGAAATAAACAGAGGACAAATGAATATAGTATAGTCTTACATAAATGCATATGAATGTAATCTATATATGAGTATGATAATTGATATCTAGGTATATGTATGTGTATGTTAGTGTGTAAGTATGTATGTATATATGTACATATTTATATGTTTGTGTGTATAGGTT
Organism: Bettongia penicillata ogilbyi; assembly: GCA_023548195.1. NCBI lineage: Eukaryota > Metazoa > Chordata > Mammalia > Diprotodontia > Potoroidae > Bettongia > Bettongia penicillata. Next base: position 423,670 of record JAJHZJ010000683.1, on the reverse strand, counting down.
TATGTGTGTGTATAAATAAATATATTTGTGCTTAATTGTAACCTTCTTGTGGGGAGGAAAGGGGAAAAAGGACAAAATAAAAAATGCACAGTGTGGAACAAAAAACTTAAGCAAAGAAAAGATGGACAGTTCTGAACACAATTTATTATACAGACTTTCTTGAAATGGAAATCTTTTGCTGTATATTTTCAATCCTTTCTTACATTCTGCTGTGCACATGGCAATGCTTTCTTTTTCTTATTTTGTATTTAAGTTCAAAAGAGTTAATAAAAAGCAAAAACAATGGAGAATAGGAGATGTATCACAAAAGTAAATGTTGCTTTGCTTTTAAAAAAAGGGAGGTATAATTTTCTAACTGTAGGGCCAGTGAGCTTGTCTTCAAAGACTGGCAAAATTCAGGAATATATTAGTGAAGTTATTATATGTGAACATTTATAAAGAAAGCAGCACAAAGAACAAAAGTGGAAAATGTTCAAAGTTGAAGAAGATGTGGAAATTTAGGCATTCTTATATGCTGTTGGTAGGGCTGTAAATTGGTCCAGTTATTCTGGAATACAATAAAAGTCGTTAATCTGCTCATATTCTTTGACCTAGAGATGACATTACTGGAAACATAGCTCAAGGGGATCACCAGTATAAATGTTTTATATGTTGTTCAGTCATTTCAGTCATGTCCAACTCTCCGTGATCCCATTTGGAGTTTTCTTGGAAAAGATAACGGAGTGGTTTGCCATTTCCTTCTCCAGTTTATTTTTCAGAAGAGGGAACTGAGGCAGAGTCAAGTGACTTGCCCAGAGTCACATAGCTATTAAATGTCTAAGGTCAGATTAGAACTCATTAAAATGAGTCTTCCTGACCCCAGGCCTGGCACTTTATCCACTGCACCATCTGCCAGTCCTATTCTCTATACCCCAGCATATATTCATAGCAGTACATTAGCAAAAAACTGGAAACAAAGCAGGAAGCTACTGAACAAATTATGGTTACATGAATATAATGGAGTATTATGTTATGGCGAAAAAATGACAAATATGAGGAGTCCAGAGAAAAGTGGCAAGATATAAATTGAGGCAGGGTGAAGCAAGCGGAATTAGGACAATAATATACACAAGTCAAACAATGTAAATGACAAGAATGGACACACAAAACTGAGTACTGACAAAGCCCAGATCTACCCCGTAAAATAGATGAAGCACCTTCCTTTCCTCCTTTTGAGAGATGAATTCATGGTTCCAATTACCTTAAGAGAAAATTGCAGCTTTAGTTTCAGCTCATTCTTAATGACCTCATGCTGAATGAATTGCCGGACCTGGAGCACTTTGGGGCACTTTCGAATTGGTGCAGGTAGGTAAGCCAAGTGCATGTTCCCTATGGATAGACCCTTCCAAATATGAGTTCCAAATGGGGGACCTGGAGTTTTTTTCTGTAAAAACAAAACCACCACCAATGTTAAAATAAAACAGTTTACTATATAGAATGTCTTATAGTTAAGAGTATTTTTTGATTCTGGGCTGTTCTAGCATCTTCTCCAGTACATTTTGTTTGTTCTTGAGACTGGATTTCCCTATCTCATCTCAGCTGGAAGTGGACTTGTCTCATTGTTGATTAGCATGAAGTCTTTGTAACCTTGCCTGGTTTGTACCTCCTTAGGCAATCCTTTCTCTCCTAGGGGCTTGCCATAGTGGTACCACACTTAATGTGGATATCGCATCAGCTTTAGTCCTAGTAGAGCTGAGAACTCTTGAGCTCAAGTGACCCACCAGATCCAACCTCCCCAGAAGCAGTGATTATAAGCATAGGCCACCATGACTTCCCTGGTACATTTCACTAAGACTTTTTTTTTGTAGTTTCAAATCCAGGTGCTTGAAGAATGGCAAAGCCAGTGGCATGCAGATGGTTTGCAGACAATACTGTGCCATGGAGAAGAGATCATTCGTTGTCCAGTATTCATTTAGGGCTAGAGAATTTTCCATTCCTCTCAGAATGAGTAGATTCTGTGGTAGTTTTGCACAGTACTTGGCATACAGTAGGTGCTTACTAAATATTAACTGAATTTATTTTATCAGCAGTCCTGAGACATAGGTTTGTGGATACATAATATATTTGCTTCCATATCCATCCTGCTCCAGAGATTTCTTGAGAAGCTGTGCCTCTTTGGAAGATCATGACCTATTCTGGACTCCCTGAGAGCTGTCCTTGTTTTAAGTAGGTCCCTGGAGAATATTCAGATTCCTAAGCAACTCTGGGATGGTCTCTGTTCTTTAGCGATCACTTGGAATACAAAAGACCACCTTAATACTGGCCTATAGTTGTAGGGCATCCTTCTAACTAAATTTATTTATGTAAGTTTCTTAGCCCTTTGCTTTAAACTGCCTGGTAGGACTCATGACATGTCATCACAGCACTGCTATGACTCAACAATTGTCATTTGGACATGTACCTAAGTTAGGTCGTTCCAATACTTCTTTGTTTTAGTAGAGTTTGCAGATACTGGGTAGAACCCTAGACTGAAAGCCAGGAGATGGGCATTCACTCTGGTCCTAGATCTGCCACTACTAACTAGCTGCATAACCTTAGGTAAATCATTCAGTATTTTGACAGTCAATTTGGTCAATTATAAATTAAGAGAGTTGAACTAGATAGTTCCAAAGATTCCTCCAGTTATAAATTTCCATGAGCTAACAAATAATACTCTCAAAACTGTTTCAGAGGAATTCACTTCCTCTTTATTCTCAGACACAGTTTATATATAGGGTCTGTAGTTATCCACTATAAACATTGTATGCCTATGGGCATATGAATAGAGGCTTTTCTGCAATATTATGACTAAGTAGGGCATTGCATCCAGTAGTGGTAGTGGGGGGCTCTTATTTTTAGTATCCATCCTACCTACCAGGGGTGGCTCTTATTTTTAGTATCCATCCTACCTACCAGGGGTGGCTCTTATTTTTAGTATCCATCCTACCTACCAGGGGTGGCTCTTATTTTTAGTATCCATCCTACCTACCAGGGGTGGCTTTTATTTTTAGTATCCATCCTACCTGGCATATGCCTCTTCTTTCCCAACAAGTCTGGGGATCCATATTTTCAATAGCCCAAGTAGGACAAATGACAACCAACAATAGATTTGTATCTGGAGGAATCTAAGAGTCTAAACCTTTCCCTCCCACCATGTTTTCCCTCATTTTAGATAAGGATATGGAGGCACACAGTGGTTAAATGACATCCTTAGGGTTGTTTCTACATTGGAATTTGAAAGTAGCTCTTTACTCCATTCCCCTATCCACTTGCCACACTGTGGGACAAAGGGTGTCCTTTTCTTTGATATTACCAACTCTCCAGGCTCATCCCAGTGAGTGGTGGGCTACTGATGAAGAGTCCTACCACCTAAAAAAAATTAGAGGCACTACTTGAAAAGCTCAGTTTTGAAAGCACTCAGAATGGTATCATAAGAGGCATCTTCTTTAACTCAAGTCAGTTTTCTTGAAGAAATAACAAGCATGTTTAGCAGAAATTTTCTTCTAATAAGTCGTGGAAATGATCCATTATGATTAGTGCCAATGATTAAGCATTTAATTCAGCTTCACTGCAAATTTGTTGCTTTTCTTGATGCATATTGGTTATAAATAAATACAAATGTTTTTAGAATAAAGAGCTAAATAAGCTGGAAGAGTCCTTAGAGATCATGTTAGTCCAACTTCTCATTTTACAGATTAGGAAACTGAAAGCCCCCCCCCCCCCCAAAGATGAAGTGATTTGTCTGAGGTCACACAGTCAGCTTTGGGCACAGCAACACTGGGAACCCAAGTGTCCTGGTCTCAGTTCAGGGTCCTTTCCACTATTTTAATTATATCCCCTGACTCTTAATCAAACACATCCCTTGATTACAATCAAATTAAAAACAAAACTTAGAATACATTAGTTACTTCAGGATGGCTCTTACAGAAGATTTAAATATAGAAACTATGGACATGAGAAAGCCCCAACAGTCAGACCCAGATTTATATTTCTTTCCCTCTAATCTTTTGCCTTTGAAGGATCAGGTTAGTACTTGAAGCTTCTCACTCAGAATGGTTTCTTTTATCTTTGGCAAAACTTTCTGAGGGATCTATGCCCTGTTTGAAAATGAATAAAAGTCTATTTTCTTCTATTATAGTCACAAACCTCAATTGGACATTTCCATATGATTTTAATGTGATTGCAAAGCTATCTATCACATACTGCATTTTATATATAGTAAATGAAAAGAAAAATAGGAGGCACAAAAGAATTGAAATTGTGTGCTATAATGAAAGGTTAAAGAATCCCTGAAGGAGGAACTAAACAGTATTTAAAGAGTGGTGATTAAAAAGAAAGGCAGGGCAGCAGATAGAGCACCAGACCTAAGTTCAAATCTAGCCTTAAACACTTACTAGTTGTGTGACCTTGGGCAAGTCACTTAACCCTGATTGCCTCCAACCTTTCCCCCTCCCCCGAAAGTGGTGATTCCATGTTAGGAAATATTATTGCCAAATAGGTTAGGATAGTCTTTATAATGCAAGATTATTCCAATTTAGGAAAACCATAACCACACCAACTGGAAGAAAGGTTACTGAGAATTGGATGCATTTATGGTATTTCAAAATAGTAAAGGGTACAACATTGAGCAAAGGAGATAAAGGTGATTTTAATTGGTCAGGATGAGTTTTCTACTATTTGATTATTTTAATTGGGGTGTGAGAGGCAGGGTGATATGGTGGAGAGTTGATAAGAAGACCAGAATTAAAATTTTGCTACTCTCCCATATCAGTTGTACAGGGTCAAGGTTTGAGGGAAACTGAGCTACTAGACTATGAGTTGGGGGTAGGAGTGGAAAGAAGGGACAGGGGAACCGCCAATACTTCACAAAGCTGCTTTTCAGTGCAACACCTTTGTACCTCAACTGCCGGGAACGTATTCCAGGGTCTTGACTGAAGATTGGTGGGAACAATAGTGTCTAATTCTTTCTTCGTAACCCATGGAGACATTTCATAGAAAGGGCGAAGAACTGTGATGCTCAGAGCACCTAGATCAAAGACAAAGTTTACAAGGCTCATTTCTGAATCCAGATTTCCTCTACAGAATTCAGTGGGGCATCCTTAGATCCATCTCTTTCCTTAGAACTCTGAGAAATCAGCTATCCTTGCCAAAACAAAGGAATTCAATATTAATTCAGAGTCCATGTAAGCCTTGAGAAGAAAGAGGTAATCATCAGAGGACAGACAGAAAACCACCTCCTTTAATTAGCAAGTAGAGTGAAATATCTTCTACAGTTGGCTGATTTATTTTTATCAGTAAACTGTGGTCTATGAGCTGAGAAGGCTGCTTTTAGGGACACTTCAGTTCCAAATCTGGTTCTGCCATTAATTGATTATAAGACCTCAGAGGAGTTATTTGTTACAGGGTTTAAAAAAAATTCTATTTTTTTATGCCATCTTCATTTCCAAGTAATAATAGCTAGTGTTTGTAAGATGTTGTTCAGTGATCACTGAATTTCTGAATCACTGAACAGTCCATGATTGTTATAATTTGTACATCAAAGCCTTTTTCCAAGTAGATTATACACTGTTACTTCTTACTAGCCATCAGCATGAACCTTGATGCCTTCTTAATATTTCATTTATTTATGTGTTTGAAAAATACATAGACTATTTTGCTTGTGGTCTCATTTCTTTTGTTATATTGTAAGTTGAATTTGAATATTGCTATGCTTTAAAAAATATTTTTCATTTATGAAAAATTTCATCAAAATATTTTCTTGCAAGTTTCTGTTATTTATAAGCATCACCTTGTCTTTTAATCATGTGCTATAAAGGCCAAAAAAAAGGGTTTTTTAATTTTTAAATCTTTTACTCTGCTTATACTACAGCCACATAGGAATTGGTAAAATTTCTTCCACAATGGAAAGTCTCCGTAAGACCCTGGGTCAGCCCAATTGTCAAGCCCTTATCCGAGACTTACAGACATGGTTAGTTGCTTTATTTTATAATTTTGGGCAGTGTCTACTGCCTTAAGCCCCAAGACTTCATATAACCCAGAAAAGTCCCCAATTTCTCCTCTTTGTGGCTCTGCTTCTGTCTGGATGGGACAGGGGAAACTAAGGTACAGTTATCCTAAGTTCACAAGACTAATCAATGACAGAGATGGAACCAGCATTCAGCATGGCCCTCATGAAGATACAGAGGCAAGAAGAGGTAAGAGGAGGGCAGGGATTATTTGATGAGTTCAGTTTGTTGAGAACATAAAACGAGGCAGGTAAAGGTAGGGTGGTGCTGGGCTGTGTGGAGGGTCTTGACTGCCAAGCCAAGGGATTCGTATTTAATCCTATAGGCAGTGAGCACCCATTGATGGTTTTGGAATGGCAGAACAACATAGTCAGGACTGTGAATGAGGCAGATTATTTTTGCAGCTTTATCAAGAGTGTCTGGGGAGTTAGGAGGCTATTATAGCCTAGGAAGATACACAGACACATGCACTCCAAAATATATTCCCCCAAAGATGCATGCCCAGATATAGAGATACAAACAGACTAGCGAGGCAACTAGGTGGACCAGCGGATAAAGTGCTAGGCCTGGAGTCAGGAAAACCTGAGTCCAAATCCTACCCCCAGGCGCTCACTAGCTATGTGACCCTGAAAGCCACTTAACCTCTCTTTGTCTCAGTTTTCTTGGCTGTAAAATAGGGACAATAATAGTACTAACAGGGCTAAGCAATATCAAATAATGATTTCAACATGGCAATAATAGTAGAATGCATATGTTACATTTAGAAATCTGGATGTTTTTTTTTTAGAGCCATGATATGAATATTGTTGTAAGAATCAAATGCGATAATATATATTATAATGGGATGCTATGATTATCATTATTATACACTTATTATATGTTCAAGGACATATCTGTCTTCTATTCTTTTTCTGGGAACTCCATCTCACAGAAGCTTGTGGAGAGTTCAGGAGATTTCAGGATATCTCCTTTGATAGGAGTCCAGGGAGCTCACAGTAGGATGAGATATGGACTCATGTCTGAGCAACAAAGTTAGTAAGAGAGACAAGAAAGAAATGGAAGCCAGGTATTGGATTTGTCCAGTTGTTGGACATGTTGATGTCCAATGTTAACCTGCTTAATATGCCAAGAAGCAAATCTGGTCTCCATATTACTCCTTCATTTTGATGGTGCCCATGCTGGGGAACGTAAGAATGCTCTCTCTGGCCACTCTGTGCCATGAATGCTCTTAGACTGCCATGACTATGTGAGGAAGTGAAAAACACCAAACACTGCTGTAGATATTCACCTAATATGCTGCTGTGAATGATGGTAAATGTCATTTTGTGTGTTGGGGGTGGAACCCCCAACAGGATGAGCCCAGTGTGGTTAGGAAAGCAGAGAAAACCTCACTCCCTAAGAGGCATGTGCATGGAGGTGGTAGCTTGGAAAATGAGAATTCAGAGTGTTTCCCTTGCTTGCTTGAATTACTTGTTATTTTCCCTGTTTTGTTTTAAGTAATTGATCTTTGCTTTACTTGGGCGTCATGCTGGCTTGGTCAGGAGAAAGTCAGTGAAAATGGGAATTTATCAATTGTAGACAGAGATAAACAATTACCCAAAGAGTACCACAGATTTAGAAATAGTAGGCAATAGGGGACTACATTAGGAGTGCTGCACAGGACACATATAAACACACATGCAAATACATGCTAATACACAGATATACACAAACTTTATGTGCTTGTGTTTCTGTGTGCTGTGGACTGTATTTAATACAATTTCCTATCCTTAGAATCTGTTGATATAATAAATTTTACTGGAATCCACTGATAATTTTTTTTTAAAATTTATTTATTTAACTTTTAACATTCATTTTTACAAAATTGTCTTTCCATGCAGGAATGTAAACAGTTCAACTTTAGTAAGTCCTTATGACTTCTCTTTGCTGTTTAGCTTTTCATGCTTCTTCTCATTCTTGTGTTTGAAAAGTCTTTTCATCAAGAATGCTTGAAAGTCCTCTATTTCACTGAAAGATCATTTTTACCCCTGAAGTATTATACTCAGTTTTGCTGGGTAGGTGATTCTTGGTTTGAGTCCTAGTTCCTTTGACTTCTGGAATATCCTATTCCACGCCCTTCAATCCCTTAATGTAGAAGCTGCTAGATCTTAAGTTATCCTGATTGTATTTCCACAATACTGGAATTGTTTCTTTCTAGCTGCTTGCAATATTTTCTCCTTGACCAGGGAACTCTGGAATTTGGCCACAATGTTCCTAGGAGTTTCTCTTTTTGGAGCTCTTTCAGGTGGTGATCAGTGGATTCCTTGAATACTTATTTTGCCCTCTGGTTCTAGAATATCAGGGCAGTTTTCCTTGATAATTTCATGAAAGATGATGTCTAGGCTCTTTTTGTGACTATGGTTTCCAGGTAGTCCCATAATTTTTAAATTGTCTCTCCTGAATCTATTTTCCAGGTCAGTTGTTTTTCCCATGAGATATTTCACATTCTCTTCCATTTTTTCATTCTTTTGGTTTTATTTTGTGATTTCTTGGTTTCTCATAAAGTCATTAGCCTCCATCTGTTCCATTCTAATTTTAAAAGAACTATTTTCTTCAGTGAGCTTTTGAACCTCCTTTTCCATTTGGCTAATTCTGTTTTTTAAAGCATTCTTCTCCTCATTGGGTTTTTGAACCTCTTTTGCCAATTGAGTTAGCCTATTTTTCAAGGTGTCATTTTCTTCAGCATGTTTTTGGGTCTCCTTTAGCAAGGTGTTGACCTGTTTTCACGCATTTCTTGCATCTCTCTCATTTCTCTTCTCAGTTTTTCTTCCACCTCTCTAACTTGATTTTCACACTCCTTTTTGAGCTCTTCCATGGCCTGAGCCCATTGAATATTTATTTTGGATGTTTGGGATACAGAAGCCTTGACTTCTATGTCTTTCCCTGATGGTAAACATTGTTCTTCCTCATCTGAAAGGATGGGAGGAGATATCTGTTCACCAAGAAAGTAACCTGCTAGGGTCTTATTTTTTTCCCCTTTTTTGGACATTTTCCCAACCAGTTACTTGACTTTTGGGTCCTTTGTCAAGAGCAGGATATACTCTGGGAATCTGTGAGATCTCAGTTCCTCCAAGGTGGCATGATCAAGCGTGTAGTGGTCTGGACGCAGAGAGGGATTTTTATGCCCAGAATTTTAGCAGTTACCTCTCCACAGCCACCTGGCCTCCAGTTCCACAAAGTCAGCACTAGGGCATGATTTTCAGATAAGTTGGATGGGCAGGGCTGCCATTCAGTGTGAGACAAAGACCAGTTCCCTAAGGGCCTCCACCCAGGGCTGAGATAAGACTCAGCTCTTCAGTGCCCCCAGGGGTTTTTACACTCCAACAATGGCGAGGTCTGTATGGATTGCTCTGCAGGCTCTGTAGCTGCTGCCTGCTGCCAGAGCTATGGGAAGCCTCTTTTCCCTTCCTGGCCAGCTTATAAAACCCCATCACTGACCTTTGGCACCTGCAGGCCGAGGGATCTGAGGACCCGCTACTGTGACTGGAGATTTCGCCCCTGAGGTGTCCTCCTCCTGGAGTCTCATTGTGACATGCCTCCCAGGCCAAGGCTGGGCTGGGCTCTGTGCTCAGCTTCACACTAAGCTCCATGCCCGGCACAACTGATGTTTCCATAGGCCTTTGAGGTTACCGTGGGCTGGAAATCTCCTCCACTCTGTTGTTCTCCCCTTCTGTTGCTCCACAATTTGTTGAGAGTCCCTCTCTACAGGTATTTTATAGGCTGTGGGGGGAGATCCTGCATAGGTGTATTTTTCTGGTCTGCATCTTGGCTCCACCCCCTTGATAATTTTTTAAAAAAGAAATGCCCATTTGAAAATTTTCATCAGCCACTTTTTGTTTCAAAATGGATGTCTATGGAGTCGGAAGACCTTAGTTTTAACCTTGCCTTTCCCACTCATAACTTGTGTGATGTCCAGCAAGTCACTTTATCTCTCTGGGCCTCAGTGTCTTTAGCTATAAGATGAAGGGGTTAGATGAGATGACTTCCAATGTTCCTCTGGCTCTAAAGCTCTAGGCTCTTACAACTCTAATCAAGCTTAGGGTATGTCTTTGTAGCCTAATTAGTGGATCAAATTTATCCAAGACAGTAGATAAGAATGAAGAAAAAGTTGTAAAGTTGGATTCTGACCTCCTAGGGATAGAGATGGGAAATGGAAGGATTAAAGGACATAGTGGGTGGGAGAGAAATAATGATAATAACAACACTACATATAACAACAACAGCAACAATAAGTTAGCATTTATATAATGTTTTTAGGTTTTTAAAGCACTTTACAAATATTATCTCATTTGATCCTTACAACAAGGGAGGAATGTACCATTATTACTATTAACGCTTTACAGAGGAAGAAACTGAGACAGAAAGTCCAAATGACTTGGCTAGAATCACACCTCTAGTGAGTCTCTGAGGCAAGATTCAAACTCAGCTTTCTGTTAAAGAGAGTTTGCTTGGGGCAGAGAAGCGATGGCAAGGATACTATTTGTTCTTACTGAGATTATAGAGTGCCCATCCACACCTACCTACTACATTTTCCACCCACTAAGCATAAATTTCAGGGCATATGCTTATCTGTACTCATGTACACGTCTGTCTTTGATCCCCAAAAAGTCTTTCCTACCTGGGTATTCTTGTACTGGCTCCTGCAGAACAGCAGTGGTTGATTCCCCATAAGCCAAAGATAGATACTCTTCTATGTCACTATTCCGGAGAAGTTCTGTTCCCGAGCCATCCGCATAGATAACAAAAAATCTATTGAAGGAAACATGATTCAGTTAGTTGAGGAATACAGTGAAAATATCTTTCAATTTTAAAAGCAAGATTTTTGGACTGTCTTTTTAAATATTACCTGGGGACATGTTCACCATAAGTTTGAAGAGTATTTTTTTCTACTTTATCAGGCAATAAGCTGTCATAATCTTCACTTTCCTCCTCCATGGTCTCCTCCTCCAAGCTCGCTTCAGGGATGACTGTTGATATGGTACCATCGACCATGACCTAAGAGTGAAGTAATTTATAGAGAGTGATGAACGATGTTAATTAAAAAAAGAATATGCTATCAAGATAAGGATTTCTGTTTGCTCAAATAGAGAGAGCAGATGATCTTTTTTATTCTGGGGAAGCCCTGGTTTTTATTTAGCTAAGGCATTTTTATTGGCAACCAATTTTCCTTGTCAAATTTCATTCATTCATGACAATGTTAAGTCAATAAGGTAGTTTGAGTATCTCCTGATCTGATTTGATTTGGGGAACAAATAAAGAGGTTGGATGAAATCTAGTTCCTCTTTATTCAAATAAAAGCTGTGACCCTGTTATAAAGGGTATGATTTCAGGGGCACTGGAAAGATTCTACAGTATCCCTCTCTTCCACATCATCTCATCCCCGTCTCACCCTCCCATTATTTTTCTACTACTTTCTCACTGATACTGGGACTTCTACTATTAGAGCTTTATTCCTTTTACCTAGAGAGTTGGGTCCTGGCATACAAGAAGTATTAAGGGACTGCTTGTTGAATGGAATTATTTAAGATGCAAATGCCCTGAAAGTGTTAAATTCAGATAGAAGCCTGCTGGCTACTATTGACTTAACATGACCTATGCTGTATTTTTATTTTGTTAAACATTTCTCAATTACATTTTAATCTGGTTCTGACTGTATTTCAGAATTGACACCTCTACTTTAAGCTCTCACTCACAACTTATCTGGGGTTTGGATAGGTGGTGAATAAGACTTTCTTTTTGTTTATACTTTTATAAACATTGAGCACAATGTTTGACATTTAGCAAATCCTTAGTAAATAAATACTTATTGACTGCTTAATTTAGCTTTGTTTAAGATCACACTTGTTGTTGAGTGATGTCTTACTCTTTGTGACCTCATTTGGGGTTTTCTTGGCAAAGATACTGGAGTGGTTTGCCATCCCCTTCTCCAGCTCATTTTACAGAAGAGGAAACAAAGGCAAACACGGTTAAATGACTTGCTCAGAATCACACAGCTAGTAAGTGTTTGAAGTTGGCTATGAACTCAGGTCTTCCTGACTCCAGGCTTGAAGCTCCATCTATTGCTTCACCTAACTGCCCTAAAGTCAGGATGGACTAAATCAGCATCAGAGTCATAGGATACAATGAAAGTGACACTGCTGTTAGCCAGGCAATATCCGGGGTATGATATGATAGAAAATAAATTCCTAGGCATAAAAATCATTCAATCATTTTTAGTGATTCAAAAAAATCATTATGTGAGTTGTGAAGAGTACAGGGCAAGGAAAAGGGAGGTACAGGTCAAGGAAAAGCAGGAATATCTGAGTCCTGCAACATTCTTCCTTCTCAACTCATCTCTGAACTCTCTGCTCCTTACAAATATGGCTGACCTCTCTTCTTTTTACTCCCTTCCATTGACTACTTAAGTCAAGCAAAAAAAAATGTGTTTTTTTCTCACATGCATGATGTGCCTTCTCCTACCTCTATTCACCCATCTATGTAAATGGCATTCTACCCATTCCTTCTGATCCGTTGACATAAAATTCATATCTCTGCTTTTTTTTTTACCTTTCTCTCTTTTTTCATTTGTCTGTTTGGTTTTACAAACTTTTTGCAATCTTAATTGGCCTCTGTGTCTACGATGAAGTTGTGTGTGTATATGTATGTATGTGGTATTTGGGAGTAAAATGAAATGGGTTAGTCTTCTAAAGTACTTAGTTTATAAGATTTGGGACCAAAATTATAGATCATCTAATCCAGCGCCTTCATTTGGGGACAGAGACTATTTACCTGAAAAACATTTCCTTCAGGATCTAGAACTTCACAGATTATGTCGGAAGTGTGCTTCATAATGTACCTGCTGGCTCTCAGTCTCTCACGCTTGCTGAAAGGCTGGTAGAGAGTATCACTGCTTGATTCATGGGAATAAATGGCTGAGCAATCCTTGTCAATGGAGAGGCAACCAGTGCTGGGGGGTAGCACCTAGTAGAAAGGCAGCAAGGGAAAAAAATCAACTTTATTACTCTTTAAATAACCTTTGAACACACTACTAGAACAAAATTGATTTAACTCACTAGCCATAAGCTTGTTAAGAGTAAACCATAAACAATATATTATTATGTATTATTCTGTGCAACAAATATCAAATACCTCTGGGGCTTGAGGTCCTCAAGTCTCCCCTCTCCAGTTCTAGCCTCTTTCTATTTCCCCAGGAGGGGAGGGGAAAGACACAGGGACAAACATAAATCCAGAGGACAAGTTCATTGACTTTACTTGTCACACCATTGATCTTGCCATCATTCACAAATGCACCATTTCCATGTTCATGAACTCTGAAATCTCCTCATCTGATCACAATATATTGTCATTCCACCTCTCCCCCTGCCCTCAATACCAAACACTATGCTTCAATCCTCACTGAGACTTGACACATTCAGTTTTTCCCAGGTGATCACACTTATACTAGCTATATTCTTTACCTTTCCTCATCTTGACCTCTTGGTGAACCAGTTTAACTCTACACAACTCTCTTGAATCCCTTGCCCCTTGATCATATTACTAATTGTGCCCTTCCAAGATCAAGTCTTGAATCACTAACACTAAGTAGTTCCTATGCCTGTGCTGCTGAACAAAGATGGCGAAAACCGTGCAACCATTCTGATTGGATACACTATAAATTTATGTTACACAAGCTCAACTGGGCTTTCATTGAAGCTGGGCAATTATTTTAGACCTCCTTAATTAATTTACTATCCCACTCACCACACTGGCTCTTGCAAACCTTTTCATACTTTCCATGAAACATAACTATGGCTCCCCTTCTAGCCATTCTCCCATCTGAGAAACTCATGTTTTACCGAAAAAAATTGAGGGCATTCACTGAGAGCTCCACCTCCTTTTTGTCCCAGGTGATCCAGATGATCCCTTCAGCTACTATTGGATGCTAGTGCCCTACAAATTACTTTATGTATTTATAAATTTGCTTATGTATTCATTTTCTCCAATACAGTAAATTTTGTGAGGACAAAGATTATTTCATTTTGCCTTTGTATCTCTAGCATCTAGTTATCTTCCTAGCACATAGTAATCACTTAATAAATGCTTGTGGATGGGTTGATAAAGAAAACATTTTCTAATAATTAGAATTACTAAAAAGTAGAATCAACTACCTTGGACAGTGGCCTCTGAGATCAATTGGGAGATCCTATAATCCCACCCACTATCCTTTCATTTTCTCCCTTTCCTTGAATTTGGTATTGCTTTTGATATTTGTGTGGTTTAATTAGTTGATGCTCTATCTGAATACAGACAGTTGATTCTTAAAGGATTTCTGTGTTGGTAACTGGTGAATTTTTGATGTTAAAAATAATCAATTTTTAAAAAATGTTGTTTAGTATTTACAATGCCCTGTGCCTTTCAGCTCTTTTATTGGAGAAAATATTATATACATACATACATACATACATACATATATGTGTGTGTGTGTGTGTGTGTGTGTGCGTAAGAGACTTCTGAGTAAGCCTTTGGCTTTTTACATTTCTTGATAATGAACTTGATTTTCTTTTTGACATTGTCATTCTACATCTACCATCTCACTAAAGTTAGAGCATGAAGGCTAATGTTGATTTGGTAGTCTTGTCCAATTCTTCATAGAATATCTTTGTCTCCTTTCACAACAACAAGAATTGGACAAGACTACCAAATTCACATATTGGCATATAAGCTGTAATTTTCTTCATGTTTGTCTGTTTGCTTCTGCTTGTTCACTGAAAACTCTTCAAAATGAGATGTCCAGGAGTCCTATGAAATGATATGTCTTGCTTTTGGAGGGAAGATGAAACCAACTCTTGCTTACTTTTAAAGAACTTGTGAACAATCTTTCCATTTAACTGTGGCTTCTTTTTTTCTGATTTCACTTAAAGCAAGAATATCAATATGATTCAATGCCTCCTGTAGCATATTCACCCACTGAGTAGCTAAGGATTCTACATTTTAAGCACTAGAAGTTAAATGAACATTTAGAGATACTTTAAAACTGGCATGATTCTTAGCATACTTTAGAAGAAAGCCAACAGGCACTGATTAAGAACTCTGTGTCTAGTAGACACTGTATTAAACACTAGGGATACAAAGAATTTTTTTAAACATCCCTACCTTGAAGGAATCTTAATGGTGGAGAACACATGTACCTAAATAGGCAGAAACAAAATGCTTTGTTTTCAGTGACTATCACTGTGGAAATGAAAGGAAACTCCATAGGACAGAGTGTGTCTTATACTTTCCTTTGTTTCATAGGTTGTTATTGACAAAAAATTCATCAGCAAGTGACCAACTTGCTGGTGATGGTCACTTTTTATACAAAACTGGTCTTCAAATAATGGAGCCATTCTCTGCTGCTTAGTAGAACCCACCAGTTTGTCTAGCTCTGGGGTAGGAAACCTACAACCTTGAGGTCACACATAGCCTTCTAGATTCTTGGGTGAGATCTTTTTACTGAGTCCAAGTTTTACAGAACAAATCCTTTGATTAAGGGAATTTGTTCTATGAAGTTTGGATTTAGTCAAAGGGACTAGGATTTGAATCCCAAGTTTATAATTTATAACCTGGGCAACCCTGGGAGAATCATTTCTTATCTCTGGGCTTCAGTTTCTTCGTTTGTAAAATAAGGACTAGGTGAACTCCAAGGTCCATTCCAGTTACATGTATTTTGTTTATACCTATTTAGGTACATGTGCTCTCCACCTTTAGGATGTAGGTTGCTTGAGGGCAGAGGTGTTTTTTTAAAAATTTCTTGGTATCCCTAATGCTTAGTGCAGTGTCTAGTAAGTTCTTAATCAATACTTGCTGACTGATTCATAAAACACTACATAAATGTGAGTCTTCACATATCTTAAAGGACAGTTAAGAAGAGTATCAGCAACAATGGTTTATTTTTACTGGTGTATTGTTACACATGGAAAAGAGTGCGAAAGGAACATCCGGAAGGCAAAGGATCACTGGGAAGCTTCACTCATACAATTAGAACTGTATCTACCTTTCACCTTGGCTTACCTGGTATGTCCCTTGTGGCTTTGCAATAATTGATGTCCCATCTCCGAAAGTGGCACAGCAGCTGCTGTCCTCACAGTTTGTAATAACAGAAGCATAGTTGGGGCTCTCTATTCGCATACACTTCACTTGCCTGGTGATGGACCATGAGGATTCATCTAAGGGCAAATAGAGGAAGTCGTGGTTGACATCTTTCTTCATTCTGCAGGGTTCTTTTGGAAAGCACATGACTGAAAGGTAGAGAGGAGATCTGGGAATACTGTTTGTGATGCCCTCTTTCACAATGCATGACTTTCTGGTGCCCTGGGCCTCAGGACTGGTCATTTCTTTTCTGCCAAGACTATTCTTAGCATTGGAAGCAAGATTTAATATGTTTAAGCAAATAAAAGAATGTGTGCTCAAACACATTTGTTTTCAGATTAAACACAAACCCCAAGATAAAAACAGAGCTGGTGTGTTCACTCATTGGACACATCAAATTGAACACAAATCCTAAGGTGAAAGCAAAGCTAGTATGCTCATCGCTTCTACCCAATGAGGGTAAGGACTTAATAAAAGAAAGGAGGGCAAGGAAAGTATGGTAGCCTATTGGGGACTGGAGGTCAAGGTCCAGTCTAGCTAATTACTAGCTGTGTGACTTAGAGCAAGTGACCACTTCTCTGAGCCTTGACTTTATTACTTGTACAGTGGAAGAGTTACACTGATCTTGTTGGTTCCTTATAGCTTTAGCAGCCTATAAATTTGTGTAGATCTAAATGAAAATTTAGAGAAGTTTAAGTCAGGGAACAGGTTTTGGTTTTCTGGATAGAAGCCACAGGAATAATGGGCTTTTGACATGGAATGGTGTGGCTCTCAAGCAGGTCTGAAAGAATGCATTTGCTTGGTGGCTTGCTAATATGATCAAGAAAACTTCGGATTGAGAATGAAGAGAATGGGGAGAAAAGTGCCCAAATTCAACGATTTAGTATCCTATAAAACAGTAAGATAGAGGAACAATAGTAGAATTTCCCAGTAATTCACAAGACATAATAGTGTGAGAAGAAGGGGCAAATACAGCGCTCATGATCTTAGATAGCTATACACCACGAATACTAAGAGTATGGAGAAATTATGGAGGCAAACTTGACAATTTAAGGCACGGTGGCAAAGATGGAAAGAGCCCTGGATTGGGAGACAGAACCGGTAGGACTGCCTGCAGGACTCTGGACAGCTCACTTAAACTCCTTTCACCACCTGTAAAATAAGGGAGATGGACCAGTGGATCTCTGAGTTTCCTTCCAGCTTTATGAGCCTATGATTTCCTAGGTATCACTGAGATTGTGGTTGAGATTGTGGTTGATGGGAGTAGGGGATTATTTCATAAATTGTATTTGTATTCCCAGAACCTTTTGGAGTAGCTTGTACAGAAGAGGTACTTTGTAAATATTTGTCAGTTGATTGATTGTTGAGTAGACTAACAGCAGTGTACATATATCTTATTCGAAAAGAACATTTTGGAGCACAGTATGGCAGAGAAGCACTGTGTACAGGGACATTTGCACCTCTTCATAATGATCAAAGAAAGGAAACTCAGAAGTCACACTGTGGTGAGAGTCTACTCTAGACCACCTGGCCAAGTGAGCAATATGGAGTGGTATGAACTGGCATGTGGCTTATTGGTATTAATGATTACAGGTTAACTGTAATCATAGTAGTGAACATAATGATGCTAATGTGTGCATCTGTGAGGATCAGAGCAAGTAAAAGTCTGATAATGTTCTGATGAAGCAGAAATGCAAGACACCATGTAGAGCCTTCATTGTCTATGGTGGTCAGTCGATGTAAACTTACTTGCTTCTTGGTCAGTTGAAGGCACAATAGTGTCTTCATAAATCTGATAGAAGGTTGTGATTCGAGTGCCATCAGCATGATCCACTATCCTTGTCCCATCAGTTTTTATCACAATAGTCACTTTGTCCTCTCGAGTTGTCATCACCTAGATGGAGAAGGCACAGTGGATGATCAACCTCTTGACCTTAGATCGCTCAATGACAATTAATGGCTCATTATGACCATAGTAAGATCTAGAATTTTTTAATGGTTGTAACTTATAAGTAAGTTGGTGCATAATATTTGTTCACAGGACTTTGGGCAAAGCTTGGAAAGAACTTTAATTTTCTTGGCTTTAGATGGGTAGGTTATCACAAACTGAAATTACACACAAGCTCCCACTTAAATCAGATGAGAAGAGGGAAGAAATTATGTGAGGGTCTGCCTATTTGCAGATTTTTAGATTTAAAAGGGACCTCAGTGATTTTGTGGTTCCAAACCAGATAGTCAGTAAACATTTATTAAGCACCTACTATGTGTACTAGCTGTTGTGGATTCAAAGAAATGCAAGAGGCAGTCCTGGAGCTCACAACTGAGTGAAAAGGATAACATGCAAACAACTATGTACAAACAAGTTATACTCACACATGTATACACATGCATGAATGTGTGTGTGTGTGTGTGTGTGTGATAAGTTGGAGATAATAGAATGAAAGCACTAGGACTAAGTGAGATTGGGAAAGGCTTCCTACAAAAAGTGAAATTTTTAGCAGGGATGTGAAGGAATACTGGGAAGCAAGGAAGAAGAGTTGAGTAGGAAGAGGATTGCAGACATGGGGGACAGTGGGTAATAATGGGAAAGCCTGGAGAAATGAAATGCCTTGTCAAAAGCTACAGAAGTAGTAAGAAACTAAGATCCTCAGACTCCAAGTACATCCCACTTACTAGTGCACCACACTTTTTGCGCAGGTTTTCCTGTCTTTTATCTATAAGTGTGTGCACAATCCATGTGCTGATGGTGAGGGGAATCATCTTTGCAGATGTTTTTGTACATTGTGTGTGTGTATGTGTATGTGTGTGTGTGTGTGTGTGTGTTTCCACTGCAGAGTGGGATTCTCTGCCTGCCGCAGTAATCAAGCCAGGATTGGGCAAAGCAGAATATGTTTAGGGCACCTTCACCAAGAGGTGAGCAGTGTACTCCGTAAAAGGCTGCCCAGACACCCAGGGGGCTGCCAAATACCACTGCTTATTTTGGTCCTCTTTGAGAATGAAGGACAACAAACAACCATCCAACCATCCTGTCTATTACAATTTTTGTGTTTTGCTATCACACCTTCTACTACCTCATTTCTGGTGACTCTCCTCTCTTTTGGAGGGAGGGCAGACCTGTGATTTTTATCGGTATGCAAATCCTCTCCCCAGTAGAGATCAGCTCCATGTCTGTGCCTCATGGTCTTAAGAGAGTTTCCTGGGGTCAGGAAGAGCCTAGGCTTCTGGTTTTTATGATGCTCTATTATATTGTGTTGGCATAGCAGTACATTTCTGAAGAAAGTAGAGCAAGTGAATTGGGGGAGACTTTGTTATAGTTGGTAGAATAGCTCCAGGGACTCTGATTACGTAGGGAACTTGTGTTTCTGTGTTTGGGAACTACAGTGTTGAAAGTACATGTCCTTGAGGAATAAAAAAAGTCTTCACATTGGGTAATACTGTGCTGTGATATAAGTTTCCTCAAGTCCTAGGTACTGAATAAACCAAAGGGCTAGTGAAGAATGATTTTGTTATAAGGTCAGAACAGCTACATTTTTGATGATGTCATAAGAGCCTATCCTTGGCCTTCTTCTCTTCTTCCTCTGTATTATGTCACTTGGTAATCTCAGTAGCTCTCATGGATATCATAAGATTTTAATTTATTTAGTTATTTTTAGTTTTCAACATTCATTTCCACAAGATTTTGAGTTCCAAATTTTCTCCCCATCTCTCCCCTCCATCCACCTCCAAGACAGCATGCATTCTGATCACTCCTTCCCCTCAATCAGCCCTCCTTTCTATCACACCCCTCCCTTCTCTTATCCCTATCCCCTCTATTTTCTTGGAGGACAAGATAGATTTCTATACCCCATTGCCTGTATATCTTATTTCCCAGTTATATGTAAAAAGAATGTTTAACATTCATTTTAAAAATTTTGAATTCCAACTTCTCTTCCTTCTTCCCTCCCCATCCATCTCCACTGAGAAGGCAAGCAATTTGATGTATATTATACATGTGTAATTATGCAAAAGACTTCCATAAAAGTCATACTGTGAAAGACTAACTATTTTGTCCTTCATCCTATCCTGCCCCCCATTTATTCTATTCTTTCTTTTGACCCTATTCCTCCTCAAGAGTATTTACTTCTAATTATGCCCTCCTCTCATTTGCTCTCCTTTCTATCATTCCATCACCCCCACTTGTCCCCTTCTCCCCTACTTTCCTATAGTGTAAGATAGATTCTCATAGCAAATTGAGTGTGCTTGTTATTCCCTCCTTAAGCCAAATGTGATGAGAGTAAGGTTCACTTTTTCCCTCTAACCTCCCCTCTCTTCCCTTCTATTGAAAAAACTTTTTCTTGCTTCTTTTATGTGAGAGATAATTTGCCCCATTCTATTTTTCCCTTTCTCTTCCCAATATATTCCTCTCTCAGTCCTTAATTTTATTTTTTAGATATCATCCCTTCCTATTTAACTCATCCTATGCCCTCTGTCTATATGCATATAATCCTTCCAACTATCCTAGTACTGAGAAAAGTCTCAAGAGTTACAAGTATTATCTTCTCAAGTAGAAATATAAACAGTTCAAATTTAGTAAGTCCTTTATGATTTCTCTTTCCTGTTTACCTTTTCATGCTTCTCTTGATTCTTATGTTTGAAAGTCAAATTTTCTATTCAGCTCTGGTCTTTTCATCAAGAATGCTTGAGAGACCTCTATTTCATTGAATGACCATTTTTTTCCCTGAAGTATTATACTCAGTTTTCTGGGTAAGTGATTCTTGGTTTTAATCCTAGTTCCTTTAATTTCTGGAATATCATATTTTAAGCCCTATGATCCCTTAATGTAGAAGCTGTTAGATCTTGTGCTATCCTAATTATATTTCCACAATACTTGAATTGTTTATTTCTGGCTGTTTACAATATTTTTTTCCTTGACATGGGACTCTGGATTTTGGCTCCAATATTCCTAGGAGTTTTCTTTTTGGGACCTCTTTCAGGAGATGATCAATAGATTCTTTCAATATTTATCTTACCCTCTGGTTCTATACTATCAGGATAGTTTTCCTGGATAATTTCTTGAAAGGTGATATCTAGGATCTTTTTTTGATCATGTCTTTCAGGTAGTCCCATTATTTTTAAATGTCCTCTCCTGGATCTATTTTCCAGATTAGTTATTTTTTCCAATGAGATATTCTCATTTTCTTCTATTTTTTCATTCCTTTGGTTCTGTTTTATAACTTCTTGATTTTTCATAAAGCCATTAGCTTCTATCTGCTCCATTCTAATCTTTAAGGAATTATTTTCTTCAGTGAGCTTTTGGACCTCCTTTTCCATCTGACCATTTCTACTTTTTAGGGCATTCTTCTCTTCGTTGGTTTTTTGGATCTCTTTTGTCATTTGGGTTAATCTATTTTTTACAGTGCTATTTTCTTCAGCATTTTTTTGGGTCTGCTTTAGCTAGCAGTTGACTTGTTTTTCATAATTTTCTTGTATCACTCTCATTTCTCTTCCCAATTTTTGCTCTACTTCTCTTACCTTATTTTCAAAATCCTTTTTGAGGTCTTCCATGGCCTGAGAACAATTCATATTTTTCTTGGAGGCTTTGGATAGAGGAGCTTTGAGTTTATTGTCTTCTGTTTGAGTGTTTTTGTCTTCCTTGTCACCATTGTAAGATTCTATAGTCTGATTCTTTTATTTTTTTGATTTTTGCTCATTTTCCCCAGCCATTTACTTGACTTTTGAACTCTTTGTCAAGGTAGATATCTACTTCCAGTGGGGATGGGTAGGTGTACTGTCAGACACTGGATTCTCCCACAATCTGTGAGCCTAGAGCTCCAGAAATAGTCACTGTCTCTGCTGCTGCGGGTTCCTCTGTCCTCTTCCCACTCTGTTGCCCTGGAGCTGGACCAGTCCATTCTCCCACACTGGTCCCACAGGCTTTTTCCACTAACTTTCCAATTTGTCTTCATTGTTTTGGGGTCCTGAAGTCTGGAAACTCCCACAGGTGTGAGAGATTCAGTCTCTCCAAGGCCTGCTCAGGCCCTTTCTGTTTCAGCACAACCCATGCTGGACTGTGCCCTGCCCCCTGAGAGGTATGTAGACATGTCCTAGTGCCCTTCCAGGACGTCTTGGGTTGGAGATTTGCTTCACTTTGTCATTCTGTGG
The DNA here is from genome assembly GCA_023548195.1 of Bettongia penicillata ogilbyi. Classification (NCBI taxonomy): domain Eukaryota; kingdom Metazoa; phylum Chordata; class Mammalia; order Diprotodontia; family Potoroidae; genus Bettongia; species Bettongia penicillata. The sequence continues at coordinate 401,360 of JAJHZJ010000683.1, read as the reverse complement.
GTTCTGCAGCTCTAGAATTTTGTTTAGAGCTATTTTTACAGGTATTTGATTGGGCTGGGGGGCAGTGCTCTACAAAGTGTGTGCTGTCTTTCCCATATAAGATTCTTAGATGTATTTGTCCAGCCTTAAACTCTCTCCTGACCTTCAGTCTCACAGCCCCCATCAGCATAGTCTTGGATTTGGTGTTGAGAATATTTGAGTTCAAATCTGACCTCGGATGCCTAGTAGCTCTGTGACCCTGGGCAAGTCACTTAACCTACATCTGTCTCAATTTCTTCATCTATAAAATGGGAATAATAATAGCATCTACCATCCAGGGTTGTTGTGAGAATCAAGCAACATATTTGTAAAGTGCTATGCAAATGCTATTGGAATTCTAGCTGTTGATATCATCATGTTCATCATCATCATCATCATCTTCTTTGTCATCATCATCATCCGTCATCCATCATCCATCATCCATCATCCATCCATATTATTAAACTCAACACTCATTATCTTTCCCTTAAAACCTTCCCCACATCCTGACTTCCTTATTGGTGTTAATGGTATCACCTTCCTCTCAGTCACCCAGGCTTGAAATCTGGGTTGTCCTCTACTTTTCACTCTCCCTCACTCCACATATACAATCTAAGGCTAAGTTCTGTCTTCTCTCTTTTTGCAAGATCTCTCATATATGTCCCATTTTTTCCTCTGATTCGGTCACCACCCTGGTTCAGGCCTTTGTCATCTCATACCTGAACTATTGAAATAACTTACTGGTTGGTCTCTCTCACCAAGTCTCTCCATGCTCCAATCTACCCTCACTCGGCTACCCAAGCAATCTTCCTGAAGTGTGCATCTGACCCCATTTAATCAGTTCCAGTAGTCTCCTATCACATCTAAGAGCAAGTAGAAAAATCCTCTTTTTGGCTTCTAAAGGCCTTCATAATCCGCTCCCTTTCTCCTTTTCCATTCCTCTTATGCTTTTCTCTCTTATAAGTACTCTATGGTCCAGTGACACTGGCCTTTTTGCTATTCTTTTGCACAATACTCCTGAATAGCTCCTAAATCTCTGTGTTTTCACTGACTAGTCTCCATTCCTGGAGTGCTCTCTGTCTCCACCTCCTGGCTGCCCTGACTTTCTTCAAGATTCAACTCTAATTTGGTTTTCTTATTTCTCCCTCTTTGGCTAAGATTACTTCCAATTTACCCTGTACACATCTTATAGATACATATTTATACACCTCATATACATATTGTATGTATGTATATACATCTTGTATGTATCTTGTTTCTATGTGTATATACATACCCTATATGCATCTCAAATGTGTGTGTATGCCTATATATACACACACTCCATATGCCATCTCATTTGTGTGTGTATATATATATATATCTCATATGTATGTATATATATATATACACGCACTCTGCATCTTGCATGTAAGTGTATATATATATATACACATACCCCATATACATCTCATACGCATGTATATACACACCCATATATACTTTATATGTATGTATATACACAAAGCATATACATCTTGTATGTATGTATGTATACATAGACCTTAAATACATTTTGTATGTACATACATACTCTATATATATCATCTTGTTTGCATGTTATCTCTTCCACTAGAATGTGCACTCCTTGAGACCAGGCATGGTTTTTGCTTTCCTCTGTATCTCCAATGTTTAGCATGGTGCCTAGGGGGTTAATCATTTCTCATTGAATTGACTGTGTAATGCCTCTTTTTAGTCTTGTGCCATTCTCTTTGCCTTGCCCATGTTGGAGGCAGTCAGGACCTGGCACTGAATGCTAATGGAACCCTAGCAAGCTTAGAGATTTCATAGAAGAATGCGAAGCAATCAAATAATGTATGGTACCGTTCCATCAACAGGATCTGTAGCCTGAAAGGACAAATATGGTGTCAGGTCTGGTAGCCTTTCTAATCCTTTGGTGCCAATTCGAATTCCTGAAGGTGTGGTAGTAAACCAAGTGCCCACTTGGATTTCCCCAGTTCCTGAGAGTTGATAAGGTGTTTGGTCATGGGAGTCACCCTTTTGTAATAAAAGAGATGTATTTTTGTGACCCTTTCCTGTAGAAACATGAACAAATATAATAATATCAATGTGGCATCTATTTCTTGATAAATTATAACATAATAATAATAACAATAGCATTTATATAGCACATTAATGGTTGTGAAATACTTTACAAAATTTATTTCATTTTATCTTTATAACAATTCTGGGAGTTAGTGATATTATTAATTCAACAGCTGACCTGAGGGAAACTCAGATTGCTTCCCTCAGTGATAGATCTCAGTGGGTAGGTGAAATAGATGATACATACTAAATACTCAGCAAATGTTGATTGATTAGTTATAGAAACACAGATTTTTAGGCTTGGAAGGTACTTTAGCAGCTATCTAGTCCAGCTCATATAGAAAAAGACTCACTACCTAATGACAGACCCAATAAATAGTTGTCCAGCCTCTATTTGAAGATCTCTTGAGAGAAGATCCACCATCCCTCCAAGCATTCTTCTCCACTTTGGTACAACACTAATCACTGAGATGTTTTTCTTGAGGTCTAGTATAAAATGACCCTTGTTCACTCTTGATCTAACCAAACAAATGTAACATTTCTTCCACATGAAAAGTCTTTGAATACTTGAGGACAGCTATATACTTGAGGACAGTTAAAGCCAGTTGTTCCAACTCATCCTCATTTGGCATTGATTCAAGGGCCTTCCCCATCCTTGTTGCCCTCCTCTGGACACCCTCCCACGTATTAATGACCCTTTAAAACAGTGGTGCTCAGAAATGAATACAGTGCACAGGTTGGGGTCTGTTGAGAGCAGAGTGCAGTTAGACTGTTACTTATTTCAGAAAGCTTTGGTTTCTTAATTTAGTCCAAGGTCCAATTAACTTTTTTGGCTTCCCTATCACACTTTTGACTCATGTTCAACTTGTAGGCCACTAAAATTCTCAGATTTTTTTTCAGAAAAACTGCTATCTATCTAACCATGCCTCCCCCAATCTTATATTTGTGAAGTTGATTTTTTTATATAGAAGAGCACAACTTTACAGTCATCCCTATTAAATTTTATATTCTTAGATTCAGTCAAATGCATCAATTGTGTAATAATTCCTAGATGTTAGCCAATCATCCCTTTAAGAGTCCCTATAGAGAATTTTCCCAGGAATTTGAGTCAGGTTCCCAGACCTATCCTTTGCACACTTACTTGCTCTGTTTTCTTAAAACGATCACATTTGTCCTTCTCATTCTCATGATACCTCTCACTTGTATTTTGCTATTCTTTCATAAATCACTGCCAATATCTCAGCAATCACATCTTCTCCCTTCCAGGACTGAAGGATGTAGTTAATCTGGGCTAAATGACTTGAATTTATTAAGAGTAGCAAGGTTCTTTCTTACTACCTCCTTATTTGTGTAAAAGGTCCTTGCCCATCATTTTTTGTTTAGTTATTTTCAGGGTAAACCTCATTCTTCTTTGTTGAGAAAGCAAATGAAATAAGAATTAAATAGCTCTACCTTTTCTTTGTTGTCGGTTATCTTTGATCCAGCCACCTATGACAATCTCTTCCTTGGTCCTCATTTTCTCCTAATTTAGCTTTGCCAAAAATCTATTTTGTGGTCTCCAGTTTTTCTCACTGCTCTTTAAAGCTCATTCTGAATTAGTATTCCTGATATTAATTTTATAGGATCAGTATTTTGCTTTCTTTCATCTCCTGTTAGCTGACCTTGTTCATTTTCTGCCTATGTCTTTCAAATATCTAATTTGGTTGGTGGATTCTCTGTTCATGCTCCTTGGTCTCTTCAAACAAGAATCAAATGGCATCGTTTCATTCAAAATTTCATTCTTGGAATTCTTCCATTCTTCTTAAGATGACTTTCTCTGAAGTTTCTTAGTCAATTAACCTTCCCCTTAACTCGATGAAATCTATTTTCTTAAAGTGTTGGGTGCTGGTCAGACTACTCAAATTTCTACTTCTTGATCACAAACTATAATGGAGTAGTTACTTCCATGCTTCCACCAGCAATTAATTCCTCCCTGATAATTAGACTAAGATTCTGGATAAAATCTTACTTTATTGTTTCCTTTACCTTTAGAAAGATAAAATTATTACTAAGGCAAGCAAGAAGTTTTCAACTACTCTGCTTTTGGCACAAAATATGTCTGGGTAACTGAAGTCATCATCACCACTACATTATGTCTCTGTGCCAGGACTGTGATATTTTTTTAAACTCCTTATCTTTTCTTTTTGTCCAGGTGGTCTGTAGTATGCTTCTATGCTGTCCCACCCCTTCTTTTTTCCTGTTCTGTTTCTTGTGACTGAGATATATCCATCCAGAGCCATAGTCATAGCTTTCATTCTACCAGGTCTAAGTGATACTTAGAAGGTAAAATTAGATGAAGATAAAATTAGATGAAGATAAAGTTAAGGCATCTTAAGTAAAATATACCAATGAAAACAATGAAGACCAGAGGGAGAAAGTTACTTGCTCCAAGTAACAAAGTTTCTTTACAGAGCCAGAGCTATCATCTACATCTCCAGGCTCTCAGCCTAGTGTTCTTTTCAATAGAGATTCAGTGGAGGATGCCATAACAACCAAAGACATCCAGCACTTCTTAGAATTGCCACTAAGTTGCATTTCCTTGACCCTGAAAGTCCCTCTAATAAATCTGCTTAAATATCACTGGCCATAAAGCTGGGAGAGTCAGCCTTTAGAATAATCAAGAAGCCAATGAACATTTATTATGTGCTTTCTATGTGCCAGACATGATGCTAGGTATCAGGACTGCAAAGACAAGAATGAAACAGTTCCTGCCCTCAAGGAGTTTATATTCCATTGGAAGTTATGACAGTTCTTGTGAAGAACTTTGAAATTGACTGTGTGATATGGGAGATGCTGGCAAAGAACCACCCAGCATGGCATACTCACATCAAAGAAGACACTGTGCTCTATGAGTAAAGCAAAATTGATGTAGCTCAAAAAATATGAAATGCACAAATTTAGAGAATCTAATCAAATCTTCACATGACCTATTTGTGCCTGACTTGTAGTAGAACCTTCTGAGTTTGTATTGGTCTAATTGTCACAGTTTGACACACCATAACTTGATGCTAACATAGTGATGTCATTGTGGGCCTCTTTGAGAATAAAGGACAATAACCAACCAAGAGACCATTCAAGAGACGCTTTGCTAAATTATCTAGACCTACACCAACCATTTGTGCTTGAAACGGGTGCCTCTGATATGACAGTAGGAGATATCCTAACTCAAGTTATCATCATTCCTAATATGCTTCAGTCATATGTGTGTGTACGTGTGTATATATATACACACGTACACACACATATGCATACACATACAGTTTTTTCATGAAAAAGATTTACTTTTTGCATAATCATATTCTGTATTTTATTATGTTTATTTCTATACATGTCTTATCACTCCTGGTACGTTTTAAGCCCTGTTAGGTCAAAGGCAGTGTCTCATTCATATTTTTATCTTTTTTAGTGCCTAGCACGCTTCTTTTCATATAAAGCTTTTTCCTTTAAAAAAAATTAAAGTTTTTATGGATTTAAAAATTTTTTACCTTTACCTTCATTTCTGAATCTATCTCTACCCAATCTCCTACCCAGAGAAATACATTATACCTAAGAATTAAAAAGAAAAAGAAGAGAAAATGCTGTTCATCAAAACTAGACAATGCATTAACCAAGTGTGGTAGTATAGGTCATGTTCCATACCTGAGGTTCCCTACTTCTGCAAAGATGTCATTTTATCAAGCCAAAACCCATTCAGAGTTTCATTTTCTCTTTGGAATAAGCTTTTTCATAGTCACACTCTTCAGTTCTGTTGTTGTTACTGTCTTTTCCCCATTTGTATCTGTGTAGTCACTGTGCATATAGTTTTCTTGCTTATGCTTATTTTGTATCAGTTCTAATAAATCTTCCTATGCTTCTCTGAATTCTTTACATTCATCATTTCTTATGCCGTAGTTTATTTAGGCATTTCTCAATCAATGGGCAGGTACTTTATTTTTCTCATATATACTTCTGAAAAAAGTTGTCCATGGATAAATGAGATTACATTAATCCAGCCCTAACATTTTTTATCATTCTACAGATCACAGAATTGGGAGCTGGAAGAGACCTCAGCAATCATCTATCTAGTCCAACATATGTGTGAAAGGAATCAGTATTATAACATACTCAGCAAGCAATTGTCTAGCATCTTCACAAGGACCTCCAAGGAAGGACAACTCACAACTTCTCTAGACATTCCATTTCATTTTGGGATTGTTATTATGTTTAGGAAGTTTTTCCTGACATAAAAACCTAAATTTGCCTCTCTGCTGTCTTTTAATATTGAGGAGCACCACATTAAGCTTTCTGTCTTGTGTTGACTCCCTCAAAGTATTACTGTATGAATAGAAATTGATGTAGACTTTTACAAAACATGTTCGGCAATTTTAGAAAACTCAAAAATTATAAGAGCATGCCTTGATGACCAAGCTGGTCAATTGTCAATTCTTGCTCCACATTACCTTTCCAACACATACCTGCTTATTTATTTTACTAGCCAGAATTTCCAGTCTTTTCCCCTTCAATCCATCTGAATACAGAAAATATTTGTTATACTAATACATTATCACACAGTATAATGTGTTAATAATTATAGCATCATTTTCTGCTCTAAAAGTTGCAGATATTTCTTATATTAGATTCCATTTCCTTATCCTACTCTAAAAAAAATAACAATCTACTATAACATCTTTAGTACCTGCTTTGTTTAATTCAGTTTTTTTTTTTAAAATTCTTCTGGGGAAAGTAGAGTGTAGTTCTTTCAAGAAGCAAGGGATAGTTTGTAACATTACATGCAGGTAAAGAATCGGTAAACACAAGAAATTCCTCCCTATTCTGAGGCAGGAGAAAGCTGGGTTGAAAGCTCAGTCTGGGGTCTGGAGCTCTGTCCAGTTGACTAAGCACTGTTTTAGGCTGAGGGCTGGCAGGAAAGGAAGAGCAATCTCTCTGAGGTAGATTGAAAGACACTACACAGTCAAAGGGGAAAGTTGTGGGGAGGCAAAGGGAAATTTTACCTTGACAATCAAAGAAAAACCAAGGCTTTAAGGCAATCTTATGGATTTGAAAGGGCACTGGACTTGGCATCAGATGACCAGGGTTTGCATCCCTAGGATTTCATTTACTAACTGTGTGACCGTGTTTCTCTTTCCTTGTTCATTATTTGCAAAATGAAGAATTTCAAGACAATTTCTAAGACACTTTTGGGTTCTAGTACTCTAAGATTCTAGGGTAGCAGAGTTGGAAGCTAGGTGTCACACTGAATAGAGAGAGCACTGACTCAGGTCAGGAAGACCTGAGTTCTAATCTGACCTGAACCACTTCCTGGCTGTGTGATACTAGGCGAGTCCCCAAACCTATGTCTGCCTCAGTTTCCTCATCTGTAAAATGGGGATAATAATAGCACCTACCTCCCAGGGTTATTGTGAGGCTCAAATGAGATAACATTCATAAAGTGCTTACTTAGCACATTGCCTAGGATATAGTAGGAGCTTAATAAATGCTTGTTTCCTCTCTTTCTCCCTCTGGGGGCTACCTTAAGAATGACAGAGTAAGCTGAGAAGATATGTGTAAAAGGAAATCTTGAGAAAGTTGAAGCCTGAAACAGTTAAACAGTAGAAGCTAAGCAATGACAAGTACCTAATCTGTACTTAGTTTTTCATACAATCACTGCTCTAATCAATGTTACATTACCTATATCTCACAAATTTATCTGTTATTACCCTAATTAAAATATATCCGCACAACACAGCACCGGTTATGAGGTTGTAGATTTATGAGAATCTAGTCCAACACCTTCATTTTATAGATAAGGAAACTGAAGACTAGAGAGATTGTGTCCTAAGGTCAAGAATGTAGGAGTGTTGGTTCTTATAAGAACTCATATTTACACATATTTATGCAGCACCTTGAAAAACTTATATAATATACAAAGCACTCCACAGGAACATAAGAGAAGCACAAAGTACTATGAGAATTCTGGGAAAGGAAAGATCATTTCCTACTGAGGCTTCAGGGAGGAGCTGGGATTTGAGCTGGGTCATGAAGGATAGGTAGGTTTGTTTTATTTAAATATTGTAGGCAGTTGTCACACCCTACAGAAGATGGTTAATGAGTATGCAAAGTCATTTTAAGTTAATTAAGACAAAGAACCTTAGTAAAGGACTGTGAGTCAGTTGAGTGAGGAGTGGGTAGATAAGTCACTTGGTTTTGTACTCAAAAAATGAGGATTGCTTTAATCAAGCTAATGAGGTTAATGGGCTTCGTGTGTTTGTGAAACCAGCAGAGAGTGGAATGGTTTGGAAATAATTTGAATGGGGTGTTTACATTTAGAATTTCCCCTCCTTTTGGGTTTTAGGTATGGACCTAGAAGCCCCCAGAGGAAGAAGGACTAGGCAGCTGCAACAGATCCAACCCAATGCTCACATTTCCCCCACAGAATTGGAGGCCTAGTGGACACCAGATGTCCTGGAAGCCACAGAAGATAAACAGAATGAAGAAGGGGAGGAATAAATATTAACAATCCGTAGTAGTACCCTTTTCCTCTCCCTCTCTTCAGCTATTGGCAAATAGCCAATTGCTTCTTTAATTTGAGCTTGTGTTGGCTCTGGCATAGATAAAACATATTTCCACAGTAAAAGAAAAATATTTTTCCCCCATAAAATATATATGCTTGTCCAATTATGTGAGCTGAGAACTATATAAGTAAATGTGGCATATAAAGTATGTAAAATAAAGTATATTTCTTTAAAAAATAACTGAAATTCAAATACACTCATTCTTAACTTCTGTCAACATAAGTATATTGAAACATCTGTGCATGCTAAATAAACCATAAAAAGTCTTTGCCTCAGTCACCTAAAGTCTATTATTTAGATTAAAATTCCCCACTTTCACGTATGCTTTTTGTTTTGTGAAATCATGTAACTTGAAACTCAGGAGAAATGTCAGTGACCATCTACTCTAACTCATAAATGCCTACAATATCAGGTAAGTGTCCAGTCTCTGCCTGAAGACCTGTAAAGACACATAACCCACAACTTCTCCAGGCAATCCACTCTACTTTCAGACCGCTCTAAGGGTTATAAAGTTTTTTTTTTTATTTTGAAACTATTAAGAAAATTTTTTACAAAGTTTTTCCTGACATCAAGCTTAAATTTTTGCATCTTCCACCCTCTGCTTCTGCTTGTAATTCCTGGGGACAAAAAGAACAAATTGAATCCCTCTTCACTATGATAGACCTTCAAATATTTTGGGACAATTATCATGTCCTCCCTCCCAAGAGTCTAGACTCTTCTCTGGGTTAAACTTTTCCACTTCAACTGATACTCATATGATAGGCTCTCAGGACACTTCCTCATGCTATTTGCCACCAAGAGGACAATCTACACCTTGTCAATGTTCTTAAACCATAATGCCCAGAACCGAATACAGCATTCTAGATCTGTGGTGGGGAACCTGTGACCTCAATGTTACATGTGGCCCTCTAGGTCCTCAAGTACAGCCCTTTGACTGAATCCAATATTCACAGAACAAATCCTTATGGGATTTGGAGTTTGAGGGTCCACAGGTGTGGATCATTGTATATAAAATTAGTCTTTTTCAATATGTTGATTTGCTTTACTGAATTTTTTTTTCTCTTTTTCTTTTAAAATTTTTGTTATAAGCTATGACTCTCTGGGAACAGTTAGGGCAGGGATGGGAAACCTGTGGCCTTGAGGCCACAAGTGGCCTTCTAGGTGCTCAGGTGTGGCCTTTTGACTGAGTTCAAGTTTTACTGAACATATCTTTTTATTAAGGGGATTTGTTCTGTGAAGTTTGGATTCAGTCAAAGGGCCACACTTAAGGACCTAGAAGGGAACACATGTGGCCTCAAGACTGCACGTTCCCCACTTGTAGGTTAGGAGAGAGGTAAATGACATTAAATCAAATGATATCAATAAAATCTGTTTAAAAAGAAAATCAATGTTGCTTCCTTTTTAAGGACCTTTATTGTCTCCTGCGGTCCTGGAAATATGTGACATCCATTGAGCTTGGAGAGAAAAGGCATCTTTACCTAAACTACTGCTCTGTGTTAGTCTGGGAGGGAAAGTCACATCTGTTTCACATCTGTTCTTCAATATTTGGGGGCAGGAATAAATACCTTATTTCAGGGGTGCCAATCAACTGATCAATCAATCAAAACATTTATTAAACACCTACTGCATGTCACTCTAGGTTGGCATTATGCTAGGTACTAGGATTATAAAAATATAAACAGTTCTTACCTTCTGGGTGTTCACATTCTATTGCGTGTTACTAAGTTCTAAGTTGTATAACTTTTACTGTTTTCCCAGCTTTTCTTTTATCCCTTTTTCCCTTATTTATTATTTCCTATCTCTTTTATTTCTCCCTCCTTTATTCATTTTCTCCTCTTTCCTTTTCCTTTCCTCTTCATTTCCCCTCTTTATTTCTCCTCTTTCCAAGCCTTAGACCTTGCAATGACTCTCATGGGCATTATCTGTACTGATAGCCCATGGAGTTAAAGAGATTGTACATTCCTTGTGAAGGCCTGATATATTTTTTTATTTTAGCCAAACCCATAAACAGTCACTCCCTAAAGAAAATAATCACAGCATAAAATATAGCACAAAAATGAAGCCCCCAACTCATGTGCAAAAGCTTATCTTTTCTTCCCAGAGTTGGCTTCTATCCCAAATAGAATGTTTTATGCCACGTCTAGCCTACAGTGAAGAGTGGGTAGAGCTGGCTAGGGCACAGTATGGGGTTACCCAGTTACTTTTATGTGTGGTATTGTGTGGCTTCTTTTTTTTTGAACTTGGAGCATCATGAATCCTTAGAACATCAGTTCATTTAACAAACATCAATTGAGTCTTTACCATATGCTAAGTCCTGTAGGGCATAAGAAGAGCCTGTAAAACATGACTTGTTCTCTAGGAGCTTGTAGACTGCTTGTGGAAATAAGGCATCTACACAATTCACTGCATTTTGGTATAAATCTACCTCTTCCCTCTTCAAATGACCCAAGAGTATTTTGTTGGGATCCCTCTTTTGTCCACATCACACTCTACCTTGAATTAGTCTTTTTTGTGTGTGTGTACATGATATATCCCTCCAATAGAAGATAATAGTATATCTTTAAAAATATCTTTGCTTATCAAATGCCAACATAGTCAAAGGCAGACAGTAGGCATACATCAGAATTTTACTGAAAAAAGTTTGAAATGTAGCTATAGTAGTGCCATGTGAGGGAATATCCTTCTTAAATCAAAATATGTCATTGGACAAACCCACATTCAAATGTAAGTACAAAAAGGTCATCCAAAGCCAGAGAGAAATGGTTTTAAGATGATCAAATTTTGAATGATCTATGACATGACTCATTTCTATTAATGTGCAAAATTAACTTCCATTAATGTGGAAAATCAAGAATCAGCTGTCTTGAAAACACAGTTATTAGGCAGGAGGTAGTATAATACAGTAGAAAAAGCACTACATCAGAGTTTGAGGGTTTGGGTTCAAATCCTGTCTCTGATACTATTTGTGTGACCTTAAGGAAGTTGATTAACTTCCCTGGACTTCAGTTCTCTCATCTGGGGTTGGACTAGATAAATGCTGAGGTCCAACTTTAGCCCTGTGATCTTATGACTTGAATTAAAGCTGAAAAAAAATAGCAAAATTTTTCAAAAGTCAGGTAAGAATATACACTCAAGTTCTTCTAGACTGCAATGATGCATAGAGAAGGGACTGGCTCTTGGATCATTTAAAATTATTCCTTGAAGCCACTCCGATTGGGCAAATGCAACCAATATCACCTTTCTTTATGCTGACGGCATCAGATGGAGCATTTTCTGACTTTGGTAGACAAAATGAGTATCTCAAGTCTGTTGAACCTGGCGTTGGAGGAGTGTCTGAGTGGGCACAGACAGGACCAGAATCTGGACTGTAACTCACTGCACCATCTGCAAAGAGTACCTAAAGATAACAATATTTCAGGTTAGTCTTCACAAAATAAGAGAGGTACAGTCAAACAATAAAGAATAGATTTGTACACTAAAACTGATTTGAGAACCAATAAGGAAAAGAGAAATCTCAAGATAAAAAGAAGGAAAGCTAATTCCTAGATATGTGGCTCTTGGGTCAGATGTAGTTTTTGTGAGATTCTAGCAAGATTTTTGGAAGTCTAATTAATTAATATACACACACATGTATGCAATATGATATAACATAATATAATTAGTATATATACATACATATATGTATATATACCATATAATATAATTAGTATATATATGTGTATATATATATATATATATATATATACACACTAATTAATTAGTATGTACAATCTAATAGGCCAGCAGGTTTTAATCACTTGTCAGAGCCAGTAGGCAACTGAATAGCCTTTTTTGTATTAATAGTTGTAATAAAATTTGTTGAACTCCCATAATGAGGACTACTGAACACATTACTACTGTAACAATTTAGATACTCCTTCTGTAATTGATCAGATACTAATCTCCTACTTTTATGATAGGGATTAAACCTGTGATCTCAGGAATGTACAGAATTCACAGGTAAAGAAACTCTCGCTATCAAAGGAAATCAGCAGCTTTTCTACCACTTATAGTTTAGAGAGTTGCCTAAAGCACCAAAAGTTACCTGACTTGACCAGAGTCACATAGGCAATCTATAGCAGGGGCAAGACTTGGACTCACATTTTCCAGGCTCCAAGGCAAACTTTCTACACACTGCACCATGTTGTCTCTCATGTTATTGGATATAATGTTTTAATCTATTTAATGAATCACCATGGCCACAGAAGATGGATCTTCTACAGAATATTAATGGAAAGACATAAATAAGATCAAGGATATAAAGCTGGAAGAGACCTTGATTAGTTTAACTTCTTCATTTTATAGATGAGGAAACAGGCCCAGAAAAATAGAATGACTCTCCCTAGGTCACATATTCTAAACAGAGGAAAATTCCAGAAGCAATAGAGTTTGGGGCATTTTTGAGGAAAAGTAATTAGTCCTATTTAACTAAAGAATCTTGTAAATGAAGGGAAGTATTAGAATATAAAATGAAAAAAAATAGATTATAGCTGAATCATGGATACTGGGTGGAAGGACTTTGGTTCTATATTTGGGGAAACCATTCAGATCTAAAATCACCCTTGAATATTACCATTTAGAAAGGACATTGATTAGTTGGAAAGTACACACATACATACACACACACACACACACAAATAACAAGACAAGCACCTCTATGCTTAGAAGTCATCTAATCCAATCCTTTCTTTTTATAGGGGAGGAACTGAGGTGCAGAGAGGATCTACAACTTGTTCAAAATCATATTGATAGTAAGGGAACTGTGTTTCTGACTCAGGTCCCTCTGACTCGACATCAAGGCTTTTTCCACTATCCTGTGCAACTAGTATACTGATATACCTTGAATCTATGGCATATAAGGATCAATCAAAGTAAGTTCAGCTGCTTCTCCAGTCTTAGGACTTAGGGAGGATGTGATTGCTGCCCTACATAATGGTCTGTCACATGATAGAAGGATCAAATAGTTTCTACTTGGCCTCAAAGGCCAAGACCAGGAGCAAGCAGTAGAAACTGCCAAAAGGCATGATAGAAGGGAAAAATCCCTAACAACTAAGTCAATAAGCCAAGCCAACAAGCACTTACTAAGTGCTTACTATGTGCCTGGCGTTGTTATAGGTGCTATTTCAAAATAAGATAAAAATTTAGATGAGTGTATTTCAAAAGGCAATAGATTTATTATGAGGTGTTCTAGCCTAGATGATGAACCCACTTTAGGCAGGATAGATTAAATTGAGTTAAATGACTTCTGAGGTTGCCTCCAATTCTAAGTTTTCTGAGTCTTTGAATTTTGAAAAAGGATAAAGGAGAGCCTAGTATATCTGAGAAGTATGAAGCTACCAGTGGAAAGATCAAGACTGAAGGTAGAAGAATTAGGGGTGGTGGATGAAGGGTAGAAATCAAAAGAGAAACACCCCAAACAAGGAAAGTGAGTGAAGAAAGGGGTGAATTAGTAAGGTCTGAGTATCAGGGAAAAATCATTCCCTGTGCTTTTACGTGTCCAATGCTTTTATTAATTCATTCAATATTATGTTTGCTTGCATCAGGGTCAGCTACTGCATTGGTGGTAAATTATTTAACTTGAAAAAGCTACAAGCCAGAAAAAGAAAAGAAACGAAAAAGTTACAAGTCAAGACTAAAGCAGAGGGAGAGTTGGTGCATGATGTTTTTTGTTTGCAGGTGATTATGCACTCAGTGCAGCCTTTGAAACTGAGATGGAATAAAATATAGATCAATTCTCTACTCCTTGTGCTAATTTTGACCTAAGAGTTAATGCTTTTAATTGGAGAGTTACATGCTCAGTATTTGAGATTTTAGACTCAGACCTTTTTTACCTACATACTGGGAGAGAAAAACTTGGTGAAGTGGAAAATGTTGGATGTGAAGTCACATGACTTTTTTTTTTTTAAATCTCCATTTCACCACTTGGTATCTATGTGAACCTGGGGGAAAGTATCCTGTCTCGATCTCATTTTCTTCATCTGCAGAATGAAAGAGTTGGGATCCCTCTGAGGTCTCTTCTAGATCTAAATCTCTGATCTTATGCCATAAGCCAGTCATTCCACCATTTCTCTTTGAATTTCTGTAGATCACTTTTATCTCCCCAATGATACTGTATCAATGTGATATTTGATTCTGTTTTCAAATATTCTGACTGTCATCCTTCTCTCCCTCTCCCTGATCCATCATTTGTGGCAATTCAGCTTATGGTAAGAACAATTGATTAATTCCCATGAATTTCAAACTTCTATGAAGGAGACAAGTTTCGGTGCTTCAAATATATCCAAATCTCCAGCAGGTTTCTTTACCTGTGTGGACCCATCCAACATGTACTTGACAACAGTTCCTTGACTGTTAATAACTCTGGACACCTCCTGTTCTATTGGTGGTGTCACGGTTTTATGTGTCTGAGAGTACTTCACCCTTTGAGGATAACTCTGTCGAACCATGATGTCCCAGGTATGTTCATCATCCCCAATGTGTGGACCTAAAGATAAAGATTATTTGTGAACTGGATGTTATGGAGGGGAATTATGCAACTGGGATTTAATTTTCTTGCTTTACTGAAAACCATTATACTTTCTGATATTATTGAACAATGTTGTTTCTATATTGTCCAATGGCCCATAGTTACAAGAGTTGGTTGATATGGTTATAACAAATTTTTTGAAGGAAACTGGAATAGTTAGAGGATCATACACTCATAGATACAGAGCTAGAAGGGATCTTAAAGGTGATTTAGTCCAAGTTCTTCATTTTACAGATGAGAAAACTGAGGTCCAATTTAAATAATTTACTCAAGGGCAGTGCCCCATACTAGAAAAATGGATCCCCCATTTTTGCCTCTCCTCAAAACTCTCATTATCCCTGTGCCCAGTTTCCAGTCAGATGTAAAGCACTTGACTAACTAATTCAAATAAAGGCATCCAATCTGAGGATGCTGAAAATTCTACTGATATTCTATACAGTACTTGACGTCTCATGCTTAAATTTACATAGAGAAATGTCACCTTAACATGTGAGAGGAGACAACCAAGATATCAAGTTGATTTATTGAATTTAGACTTTACTTAAGAGGGAGGGTTCATGTTATTTGGGCATGAGGGCTATTTATAAAGGAGAAAGAGTACTGGATTTGTCAGTCAGGACTTCAGGGATCTAATTCTGGGTCTTCAATTAATTAGGTAGATGATCCCAGGGCAGTTACATGGCACAATGGATAGAGCACTAGGTCTGGAGTCAGGAAAACCTGAATTCAAATTTGGCCTTAAATACTTACTAGCTGTGTGAACTTGGGCAAATCATTTAAAGGCTATTTGCCTCAGTTTCCTCAACTGTAAAATGAGGATAATCAGAGTGCCCACCTCTTAGGCTTGTTGTGAAGAACAGATGAGATCAGATTTGTAAAGTGGTCCACACAGTGCCTGGCACACAGTAGGTGTCATATAAGCACTATTGTTGCTATGATGGTCAACTCTTGACCAAGCTGTAAAAAGCTCTTCTGATCCCCACAATCCTTTCCAGATCTAATGTTCTTTGATTCTGATGATACTCAGAGAGTCAGCTAGCTTCATTAGAACAGTGTTATAAGAGGGAACTTGGCCAAATGATGTGACAACAGGACTTTGTAACTTTACAGTGAGGTTGGTTATAATATATTCATGGTGTTACTGAGAAATAACAATCTGTGGATATGCTGGCATGTGGATTACCTAGGAATAATGATAATAATATTCTCTTCCATCATCTCCCTCCCTCCCTTCCTCCCTCTCTCCTTCCTTTCATCTTTCTTTTCCCAGTCTCCTCCCTCCTCTGATCTCTTTCATTCTGTCTACACCAAGCACCTGCTGTGCCCATGTTGTTGAGGTCAACTGTTACAAGGATTTTTTTATTTAATAGAATCCATTGTAACAACATCAGCAAAGCACTGTTTCTGCGGAGCATCAATCAGGACATGGAAACAACTTTGATTATTTTGTTTGATTATATTGATTCTTTGATTATATTGATTTTGATTATTTTACCTTTATCAACTTTACATTAACTGTACTATCTGAATGCTATTTGGGAGAAGGGGATAATCAGGGACTGGGATTTTGCCAAGGAAGTGAATTCTCATTATGGAAACACCCTTCATTGAGGCAGATCTTGTGTGTATGTAATTTATGGTCTTAGAGAATAGCCTGGTAATTGAGGAGGTAAGTGATTTGCCTGGGGTTACATTGTGTATCAAAAGTAGGACATGAATCCAAATCTTCCTGACTCTAAGGATAGCCATCATGTCAGGTTACCTCTTAGTAACCTTGAAAATGTAACCATTTTTTTTTTTATGTTGGATGTCTCTGATAGGGGAAATATATTGCTCTTAGTCATGATTTGACTGTATCCGTAGTTCTTACAATGCATCTGACCCAAAGTACTAACCTGGAGAAACATAACCGAGGAAGGTCACTACCAGCCCATTAGGACATGAAATATTGAGTCTTTGAAAGGTGGGAATAAAGGGGGGCTCTGGTGGAGGGGCTTCTGCCTCCACTTCTTCCTATGGAATAGAATATAGTTAGTTTTAAAGCATCTGCTTACTGCTCTAAACCAATGAGCATAGATTAAATTCAATGAAATCCAACAAACATTTACTGAGTACTTACTCCACACTCAGAATTGCTAGGAGCAATGATAGATACATACAATGATGGATACATGAAACACACAATCAGAATCTTACCATCAAAGAAAGTCTAGTTTGAGAGGCTATACCTACACAAATAAATGCTTAATAATGACAAAATAGTATGCATTGTGTCCAAAGTGCATTTATTCAAAAATACACATAAGATGAGCTACAGAATTTTGAGTTTGCAAATATGTCATAAAATGTTAGAGTTGGGAAGAAACTTCAGAAGTTACTGGTCCAACTCCTTCATTTTACAGATAAAGAAACTGAGACCCACAGAGAAAGTGACTTGACAGGATCAGTTAGGTACTAGAGGCAGAACTGATCTCTTTCCATTCCTCCAAGAGAGAGCTGAAATTGTGTGGGGAAAATTTCATGAAGCAGCTGGGACTTAGTTTTGACTTACAAGACTGCATCAATTTGGATTTGGTTATGAGATCTAGGACAAGTCAATTCATGAGGTAGTGGAGTGGTATAGTGGCTTCACAGTCAGAGAATCTGGGTTCAAATCTTACCTCTAAGGAGTGAAATATGACTCCTTAGGACCCCTACTCTATTCCAATCAGCATTAATCAGTTAGACATTTTAGACGAATCATATAGGGATGATTAGATAATAAGTTTTTGTAGTGGGCCTTTTGGCCGGTCTCAAACTTTCCTTCCCCTGCACAACCAACTGTTCCTGACTTGATCCAGGTTCTACTTTACTTCTCTGCCCAGTCTGCTATTACAGCTAATATATCAATATTGAAAAGATGGTTCTTCTTCAATTTTAGATTTATAGATTTAGAGGGGGCATTCGAGAAAAGGTAGGAACAGTACCCAGTGGGGGCAAATCAGGACTCTGGATGAAAAAAGAGTAGAATTAGTTCTCGCATCATAAAAAAAATACTCTAATATTGCTAAAATTTGTTTATTTCCTGGCCAAACATTTGTTAGCTAAAAATCATAAAATAATAAATGATTAAAAACATCATTTCACTTAATATTCACAACAATCCTCTATTTTTTCAGATGAAGAAACGGAAAATGTAAGTGACTTGCCCATGGAAGCTGAGAGTTCAGTGAAAAGTCAGCCTCGGAGGCAATCTTTGCTTTGTTGACTTAAAAACGATGACAAAGCCATCCTGAAAGCATGTAGAACAGTAGAGAACTCTTTACTGACCCCACTCTTAGAGGCCACAAAGTAGTGCGATAGTGCACAAAGTGGTGGACTTGGAGCCAGGAAGACTTGAGCTCAGTTCTAACCACTAAACCCTTAGCAGCTGTGTGACCCTGAGCAAGTCACCTACCCACTATTTGCCTCGTAAACTGAGGATAGCAATGGAACCTATCTCAATGGATGTTGTGAAGAAGAAATGAGACAATATTTGTAAAGCAATTAGCCCAAGGCTTGGTTTCACCTTTCCCCATTCACATTCTTTTGAAGCTTTACTTTTGTGATAGAAATGCGACATTTTGAAACCTCCTACCACGTGTCTTCTACCTGTTTCTCTTCTTCCTTTGGAACAGGAGGTGCTGACTCCTCGTCTTTGGGAGGCTCTTTGTGTTTTTCTTTACCCTTTGGGGTTTTGCCTTTTCCTTTCAGAGGTGGAGTAGGTGGAGCAGGAATCACAGTTTGAGTATGTGCTGAAGGGATATTCAGCATTTCTTCTAATTCAGCATCCTTCTCATCTGTGGAGGAAAAAGAAAACCAGGAAACACCTCAAATGCATTCTTTGTACACCGTGACATATAAGTTGTGAGTTAATTAGAATAGAAACTAAAAGAACTACAGTATTCATACTCAGCACCCACACTGATGAGATCATAGATCCACGCACACCCTTGCCAAATGCTTAACCTGTTTCCCAACCTTGAAGCCATAGGATTATCTGACTAGTTTGTAGGGGAAAGGGTAGTTTTTAAAAATTAAAAATAACATTGCTATTCAGAAAAGAGAAGAGACAGAGAGACACAGAGAGAAAGAAAGAGAAAAACAGACACAGAGAGAGACAGAGACAGAGAAAGAGATACAGAGACACACACACACACACAGAGAGAGAGAGAGAGAGAGAGAGAGAGAGAGAGAGAGAGAGAGAGAGAGAGAGAGAGAGAGAGAGAGAGAGAGAAATTGAAGAGAAGAAAAGAGGAGAGGGAAGGAGAGAGGAGGAGAATTTAGTGCAGCATATTTCAAAGAATTCAATAAAAGGAGAACAAGGATCCCATGACCAGAAATTCTCCTTTTAAAAATAATATTTTATTTTTCCCAATTACATGTAAAAATAATTAAAAGTTTTTTTATTAAAAAAAGTTTCAGTTTAAAATTTTCTCCCTTCCTCCCCCTTCCTCCCCTCCCTGACATAGTAAGCAGTTTGATATAGCTTATACATGTTAATCAGGCAAAACATATTTCAATATTAGCATGGTCAGAAATTTTAAAAAAGGAAGTCAGATCTAAAAGGATAGGAGGCCTTCAAAAATGAAATTTTTGTGTCAGTTACCACTGATTCTGTTGAAAAGAAAGGAATAACTGTTTGAAGAGAATGAGGCAAGTCAGGAAACTTACAAATGAAATCAGAAGCAGTTAAAAAGATGCTGAATGTGAGAGTTGGAGTCAAGATGGCCTCAGGCACTTACTAACAGGATCCTGGGCAAGTCACTTAACTGCTGCCTGCCTCAGTTTCTTCATTGGTAAAATGGGGACAATAATAGCACCTGCCTCTTAGGGTTGTTATGGGAATCAAATGAGATATTTGTAAAGTGTTCTGTAAACCTCACTATATGCAAGTTATTATTATTAATTTCAAAAGGTCATATATAGGTTCAAAAATCTGCACACAAATTCAAAGAAGTGGCAGATGAGACATTTAGAAAATTTCTAGAGATGGTACAAGTGATAAAGCAAATGATAAAATTTCCATTTACTACAGACATAATTTGTGTTCAGATCTGGATAGTGCAGGGCTTCTTATAAAATATGTGAGTGATAGTGAATGTCAAAGGAGAGTTTGTGAGGCTCTGATTCCTCTGGCCACATTTTAGCCAATTATCTAAAAACTAAAACCCAAAAGCAAAAAAAAAAAAGACCTCAAACACTTCCTTTTTAATTACACTATAGTGTGAAAGTATTTCAGTGACTTTACATTAACTGTACTATCTGGATGCTATTTGGCTGAAGATGATAAATACATTCATAATGAATCATGATGATGGCATCTTCAAAAAATGGGTATTGATTATGGCTCACTGTAATTTAAACAGAGAAATATCAAATAAAGTGTCCAGGATGAAAAACACAAGGATTAGGTTTTGAGCATAGTATGGTCTTGTTTTTGTGGGTGATATCTTTAGCGACTTCTAAAATGTGTAGGGATGAAACTGATTTACTAATTGGCCCTAGGTAAAATGACATCCCATTTTTGTGGTTTGGAAGTCAATAGTTTCAAGTTGGAGGATGTGTTTATTAAAAACAGCGCTGAGAAATCATTCAATATTTCTACACAATGGCTCCTTTAAAACCAACATCCTGAAACACAATGTATATTTCCATAATTATTGGCAGAATTTTCAAAAATATTATTCCTTGGAAAACCAAGATGATTTCTCGGCAAATCATGCTTTCCTTGGCCCCAGTCAATGGTCTGTTTTCCTGGGCTGGTTAACAAAGATCACTGGGATTTTTTTTTCAGTATAAGTCTGTTTTCACAGGAAGTCAAGAGTGCTCTGGAAACTTAGCTAGGCACCCTCAAAGTATTTAAAGATAGACTGTCAAATTCTCCTAAAACATTCTAACCACACAGAGGTAATAACCGAGGAATGGCAAATCAGAATGAGGTCTGCTTTAATGACAAAGGAATAGGTGGAGAAGGATATAGCCTCTTTGTCATGTTCCCCTCACCTGGTGGTGTCCCACTAGGTCCATGGTAACTTATAGAGAGATTGATTCCATTTTCCAGTGTGGCAGAGAAAGACCCGAACTTGCTAACCATTCTCTTCCTATGGAGAGCCCATTCTAGAAGGAGATAAAGTCAAGAAAAAAGTTGCATTTGATCAATGACATCATGAGCAAGACTTGGAACAAGCAGACAAGGCACAGCATCACTCATGGAGCTCTCCAAATAATCATTCATTGCATAGTGTGAGCATAGCAAGTATTCAAAATGTTACTGGGTCACAAAGATTCAAGGCAAGAGGAGATGAGATAAGCTAGATGTCAATGTCCCCCCGCAATTCTTGAGCATATTACTGAGGCTAAGCTTTAGTTAAAAAACTGAATTCTCACCCAGGGAAATTCTCTCTTCTCAGGCTCAACTGATCTGTATCTAGCCACTTGGTGTCACTACAGAGAGCAAGATAGGGTGGCCAGCTGAAAAAATTTCTCTCTCCCTCCCTTCCTCCCTCCCTCCCTCTCTCTCTCTCAGATCTCTCTCTCTCTCTCTTTCTGTCTCTGTCTGCCTCTCCCTCTCCCTTTCTCTCTCGCCCCTCCCTCTCTCTCTCTATTTCTCTGTCTCTGTCTCTCTCCCTCTCTCTCTCCTTCTCTCTGTCTGTGTCTCTGTCTCTCTCTCCTCTCCCTCTCTGTCTCTCTCCCTCCCTCCCTCTCTGTCTCTTTCTGTCTCTCTGTCTCTCTCTCCTTCTCTCTGTCTCTTTCTCCCTCTCTCTGTCTCTCTCCCCCTCTCTCTCTCCTTCCCTCTCTCTGTCTCTCTCTTTAGCTCTCTCTCTGTTTCTCTATCTCTCTCTGTCTCTTTCTCTGTTTCTCTCTGTCTCTCTCTCTTTGTGTCTCTCTGTCTCTCACTTTGTCTCTCTCTGTCTCTCTCTCTCTGTCTCTTTCCCTCCCTCCCCTCCCTCTCTCTCTCTCTCTCTCTCCCTCCATCTCTCTCTCTCTCTCTCCCCTCCATCTCTCTCTCTCTCTCTCTCTCTCTCTCTCTCTCTCTCTCTCTGTATGTGTGTCTGTCTGTATATTTCTTTGTCTCCCTATGTCTCTTTCTCTGTTTCTCAGTATCTGTCTTTCTGCCCTCCCCCCCTCCTTTTAGAGAATAGAAGATCTTCAGGGATGGAGAACCTGTGGCCTTGAGACCACATGTGGCCTTCTAGGTCCTCAAGTGCAGCCCTTTGCCTGAATCCAAATTTTGAGCCACAGGTTCCCCACCTCCATCCCAGACCATGCTTATCTCTGTCCACTGGGACTGACTGAGAATGTGCCCTTTCCTTTTGACTATTACCCTTTCCTCTAATTTTATCCCTTTCTTCAGATCAGGGGTGCAGATTTGCTGCCCAGGGGCTCCATAACATGTTCCCCTTCCCTCTCTATTTTTGTCTCTAGCTAGAATCAGGGTAGGAGATTTTGTCAGCCTTGCTTAGTCCTTACAGACCACAGGTTGACTTAGATCAACAGGCAATTTTAGTTCTTTATGGAATCCTTTCTTCACACTTTTTGGGGGGCTCTGTAGAGTTATTAATAAAATTTTAAAAATAAAGGCTGAAGTAGCCAGTATGCTCCTATGATGGTATCTGACTTCCAAGCTGGAAAAGGAAAACTTCCAGCAAGTTAGTCCTGTGAACTAAACTCTGAGAATCATATGCCTTACTGTATTCTTAGATGCCAATTAAAGTAAACCCTGGGAGTTACACCTGTCTGGTTGACCACAGACGCTTGTCAAAAAAGAATTAGATAAAAGAAATAAAAAAAAAACCATAACCAAAGAATGGAACATCAGCAGAAACCAAAAGATGGGCTTCTGTTACCAAGGACAGTCTCTGGCCTCCAATCAATCAGCAGCATTCTCTTCCCCTCTGGTTCTTGTGTTCTGGGAAGAGAAAAATGCCAGCTGCTGCCGCCATTGCCACCACAATTCCCCTGATTGAGCCCTCTCTTCCTTTGTTGCTTCCAACTGCAATCTCTCTTTAGATCCACTCAAGCTGTACTCAGATTTGAGGGGTCCCTACAGTTTAACTGCATGATTTTTCTTTGCCTAGGAAGATCAATCTCTTAATTTGCAGCAAAGATCCAAACAACTTCCCCCATTGTGTCTCCTGCCCCTGGGAAAGGTAGTGGGGTTAGATACCATATCACTCATGTAGAGAATATAGAAATACATTTTAATATTCATCTACACATCTAATTTAGAACCAGATATATTACAATATACTCCCAAGTAAAATATAACAATTGATTGTAGGTTATTTATTATTCTGAATTGTGCAGGTCATTTCCCCTTACTTATTCAAAATATGTTGATATATTGACCAATATGACATCAATGGAAAGCCTCAAAATTTTGTTAATGGAAATAAAATTGTTTAAAAATTTCCTCTTGCAAATCTTAGGGAAAAAATTTACACATATAATACATTCAAGTCTTTCCATCCCAAACCATCTCTCTCTTTCTCTTCCCCCTCCCTCCAACCCTTCCTCTCTCCCTCTTTCCATATGTATATAAACATACATATAGTACATTATATATACATATATACTACACTTTGATATATTTCACATATATGTTTCTATATATAGTGCACATTATTTAAAATAAAAAATACAAGGTATCTTAGTCTTACACAACACGACTATCAGGGAGGTCATTTGCAAAACTACACAGATATGGCCTATATTGAATTGCCTGCTGTCCCAAAGGGAATGGGTGGGGAGGGAGGGATGGGGAGAATTTGGAACTCAAAGTTTTAGGAACAACTGTTTAGTATTGTTGTTGCAACTAGGAAAGAAGACATACAGTTAAGGAGGAATAGAAAGTCATCTGGCCCTACAGGAGAAAAGAGAAGATGGAGACAAGAGAAGGGAAGGATGACAGAAGAGAGGGCAGATTGGAGATAGGGAAAATTAGATTGCTTGGGGTATTGGGGTGAGGGGAGGGGATAAAAGGGGAGAAAATTTGGAACCCAAAAATTTGTGAAAATGAATGTAAAAAGTTAAATAAACAAATAAATTTAAAAATAAAAATAAAACAAAAAAAATAAATAAATAAAGAAATCCATTAGAATAAATTTCAATTTAAGGAGTTATAAATTCCCTTTAAGGAACTTTATCCCTGAAAATTGTAAATTATAAAATTTTGATCTGGTGCTTTTGTTTTTCCCCTGATAATCATAGGTTTATCAGTTTAGAGCTGGAAGGAACCAGATATTTCACCTAATACAATTGGATCACTTCCAAAATGAGGAAACTGGAACTGGGGCTCAGAGAGCTTTCACAGAGGGTATAAAATTCTCTTATTCTGTGTTCATATATGTGCAATATGCAGAAATAAACACACATATAGATTTGAAAATAACCTAAATTCCCAACAGGTGGCAAATGAAGAAATTCTTTACTCATCGGTCAAACTGACCATCCTTAAGGGTGCGCCTGATCATGTTACCCTCTTATTCAGTAAACTCCCCCTAATTACCTCCAACATCAAATATGAAATGCTCTGTTTGACTTTTAAAAACTCTTCATAATTCAGCCTTTTCCTATTTTTCAGTTTTCTTGTAACTTACTCCCCCAACATGTAGACTGAGATCCTATGATAGTAGCCACCTTGTCTTATTCCTCACGTGAGACAACTCACTCCAACTCCTAACTCCAGGCATTTTCAATGAGTGTCCCCTGTGCCTGGGATTCTTTCCTTCTTCTTCTCTGCTTTCTGACTTTCCTGTCCTCCCTTGAATCTCAACTAAATTCCCACCTTCTACAAGAAGTCTTTCCTAATTTCCCCTTAATGCTAATGCCTTCCTTCCACTTATTATTCCTAATTTTTACTGCATACCTTTTTGGATACATAGTTGTCTGCTCCATCTGTCTGTGAGGTCCTTGAGAACAGAGACTCCCCATCTTTTGTTGTTTCCCCAGAATGTAGCACAACGTCAGCATATAGTAAATAATAAATGCTTGTGGACTGACTATGGTATAAAGATGAAGTGAAGTACATTGTAATAGGGGTTTGAGAAATGACTGGCATTCTGGAATTTGCCATTCAGAGGCCAAGAATTCCCCCAAAGCCTTGAGAATGATTTAGACTATTTCAATCTTTGAGTCAGATGGGGGACTTTAGTCATACTCAGGTATCCTAAAAAAGACCCACATAGATTGTGAGAGTGAAAACTGAGAGGAAAGAGGAAAGAGATGGCACCCCCATCCCTGTTGGACCTAAGGAGTCAAAATAGAAGCCTCAGTGGCACAGGGGCAAGAGACAAAAGAAGCAATCAAAAGGAGAACTCAAATGTAAGGAGAAGGAAGAGATCCAGGTGGTTCACTGGGCACCATAGTCTTCCTGGGACAAAGGATTAAAAAAGATATGATTAATTGTACTCACTTTTTCAAGGACTGAGGGAAGTTTCCCCCAAAGGTTTTCTGTTTCCTAAACTTCTCCATGTGCCTATCCAGTAATAGATGTGGTCATACATTTTTTTTTGCTTAAAATGTTTCCTTTATCCTGATTTTGCCTCAAATATAGAGAAGCCAAGGGTTAGCTAAAGATATGCGAAAATTTAAACTAAGGTAGAGAGCCAAATACCTGTCGAAATGCTCAGTGTTTTCATAGTTAGCTCTGGAAGGATATACTTTATTCAAAAGAAATAGGACAGATAAATGGTGTATGGAGCACCATTGTCTATTAAGAAGGCATTCTTTTGTGATGAAACACAAGAACCAGAGTGAGGAAACATGACAAAGAATACTTGGGTAAAGCTCAATGGAGGGAGAAATACAAGTGATTTTTTATCATTGGAGCATACTACAAACTACTCAGATGGAGAACATTTATAAGGAGCTGGAGAAAGATAATAAGGTATACTATAGTGGTGATAAAGGACCTCCACTATCCAGAAATCTGCTGGGACTCTCTCTTTCTTCCAAAAATTAGAACAGCTAATAACTTCTTAACTTGCCTTAGGAATAATTTTGTCCTTCAAAAGGTAGAGGCACAACAAGGAGAAGTTCTATTTAACAGAAAAGAACTGAATTTTAGAATTGAAATGATAGGAACCTTAGGGGGAATTATTATCTCTTGATCTAAAAGAAAGAGAATCTAGGCACAGTCTGACACACATAATGGATATTGTGGGAGGAAGTGGAAATTTCAAAGAGTTCAGATGAAATATGATCCCATGGATGAAAATACAACTGGAGATGTTGGTTCAAGAGGAAGGGGAGATGCTCAAGAACTACAAGGGAAACAATTTCAATGAGGAGAAAAAAGTATGGATTTTGTCAGAAGAGATTGATTGATGTATGAAGAACTCAATGAACAACACAGATTTGAAAAGAAAAATGTGAAGAACACAGAAATAAAATCAAGTAATAATAACAGTTGCATAGTGTCTATGTGCCAGCCATCATGCTAAGTACTTTATAAGTATCTCATTTATTGCTTACAACAACCTTAGGAAATAGTTCTCTCAGACCCATTTTACAGTAGAGGAAACTGAGGAAGACAGAGGCTAAGTCACACCACTAGCAAGAGTCAGAGGCTGGATTTGAACTAAGGTCTCCTTGACTCAAGGCAGGTTATTCTATTCACTGTGCCACCAAGCTGCCTCCTAATGCTGATGAGTATAACAGGATGGGGGAATAGTTAGATGACGCAGTGGATACAGTACTGGGCTTGGCATCAGGAAGACTCATCTTACTGAGTTCAAATCCAGTCTCAGACACTTACTAGCTATGTGATTCTGGGCAAGTCACTTAATCTTGCTTATTTCAATTCCTCATTTGTAAAATGAGCTGGAGAAGGAAATGGCAATATTCCTGCCAAGAAAACCTCAAATGGGGTCCTGAAGAGTTGGACACAGCTGAAATGATTCAACAGCAGCAGCAAACAAAATGGCATAATCTTTTGAAAATAGTTTCAGGAGTTCTTAATCTAAAAATAAGATGAGGCTGGGAAGTGAAGGAAAAAAATTAGGCTCTACCAGGGAGTGGGGAAGGGAGTGGAGGGAGGGGGAAAGATCAAAGAAGGAATAGGGTCTTTATTTTGGGGTGGATGGAATAATAATAATTGACAGCAGAAAATGGAGCTACTAAACTTTCAATTTTGTTTTTGTTTTCTCTGCCAAAGAAGTGACCTTTGCTGTAAAAATAGGGGGAAAATGAAGATAGGAAGAACAAGATGGTGATGGCGAGAGAGAACCTGGTGCCTCTTGTTCAAGTCCCCTGGCCAAGGTACTGAAAAGCACTGAAAAGATTAACACAAAGGATTGATGAACCACCATGGAGAGGTGCCCTGGTCAATTAGCCAATAAACCAAGAAACATTTGTTAAGCACTTACTATATTCCAGACACTGTGTAGAAGACTAGGTGTTGTCCAATTATTCAAAAAAGGGAAAAAGCAAGAGTATGTATATGATAGACAAGTGAATTTAACTTTGATTCCTGATATAGTTCTAGAATGGATCATTAAAGAAATGGCTAATGAACTCCCATGAAGGGAAGTTGTGAAGGCAACCAACTGGTATGACTCCAGCAAGAATGAGTCTCATGAGTCTAACCTTATTTCTCTTATTGATAGGATTACTAAACTGGTAAATGAAAGAGTGTGCTTTGGATATAGCTTATCTAAATTTTAGCAGAGCTTTTGATAAAAGTATCTTACCCAGATTTGATGACTGCATTGATGAATTTGATGATGCATTGTTAATGGGTGAGTGCCAATGTGACTAGAGTTCTCCAACCATAGAAACATGAGAACCTTGGGTAGCTCTCCTTGGTCCTGAGCTATTCAACATATTTATTAATGCCTCATGAAAAGGCATGGATGGCATGGTCATTAAATTTGGTTTTGTAACTGAATTTTATTTTTTAAATGAACAGTAATCCACTTTTGTTCTCTCTCAACACTCCATAAAGAAAAACAAATTCCTTATAACAAATATTTATGGTCAAGTAAGTGAATTCCCTCTTTGGTGATATATAAAAAACATATGTAATTATATATAATATAAACATACACACACATACATATACATCTATACACATATGTTTTATGTATGTATATTTTATGCACACAAAATTATCTACCCATAAGTATATATAAATTATATGTAATATATAATTATATAAAACACAATTATAATTACATTACATGTAATTATACTATATATATATATAAATTACATACTTATATCAAAAATTCTGGACCCTGATTCCATCACCGCCCCGTTAGCAAGTTAAGGAGTGCCCATTAAATTTGCAGATGGCTTAATGCTAAGAAGCGTGCAAATACATCTGATGTCAAGAGACTTTTTACATGCTAAAGTGATAGGTTGAATTTAAGATATGATAAAAGCCAATAGAGATACATGTAAACTCTCAGGTATAAGAAAACCAGCCTCACAAGTCAGAGATTAGGAAGGTATGATTATATAGTAGTTTTTTTTCCTAAAAAATATCTGGGGATTTTAGTGGATTACAAGGTCAACATGCGTCAGCATTATGATGTAGAAGTAAAAAAAAAACCCAGTAGAATAATTGGGGGCTACATTAAGATAAACAGGCTTCCAGGTATAGGAAGGTAATGGTCCCCCTGTAATTTTTCCTCCAACAGACTCATCTGGAATAATATAATCAGTTCTGGATGTCATGGTATAAAAAAGAAATTGACAAGCTAGTGAGTATCCATGGGAGAGTGACCAGTGTGGTGAAGTCTTGAATCTATATCTTGCATGTCAGCTGAAGGTTTACATGGAGAAAAGAAGACTCGAAGGGGATATGGTAACTGTGTTCAATTATTAGAAGAACTGTCTTGTGGAGGGGAGATTACACTTATTTAGTTGGTCACAGAGGATAAAACCAGGAATGATGTATATAAGTTGCAAAGAGTCCAATTTAATTTTGGTGTCAGGAAAACCAATCAGAGCTACCTAAGAGCTAGTGTAATGGGCTGCCTAGAGAGGTGCTGGGTTTTATCTCTTGAATGCTCTTTTAACAGAAACTTGACATGCACTTGCCAGGTTCTGCTAGGGATTACTTTCAGATATTGTTGAGACTAGATGGCCTATCAGGTCCCTTCCAAATCGTAAATTCTGTGATTTTATGACAAAACATGTGTAAAATTTAATTTTAAAGTGTAATTAAAGCCCCAGAAACTCTCCATTGGAAAGGACCTCAGAAACCAATTAGTCTAACCTATATTTGAAAAAAGTCTACATTGTAAGGGACAAATCATCGACTGAACACTTCCAACAAAGGGGAACTTAATAACTCCCAAGATATCTCACCAGTTACTGTGGAGTTGAGCCTAGAATTGAACAGGAGGAAGAGAGAGGGATACATTTGGGAAACTGCATAGTACTCTGAATAATTCAAATTACTTCTTGATGCAAAGAACCATTTTTTCAACATCAACATTCTCTGAATAATGCTCTATGACCCTGAATACCATTGTGGAAAAGGTAGACTGGAGCATGTTTCCAATAATGGTGGATATTTCTAAAGTGACATTAAAAAGCATAATTAAGGAAAAATGTATGATTGGAAGAGGATGTGGGTCATTCATGGGGCCTGGAGCAAGGGATAACAGACAGACAGTCCGAGTGTTGCCCTGGTATCCATTTGTGAGGTAGGTAGGCAGTGCAGTGGAGAGAACACTGGCCGTGGAGTAAGGGAGACCTGAGTTCAAATTCATCCTTTCACACTGATCAGCTGTGACTCTGAGTAAGTCCTTTGTAACCTCTGTTTGCCTCAGTTTTCTTATCTATAAAATGGAAATAATAATCGCACTTACTTAACTGCAAGATTGCTGTGAGGGTCAAATGAGATAACACTGTAACTGTAAAGTCCTTAGCATTGTGACTATGGTAAGCACTACATAAATGTTAGGTATTGTTATTATAATTAGCTATGTTAGCATCTGATCCCTTTACTGAACTTCAGATTCACAAGGACGGGGATTGTGCCTTTTCTAAACTTCGTGTGTCTCTCAGTGGTTATCACTATGCTCTCCACACAGTAAATATTTATTGTATTATTTTTGTCATTATTCACGTATCTTCAGTCATGTCTAACTCTTTGAGACCCCATTTGGGGTATTCTTGGAAAATACTGGAGGGATTTACCATCTCCTTCTCCAACTCACTTTACAGATGTGGAAACCAAGGCATACTACGTTAAGTGACTTGCCCAGGGTCACACAGCTTGTAAGTGTCTGAGGCTGGATTTGAACTCAGAGGACTTAGCACTCTATGCACTATGGTGCCACCTAGTTGCCCACAGCAATGTGTTGGGTTGTATTGTGTGGTATTGTACTGTATTATACCATATTAAGGTGTGCCTCAGTGATAAAGTTACCTGTCTTTGGTGTTTTTGATCTCTTTTTTTTAACTTTGCCTTCATCATCTGAAGAATCATTGTCTTCTCGTCTTTTCACTTTTCCTTGGAGCTTCTTGGGGTCTTTAAGGTGAATAAAAAAATTATGCTTGTCTTTTTTCACCTTCACCTTTATGAAAGTTGGCCCTAAGAAATAATAGGAGAGAGACAGGTGAATGAGTTTCATCACTGAAGTTTCTCAGAAAACTTCCCTATAATGCTTGGAAAGCTTTTGTGATTATATACATATATACATATATTACACACACACATACACACATATGTATATATATATATGTGTATATACATATACACACACACATACACAAATCTAATTAGAATTAGGAACAAAGCAGGCACTAGACATATGATGAAGTAGGCAAGTTTTCCTTCGGCACTTTTCCACCTTCCCTTCGCCAAAGGTACCCATTGTCCTCATAGTATTCCTAATCCTAAGCCAATCACATTTACTCTCTCTAGGCTATCCTTTATGTTCTAAAATAAATATTACTTTTTTCCCTCTTCAAAACTTCCATTCTTCTAGAAAGATGATCTCAATATCCAGTAGAAACATTCTGCATTACAGTATGAATTAGTTTGATAGCTTAATGCATTAAATACTTTTTATGGAAAACTTTTTTAAACAAGGAAGCTTATTGACCTAATCAATCCTAATTAGACGTGATTGCACAAAATCCATTCCAAGGGTGCTCACAGTCCTATGACTTAAGAGTCATATAATTACTCAGAATGGTCATATTGGTCACTACACGAATCTAGAATACATCTACATGAATCTAGAATATTATGTTCTAAGACAGGAGTGGGATGTGAAATAGAATCATATATATATATGTATATATACATATATACATATATATATATATATATGTATATATACATATATATATATATATATAAAAGTTAAATATGACTCAAGACCCCATCTGAGTAGCACTGTTGTACTCTATCATAGTAAACAATAGTTTCATTGTCGTGGGGTTATCCAAAATAATTTCACACTTCTTCATCTAATAGCTAATTTTTTTTCCAACAATGTACCTTTTCCAAATACTATCTTTTCCACTTCAATCTGTCCTCCATCTGAGGGATACAAAAAATAATTTGTACCAGAGACTTGGGTTGGATTCTCTCCCATGTTGTATCCTTGAAACTAGAAAAGAGAACATTATCCTGCATGTGTAAGGATGCAATGGACAGAAAATGGGTGAAAATATGGATCAATTTAAGTAATTTTAGATTTATTACATAGAGTACTCTTAAAGACAGGCAAAGATGATGAGAATCATAGAAATTCAAGTTGAACCTCAGAAAAAAAGGCAGACAAATAATTAGAAACAAATTTACTGGCTCATGCCAACATAGCAATAAATGATAATACTCTCCAAATTAATTTACAGATGTAGTATCAATCAAATTAACTGAAGGGTACTTTATAGAACTAGGCAAGTCAAGAAAATTTACAAGAACAAAAGGTCTAAAATTTCAAAGAAAAAATAAGAAATATTATGAATGGAGAGGATTTAGCATTATCAGGTTTCAAGCCATGTTATAAAATAGAAGTCAGTAAAAAGTATTTGGTAATGGTCAAAAAACTCAGAAAAGTATATAATCAAGAAAAAGAAACAATTGAAAATAGAATTCTAGTGTTTCATAAATCTAAGGCTATAAGTCAGTGGGGAGAGAATACCCTTTGCCATCACTACTGATTGGGGAAAAAAGCAATTTGGAATATATTGTCTAGGCCAGTTTCTTATACCATATATCTCCATAAGCTCCAAATGGATATATGACCTGAATATAAAAGGCTAGATCATAATTTTTTTTAGCATAGAAAAAGATCAGATATCTTTCCCATTTATGACTAGGGGAATAATTTTTTAAACAAACAAGGGATATAGATCACAAAATAAACATTTTAACTACACAAACTCAAAAAAAATCCTTTTGCTCAAATAAAGTACATGAAGATAGAATAAGAGAAATTGCAGAGTGTTAAAATATGCATCAAATATCACTGATTGCAGTTTAATATCAGATATAGCTATATCTATATATCTATATATGTGACTGACACAAAAATATAACACCAATAGCCATTCTTTAGTATTCTGGTTGTCAAATGATGTTAAGTTTTCATAAGCATCACAAACTATAAATGATCATAGGAAGACATGCTGCAAATCGCTAACAGTAATAGCAATTCAAATGGTTACATTTCTCAGATTTCATGTTACCCCATGCAGATTGGCAAAGTTGATAAAACTAGTAATAGTCAACACTGGAGGGACTATGGAATGCTAGGCTCATTACTGAATTTTTGGTACAGCTGAGAGAGGTCCAAATGTTCCTCATATCAATTTGGAATTATGAAAGAAAAGTGACTAGTCCATCCATACCTTTTTGACCTAATGGTTTCGCTATCAGGCTTATACCCAAAGGAAGTTGAAGACAGTAACAAAAATCCAATACTTAACAGAATATTACTAGCAAACCTCTTTGTGACAGCAAAGAACTAGAGAGTGTCCATTGCTGAGAAATGACTGTAGTAAAAAAGCAAAACAGAACTGTACTGTATGTATACATAGATATAGTATAATTGTATATTCTACACATACATACATATATACACATATAAACATATATATAGCATATATATGTATATATATGAATGCAAAGGATTATTATTATGCAGAAGAGGCAGCATGGAACAATGGATAAGGCAGGGGAAGGGGCATCAGAAAGAACTGAGTTCAAATCCCACCTCAGACATTTACCATTAGGGTGACTGGGGGCAATTCACTTAGGTCCCTCATCTGGGAACCTAATGAACAGGCTGGATTCAGTGATTTCTAAGTTTCCTTCTATTTGTAACTCTACGATACCATGATTATAGGAAATTCCAAGTATGAGTCTTTCAGAGAAACCTGGCAAGATTTCTATGAACTAATTCTAAGCAAAATCAACAGAATCAGAACAATATGCACAATGCTTTCAATGATATCAGTGAAAACATCATTAAAAAGAAGTTGAACTCTAAACAATGGAAAAAACCCAGTGAAGATATCAAAGAAGAGACAATTAAGAGATAATTAACCCCTACCCCATCCTCCTACTTTCCTCACAGCAGAGAAGCAGGAGAAAATGTTGTCTACATTGTCAGATGTTGTCTCTATACTGCATGTTTTTGCTTAACTGTTTCTCTGTCTCAAAGAAGTATAATATCTAAAGAGGCCTTTTTCTGTGAAAAATGTCTATGATATAAAATAAAATGCATCAATAAAATGTATTAAAATTAATTTATTTTTAATACTAAAGGAGCTCAAGGAACTTTCCAGGCTTTAGACCGAAATGACTTCATCAGTTACTCCTGGATGGTAGTAAGTAGTACTGTAATAAATCATCACTTTACAAGTGTCAAAATGACCTCCAAAACAACATGCCAAAGTTTTGAAATTGTGTTCTGGGTACAGTCCAATGCAGCACTGGAGCTCAGAAACCTGTCAGAAGACGACTTAGTGCCAAATTTTCCTCTCTTGGCTCGTATTAGAAATGCTGCAACTGTCAATTCTAACCACACTAACTGTTAGAAAGAAATCATGCATGTCCTGACTGGTTGGAAGGTGGTCTTTATGCCCCACCCCCTCAGCGTTTCAGAAATCTCACCGATGACTCAGCTCTGTCTATGCAATTGATTTCTATCTGGTCAGTCTTCCTGGTTCCGCCTTATGTTACATTAATTTTCTCTTACAAATGTGTGCCCACAAATATGGTCAGTGAAGAGGAATTTGATGTTTAACGTTCTTTTAGCAATTTAGATGGAGCTGATTGAACCTGAAGGAGGTAAGTTTGAAGGTCAGTATAAAGAATGTCTTGGCAATTATGCATCCAAAAATGGAATGACCTGCCATAATAGGTAGTTATACTTTGTCACTGTGTTTAAAGCAGGAAAGAACTTTAGCAAACTCTATAATTTTATTTTTTACATCTTTTATCATTTCATTGATTTTATTGAAGAGAAGGACCCAGGACTGAGGCTTAGATACAGCTACAGTTAGAGAGCAAGACAAGAATTGTCTTCCAACAAAGGGTCATAGTATCATAGAACAATAAAGGACTTCAAAGGAGAGCTAATCTAAACTCTTCATTTTGTAAATGAAGGAACCAAGATACAGGAAAAAAATCACTGGTTTGTCCAAGATCACATCTAAGGCAATCTATGTCAGAGGTAGGATTTGAATCTGGGTACTCTGACTTCAAATCCAGAGGTCTTTCCATTCCACAGTGGTGAAGCCAATCGAAAGTCAGGCCTTATTGACTTCCAGTCCAGTGCTAACTTGCCATTATGGAGACTTGGAAGGAATGATCAGAGGGGCAGGCAGTGTCAGAAGAGGGAAGAGTTACTGTAGTGTCAAATATTTCAGGATGGTCAGGCAGGATAAGGACTGAGGAAAGAACATTGGATTGGGCAATTAAGAAGTTATTGGTAACTTCAGAGACAGCAATCTCCCTTGAGCGATGAGGTCAGACGTCATTTACTGTACGTGACGTTATTGATGAATAGTTTGACTGGACCTAAGAGTTCAAATGGGACAAACAGAACACTACAGTGGAAAGGTCACTGGATAGACAGAATTGGTAAGAACATGGTTCAAATTCCATCTCTAGTGCTTATTAGCCAGGTGGCCATAAATAAATAACTTGGTGCTTCTGTGTCTAAATTTTCCCATTTTTAGAATTAAAGTGGCCTCAAAGGTCCTTTTCCAACTCTAAACCTATAATCCAATTCCTAAAATTGGGGAGAAAATTGGAGAGGCTGTAAAAGATAGATTATCAAGGGCCTTAAATACTGGGCTAAGTTTTTTGGACTGTAGGAGGCAAACAATCTGAAGCCATTAAAAGTTTGTGAGTGAGGGGAGACATGATGAAAACAGGGAGAAGGAGGGAGGAATTGAGTGGAGAAGGGTTCTAGAACTGGAAAAACCACATGGTTCTGGAGTAGAGAGAGAGAATAGGTTGAAAAGGAAGATAGTTTTCCAAATAGAAAGAAAGGAACTGAAAAAAATAAAGTTTTTTAATGGCTTAGAAGATAAAAACAAGAAGAATTTTTTTCAGAAGTCCACTGGTTATCCAGGAACAGAAACTTCAGGTGGACAACAGACTGGGCCCAGTGTTGAGACAGACAAGGAGAGCTAGCTGGCTTTTAGGATCATTATCAAAGGCTCACAGTTTTGGGGCTTGATGAGACCTTAATGATCATCTGATCCAAACTGTTAGTTTTACAGATGAGGAAACTGAGGCTTGTAGAGGTAAGTGCCTTACCTAAGGTTTCACAGAGAGTGTCAGAGGTGGGATCTGAACCCAGTTCCTCTGACTCAATCCATTACCTCTTTCACTATACCCTATTGCCTCCCTCCCCTTTGACAAACTGCAGTACTTTCAATGATCTCCAACAACATCCAGGCACAAACCTCCCTCTTGTCAGCATTGGTATCAACGTCAGTGATATTTTATGCCAGAAAGCCAGTGACCACCAGGATCTCGGAATAATCAAGACTTTAGGTGATTCAAAAGTCAAGGAAAAAGATGCATGTTAGGTATATAAATAGGTTTTGGCATTTTATTAGTAATAATTTCTGCATGAGAAAAGGCATAAATGATATCAAAGATTGAAAAGGAAATGGGTCTATTGTCATGGGGCCAGAGTTAGGCATAACAAGTGGACACGTCAAGTATTCCTCTGGCACCTATGAAATATTAATAGACTTAAATTAAGCCTCTAGCTCCATGGAGAGACTTTTTTTTGTGGAAGATTTATGGAAGGACATGAAGGACAGACATATGGTGTCATCTGTATTGTCAGAGGGAGCAACCACATCTATGAGGCCAGTCATAAAGTTAGGCAATAAACTTTAAGTGCTCACTGTGTACCAAGTGCTATGTGCTCAGCACTGGGGATACAAAAAGAGGCAAAAGATAGTGTCCGACCCAATGGAGCTCATAAACTAACGTGGGAAAGAATAAACAAACAAATATATAGAAACAAACTACACACAGGATAAACAGGAGTTGGGAAAAGCTTCCACAGAAGATGAGATTTTAATTGGGACTTGAAAGAAGCTGGGGAAGCCAGAGGGCAGAGATAAGGACATGGAGTATGCCAGCTATGGGGAAACAGCCGGGAAAAATGTCTGGAGTTAAGAGACGGAGTGTTGTGTTCATGGAAATGGTGCTGGTGTCACTGCCTCAAAGAATATATGTGTAGGGGGTTAGGAGGTCTAATAAGGGAGAAAATATGGAGGGTTAGGTAACAAAGCACTTCGAATGCCAAACAGGAGTTCGTATTTCATCCTGGAGGTACCCAGGAGCCACTAGGGGTGACATGGTTGATCTGCAGTTTATTGACTAGGAAGAGGGACCACAGACCTGCAAAAATACTAAAGTACAAAAAATCTTGAATGGTTTGCAATCTGCTGTTAGAGAGAACTCTTGCACTGCAGTGATCAGAGATTCAGGGAATAATTATAGTACAACTCTGCTTCCAGGACAAGGAAGAGTGACAGAGAGAGAGAGAGAGAGAGAGAGAGAGAGAGAGAGAGAGAGAGAGAGAGAGAGAGAGACAGAGAGAGAGAGAGAGAGAGAGACAGAGAGAGGGAGAGAGAGAGAGAGAGAGAGAGAGAGAGACAGAGAGAGAGAGAGAGAGAGAGAGAGAGAGAGAGAGAGAGAGAGAGAGAGGAGAGAGAGAGAGAGAGAGAGAGAGAGAGACAGAGACAGAGACAGAGACAGAGAGAGAGAGACAGAGAGAGAGAGACAGAGAGAGAGAGAGAGAGACAGAGACAGAGACAGAGAGAACAGAGATCACTCAGAAACCAGACCAAATTTGGAATGAGAACAGATCAAAGAAGAGCTAGTTAAACCAAGGAAACTGGTAATTTTCCCCCTTGTAAATACTGTGTACCATCATCTACACCCATTGTCTTTTCAGTTTCTCTCCAGAAGACTGAAGAGTGTTACTATCATAAGGCTTCACTATCAAAGGATATAGGAATGGATAAAAGGGCCACCAGGAAGAGCTGCTGCTTTAAGAGAGACCCAAATATTTATGAGGTTCCATGTGTTGTCTAACCCTAGGGACCCTTTCCCCTGCTCAGATGGATCATTGGGGCTGTATAGGTATTGAAACTGGCCTTACCGGGAGGACTTTTTCAATAATTATTGGGGAGATAAGTTCTTCCTGTTGCTGAGAGGACTTGGACGACTCGTCTTTATTTTTCTCTTTGGAGCCATATTTCTTCTTGGAACTCTTGCTGTCTTCTTTTTCTAGCTTCTCTCCCTTCTTTTTCTTTTTGGCAGAATCTTTTTGCTTTTTTTCTAATTTCTTTTCTTCTTTTATGCGCTCTTCTTCTGCTATACGTTCCTGTTCTGCCTTCCAAGCCTGTCCAGTAATTACAACAGCAAATTATTTGAACATCAGAAGTGAAGTCAGAGATCAAATGGTGGGTTGGTTAAACTGGGGTTGACTTTGGAGAACACTGAACTTTTCTGAATAAATGGTACTTAGAAAATGAAGGTTTGATTTCAGAAACTAGATTAGATTCTGGTTAAATTGGATTTGCTAGATTTTTTTAAAGTTTTGATTCTATTCACAGTTTAACAAAAAGTGTCTATTTGAATAAGCTTCTAGATTTCAGCAGTTTAGAGTTGCTTGTTTGATCAGCAGACAATGGATCAGTTCCATTTAAGCACTTGCTTATAAGTTTTTCTTTTGCATTGGTCTTTATCAAGGCCCCTTTGTCAAGGGTCTTAAATAATGGGCTGAGTATTTTTGACTATGAGGCAGGCACTCTGGAACCATTAAAAGTTTGTGAGTGAGGAGAAACATGATAAATACAGGGAGTAGGAGGAAGGAATTGAGTGGAGAAGGGTTTTAGAACTGGAAAAACCAAATAGTTCTGGAGTAAAGAGAGAATAGTTCGAAGAGGAAAAATGTTGACATTTTTTTCTTTTTTTCTGCCTTCCAAGGCATTTTTTTTCCTATGGCAGTGACTTCCAGCCTCTGAGAAGCTCCAATAATTGATCACTCCTGTTTTTATTTCCAAATGAGCAAAGGTTTTGGGAAGTTATAGTGAACTAAATTAATTTTGTTTTAGAATGTTTTTGTTTTTTTCACAACATCTTTGAGTCAACCCAGGTTTGGGTCTTACTTGCCTAAGATAGTATTTGTTCCCCCTAATCTATTTGAGTGATGAATACTGTAAATAGATTTGGAAGAAATAAAATACCCTAAGGGGCAGCTAACTGGCACAGTGAATAGAGCCCCAGGTCTGGAGTCAGGAGGACTGGAGTTCAAATCTGGTCTCAGACACTTACTATCTGTTTGACCCTGGGCAAGTCATTTAACCTTGTTTACCTCAGTTTCCTGAGTTGTAAAATGAGCTGGATAAGGATATGGAAAACCACTCCAGTATCTTTGCCAAGAAAACTCCAAAAGGGATCACAAAGAGTCAGATAATCTGAAGTGACAACAGCAAAATATGCCAAGGCCAGGGGTTCTTAACCTGAGTTTATGCATTTGTTGATAACTGTTTTTTGATAATTATTTCAATATAACTAGTTTTTTTTTGGTATTCCTATGTATTTTATTTTATGCATGAAAACACACAAACAAACAAATATTATTATGAGAGGAAATCTTCAAGCTTTACCAGACTGTCAAAAGGGGTCCATGGTGCAATAAAAGTTAAGGACCTGCTAATCTAGGTTATTTCCATGCCCAGTGAACTCCAGTGTTTACCACCACTAGGGTGCCATCCTGCCTGCCATAGCCAAAGAAGCTAACTATTGGAGAGCAGCTATGGACAACGAAGAGGGGTATTATGTAACAAACTTTTACATGTAGGTCTCCAAGGAAAGGTGAACAGGAAACAATGTTAGAAAAAGCTGAATACTGCTTTGCCTGCTTTGGGAGAGAAAAGAAGTCCCCCTCCCACCTCCACTTTCTTGTGGTTTCAAAGTAACAGGAGCAACATAGAGCACCCTCCTACATGTTAGGAGTGGCTCTCTCTCTCTCTCTCTCTCTCTCTCTCTCTCTCTCTGTCACAGTGTGATTCTAAACAAGTTAATAATAACATTTCTAACAACAGTGGCTAACATTTATAGAATGACTTCAGAAAGTGTCTTGCAAATATTTTGCCATTTGATCACCACAATCCTGGGAGGGAGGTGCTATTATTATCCCTATTTTACAGATGAGGAAACTGAGGCAAACAGAGGTTAAGAGTCACACAGCTAATAAATACGATATAGGATTTAAACTTAGGTCTTTGTGACTCTAAGCCCAGTACTCTATCCACTGTGCCATATAACTGCCTAAGTTACTTAAGCTAATAAATAATGATAGTTAATATTTACATAGTGCTTGCTATGTGTGCCAGGTACCATGCTAAGTACTTTATAATTATTATCTCATTTAATGCTCATAACAATCCCAAGAGGTATTATAATCCCCATTTTACAGATGAGGAACTGAGGTGGAAAGAAATTAATTGACTTGCTCAGGGTCACACAGCTAATAAGTGCTTGAGGTTGGATTTGAACTCGTTTTCCTGACTCCAGGCCTAGTGCTCTATCCACTATACCATCTAGCTCTTTAAGCCTCAGTTTCTTTCTCTGTAAAATGAATGGGTTGAAACAGTTGGTTTGTAAGATTCTTCCCTCTCAGTTTTAAAACTCTATGGCTCTAAGTGGGTGAATGTAGAGCTTTTTGTCATAGGTGCTTTGGGCCTCATGGGGTTTATTGGTATGACAGGACTTTTGTGTAGTTTGATTATTGGGTATATTTAACCATGTCACATATAGAAACCCCATTTTAAGAGTTGACTGGGCTTGCTCTCTGATTCATCATATCGTTGGTTGACAGCCCTGGGTTTTGGTGGCATTTACAGATTGAAGGACAAAAACCTATTGTCTGTTGATACAGTGTCGAGGAGACATAGGTGTGTAACCAACACACATGTATGTATTCATAAAATGGGGGTACAGAAGACAGGTTGAGGTTATGTTTCCTGGACAGAGACTATCCATTGATTTAACCCATTGACATATGTTTGTAAGTGCACTACATTGATAGGGGGCAGTATGGAAACAGTGGAATCTCTTAGTGGAAAGAGATTTGGGTTCAGTAGTCAGAGGAATGGAGTTCAAATTTGCCTCTGATAAATGCCACCTGTGTGACCCTGGGTGAGACATTTCTCTTTTTTCTCCCACCTCTTGCTCTTCATTTTTTTTTCTTCCCAAGCTACAAATAAATAGTAATGTGGTGGTGAAGAAGGCTGAGAAAGGGTCTGGCACCATTCTTGTAATATCTGGGACTCCCAGATCTTAGAAAAACTTTATGCGGGATCTCCAGGGTTTGGCCAGTGGTAATATTGAATGAGGTTATCAGTGGATAACGACAGTCTCTATAAGACTCAGTACTTACCTTAGGTACCACGACTTCTACTCTGTATGGATAGAAAGACACCTTAGAGAAATAATCATTAAATCATATTATAAATGAATATCTTATTTCAACCTCGTCCTTCATGAAGAATACTGTATCCTTTTCTTTAATTTAAGGGACAATCATTTTAAAGAGGAAAAAAAATCCACTAAATTTTCGAACTCTCTTCCTGATGTACTCTGACTCTACTTCCTGGACACATCTATCAATTAGAGGCATTTGCCTTGCTTGCAAATGATGAATTCTCCGAGGTCTTAGCCAAAAGATTGAAACCTATTATATCACAGTCACCTAACTATTAACTCATTTAGGTCTAGACCTTCTTATTACTGTGTATAACTTTCCCTTTCTTGGATTACCTTGAGAGAATTTTCTAGGATAAAGATATTCTTTTCTTTCTCCTTGTCTGCATCCTCAGCAATGGTTTTGCTGCTTCCTTTGAGATCTAAAAATAGGGAGAATAAAATTCTTAAGTAAATGTCCTGTTTTGAAATAAGAAAGAAAAAAGTCAAGGGTCAAGGGTGTTTCAGTTGGAGAGGAGGGAATAAATTCATGGAAGAGATTTTGTGGTGAAATAATCAATAAGACTTGGCAATTAACAAGAGGAAAAGGAAGATGTAAAGATTGACACTGAGCAATGTTGATGCTTCCAAAAGATATAGGAAAGTGGAAAGGTGGAAGAGTAGGGGATATTAGAATGAGTTATATTTTGTGCGCATTGAGTTTGAGATGTTCCAGGTAGAGAAGTCAAGCAATTGGTTGGCAATGCAAGACTAGCTCTAAGGAGAACGATGGGGCTTTGGGAGTCATCTCTATAGAGATTATAAATGAACCTATGAAATAAATGAAATGGTCAATAGATCAACTGAATCCATGAAACAGATTAAATGAAAGGTAGTGTGATGAATGAAAAGTTTGCGAGACATAGTTTCTAGGTAACTAATCATTTTGTTAATTATTGTCAGTGGCTAATTACTAAAAAGATGGTTATTTGGCTGTCTCTCATAAATCCCAAACCCCTCATGGAACCCACTCAATACTTGTATACCCTTGGAAGAGTGGGTGTTCCTGAGGGTGGAAATCAACTCTGATTGGTTAACAATGAATGAGAACGAATACTATAATGAGAAGTGGGCTTATTCTAATGAGGGTCTGGGCAAATGTGATTTTGATCACTCAGTCTTAGACAAAGAGACTTATTCTCTTCCCAGACTACCCCAGTTCAGAGCAATATGGACATTCAGACCTGTCTGACTAAAACACAGAAAGCTGGAGTCTACCAATTCACCTAAACTAAAATTTCTTTACCTTGATCAAATCTGAGTTTTCCCCCATTGGTTGAAGTCTGAGCAAGATTGATGAGAATGTTAAATCTAATCTATTATCAACCCTATTCTCCAGGGGCTGATTTCTGAATGAGGAAATAGAAAAGGAAAAAACCTTAGTCCTAATTCAATAACTGGGTATTAACACAAGAAAGACAAAATTATTGTCTCAATAGAAAATAGAAATATCATAGAAGTAGAATTGAGAGGGTTTGGCAATAAACTGGATGAAGGTTACCAAAGGAAAGGCAGAAATTCAAGACAATGTCAAGGTTTTAAGTATGGGGGACTGAATGAATGGTGGTATCCTTGTCGTAAATAGGAAAGTCAGGAGGAGGTAGTGCTTTAGTGGGATAGGACTAAGCTCAGCAATAGCCACAGAATCACCAAATTATAAAAGTGGAAGAGTACACATAGGTGATTTAGAACAACCTGAAACATAAATGCCTACCAAATGGTCATCCAAACCCAGATTACAATTGGTTATTACTGATGGGGAACTCACTACCTCCCTGACGCAATTCATTCTACTTCAAAGAGGCTTTTCTTTATGTTGAACTGACATCTGCCTTCATATACCTTCTTCCCCACTGGCCCTAGTTCTGTACTCTGGGACCAAGAAAATCA
Source organism: Bettongia penicillata ogilbyi (assembly GCA_023548195.1). Classification (NCBI taxonomy): domain Eukaryota; kingdom Metazoa; phylum Chordata; class Mammalia; order Diprotodontia; family Potoroidae; genus Bettongia; species Bettongia penicillata. The sequence goes on along the minus strand of JAJHZJ010000683.1, from coordinate 358,204 downwards.
ACCTCATTTTTCTTCCACATTATAATCCTCCAATATTTCAATGCAGTGACAGTATTTCATGTCCCTCTAATTCTTCATATATGCTCTGTCTCTAGAATGGCTTGGGCACTGGTCTAGGTTTTGTGGTTACAAAGATAAAATGAAGTAGTCCTTGTCTTTAAGAAACTTGTAGGGGTGGGGGATTGGGTAGAAGATACAATATTTATACCAAACTATTAGAATATACAAAGTAATTTGAAGAGGAGAAGGAAGAGGAGGCATCCAAAGGGGAAGAAGAGAACACCTACCACTTAGGGAATCAGAAAGTATTCAGGTAAGAGACAGAACTTCAAGTGAAGCCTGAATGAAGCTAAGAATGTTAAGAGTTAAAACTGAGGTATGGTGCACATTCCAGTTATGGTGGACAGACAACCTACGCAAAGGGGGCAGAATGGGGGGGGGGCGGGGAAGGATGGAAAATCATCTGAGGGGAGCAGCAAGTAGACTTGCTTGGTTGGAATGTAAAGGTCATGAAAGGGAATCATGTGAAATGAGTCTTGGCAAGCTGGTTGGAATAAGATTATATAGAGATTTAAATACCAAACAGAGGAGTTTTATTATACCATGCCTGGAAACCATATCAAACAGGGAATATTCAATCAGAACAAAAAGTCAGAGACAAATGACTGTGAATTCAGGTTTGGTTAAAATGGAAATAAATACCTACTTTTGGATTTTTTTGGAGAAGAAACAGCAGATTTTGCAGGAGATGTGACTTCTTCTGCTTTTGCCACAGCAAGAGCTATTTCCTCAGCCATTTTCTTTTCCTGATACTTTGCTTCTTCCTGTATGATCCATTCCTGAATAGAATCAGCTACAAGTTCCAAATAGTTCCTGGGGGCCAGGACAGGGGAAATCCAAGAAAGGAGTTAACAACAAAAATCATTTTGTTAGATATTTGTACACAAGTGTACCAAGGAGAGACAACAAGCAAGCTGAACTAGATACCCTAATACCTTGAGTCAAGTTTGACCTAGGTATCACCTTCTAGATATCACTTCTTTGTTATCACCTTCTAGATGTGAAAGGCTTTAAATGTCAAAAAGGAAAACATTTCATAACTTGATATTGTTAAGAAGGCAAATGTGTTTTTATTCAATATTTCTCCAATATCTTTTAATCTATATGTCATAAGAATATGGAAAGTCACAGGATCACAGATCAAAAATGGGAAGAAAGCTCGGAGGCCAGAATGACTTTATCCAAGGTCACACAAGTCTTTAGAATACTTCACATTAGAAGTAGGGTTTGAAACCAGTTGCTTTGACTCCAATGTTTGAGGACAGGTCTTCTACAAAAATGATAAAAATATCTTCCAATGTTCAAGAACTAACTAAAGCTCTAAGTGATGCCTTTTATTATATGCAGAATAAACACAGGAGAACTGGGGAACAAAGGTCATTTAATCCTAGAAGTTAAATTCAGGCTAGTACTAGAATGATGTTCTTGCCTTTCACTCAAATTCTATTTTCTTGAATTCTATTTGAAGCTATAGAAACATCAAAATATGCTATAAGAAATGATGAGCTGGTTGATTTTGGAAAAAAAAGGAAAGACTAGAAATGCTATATAACTCCAGCAAAAGAACTGACAAATAGAACTGTGTATAGTATGGTCTTACATATATGTATAAGTGTATGTATATGTATGTGCTTATATATATGTAAATATATATATGAAACTAATAACCTATATATATTACATATATATATATCACATTGAATTGCAGCCTTCTCTAGGGTAGAGAGAGAGGGAGAGGAAAATAAAAAGTACACAGCAGGGAAAAAACTTAGAAGGAAGCACAGAAAAGCTAGGTAGCTTTCAAAACAATGTGTAGTATTTATTATGTGGTTTTTTTAAAAAAAGTAAACTGGAAGTGAATGGTTTTATATTGAGTTCTCTATGTTCTGCCGTGTACATGGAAATGTTCTTCCCTCTCATTTTGTATTTGTTTAAAATAAATACAAAATTAAAAAAATAAGCATCGAAGTATAGAATTTCCTTAGTACCTTCATCACAACATTCCCCCAGTCTTCAATCTGTTTGGGTCTGAGCAAGTAAATTTAATTTGATATTACTTACAAGAATGGTGAGCTAGTCAGGCAGGCAACACACACTCAGTGCTTATTCCATCCTCGGCACTGTGCTGAGTCCTGGAGAGGTGTTTCCTTTGAGTTCAAAATGCTTATTTCAGGTAAAGAAACAAACAAAACAAACAATCACCTGAATCCAACATTAGAATGGAGAGCAATTTCCCATTTTTCACAACTCAGTCGTTGTACGTTCATAGGATTGTGAAAAGCTAAAAGCAAAGAGTTGTCTTGGGTATGATAATAGGAATCAATGCACCTAAACTCCTGGGATGCCTCTTGAAGGACCTGCAAATAAAAATAAAGGAGAAGCTATTTTTTAAAATCCTTATGTAGGGAATATTTCAGAGTAGGAGCAATGGGTAGGGACAAATAGACTCTCTTTGGCCAACGGCATAAGAGGGGCATCCGAAGAGGCAGTTTTTTATAGAAGTTAGTGGATAGACACAGGAAGGAGAAAATCTCTAAGGAGATATTTTGTCGGAGAGCAGAGAATAGAGGCAGTAAGATTTTTAATAGCCACTAGCAAGGCTCATATGTTTATTGATCCCCTGCACCTGGATAAGTTAGAAAAGAGCAAGGGGGTCAGGGAGAGGATAACCAAAGTCAATTATGAAATACTTGCTCATAAGTCTGAATAGAAGGACGGATGGGTAGGGTGGGTATACAGGAATCCAGGGCTTCCCAAGAAACAGGGAGCAGAGTAGATTGCCTTGGGAATTAAGGGTAAAGTTGTCTTTTCAGGGCTAAAAAAGTAGCTAAGGTTTTTATACTGGGAATAGAAGACAGTCTGACAGTCTGAAAGCACTGGATTTCAAGTAAGAGGACCTTTCTCTGCTGCTAACTTCCTTATGTGACTGCAGGAAAATCACTGAATCTCATTAATCCCCAGACTCCTTCTATGTAAAATGAGATGTAGGGACTAGATGGTTTAAGTGCCAACAAGTAGATTTCAAAACGGCTGGGATGACAGAAGATCCAGAGAATAGTTATTAGTGGGCAGGTGCAATTTGGAGGTAGATCTGTGAAGTACCTAAGGATCTGTCCTTGGTGCTCAGCTATTCAGGATTTTTATCAGTGAGTTGGATAGTGGCATAATTGGCATGCTTATCAAATCTGGATATCATAGAAAACAACAAGGAGTAGCTAAGATATTTGATGGTAGACTCAGAATTAAAACAGATGGCAATAGACTAGAACAATCTGCAAATTCTAGAAAGATGAGGTTTAATAGGGATAAACACAAAGGATAAAGGATGTCATCAGAGAAATGCATGACCAGAAAAGAAAACAAAACTAAACAGAACAATGGACTGGTCATATTGTGAGAACGAGGAAACCAACAGATAACTTATATGCTCCATTGTTATGTGTAACCTAACACATAAGGAAGAGGACATAAGAAAATTCTCCAGTTTGGGAGTATGTGCCACTGAGTGATATTTTTTGTGGGAAGTTATGGACAAGAGTCTCAAAGCATTAGCTTGGCATACATGGGCTACTGATGAGATCACAGACACACTGGAGTATTAGAAAATAAACTCAAAATTATACATTTGGATTCAGAAATCAACTGCTCAAAGATCAGAAGTAGAATTTATTTGTTAGGCAAAGGATATATCTGCTGTCTGTATATATGCATATATGTACTCTAAGTGTATGCATATCCATATATCTATATCTAAATATATCTGTACTTAATTGTAGCCTTCTGGGGGAGAGGGGAAAGAGAAGAAAAAGAACAAAGTAAAAAGTGCACAACAGAGAACAAAAGAAAGCTAACAAGGAAACAAAGACAGACAGCTCTCACCACAATATGTAATATTTATTTATAGGATTTCTTGAAATGGAAATTTATTGCTATATATTTTGAATCCTGTCTTATATTCTGCTGTACACATGACATGCTTTCCTCCCTTTTCTTATTATGTATTTAAACTTCAATATTTTAAATTTCTCTATTTATTCAATATTCAATATTTAATCCAATATTCAATATTTATTCATTACTTAATTATGTATTTAAGTTTCAATATCATACTTCAATATTAAGTATTCAATATTTCTGATTATATATTTAAGTTTCAATATTTCTTATTATGCATTAGGTTTCAATATTTAATATTTCTTTTTCTGGTTGTATATTTAAGTTTCAATTATTAAAAAAGGAAATTAACTGCTCAAGTATTACATAAAGTAGTTCAAATAAAAAATATTTGGGGGAGTTTTTGGCCACCTTGAGACTTGATATGAATCAGCAGTGTGACACAAGCCTAAAGGACAAATGAGATGAGTGTTATTATCATCCTCATATTACAAAATGAGGAAACCAAGGCAAACAAAGAGGTTAAGTGACTTGTCCAGGATACAACAATCAGTAACTGTCAGGCTGGATTTGAATTCAGGTCTTCCTGACTTCAGGCATGGCAATCTATCTTTTATACTATCTAATTGCCTTTAGGAAACCAGGAGAAGACTTAGCAGGGACAATATCTTTATTCTGCAGTGTAGAAAAGGTAGTGGATTTATTCTTGGCCCTTGAGAACAGAACAAGGTTTGTGAAAATGGAAGAAAGGCAGAGTTCTGCTGGATATCAGTAAAAGACCCGGAACAATGAAGGAGAATGGGTTTCCCTGGGAGTCCTTCAGTGGAGGGTTTTAAGAAGATGGTGGGAGAGCATTAATTGGGGACATGGCAGAGGGGTTTCCTGTTTCTGTACAGTTTGGATTAGATGCACAATGAAGTGCTTTTTGTTTTGTTTTCACCTCTATTCTGCAATTCTCTGACTAGATCTCTTTGGTCCCTTCCAGTTCTAAATCCTACGATCCTTTGCCCTTCCTATGACAAAGGAGGCACTATTCCAGTGACCTTGAAGACAGGTTGTGTTTTATCCTGGAGATAACAAACATAAGACTTGGTAGCATGACAGGGTCCTTAGAGATCTGCCTTTGGAATCAGGAAGACCTAGGTTCATCTTCCACATTTGACACATAAGAGCTGTGTGACCTTGAACAGAGACTTACACTCTCATTGCCTCAGATGACTTCGCATGATTTCTCACAAGTCATCTAGTCCATCCTTTTATTTTACAAGTAAGGAAACTGAGGGTCCAGGGACATTAAGGACTTGCCTAAAGTCATGCAGGTAAGGGTCAGAGGTAGAGTATTTTCCCAGAGTTTTGAATCCAGAGTCCATACTGATTCCTTTATATTATAAGTTAACTAGGCACTATGGCAGATGAGTGTTGGATCTGCAATCTTGAGGATGGTGGTTCAAATCTTGCCATAGTCATTTATCAGTTGTATGACACTGGGCACATCAGTTAATTGCTGTGCCTCAGTTTCCTCAGCTGCAAAATGGGGATAATAATTGCACCTAGCTCCCAGGGTTGTTCTGAGGATAAAATAAGATTATATTTGCAAAGCATTTTGCAAACTTTAAAGTGCTATATGAAAGTTAGCTATCATTTCTGTTATTATTCTTTTTTGTGGTTGTTATGCCTCCCTAAGACTATGAGTTGCAGAGCAGGTGCTAATTAGTAAAAGGAGTTACCTCCAAGGTGTTCCCTAAAATAATGATGTCATAGCACTGGCACAATATATACATACGTAACACATATATGTTTGTGTGTCAATGTAAACATATATAATATGCATAATTATACCAGTATATATTAATAGGTATATATATATAATGTACATTATGTAAGTATATATGGCACATATATACACATATACTACATACTCATATAGATAACTTTGGGCAGGTCACTTGACCAAGGCTATTATATATTGTGTGTATTTATATATAGATGTAAACCAGTCTCCCTACTAATCATGAAAGATGAAAAGTTCCTTGACAGAATGGAAATATGATGCAACAACAAAATCAAGTTGGATAAAACCCTGAGGAGGCTGAATGGCTTCTACACCAGTCCCCAGCCATGAAGATGGAGAGCAGAAGAATGAGACAAAAAGAGGAAAGTGAAGAACTGTTCTCTTCAAGCAGTACTCTGAGCTGGTTTCCACCAAAGATATGGAGCAGGAACTGCTAAGAAAGAAGCTGCCTCTTCCCTGAGGAATGATCCGCAGGATTCACAGGTGTGATCAGCCAGGTAGAAATCCAATCTGGGCACTACAAAGTAACAACTCTATTGTGGTGGCCAATAATCCTTTAATGCAGAATATGAAAGTAGATGAATGTCCACTCAGTTTGACCAGTTGGGTTGTGGAGCCGTCTCTCTCTCTGGCACCTATTCAGGATGTGTGATGGAAATCCTCCTGAAACTTGTCAAAGCTGATGACCACTACCTACTCTCAATGATTTATGTGGGGATGACTGATATAGCCAGAAAAAAATCTGGAAACAATCTCTAGAGATTACAAAGTGCTGGACAGGAAACTGAATTACTTGGAGGCACAGGTGGTGTTTTCATCACTACTTCCAACTGAAGGTGGGGACTTTAGAAGAAAAAGGAGGATATTGGAAGTGAACAGCTGGCTAAGAATATGGTGTCAGAGAGCAGGATTTGGCTTTCTGAACATAACATTCAGACTGCATCTAATGATAACTAGGAAGAAAATATTTCCCTGGGGATTTGCAGGTCTGAAAAAAGAGGGCTTTAGAATTAAAATAGAGGAGGAAGGAGAAAAATTTCCAGATAAACAGGTGCCACAGAGTGCAACAAGTATGATATAGAAAGAATGGCAGTGGAGGAACATGGTAATTTGCAGGGGAAATTATCTGAGAAGGAAGTAAAAGTCATACTTTTATCCTTATGTCTGTAAATAAATTAGAAAAGTATTGATTAGGAAACAAGATTAATTTGATAATTCAGTGAGCTTGTAGGTACTGCTGAGACTTGATAGGATGGGACACCACCCTGGAATAAGGCAAGAGAAGGGCATGACTTGTTTTAAAGGAAATGATCCTCTACAAAGTGCAATCTTTTGCCATAAGTTAATGCTATAAACTTGTATGGAAATACATACATAGATCAGGCACGAGGGAGAATACGATATAAAAGATAGTGACATAAGAGTGTGCTATACACCACCAGACAGAAGAAAGAAAGGAAAGTTAAAAGTAGCATATAGTTTTGCTCAACTTTTAGTTCCATTAGGGCAAGTACTGCCTCTTAGACAAACTTTGTAATATCCTCAGTGCAGTGCTATGTAAACATAACAATATCAACAATAGACAACAAGTAGCTGTTGCTGTTACGGTTTCCATAATGCTAAAAGCGGATGATTTGCTGACAATTTTACTTCTGTGGTGAATGGAACTTTTCTTTTTTATATTAAATCAACAAAGGATTTGGGGTATTGTGAATCTTTAGCATATCCATCCCACTGGTATTTATTTCTAATTGCTAAAATAAATCTAAAAGCCACATGGAAGTATCCTTTGTTTCACATTATTTGTCATCGTTATTCTTTCTGATTTGCATGGAGGGTAACTAGTAAATTATATCAAAAAGCATGTTTTTTAAAATATGGTAAAATTTGGGATTAAACTGGACTCGTTGGAGTTGTATATATGGATCAAGCACGATCAGAAGCTGTAATTTCTTTATCCCCTGAAAACCTGTACAGCAATCAGGTCTACTTCCTATCATCTTAAAAAGAATCACACGACATCAGAGCTGAAAGAGATCTTAAAGATCATATCCAATCACTTCATTTTACTAATGAGAAAACTAAAGCACCCAGAGGGAAAGTGACTTTTCTAGGGTAATACAAACAGCTAGTTAGTGATGTCTCCTGGATTTAAAAAACAAAGACTGGAAACCCAGATTCTTGATTCTAATTCTTGGCCCTGTTCTCTTTCCATGATGACCATAACTGCAATATCAAAAAGTAGGACTTTCCCTCAAAGTGCCAAAATTTAGAGAGGAGGCACTTTGAGTTCTGAAGCAGCAACAACTGACCTGATAGTATTAGTTTATCAAGAATAATGAGTTAAAATAAGAATAATTAGGTAAATCAAAATAATTAAAGTTAAATAATAGTTTAAGTCAAGAATAATTAGTTAAAAATTAGTAAGTTCAAGAATAGTTAAAGGTAAATAATAGTGAAAGTTAAGTCAAGAACCATTAGTTAAAAATAAAAAGCTACCAGAAGAGGGTTTCCTTCTCTGAGTGGTCATATCTTAGGTGAGTTCCAAACCATCCTGGGCCTATCCTGCTCCCTTTTCCTCTTTGGTCATGATCTTTCAATGTCCAAGAGTCTTTGCCTGTATGGGAGAAGCCCCTTTGGCTTCCTCCACCTGAAAGGAGGGACTTTAGTCTTGAGCACATTTTGTACCGATTGACCCAGATACAAAAATTGCTAGTAGTACCTCACCTGTCCTGTGCACAAAACTGCCTCTAGGTCTCAAAACAACAACTTCTCTTTGGAAAATATGTGCCACACATTTTGGAATAGTAAAAAAAAATAATAAATGTCCCATAAATGTGCAATTGGGACAGAAATGCATTTTGCAGCAGAACTAGTTCTAAATGTAGTTTTGCCTATAGATATTTTGGCCACTGTTGGTCTGAACTGGATTTGTATTGGTGACCTAGAAATGAACCATTCCATATCACACTATTCATCCTCTGAATCTTCCTCCCACCAGACCTGTCTGACTGTCTCTTGGAGAATCACAGCTTATAAATACCTGCAGGAGGACTTGTGGTTTAAAATGTTCAATAAAACTCCATTCTGTCAAAGAGCGTTGCTGAGTCTTTTTTATGTCTTCCAGTTCTGCTTCTATGACGATCTTCTTTGGTTTCTTAAAAATTACCGGAACAAAACCAGAATTTCAGCATTAAATTGCTTTAGACTCAATGGAATAGTCTGGAGTTTGACCGACCCGCTAAAATATCATGTGCACTCGGCCTAATTGTATAGATCTGCATATATATATAAATCCATATGGCAACATTTTAGGAGGAATATTGCCAGAGAGACTGAGCCTTTGACTTTTTTTATGGGCAACATAATCTAAATATTTTTATTGTTAGGTTACACTCTTCAGAGTCCTGTAAGCAATTACAGGCAGGTTTTCTGAACTTGCTGCGAGCCAGCTTTAGTTCGACAAGGCTGTATGGCAGGCAGGTGTTTGTGAAGATGCCAAGCCACACTGTCTAGAGGGGGACATGGGCCTTCCACTAGCAAAAATTAACCCTTTATGTTATGACAGAAATTGTGCTGAATACGTTTGAATAATCCGGAATGGCAATGCGTAGGAATTTTGTTTTTCTTTAGTCATTTCAGTTGCTTCCGACTCTTCACGACCCAATTTTGGATTTTCTTGGCAAAGATACTGGAGTGGTTTACCACTTCCTTCTCTAGTTAGAAAGAAAATATCTGGTTCTTTGGCTTTGGGGTTCTCCTATTTAGCCTTTCCTCCACCTGAATGTCTTATACTATGGGCTACAGGTTTCTCCATTCATTGCACTTGCCGCCTTTACAAATGCTAGAGCAATTTCTCACCTTGGAGGGGGGCATTTTAAAAATGAACACTTTTTTGATGCCTTTTGATGTCTATATAAAATTATTTCTAGATATGCTGCGCTCTACCTATTTACCACCCAGTAAAATAAAAGTTAAACCAAATCAACTAAGAAAGCAAAAATGCTATTTATCCATGGAAAGGAGGGTGGAACATTTCCGCATTTTTTCTTGAACAAAGAAAAAAACCAGTAAATGACAGAGAAAAACAGTTAAATAAAACCAACCAACAACGTATACGTGTCTGCCATCTCTCCAAACTAAAGGTTAGGTGGTATATTTCCACATTTCTTCTTTAAGATCAATTAGTCATAAAACGACAGTTTGACTCCATTTTACTGCTTTTGTCTTTGTTTACATCCTTATTATAATGCGTACTTTTTCTGGTTCTATTTACTTCATTCTACATTGATCATTAGTTCAGAGCTTCTCCCAGTTTCTCATATCCTTTATTTCTTCTGATAAAATAATATTACATACTATTCACGTCCAGGAGCACTTTGTTAACTGAGTCCCCATACTTATGGGGTTATCTTTTGTTTTGGTCTAGACCTGTGCGCTCCTAGTGAAGAAACTCCCTTTAGCACTGTAGACCAGCAATTGTTCTGGAACTTGTAAAGTTGTCTGGGATATTGAGAAGTTCAGTGATTTGCTCATAGGTGGCAAAGAAGGAGCTTGAACTTAGGCATTCCTGACTCCAATGCTAAGCACAACATCACAAAGTAGCGTAAGGAAGCAAAATTCACCATCCAATATATCCACTAACGAAATGATTACTTTTAAAATTAGTCTCCACTCAAACATTTCTGCCCTTTTTATTCTAGATCAAGCTCTGCCCATCCCATCACCATTTTTGTTGGTTGGTCTCTCCTTGACTCAGTAGGTGCTTCACCAGAGAAGGATTTGAATGTCATGGAATTAAGATAGAGCCTTGAGAAAACTGATAAAGTTCTCTCTTTCTACAACAAAGATTCTATTGTCATATTTCAAAATAATAACAATATTTTACTTGAAAGTTTTGCAAAAGACTATGAAAATATCTCATTGGATTCTCACAACAATCTGGAAGTAAGGGCTATTATTTCTCCATTTGACAGATGAAGCAATGGAGACAGACGGGTTAAGGGGCTTGTTCAGTATCATATGATCAATAAGGTTTTGACACTGAATTTGAATTCAGGTCTTCCTGACTCCAGGTCCAGTTCTCTATCCACTGCTCCACTTAGCTGCCAAAAATCAAATGTAAAGTGAAGGGTGGCTTATCATAGTACTGTGTAATTTTGTGGGAAAAATTGTAATTATAAAATTCCTTCCAATTTTACATGATTTTTTCTTTGTTCATTCTAAGAACTGGGTATTATGACTTAAATTTTGTTAAAAATAAGATAAAATAAACTTATTTTCTTAACTTTTATTTTTATTTACTAAGATAAAAAGTGAATCAAATCTTGCGCTGCCACTCTCACCCCACCTCCACCCTTCCTCCTATTTACTATGAAATACTAGGCACTATTTTAAGTGGTTTCACTTTAAGTGAATTCTTGAATACTTCCCATACCATATTTTTTTTTCAGCTAAAATGATTTCTTACCTTTTCAGGAAGATCATCCTCATTCTTTTCTCCTTTGATCTCTTCATTTAACAAATTCACTGTAAATCAAAGATATCAATATCCAAGTTGTGGGCAGAGTCAGCTCTGTGCTGGTGCTGGTCAACACATTGCCTTTCTATAGCCTATAATTACATTAATGTCTCTATGGTAAAAAGTTCACAAAACATGTTTTACTTCTATATAATGTGCTTTTGCAAGGGTACCACGTTGTTTCTTTTACTAATAGAAACATGAAGGGCTTTACGATGCCTTCTCAGATATGGATCAACTGGATTAGCCTGAGTTTACTCTTGTCAGTGGCCACAGATCCTTGGTAAATTGATCAACTAAACTCTCCTGCCCTACAGAGATACATACAGACAAGTTTATTCCCTGAAAGGAATTTACCTCTTCTGGAATATAAAAGACAAAACCTAGTTTCCTTGGAGCAGTTTCTGAGGCACCAGCTCAAGTAGAAATATATTCTCTCTCTCTCTCTCTCTCTCTCTCTCTCTCTCTCTCTCTCTCTCTCTCTCTCTCTCACACACACACACACACACACACACACACACACATCAGGGAGATAGCACAGTATAGGGAGGAGGGAAGGAAACAATCATTTTTTAAAAGTGTTTGTGAACCAGGTACTGTGCTAAGTGCTTTACAAATATCTCATTTAATCCTTACAACAAGGCACCATGCACATGCACAGGCACCCACTCTCACAAAGCAGGAAGGAGAGTGGAAAGACATTGAATACTGGATTATATACTTGTGGCCTCATAGCCACATTTACCTGGGAAGTGGCTCCCTTGCAGTGTGACTGAAGGTCAAAGTATGGTTAGTGGCTACCAACATCTGTGACTACTCCCATGTACAACACAAGTCTTTTCTGTGGTTGAGTGGAAATCAGTAGTGAATGTGACATCTCTGAATTTATATCAGCTTGATTTAGTGGTCTTAAATCAATCTACTCCTCATATTACTAAACTCTTTGGAAATAATACGACCCCCTTATTGAATTTACTGCATCACTTTAGTTTTCTGATTTCATATAATAGTTTATTGTTTCAAAAATCTCCCTTCATGAAAAGAACCTATTTGTACAAAAATATTGAGAGTCTCTCTTTTAATTGTGGCTAAGAATTGGAAATTGAGAGGATGCTCATCAGTTGAAAAATGGTTAAGTGAACTGTGGTATATAATTACAATGTAATATTATTGTGCTATAAGAAATGACAAGCAGGATGATTTCAGAAAAACCTGGAAAGACTTGTATGAACTGATGCTGAGTGAACAGAACCAGGAAAATGTTGTACACAGTAACACTAATATTGTTTGATGAAGAATTGTGAATGACTTAGCTATTCTCATCAATACTATGATACAGTCCCAAAAGATTGATGATGAAGAATACTATCCACCTCGAGAGAAAGAATTGATATTATTTGAATACTGACTGAAACATGGTATTTTCACTTTCTTTCTTTAATTTTTCTCTTTTATTTGAGTCTTATACAAAATGACTAATATGGAAATGTTTTGCATAATTGCACATGTATGATCTATATCTGATTGCTTATCATCTCAGGGAGGGGGAAAAGGAGGAAGGGATAGAATTTGGAATGCAAAACTTTAAATAAGAATGTTTAAAAATAAAAAAAAGAAAATCTCCCTTTATAGATAAGGTATAGACAAACTATTGTCTACTTGCATGTTTTCCATCATGTACTCAGGAAGTTTATATTTTGAATGTAATTGTAAGACTTTACTTTTATTCTCATTACATTTTATCTTATCATTTGTGGCCCAGTGTTCTATCCTGTTAAAATATTTTGCGACTCTGACTCTGTTATACATCATGTTATTTAGACCTTCCAAATTTGAGTCATATTTAAATTTGGTAAATGTGCCATATAACTCTTTATCCAAATTATTGATTGGAATCTTAACTAGCACAGGGCCAAGTACAGCTCCCTCAGGGCATTTCACTCTTCTTCCCATATTGACATCAACCCATTTGGTCATTCAAAACGTTCCTCCATCCATCTAGTTGTATTATTGCCTGTCTCCATTTTCTCTACAAGGGTAGCATGACTGTCAATCCTTCACCAAAATCTAGGTAAACTACATCTGCACTAATCCCCTGATTTAGTGCCCATTCTACCTTGTCAAGAAAGGAAATGAATCTGACGTGACCTATTGTCAATAAATCCATGTTAGCTTTTTGTGAGGGAGATAGCACAGTATAGGGAGGAGGGAAAGAAACAACCGTTTATTAAAAGCCTTTGTGAGCCAGGCACTGTGCTAAGTGCTTTACAAACATCTCATTTAATCCTTACAACATCCCTGGGAGGAAGGTGCTAAGGTCACATAGCTAGTATGACTAAGTGTCAGAGGTCAGATTTGAGCTCAGGTCATCCTGCTTCTAGGCAGAATTGTGCCATCTGTCTAGTGTAGTGAATAGAAAGTTGGTCTTGGAGTCAGGAAGATGAGGGTTCTAGTGCCACTTGTGCCCCTGGTCAGCTCTTTAAGACCATAAATTGAAATAAAAGTTCCTCCCTGCATCGATAGAGGGAATTCCTCCTTCACAGGAGTTCCCTTTGTCAATGAAAGCACAGGTTTAATTCCTATCCTCACCATTTGAATTTTCTGTTTCCTATGTGAGATGTTCATTATAATGTTTTTGATCCTTCCTTCCAAGATTTTGCTAGAATTGAGGTCAAGCCCACCAGCCTGTAGTTTCTCTATTCTCCTCCCTCAAAGACTGTGCATTTATAAGAGAGCTGAGAGGCACAAGATATGTGAGCCATGACCATGACACAAAGCAAAGTTAACTAGTCCAAATGAAGAAAAAATTGTGACCTTGGCTCCAATGGGCACCATGTTATCATCCACCAGTTAAAACAACAAGTAGATGTTTCACATTAAACCTGGAGAGGAGGTGCCAGTTTTCCTCAGAGCCTTGGTGCCCACATATAGATAGGGGAAAAAAAGCCTAAAGAGAGAATTAATGGGTCTAATGTACAATGATTAAATATTCCCTTTGTTACCATAGGGGACCACACTTAGGCTTTCTAAGGGAGTTGATGGTTACAACTGTCAAGTATGTGCCAACTTTTTTTCTTCTCTGGAAACCATAACATCCCTGAACTTTTATTAACTAAGCTTTAACTTTTTTTTTTTCTTTCTTGAGCTGGTGAGGTTCCATTTCGACTCAGGTCAATGCTATAAAACAAAATTCAGTTTGCTGTATATGTAAATCCATCCAACCAAGAAAAAAGTCAATCCAACTACAACTTTAAATAGACCTCAATGTCCCATGAGCCCTTGGAGCAATTGACATGAAATTTGTGGAATAAAAATTCATCTGTTCTGTGGTTTGCCAGATTTCTAGGAGATTTGATACTCCCCTCTTGAGTCTCAGAATCTAAAGGGAAGACAAAAGTCCTCTATCTTTCACAACATATGTTTTGAAAATTGTTTGCTAGTCATTTTGTGAGAAGAAAGTGTACCCCAAAACTATTCTGAAACCATTATTTAATGGGAAATTGAAAAGGAGGCTTTCCCTTCTCTCTGATTTCTTCTTTCAGAGGCCTAAGTTCTTACCAGTGTGAAATGGGTAGTTTTCATCAAGAAATGAATTCGTTCCCATCCATCTGGAGGAGAAACTAGCTTTCCTAATCTACTTTATATCAGAGATAACAAAAAGAGGAAGAAGTTTGTCATGTAATGGACAGAATGCTGGACTTGAAGTCAAGAGATCTGGGTTCACATCCCACCTAAGACATTTAATGGCTACCTGAAAATGGACAGATCACTTGGTCTCTAGTTCTTATCTATAAAATGGGGATGATGGTAATATAGATACTACCTATTTCAGAGTATTGTTGTGATTAAGGCACCTTGCAGATAGCACTGTAAAATATTTTATATAGTAGTATATATACTATATATACACTGGGTAACCCAAAAGTCTTAGTGAAGTTTTAAACTGAATAGTAGTATATATATGTAGTATATTAATATATGTATAATATACAAATAGCACTTATACAATGTGCACAAGCTCACTATACATAGTACTATACTTATATGTGTGTACATATATAATAAACATTTTCACAAATATGTTACAGATACAATGTTTCTGGGTCCAAAAATTTCATCACTTGATGACCAGCTTGATTGGGAAGGCAGTTTTGTGCAGTTGAAATGATGCTGGATTTGGAGCCAAAGGACTTTGGAAAAATATTGGTCTGCTATTTGCCTCTTGTGTGATCTTGAGCAGATTACTTTCCTTCTCTGGGCCTCAGTTTCCTCAGCAGTAAAATGAGAAGGTTGTACAACACGCACTGTTAACATCTCTTTCAACTCTAAATCTGTTGTAATATGCTTTTATTTAAAAAAGAAACTTTTAAGGCAGAAAAAGTATCAGAAGAGGACACAAAATATTTTTTCTTAAAACTTATTTTTCTTTGAATATGATTAATTTTAATCCTAGAGATTTAATTTTTTATTTTGTTTTGCTTCTATTTATGGATATTGTTAATTTGTTCGTGAGAAAATTATTTTAAAAAATTTCTGCCATCGTAGCCAATGGAATTTAGGAATGGTAAAAATCTATAACGGACAGTTTAAAAAAGCAATTTTTAAATTCACTCAACAACTATAGTAAAAGCCATAGGATGAACTGTCCCTCAAATCTATCGTATCTTTCAAATATCTTAATTGCATTGAGCTATCTCTAAGTCATAGATTCAGGATATTAAGGAACACTTCAGCACTGACAACTGAAGTGACCTACTACTGTCAATCAGTGGCTTCAGTGATACCCAGTCACCAGGTTAGGCCACCAGGTGGCAACAGTTGTCTGAGGAAGGGGATTTAGCAGTTGCCAAGAAAAATTTCACTGTTTTCAAACTTTTTAGATGGCAGCAGGACGTGGCTTGAACCTTCCATATGTTCCTGGTGTTTGCTCTTTCCTGATCATAACTGAATGAATACAGATCCTGAAGGGACCATGTCTAGGTTTGGAGACTGCCCGGTGAGTCTGAGAGGTTTAGTTATTGTGCACCCTTTGGTGTCCAGGAGTCCCTGGGAACTACTGCTCTTGGGGAAGATGGTCACCAACAAAAGGACATTTTATTGTGAGAGAGACAACGTAGAACTGAGTTGAAACACAAAATGTCCACTCAGCAATCTTGAAAAATGTCTTCTGTTTATATGAGGTTTAAGCATCAACCTCCTAGGAGAGTATATCGGAAGTTATGAGTGGCAATTAAGTTTGTTTCTGTCAAGTGCATATTTATGAATGTTCTGAAAGATAGTTGGCTCTGTAACCAGAGGATCTGGGTTTAGATCCAACCTCTGAAGATAATTATTTGTGTGACCCTGGCTAAGCCAATTAAACTCACTTGGTCTCAGTTTTCTCATTTGTAAAATGAAAGAATTGGGCTACATGACCTTCAATATCCCTCTTAGCTCTAACTCTGTGAGTGAATGAACGAGCATTTTTTAGAGCTTATTATGTTTACTAGAGGCAGAGAGATAGCACAGTGGATAGAGCCCTGGACCTGGAGATAAGACCTGAGTTCAAATATGACCTCAGACATTTCTCAGCTGTGTGACTCTGGTCAAGTCACTTCACTTCTGCCTGCCTCAGTTTCCTCAACTGTGAAATGGGGATCTAACAGCTCCTATCTCCCAGGGTTATAAAGCACTTAAAAGGTGCTTCATAAATGTCTATTACCTTCCTTCCTACTATGTGCTAACCACTGTGCCTAAGTACTGGGAATGCAAACAGAAAAACAAAGACAAGCTCTTAAGGAACCCACACTAATTATGGAAGACAACATGTTAAAAAGAATCAGTTGCAAGGCAGATGGAAAGGCCCTGATGGTCTAGCAGTGCATCATTTTGGCAGCTGAGAAAGCCCAGATAACAGTGTCTAGGGCCTGAAGGGCAGCTGGTAAATGTGGAAGACTTAGGGATGCAATGGCAGGACAGATGATCAGATCAAATGGCCCCCCACAGTACCAAAAGGGAGAGGATTGTTGATTCCCATCTCATCCAAGTTACAGGAGTAGTCAGGGAGAAAGCCTGGGAGTGATCCGTCCTAGAGACATCTGATTCACATCCTACCTTGACACACTTTTTTTTAACTAAATTTCCCACCCACTCCCTCCTTTTTTGGGGAGACTCTGGACATGAGCAGAAAGCTTAAACTTCAACCAAATATTCCCAGGACCCTAGGGCAAGCTATAATGAACTAAAGAGTGTGAGAAAGGAAGTCCAACTTCTCACATTAGAGGCTACACTCTCCCTAGGACTCAACCCAATGGAATCATATATTTAGGACTGCAGCAGAGGAATCATTTGGGAGAGGGTTTTATATATATATATAATATATATATAATATATATATACATACAGAGAGAGAGAGAGAGAGAGAGAGAGAGAGAGAGAGAGAGATTGCCACCATCACCTACAAATATGCCTAGGTCTCTTCTATCTTTAATAAACCTTCATTTGACTGCCATTGTCCCAATAATTTCTTTGTTTGTTAGTTTGTTTTACTACATCTCTTTCCCCTTTCATGACAAATTCTTAGGAAAACAAAATAAAAATTATTTTCCCTCATTGCCTAAACTTGCTTTTCTTTTCCTCATTCCTTAGCCCTTGACAATCTGGCTTCTAACTTCTCCACACAGCTGAGCCTACTCTCTCTAGGATGATGATTTCTCATTTATCTACAATGACCGTTTTTCTTAGTCCTCATTTTTTTACCTCTCTGAAATTTCTGATACTACTGAGTCTCCTGGGCACTCTCTCCTTTTCTTGGCTTCTGGATCACTAGTCTTTCTGATTTTATTCTTAGCGGTTTTAATCCCTTCTCAGCCTTCTTTACTAGATCATCTTGCTTTGTGCATTAAGCGTGGATGTACTTTAAAGTCTTGTCCTGGGTCTCCTTTACTTTTGTCTAGGCTCTCTCCCTTGATGATTTCATCAGCTACAGCTCCAATGGGTTGAATTCCTCTCTGTCTCTGTCTCTCCTCTTGAACTTCATTCCTGTATTATTAACTGTTAAACATCTCCAGTCTCAAATCCAGTGTGTCAAAAATGGACTTCGTTATGTTCCAAACTTCTCCATTTCAATGCATTATCCTCCCAGCCTCCCAAGGTCACACCCTTGTCTCTTTCCTCTCTCTCATTCTTTACATCCAATCAGTTGTTAAACCTTACTGATATATTTTCCCAGAATCTCTTGTATCTTTCCCCCCTCTTTCCATTTACATAGTCTTGACTTATGATATGGGTCAGGCCCTTATCTTCTCTTGACCAGACTCTCACAATAGCCTCTTACTTGGTTATCTGCACTGGGATACACCCTCCCACTACATCCCTCTGGGATCATCTTTGCTCTACCCTCCCCATATCTTATATGTACATGGCTATTTGCATTTTGTCTCCTCCATTAGGAGGTAAGCTCCTCAAGGTCAGGGACCATGTTTGTATTTTTCTTAGTGTCCATCCTCAGTGCTTTACACAGCTCCTACAACACAGTTAGTGTTTTATAAATGTTTGTTGGCTGTCTCATTCCCAAAGAGTCATAGATCTGGTCCCTTTTCTTGTCTAGAAGGTACTCAAGAAGACCTATCTAACTCCCAAACACTTCACAATCTCAAATGGTTTTTCCTCTTCATAAAAATCCTTTATGGTCTTGTCCTCTAATAGTATTACTACTATGGTACTAATCTAAGCTCTTTTTTTTCTTTTGGGAAATCTTCTAGCTATAACTGCAAGATCAGCTACATTGACTCTGGAGCCACATTTATCTATAATCATCATTCCTCAGAAGGGCCACGCATCACTCTGTTCCCTGAACGATCTAGTGTTATATAATATTCTAAAGAATCTAAAGGTCAAAAGGGAAGGAGATCTGTATGCAATATATTTAAAAAATTATTTATTAGGCCCCTCTTTGCACAAGGCACCGTGCTAGGCATATACAAACTTAAGAAGTCTTTGTTGTGAAGGAATCAACATGGTAATGAGATAGAACATGTACTCTAGTACAAAGGCGAGATATGACTCTGAAAGAAGCTATGAGGTTCTCCAACAAGGAAATGCTTTTTCCCCCAAACCAATGTAGGTTGGCACCATCTCTGCATCTCAAAGAGTTGCCCAGGGTACTTACAAGTTAAATGATTTATTTGTCCAGGGTCACAAAGTCAAAGGAAGCACGTGTACCCAAGACTTCCTGACTTTAAGGCCAGAACTCTATCCATTATACCACACTACTTGTTTGGTATCAGACTTCAAAATCATCCTCTGAACAGAATCAAAGACAAAAAAAGTTGTTCAGTTCTCATCGGCCTCCGTCACTCAAGATCATACACATTCCCTGTCTTTGTAGAAATTCTATTCCATAACCCTGGTGACAGTTACAGGTTTTTAGAATTACTATTTTTCAGAACTAAGTGGGTTTGGACCTGAAAGAAGGAGACAAAAATCCTGGTTCAAAATGTGAGCACCAGGGAACAAGTGGGGCTCATGTTTAGTAGGACACAACATACTGGGAAAACCTTGACTAACCAGAGCTTGACTTCACCTCTCTATTAGCCAGAGGTTTCTCCAGTAAATGTATTTTCTCATTGCTATCACTGCAGCAAAGGAAGGCTTTATCCATTATGGTGCATAAAGAAAGAGATGTTCTGGCTAACTGAAGGATCTAGTTCATGCAGGGTTAACCAGGAAACAATTTTGATTGTTTCTTTGTTTCAGCTAATAGTTTTTGCTATTGAAAATCATCCTAATGTGTATGATTCTATTTTTCTACCTCACTAAGTATAACACATTGAAGACAGTTGAATTGTTCAACGACAGCTGGGTATCTTGAAGCTCTCGGGGCCATTGCTCTAATTGTGCAGCACTGAATTTTTCACAGAGATAGAGAAAGTATAACAAGGAGAACTGAGTCTCTACCTCTAAGGATGGAGGATGTTTAGGATATACCCCTAAGCATTTCTTTTCAGAAATAGATTCTCATTTATCTATTATCATTTCACTCTAATAAATGATTCATAAATTCAATAATAGTGAGTAGACTGCATTTCTACATTGTAATAATGAGAAGGCTAGTTGGTAGAGTGGATAGAGTGCTGAGCCTGGAGGAAGGAAGACATGAGTTCAAATATGGCCTCCAATACTCCTTAACTTTTGACCCTGGGCAACTCAGTAACCCTCTGTTAGCATTAGTTTTCCCCTCTGTAAAATAGGGCTAATAATAGTAAGTTTCTGTGAGGATCAAATAAGATATTTGTAAAACACTTGGCACAGTGCTTGGCACATAGTAAACACATAATAAATGTGTGTTTCCTTCTTAATGATACATATCTGTTTTCACTGAGCATCTTAGTTTTGTAACTTGAATAGTTTGTATTGTTTCCTATTGCAACAACTCTCTTACATTTAAGAGAGTATTAGTGCGAGTGAGGGGATTTAAAATGAAGATGACAGCTCACATTAGTGTGATTTTTTTCCGGTTTAACATCTTTCTCGTTACTCTATAAAACAGGCAGGGAAAATATAGTCTCCAATTCACAGATGAGAAAATGAAATCAAGGCCACATGCCTAGTAGGTGGCAGAGAAATGATTGGAGCCTACATCTTTGATACTAAGGCTCTTTAGCCTGGAAAAGAGAGGACATAAGGATGGGATCTTCATTCTTTCAATATTTGAAGAGCAGTCATATGGAAGTGGGATTACACTTACTGTGCTCAACACCAAAGGGGAGAACCAGGAACAATGAATGGAAGTTTTGATAAGGGAGATTTTGTCTCAATATAAGAATGAACTCTGGTTTGCCTTTTTAGCTACTGAGTTCTCCATTCCTGGAATTACCCAAGGAAAGAACTGATGAGGGTCATATCTTTATCATGTATTAGGAATCAGGTTCATGCTTCAGAAGGAGTTGGGAGTTGATAATCTCTGAAGTCTTTCCCAGGTTTATGGCTTGACGATTCATGAAACTAGCTGTAAACATTAAGACTCACCTATAGGTTTTAATGAACTTCCCCATGCCCTGGTTTTATTTACCTGTGGATTTTGATTTTGTCTGCTGCTTGATGTCAGACTCCTGTTCTAATTGTTGCTTATTTTCAGGCTGAGATGCATTCACATTTTCCTCAGTTGTTTTCACAGTGTTCATATTGACTGGCTTTTGGGTGGGAGAGAGATCTGATGCCATCTTCTTAATTTCCTCGGTTTGCTTAAGGTCCGCCATGTCTGTTGTGTTTTTCAACCAGTCTTCTTGGGAAAACTTCAATTTGTTTTCTAGAGGTGATTTTATCCAATAGAAATATGAATCATGAGACATCATAAAAGCTCACATTTAGATAGTACTTAAACATTTACAAAAACGCTTTCTTATGGAAGTGTGGATAGGAATACACATTTAGCATCATGAATAGTCCCTTCCTACTTTTGTGACCATGGTCAAGTCACTCAGCTTCTTGGAAATTCAATTCTCTCATCTGTAAAGTGGGGATGATACTGACCCAAGAGCAAACTGTTGCATTTGTAGTGTGAACGGTTACACTGCAGAAATCATAAACACTGTAAACCAGGGTTTGATTTGTTGGTTTTTTGATTGCACACACTTAGGAAAGTGTGGGGAAATGTTAATGATGCAGATTAAACTGAAAAATATGTCCTGGTGTTATTATTGTTATTTTGAGAACCAGTTGTTAAATATTTACCCACACACCTTTGCACTCAATTTACGGTGTTGTTGTGAGGGCCAAATGAGATCATTGACATAATGCACTTTGTACATCTTAAAGTGCTATCTAAATGTGATTTGTTATTAATATAAACAAATGAGAAATAATAGTGCAAATGTTATTTTCCTGATTTTACAGATGAAGAGACTAAGGGTCAGAGATACTCTATGGATTCTCCATGGTCATCTCTTTAGCAGATGGAAAGATTCAAACTTAAGTGTCTTAATTCCAAGCTAAGTGCATGATGCTCATGACATCCAATATTGGGGAAAAATATCAATGATAAAAATCAAGAATGTTTTTCACTCTTTTGATGAAATGTTACCTGATATAGGTGTAGACACTTTTTCCTCCGTACTCCTTTTCATAAGTTGTTGCTGTCTTATCTGCTTAGCAAATCTGGCAGGATTGTCCCATGGGATATGAAATACTTCAGAATCAGATCCAGCATCAGTTCTGGAAGGCTTCAGTCGTCCAGCATCATCTACTTCAGTTAATTTCAGACATTCAAAAGTAAAGACTTTGAAGGCTCTTTCTACTTCATTCCAGCTCAGGAGTTCTGTAACAGTCAAAGTCATGTGGGAGATGAAGGTCACCTTTATTAACCCAACCAAAGGCAAAGGAGAAGGCAGTGAAATATACCTTGGGAGGAAAGGGTCAAGGGAGCAAAGGGTAATCAGAATTTTCTTGAAGGTACAACCAATAGGCATCTGCAACTTTAAACTCAGAGTCTCAAACCAATAAGGGGAATTTTTTTTCAAAGTCTGTGAATGTTAAAAATCTTGCCCCAAATATCTGATAATCAAGGAGCTATCTATATTAATCAGCATTTAGTCTGTCAATATCTTGCCTCCAAACTACCTGACAAATAAATTCTAGGCACTACTACTACTACCACTACTACTACTACTACTACTACTACTACTACTACTACTACTACTACTACTGCTGCTGCTGCTACTAAAAGCTAACATTTATATAGCACTTTAACATTTGTGAAGCACTTTACAAATATATCATATATTATTTGATCCTTTCCCAAATACTGGGAGGTAAGTACCATTATTATCCCATTTTACAGATAGGGAAACTGAAGTAAAGAGAGGTTAAGGGACTTACCTAGGATCACACAGCTTGAAAGTGTCTACGGCAAGATTTAAACTCAGGCTTGATTCCAAGTTCCCTATTTTGCACCTAGATGTCAGAATGGATGAACTCAGGGCCTAGAGTCTGAAATACTCAAGTTTGGCCTTGGGTACTTACTAGCTGTGCAACCTTGGACAAATCACCTAACCTTGTTCTACTTCAGTCTACTCAGTTATAAGATAGGGATGACAGCACTTTCGTCTCAGGGTTGCTGTGAAGATTAAGAGAGATATTTGTAAAACATTTCACACAGCGCTTGGCATATAGTAGGTCTTTTAAAAATGTTCTTTTTTTTCTCTACCCCCACCCTCAAATCACTTAGGTACCATTAAGAAAATATCAACGAAATACTTGGTGTGTCTTCTCTAAAGGCTGTCATCCTATCTGTTTCCTTGTCTGTAAAATGAAGGAGTTGGATCCTAAGAGTCTTCTTAACTCTAAAAGCCTGTGATTCTTAGTTTATTGATTAGTGTCCTTCTCCTTTCAGAAGAAACTGGAATTTTACAAAAGAAGTTAGCCTAGGAGGAGTGAGTAGTTTTCAAGAATGAAATTGTGAAGATACAAAGGAAAACAAATCTAATGAGTAGGAAAGAGATGAGGGAGTGATGTGCATGCACAGGGAACTCTCTAATCCAACTTAGGGTTTAAAGAGAAATGTCTAGATGATGAAAGCCAGGATAGGGAGCAGAGATAAATACAAAGGCATGACATGAAGCTGAAAGAAGGGTAGATGGAATGAAGCTCAGAATGTGATGGAGTTGGTTAGATTAAAAAGGTTATGGAGAATGAGAGGGGTGCCTCAAAGCTGTGCAACAGCAGGTATCTCAATTCTCCTCCCTCTAAAAAGGCAAAAGAACAGGATCTGAAAGAGAACTTGGTTTTCATTTCTGGGGGAAAATATTTTCATCATCATTATTTCAGTTGATTCGTCATGTCTGACTCTTTGTAACTCCATTTGGGGTCTTCTTGGCAGAGATACTGGAGTGGTTTGCCATTTCCTCCTCCAGCTCTTTTTATAGATGAGGAATGGAGGCAAACAGGGTTAAATGACTTGCCCAGGGTAATAGAGCTGCAAACAGAGGGGGATGAGTCTTCCTGACTCCAGGCACTTTATCCACTGAGACACCTAACTGCCCTAATTTTTTTTAGACTGTATCATTAAGGAATCAATGAATTTCAGAAAAGAAATTAATGATTAAAAAGAACCAATATAGCTTCACCAGGAACAAATCATTTCAGAATTTTCTTTTTGGTGTGGTTACCAAAACATTAGATCAAGAGAATACTATAGGTACTGTTTGCCTAGAGTTCAGCAAAACACATGGTAAGGTCATGTGGTTCTTACAGGAAAGTTAGAGAGTTGTCATCTAGATGATGGTACAATTAATTGGACTGAACACTGGTTTAAAGATTGAACCCCACGAGTCATCACTAGTGGTTAAATTTCACCTTGGAAAGACTTCTCTACTAGAGGGCCCCAGAGATTTGTGCTTGGCTCTATACTATTAATGTTGTTATCAATGACTTAGACAAAGGGATAGATGACATGGTTATCAGATTTATAGATTATACAAAAATTTGAGAGAGATAGCTCATATACCAGAGGACAGTCAGGATCTGAAGAAATCTAAACAAGTTAGAATACTGGGACAAATAGGATAGAATTTAACAAAGATACATATTAAACTGTTACATGAGTTGAAGAAAAAAAAAACTTCACAAATGCAAGATAGGGAAGGCATGTGAGTGTTTATTTGAAAAATACCTGAGAGACAGAGGGGAAAAGAGATATATGTCATCAGGTCAACATGAATCAGTAGCAGGAGATAGAAACCAAAAAAGTGAATATAATCTTGGGCTACATTGACACAAATAATTTCCTGAAATAGGAATTTAATAGTGTCACTGTATTAGGAACTGATTAGACCACACATGGAATACTGTGTCCATTTCTGGGCACCATATTTTAGGAA
Source organism: Bettongia penicillata ogilbyi (assembly GCA_023548195.1). Lineage (NCBI taxonomy): Eukaryota > Metazoa > Chordata > Mammalia > Diprotodontia > Potoroidae > Bettongia > Bettongia penicillata. The sequence continues at coordinate 333,081 of JAJHZJ010000683.1, read as the reverse complement.
GGACATTAAGGTACCTGTGACTTGGAGAACGTTCAGAACGGCACAATAAAATGGTAAGGGACCTAGAATTCATGTGAAAGAATGGCTCTTTGAGTGCAAAGATAGTTTAATTTTTGTCTCTGTATCCCAATCACCTAGAACAGTGCCTGGCACATGGCAGCCACTTAATAAATGCTAGGTCATTAACAGATTTATTCCTGTGAAGATTGGGTGAAGGAATTGGGGATATTATTATGGTGAAGAGAAGGTGGGGAATGAGCTCAGGGGAATGATGATGAAGTATACTACTCATCCATGGTGATAGAAACAAGGCTTAGAATGAAACACCTATCTCTTTGTATATAGGGTAGCAAAACCTTTCTTTTCTTTATTTTTCAATGTGGGGAGCCTGTGAAGGAGAAGGAAAGAAATAAACATTTATAAAGTGCTACTGTATGTTGGGCACTGTGCTAAGTGCTTTATGATTATTGTCTCATTGAGAAAATGGAGGCAGATAGAGGTTAAATGACTTGTTCAGTCATGCAGCGCTACACTAAGGCTGGATTTGAGCTTTTCCTGAAAAAAAAAAAAAGGATTTTAGTTAACTGTAACAAAAAGAAAAATTTAAAATAAAACTAAAATTTATTTAATAGAGAAATCAGATGTTTTTTCTTTTTTAAAGAGAGAGAAGGCATGGATGGGAAGCAGGATGGGTGTGCCATGTGTAAAAGAGATAAGATTTGTTCTGCTGATCTTAGTGGGCAGTGGAAGGTGCAATAGGCAGAAACTTTGAGCAAGTCAATTTAGGCTTGATTTAGGGAAAGACTTTTGAACCATTAAACCTGTCCAAAAGTTTAGAGGGAGAGAGAGATAGGATTCTCCTTCCCTGGGAGTCTAAGCAAAGGATCAATAGCCACCTTGGTGGGAATGCTTTAGAGAAGAATTTTTTCCTGTACAGTTTGGAGGAGAGAGCCATGCTGGTCCTTTTTTTTTTTCTGATAATCTGCATTAAGATGCCATTAAAAACCTACAGATTATAACTGTGGCATGGAGATGATTTGACTTCTCAAGGGCTGGTCCCATGGAGCACAAACTCTTACAGATACTATCACACTAAAAGGGGCTTCAAGTATTGGTCTGATAAGGGACTCTATGTCTATGTTTTAGACCAATCTAGCTTAGTTCAAAAGACTCTTGTTACTGGATGATTTCATTGAAGAACTTTTTGCCACCTAGGCACTCTCAAAGACTATTTCAATCCAATTTGATTTATTTCAACAAACATCAAGTGCCTATAGTACTTAATGAGTCAGGCAGCTCCCCTTAGTGGTTAAAGAAGTAGGGAAAACCTGAGTTCAAGGCCACCTCTGATTGACTGGATAGCTCCAGACAACTCTAACTTAGCCTCTCAGTCCTCTAAGCAATTCACAAAAATCTCAAAGGAGGTACCCAGCTGCATTTTAGAGGAAGGTTCTTCACGGTCAGTGAAACTATAGATGGGGAGAGGAGGATAATGATGAAAGAGAAGTAAAAAAGTTGTAAGTCATTAGGCATATAAAGACTCAACAAAAATGAAGCATGCCTTATAAGAGCTTACTTGCAAAAGGGGAAAGTGTGTGACTGTCTTGAGCAGACTTTAAGTTCAGTGAGGATAATGATTGGGTCTTATCTATCCCTTGTGTCACTAATCACACTGTTTTGTACATAACTACTGATTAATACATTTATGAAATGCAAGAAAAACATCACAGTTGGCAATATCAAGTAATAAGGATTTTTAGTTTTAAAAGCTAGAACATATTCATGAGTCATAATAATTTATAGATCTTCGTTAAAACCTACATAATAAGTTCATTGAGGGCATGAACAATGACTTCTATGTTCTAAGTCATCTTTGAGCTTAACATAATACTGTCAACCTAATGGTTACTCAACACACACGTGTGTATGTATATATACATATATGTGTATATATACTTACATATGTATGTAGACATAAATATACATACACACATATGTAAGACAATCAAGAAAACACACTTATTGAGCCATTCAGATATTCTAGGCTTTCTTGGGTGTTGCTGAGTCCTGTCTGACTCTTTGCGACTCCATTTGGGGTTTTCTTGGCAAAGATGCTGGAGTAGTTTGTCATTTCCTTCTCTAGCTCATTTCACAGATAAGATACTGAGGCAAATAGCATTAAGTTACTTGCCCAGTTGCTTGCACAACTGGTAAATGTCTGAGGTCATATTTGAACTCAGGTCTTCCTGACTCCAGGCCACCATCTAGCTGCCCTCTTCGGTGTATACAAAGAAGTAAAAGCTATTTGGAGGGACAATGCACCAGCCTAACGATAAAACGTTAAGTGTTAAATATGCGGTAAAGAGACTAAATCTATTACAAGTTCAGAGTGAGGAATCGTTGCGGGCCAGAATCAGCAGTGAAATGCAAATGGAGAGGTAATATTTTAGCTAGGCCTTGGAGGAAGGTTAAGACTTAGGTAGAAAGAGGAAAAGTGTAAGTTAGTTTCTAGTCCTTAATCTTAGGCTCTAGTAAAAGAAGAAATGGTTAGTGGAGAGACTGAGGCATTTGGGGGCAAAGAGGATAGATGTGGAAACACATAATACATGATCTTGTTTACCTCCATAAAATCATAAATATGTCCTTCTAAAAGTAGGAGTGGCAGGGCAATGTGTAAGCTCTTCTAGGGCAAGGAATTTCTTACTTTTGGATTTGGGTCTCTGATTAATCATTCATTCATTCATTCATTCAATCAATCAACAAGCTTTTATTAAGTCCTTAATATGTGCCAGGGCCTACCATGGTTCAGAGCCATGGCTCTGGGCATATGGAGGCAAATGTAAAATATTTCCTTCCTTCCAGAAGATAAATGGAGACATGACATGTATATATGTAATTCTAAAAAGAAGGCATTGGCACCTGGGGGGGGTGTGGGTGGGTGGTAGTCAGAAAAGGCTTCATTTAGAAGGTAGCATCCTTCGTTCAACACCTCTTCTTCATATAGGATGAGGATTTTAAGAGAAAGCAGTGAGGAAGGAAGGCATTCCAGGGAGGAGGGAGTGCCTATCGGATTTTATGTGTAGAATAGCAAGAAAGCCAGTGTTTTCTTAGCTGTATAGTATGTGCAGATAAATAAAGTGTAATAAGATTGGAAAGCATTTATGATGGACTTTAAAGGTCAAACAGTTTACATTTTATCTTAGAGGTAATGGGGAGCCAGGGGATTTTAGTGAGCAGGAGAGTGACAGTCAGATCCGTGTTTTAGGAAGATCACTTTGCAAGCTGTGTGCAGGATGGTTTACAAAGAGAATCCGCAAAATTACTACAATAATCCAGGTAAGAGGTGATGAGTACCTGGTACACAGTAGGTGCGTAATAAGTGCTCAATGATTGATTTTAAGTGCCAAGAGACCTGAGAGACATGGAAAAATTTTGGATGGAGGTTGTTGCGGGAAATACTCTATGGAATTAACATGAGTAAATAACAAGATCTCTGAGCATAGGTCAAGGCCCAGATGAGGTAGGGAGCATACTTTTGTAAGGGGTCAAACTGAAGAATCCAAGAACAGCCAAGTCAGAAGAGACTTGAGAAGATTAGTTCAGTCCCACCCTGAGTTCCTGACCTCTCTGTTTTTCCATTTTGGCTCTTTCCTACACTTCCTTACTGTGGTTCACTGTCAGACAGGGGAGAATGCTTTCCCTTTGAAAGGCAGCTTATCCACGTGAGATTTTGCAGTTACTGATAAAAGGGAATTAAACGATAAATGGTAATTCATGTTCCATGCCTTTTGCCCAGAAAAAACTTTGGGGACTGATTTGGTTGAGTAGAGTATTGTCACCAATAGCACACTTCTTAGAACTTCACAACTATTCAAAGTGAAAAAAAAAAAACCCAGAAATTCAGCATAAGTTTCTTGTTTCAGACTCAGAAAACTCTTTTCACCGATGAATTTTTTTATATGTATGTATACATATATGAACATATAAATTATTTATGTATATATAATATATTAAATTGGTAAACAATCTACATTAATATGTTAAGTTATGTATATTGTATATATACATACATGCATATATATTCTATATATTGTGTATATACATATATAAAGTATATATACAAATACACACACATATTATATATATATGGAGAGAGAGAGAGAGAGAGAGAGAGAGAGAGAGAGAGAGAGAGAGAGAGAGGAGGAGGAGGAGGAGGAGGGTAATCCCATCACACACACATACACACACACACACACATGAACAAATGAATATAAGTTCAAAATAAAAACAATTTTTTTGAAAAAAAGATGTCATCTCACAGCATATACATGTACACACCCGTGAACAAATGAGTACGAACTAAAAATGAAAGCATTTATTCACCGTTAGTACAATAGTGCATGAGCTCATGAATTGTAGCCAGACGTTTGGTGTTATTCCACAAAGGAGGCAGAGGGAATTGCAGCAGTTTCCACAGTGGTAGCTTGGCCTGCATCTCCTGCTCAATTTGTACTGGGTCAAAATTCTTCTGGGCCTGATGCAAAAGAATAATGTGACAGAAACCATTAAAGTCTCCCAAGAAGGCAAGCTGTCAGGAACCTTATAAATATGTAGAACATAAAACATGATACTCCTTACACTCATTATTTGAGGATGGGGATATCAACAGTAATTGAAGAGGACAAACGATTAGTGTTTTGCTGAAGGTCAAAAAAGCATTTTTTTTTTTGGTGTTTTTTGGCCAGAGTTTCCTGGCACAAGGAAAGAACTAACCTCTCATCTGCACTGACGATCTGCCAAAGGCTGATACGCATTAATCTTTCCCTTTTCCAGATCCTTTCCTGGCCTCTGTTGGCTTTTGGAGCAAAAGATATAACTAAATGCAAAACGTCCCAACATCTCAAAAAGACCCATCTTGGCAAGTCAAATCCATTGGTGTGAAGGTGGCTCTAGTGTGAGGGGAGAATTCTTGACTATTTCTCAACGTTTTGTCTAGCTCAGGGTGCATATTGTAAACTGTCACTTATAATAGCTTTATAATTTTAAATTAGTTTGATTTCAACCAATGATCTTATACTTGCTGGATCATTTCTACAAAGCACACCTTATTTTCCTCAGTGGGTTAATAGTTGGCCTATTTCTGAAATGCTCTCCTTTCTGACCAGCTCATAGAATCTTTAGCTTTCTATTAAGGTTCAGCTTCAATGAAATTTTATACATAAGGTCTATACATTTTCCCCATTTTATTTTTCAATTAACAGGCATTTATTTTATCTTCCTCTTGTCTACGCCAATTTAAAAGTTAAAAAAAGAAGAAAAAAATCATTGAAACAAATATACATAGTTAAGCAAAACAAATTCTTTTATCATTTTTGTCCAGAAATGTTTGTCTCATTCTGCCTCTTTATAAAAATCATTTTGCATCTCAAATCTATCACCTCTCTGTTAAGGTGGATGATATAGAGTTCTTTATTAATCTTCCTGAAGCCTAGTTGATCATTTCACTTATAAGGGTTCTTAAAACTTTTGAAATATTTTTATATATATTTATTTTTTAGTTCTCAACATTCACTTCCACAAGAATTCAAATTCAAAGTTTTCTCCCCTTCTCTTCCTACCCCCACCCGAGGATAGCATACACCCCATCGACCCCTTCCTCCTTTCTGTCTGTCCTCCCTTCTATTATCCACCCTTCTTCCATCCCCCTTCCTCCTCTATTTTTCTGTAGGGCAAAATAGATTTCTATATTCCATTGCCTGTATAGTTCAATTTCCAGTTTCATGCTAAAATAATTTTTAATATTCATTCTTAAAGCTTTGAGTTCCATATTCTCTCCCTCCCTCTCTCCCCACCCTCTTTGAGAAAACAAGCAATTCCATATAGGTCATACACATGTAACAATGCAAAGCACTTCCATAATAGTGATGTTGTAAAAGACTAACCATATTTCCCTCTGTCTTATCCTGACCTTCATTTATTTCATTCTCTCCCTTGATTTGTCCTCTCACAATAGTTTGCTTCTGATTATCCCTTTCCCCAATTTGCTGTCCCTTCTATTTTCTTCCCTCTCCTATCCCCTTTCCCCTTGGCTTCCTGCAGGGTGAAATAGATTTCCATAGGCAATTGAGTATGTGTTATTCCCTCCTAAGCCCTATCCCATGACAGTAAGGCTCAATTATTTCCTTTCATCTCCCCTCTTCTCCACATCTTTTATGTGAGATGATATGCTACATTCTACCTCTCCCTTTCTCTTATCCCTAGTATATTCCATTCAACGGTAAATTTAATTTTTTTAGATATTCTCCTTTCATATTCAGCTCACCCTGTACCCTGTCTATGTGTATATACATATATATATAGACACGCATACATATATACATACACATACACACATATATACACACATACATATATACACCCATGTACGTATACATACCTTCACCTATACAATATACGTATACACACCAATTCATACACACCTACATATACATATATATATTTCCTCTAACTACCCCAATACTGAAAAAGGTCTCATGAGGTACAAATAACCTCTTTCCATGTAGAAGTGTAAACAATTCAACTTTAATGAGTTCTTTAAGGATTCTCTTTCCTGTTTACCTTATCATGTTTCTCTTGATTCTTGCATTTGAAAGTCAAATTTTCTATTCAGCTCTGGTCTTTTCAATAGGAATGTTTGGACGTCCTCTATTTCACTGAAATTCCATTTTTTCCCCTGAAATATTATACTCAATTTTGCTGGGTAAGTGATTCTTGGTTTTAATCTTATCTCCTTTGACCTCTGGAATATCATATTCCAAGTCCTTCAATCCCTTAGTGTAGAAGCTGTGAAATCCTATGTTATGCTGATTGTATTTCCACAATACCTGAATTGTTTCTTTCTGGCTGGTTGTAATATTTTTTCATTAACCTGGAAACTCTGGAATTTGACTACAATATTCCTAGGAGTTTTCCTTTTGGGATCTCATTCAGGTGGTGATCAATGGATTCTTTTCTTTTCTATTTTACCCTCTGGGTTTAGAATATCAGGGCAATTTTCCTTGATAATTTCTTGGAAGATGATGTCTAGGCTCTTTTTTGGATCATGGTTTTCAGGTAGACCAATAAGTTTTAAATTATCACTCCTAGAACTATCTAGGTAAGTTGCTTTTCAATGAAATATTTCACAATGTCTTCTTTTTTTTTCATTTTTTTGGTTTTGTTTTATAAATTTTTGGTTTCTCATAAAGTCATTAGCTTCCATTTGCTCCATTCTAATTTTTAAAGAACTGTTTTCTTCAGTGAGCATTTCAACCTCCTTTTCCATTTGGTAAATTCTGCTTTTTAAAGCATTCTTCTCCTCATTGGCTTTTTGGAACTCTTTTGCCATTTGGGTTAGTCTATTTTTAAAGATGTTATTTTCTTCAGCCTTTTTTTGGGGGTCTCTTTTAGCAAGCTCTTGACTCACTTTTCATGATTTTCTTGCATTGCTCTCATTTCTCTTCCCAATTTTTCCTCCATCTCTCTTACTTGATTTTCAAAATCCTTTTCAAGCTCTTCCAGGACCAAAGATTATTACATATTTTTTTGGAGGTTTTAGATGTAGAAGTCTTGACTTTAATGGCTTCCTTTGATGGTATGTTTTGTTCTTCCTCTTCCCAAAGGATGGAAGAAAATACCTTTTCACCAAGAAAGTAAACTTCTATAGTCTTATTCCCTCCCTCCGCCCCTTTTGGGCATTTTCCCAGCCAGTCACTTGACTTTTGAGTCCTTTGTCAAGTGGAGGGTATACTCCAGGAACCTGTAAGTTCTCAGTTCCTCCAAGGTGGCACCATCAATGGAGAGGAGTTTACTCGTCTCTCAGTTGCTTCTCCTCACCTGAGGACTGCCACTCAGGACTGAGACCCAGATCAACTGCTCAGTTCTCCCAGCGTCTTTAGGCAGAGGGTTCCAAAAGTGGATGCTGTGCTGCCCTGGGACTGGGGGTGGGGCCAGACCAGGTTTTCCTCTCACACAGGTGAAAAAATTTTCTTACTGACTTTTGAAACTGTCTGGCATTTGTGGGTTGAGAAATCTGGGAACCACAGCTGCTACCTGTGATTCCGCTGCCCTGAAGCCTGCTCCAGTCTTGTTCTTGCTGTGTGACCCAGGCTGGACTGGGCTGTGCTTCACTCCAAGCCTGGTGCGATAGACATTCCCTGTCACCCTTTCAGGCTGTCTTGGACTGGAAAATCTCTTTCCCTCTGTCATTTTGTGACTTCTGCTGCTCTAGAATTTATTTAGAGTCATTTTTTCAGATATTTTATGGGCTATGTTGGGAGAGCTGGAGTAGGTCCATCCTACTCCACCATCTTGGCTCTCCCTTTTTGAAGTATTTTTTAACAATGATGTTACTGTATAAATTCTTCTCCTGAGTTTGCTCACTTCATTCTGCATCAGTGTACACAAGTCTTCCCATTTTTCTCTGAACTCATCCCCTTTATAATTGATTATATCACAGTAGTACTCCATTGCATTCCTACACCATAATTGGCTCAGCCATTTCTCAATTGATGGATCCTCCTTTAGCTTCCAGTTCTTTGGGAATCATCACTGGGTCAAAGAGTGGTTAGGGACCTTTTGAACATCAGTAAAAACTTTTCCTGTGAATGACTTCACAGGAAACTCAGTGTACTAATCTGCTTCCAATTGGCCCTCAACATTTGTCATTTTCCTTTTTTTGGTCATCATTATCAATACAAAGTTCTATCTCTTAATTATTTTGATTTGCAATTCTATAATTGTTAATGATTTGTGCCTTTTTTTAATCTTATGGTTGTTGATAGCTTTCATGCTCATATCCTTGAGTCAGTTGTCAATTGGGAAATGACAACTTTCTTATAAATTTGAATCTACTTGTTGATCTTGAAAATGAGAACTTTATCAGAGAAACTTACAGAAAAAATTTCCCCCCACCCCCTTGTTAACTGCTTCCCTTCTAATTCTTGTGGGATTAGTTTTATTTGCTCATAGATTTTTACCTTTTATGTCATTAAAATTGTCCATTTTATCTACCATGATCTTCTTTCTCCCCTGTTTAATTATTAACTCTTCAACTATCTATGAATCTGAAAGCAAGTTTCTTTCTTGCTCCTCTAATTTGTTAATGATCTTTTATATCCAAATCATATATCTATTTGGAGTTAATCTTGGTATATTGTGGGAAGTGTTGGTGAAAACATAATTTCTGTCAGGTTACTGTCTAGTTTCCTCAGCTATTTGTATGGAATAATGAGTCCTCATCCAAGTAGTTGAGGTCTTTGGGTTTATTGACTATTAAAATACTAATGTTCATTTGCTTCTATATATTGTGCATCTAATCAGTTCCACTGATTGGCCTCTCTATTTTTCAACCACTACCAAATCATTTTATTGATTACCAATTTATTATATAATGTGAGATACAGTACTTCCAGACTCCATTCTGGTCACTTTTTTTTGTCTTATTTTACTTGAGATTCTTTATCTTTTGTCCATCTAGATGGATTTCCTTATTATTTCTTCTACCTTGATGAAGTAATCCTTTGGTAATTTGATTGGTAGGGCATTGGATAAATAAATTAATTTAGGTAGTAGTATAATTTTTATTTTGTTGGCTTGGTGAGCCAACATGAGCAATTAGTATTCCTTCAGTTATTTAGGCTTATCTTTAAATCTGTAAAGAATATTTTGTAGTTGTATTCATCTAATTCCTGTTTGTCTTGGTATATAAACTCTTAATTATCTCATATATTCCACAGTTATTTTAAGTGAAATTCCTCTTTCTATCTCTTCCTACTGAGTTTTCTTATTAATATATAGAAATATTGATAATTTATGAGGATTCATTTATATCTTGTGACTTTACTGAAGTTATTAGTTGCTTAAATTAATTTTAGTTGAATCTAGAATTCTCTAAGTATATAATCGCATCATTTGCAAAAGGAAATAATTATTTCATCTTTGCTTTTGTGTATTCCCTAATTTGTCTTTTCTTGTCTTATTTCTCTAGCTAATATTTCTAGTATTACATGAAATAGTAGTGGTAATAATGAAATTCTTACTTTACCCTTGATCTTACTGAAAAAGTCTCAATTATATTTCTTTTATACATAATACTAGTTCTGCAAAACCTATCTTGATCTTATCAGTCCCTAGTGCCTTCCCCTCTCTGAATTTCATTCTCACCAATGCCTCATAGAATGCCTTTCTTTCTTCTAGATACAGCTCAAGGACAACTTTCTACATGCAACTTTTTCTGATTTTCCCAACTACCTTCCCTTCCAAACTCCCTTATATTAAACTACTTTGTATTTATTTCCTATACATACAAATATTCACATATATATATATATATATATATATATATATGTATGTGTATGTATGTATGTAACCCAGGGTTATACTACAATTAAAATATTATTGGTAGGTTTTGAATCCAGGTCTTTTTGACTCCAAATCTAGTACTCTATCTACTGCATCAAATTCATTAAGATTATATTTAGAATGGCGAATGTAAAGTTATACTTATGGCTTTTTAAAAAATAAAATTCCTATGAATGAGATAGGGGAGGCCTGGCTAGGTAATATTTCCAGTGAGAAAGGAGTTTAGTAGACTGCACACTCAATACAGTGATATGGCTGTCCAAAAAACTAGTGTGATCTTACGGTACATCATTAGTGATGGAGTATCCTCTCACTTGAACTACTGCATGAGTCTCCTCATTAGTCTCCCTGCCCCCAGACTATCCCCTACTTTCTGTCCCCACCAACCCATCCTTCATACAACTGCAAAAGTCAGATTCAGATTGGACTAGCATTATCTACATAAAAATAGGTAGACCTTCAGGGATAAAATATAAACTCTTCAACCTGGTACATAAAGCTACTCCTTCAAAATAAGTTCTTACCTTCCTTTCCAGCCTTCCTTCATATTACCCTATTTCATGTTATCCCCATTTAAATCATCTTAGCTTGCTATCCCCACAGTTTTGTTTTATTTTCTTCTTATTGCTTGTGCCTAGCACAGTGCTGTGTATATAGTAGGCACTTAATAAACACTTGTTAAATCGCATGGACTGAGACTAACAATAATTACATTAAACTTGGCTATAGTGAGACCACTTTTGCAGTATTTTCCTCAGTTCTGTTTACATTTTGTGAAGGGTAATGGCCAATACAGGTGCAGCCAGAGGAGGATGGAGTGAGTAGTCACCAGAGAACATTCAATTCAAGAAATTTTTATGAACTGCCTCGTAAGTCCAAGACACTGAACTAGGTGTTAGAGAATGCAGGGAGAAGGGAATAAAATACCTACTATGTGCCAGGCACTATGCTGAGTACTTTTTTTTAAAAAAAAAAAACAAATGTTATTTATTTTGATTCTTATAACAACCCTGGGATATCGGTGTTGCTGTTACACCCATTTTACCCCCTCAAGAAATTGAGGCAAAGAGAGGTTAAGTGACTTGCCTAGGTCACAAGCTAGTAAGTATCTGAAGCTAGATTTGAGCTCAGGTCTTCCTGATTCCAGACTCAGCACTGTATCCACTGCATCACCTTGCTGTCTCTATAAGGACAACATAGTCTTTATCTTCAAGAGTTTATATATTACATATATGTAGATAATTTTGTATAAAGTAATTTGAGAAGGAAGAAAGAGGAATAAACTTGGGAGTGAAGTGGGGAATGATTTCAATTATGATCAATACAAAAATTGCAATTTCAGTTGTATAGGGAAATCCAATAAAGAAATGCCTTCTTCCAGAGCAAACTGGTAACACTTTACAACTTCTAGTCTTAAAGAAAATTACTTGGGACACTGGGAAGCTGAATGGCTTACCCAAAATCACAAATTTAGTATGTGATAGAAGCCAGACTTAAACTCAGGTCTTCCTGATTCCCAAATCAGCAGCAAACACAACAGGCTGCCTATCATCATTATCAGCATCATCATCACCATCATCACCATCATCACCACCATCATCACCATCACCATCATCACCACCATCATCACCATCATCACCATCACCATCATCACCACCATCATCACCATCATCACCATCACCATCATCATCACCATCACCATCATCATCACCATCATCACCACCATCATCACCATCACCATCATCATCACCATCATCACCATCACCATCATCACCACCATCATCACCATCATCACCATCACCATCATCACCACCATCATCACCATCACCATCATCACCATCACCATCATCACCATCATCACCACCATCATCACCATCATCACCATCACCATTATCATCACCATCATCAGCACCATCTTCACCACCATCATCATCACCACTGTCACCACCCTCACCACCACTGCTATCATCATCAACATCATCTTCATCAGTTTGTATGGAAAAATAGGAACTGGAATCTGTGACTTTAATTCAGGGAACTTTTGGGTGAGAAAGTTTCTTTAACCAAAGAAGATTGGCATCTTTTCTATAACTGATGCTTGTGAAGAATACTATAGAGAACTGAGGGTAAATGACTATTCCAAGATAACACAGCCAGTATCTCAGAAGCAAGCACTTGTACCCAAGTTTTTCTGCTCTCTATCCACTATGCTAGGTGTCTCACATTACATGTATAATGATAATATTAATAATTACCTTTAATACATGCTTTTTGTGACCCTGTGCATCATGGTAGTTCAGTATGAGAGGACCTTTCTGATCTGCTTTTTTCTCTCTCTCATCTTCAGGTAAGAATATCCGATGCAGATTCTGTTTAATCACAAATCACATGTTATATTTTAAAAAGAGACTGAAGATTTTCCAGTGGTGGAGGCAAATGGGATGATGGCCCATACTTACCTCTTTTTCAGTCTCTGTGAGACAGAGAGATGGCAGGATGGATACGATGTGAGCTGCAATCCTGGGATCCAATCCATCCTCTCGGGGTGTGGGTGGCATTAAGCTAGGTGGGAGAAGTTCATTCTCTGTTGCCACAATCTATTAAAATATAAAAAGTTTTCATTTCCTTTGAAGACAGTAGCTGTCCTAATGACCAGTTTTTTTTAGTTAAACTATATAATTCCATAATTCAAGGGAAAAATAAAATAATTGTTGAAAACAGAGGATCAGTAATTGTGAAATAAGCAAATAGGCAAATAAGTGGAAAAACACAACTATACAATGAGAAGCACTACCATTACAGAAATAAGAATGTATAATGTATTTTTAGTTTGCACTTTTCTCTTAAAAACTCAACACCTATGCATTAGCTTTTTAAACTTTTCAGGTAGATAAAATGGAGAAACTGAGGCCATATGGTATAGTGGAATTAAGTCTAGAAGTCAGAAATATTTGAGTTCAAATCCAGGCCACACTGATCTCATGCTGATACAATGGAGTGATTCTTTGTAGCAGGAAAATAACTGGCTTGCATTTATATAGAGAGGCAGGGTTTGATCAAGAAATATAATAAAAATAATAATATGGTAATATTGTGATATTTCAGACAGTCTTGATTTTCTTCAGTGTGAACATTGCTTCTACTTATGTAGAGATCTCAATTCTTCTACCACTCGGTAGAAATCTCTAAGAATTGCTGTGATCAAAATCAAATACCACTATTGTAACCAACCAACTCAAACTGTGTTTTGAGTTTAGTTCTTTGATGATCAGAACATTATCTGCCCCTGGGTCTGTCCTGATGATAATAGCTTATTTTAGATAGTACCCTATGGTTAATAGTATCTTAATACAGTAATTCTTGAGTAGATCTCATCAATGTAGTAACAATCTATGACAGTACAAATCACAGTTCATCCATATCTTAGTATCTTCTGAGATCTTGTCCATGATTTCTCAAAAAAACCTCCACTAGGGGTGGGGAAGAAGACCACTTATCATGAGAATGTTATGAGGGAATATAGTTTCACAGTCTTCCACTATCTTCTACTATTTCGTAGTCTCCCACTATCTTCTTCCTAAAGGTTCTGAAAACAGGGAGTGCCATGGCTATCATTTGCCTTCGCCTTGCATTTAGATTCAGGGTGTGATGTGTGAGCTGACTTATAGGATCTTTTCATCTTTTTATTGTAACAAGTACTTTGTCATGGTTCTATGTCAAAGTCCTTTCTTTATTTCATACTTTCAAGAATCTATATATACTTTGTTTAACTATGTTGTTGCAGCTATTTTAGATGGATATCTTCTCAAAATTTCCACCCAATCCAGACCATGGTGATTGTTGTTATTGGCCTCAAGGTCATTTTCCCTCCTTCTGAAGGAGTTAGGCACCATCTTCCTTTATTTCCCAAATCTCACTCTTCTGCTAGGGAACTTCCATATTCATACTGATGATCTCTCAAATTTTCGAATGTCTGAGTTTTTCAGTCTCCTTAAATCCCATTACCCAGTCCTTTATTGCACACCTCCACTACACTTAGAGATGGTCATGCTCTGTATCTTACCATTAGCCACAATTGTTCCATTTTGTTGATAAAATCTCTCGACACTCCTTTGACCATGATCTCCTAATCATTCCAACACTCTCTCTGCCTCACCCCTCCAAAATCTTTGCCCTTGACTCAATGTCTAATTTCTTACTCAATACTTTTAATTTACTTTTCTCCCATTCCATTTTGAGCCCATAGCTAGTCAATCCAATCTACTTTTGAAGCCCTCATCCCTTTGTTTTATTTCCTCTTCCCATACCAAACCTCAGCTCTGTATTACTCCCATCATCTACTTCCTCTGCTCTTTCTCAAATAAGGAAGTCACATAACAGTGATATAAATTCATGTCATCCAACTTTAATTGGGCCATCATGGCATCAGGACAGTCCTTTTATTTTTCTTTAATCAATTCCCTAAGTCACTCCTCATAGAAGTTATTTCCAATCTTCTTTTCTCTATTCAAGCATCTCAGATTCCCCCACTTTCCTCTTAACAGAAGACCTCACCTCTTATTTTGAGAAAACTGAACCCATTCTTTGTGCATTCCCTCTTCTATTCACCTCAAAACTCACTCATATCACCCCCTTCTCTTTCCTCCTTTCCTGCAGTCTCTGATAAAGAGATGGCCCTTCTTCTATCCAAGGCTAACCCTTCTGCAAATGACCTAGATCTTATCCATTCTCATCTCTTCCAACAGATTACAAACTCAATTATCACTGTTCCCCTGCTTGACTCTCATCTTCAACTTCTCCTTATATACTAGTATTTTTCCTTCTGCCTTCAAACATGTCTAAGTCACCCGCCTTAACAAATCTTCACTAGGTCCTACTGTCTCCTCAAGCTAAATCTTATAAATCTCTCCCCCTTTTCAGAGAAATAACTAGAGAAAATTGCCTACATTGAATGCCTTCTCTTCGCATCCACTCACTGACTCTTAAATCTTTTGCAACGTAGCTCTTGATGTCATCACTCAATTTCAAGTCCTTTCTCCAACATTAACAATGATCTCTCAATTGTCCAATCTGATTGTCTTTTCTGAGTCCTCATCTTTCTTGACCCATCTACTATCTTTGAAGGGGACCCGAAATGAGTATATACTCTCTGGAAGCTAGTAACCAGAGGAAACCAAGATCTCTCCTTTCCCAAGCTCTTGCCAACTCCAACTTTCAAGCAGGTATGTGAACATGTAGTTATCACTCTCTACCAGTGAGTAGAGACTTAGAAAATGGATTTGAGCCTTGAGTTACAATAGCATCATAGGTATAGAGCTAGAATGTATCTCTATACAAACCAACCCCCTCACTTTAAAGATGGGGAAAGTGAGGCCAGGTTAAGTGACTTGCCCAAAGTCAAACAACAGAATGTAGAACTGGTCACTGAACCCAGGGCTTCTGACTCCAAATCTTGTCACCTGTATAGACAATTAAACTTTTTATCCCCCTCATAATCATTACCTCATTTTTATCCTCCCGGGGGACTTCAGCAAATAAGAGCAGACATCACTATCAATCAGTCTTGATTTAGAGATGAGAAAGCCAAAGCACAGACACTTTAAGCGACTTGCTGAAGGTCTCAAAGATGGACAAGTGACTGTGTAGAATTACCCACCTGTTCCAAGATGCCATGGAGTATCAAAGGTACAGAAATGAATTCTTCAGGAATCTCTTCCATCAAATCATTGTAATATCTCATATCCACTTCAGTAGAGAGTGAACCTATTGTGTACAACAGAAGTAACCCACTGCACTATTAAGTGTATTCTCCATTGGCATTTTATTCATGGGTGGAAGTTTTTGCTGTACTAGCGTAATTAGGAAGAAGAGATCAAGAGATACTAGAAAGGAGTTTGGGGATAATTGCTCTGTCTAAAGAAAATCCTCTAAACTGTTGATTCTGCTCACACCCTCAATGTTCAAGCCAAACTTAACATCTCCTGACTGAAAGCATGTGCCCTCCTTGTCTTGGCTCACCCAATATGAAACGCGCTTTCATCTGTACCTCTCAGAGTACTTGTATGACTCCAAGGCTCAGCTTGGCATCACTTCTCCTGAGAAGCCTTTCTGGATGCCACCCCACCCCCACTCACTTGAAAATACTCTGCATTCTCCTCAAATTTGCTTGCAGTTTTTCCTAATTCGCATCCACTTTGAATCCTCCTCTCCCCCTTCTGCTCCCCAGAAGAATATAATCCCTTTGAGGAAGGGGCTTGTTTCCTTTTTGTTTTGGTGTCTCCAGTACTGCATTGTACGGTGTAGGAACTGAATAATTATTTTATCCAAGTTCTAAGCTGATCTGAATCTCAACCTGTAAGCTTTCATACATACTTTCTCGTGTTACTTGTGACTCATCCGTCTGTGTTTTCTTCTTTGATGAAATGGCTGCTGAACTTGCAGATGCTCCCTAAAAGAATCACAAAAAAATCCTACATATCTAATTGGGCCAAAAGAAATGCTCTTAAATGCTGGTAATATCTTTTCTGAGATAATATCAGTGGTGCTTCCTAACTTTTTGTCTGGGTCACTCCATCTACCACCCAATTATCTGCCTAATGTTAGACTACACTCAAGGGGAAACTATCAGAATCAAGGGGAGCTCATGATGGAAATGAACACTTCTTGCTTTCCTGACCAAAGTAACTGATTGATTTTAGAGAGGGGCAGAACATTAGGAACTGTTTTCCTGTGGAAAACCTTAGATTTGCCCAAGTGTTGGGCCTTAATAAGGCTGCTGAGAATCAGGGAAATCTTCCCCTATTAAAAATCAGAAATGAAAAATTAATGTTGCATCATTGTGACCTGAGTGCCATCAAGTTCCTGAGATAAGGGAGTTGGCAGCTACATGTTATCCCTAACCACATACTTCAGAGATGTGCCTTCACAGCCCATCTTCCTCCTTTTACCTCTTCAAATGGCATCAATTTATCTCAGATATTTTCACAGTTTATTCTTCTACACAATATTCTTCAATACTATATCACAAATCAGGAAAACTACCTTTTCTAAACAATTAGCCTTTTAAAAACAAGAGAATGTGCTACCTCAGGAGTCCAAGGGATGTCCAGATGAGCTCTGTCACTTGTGGTGACTTGTGGGACATTAATAAGTCTCATATTTTCTAAGTAGTTCACATGCTGCCGCCTCCAGTCCAGGCTGTCATATATCAAGCAAGCAATGACTTCAAAAAGTTCAGTACCAAAGTCCAGCTACAGGGGTAAATGCCATGGAGACAGTCATGAGTTTTGTGTAATCAAGTAAAGTTCAGAAAATATCTCTCTAGCTACCTAATGTTATAATTATTAAGCTAGCCCCCACCTGTACATACATCTCTCTTCTCCATTATAGTAATCAATGATCAATAAACACTGATTAAGCACTTAGTACATTTGAGGTACAGTGCTAAGCACTGGACACCAATGAATTGCAGAACCACCAAGATATAGAAGCTCATAGTTGAAATGGGCATCCAATCATAGGGTGATAGGACCATAGACAACTGTTCTAGGTTACAGTGTCTTTAGAGTTCATCTAGTCTAACACTCTTATTTTATAGATGAGGAAACTGAGGCCTAAAGTGTTCAAGTGACTTTCCCAAGTACATAGAGATAGTAAGTGTCAGAACTAGGATTTGAGTTCAGATTCTCTCAGTACTCTTTCATTGGAGCCATGCTGTCCTTAGAGGCTAGGTGGTTTAGCCATATACCTCCAGGGAAGGGAGAATCACTGCTTTTAGAAGCAGTGTCTTCACTTTTGGGACAGGCATAGCTAACTTGAACTCAAACTGATTACAAATGATTCAGTAGGGATGAAGTTTTTTGAATAACTGAGGCACCTGCTGAAGCTTTCTCTCTACCAAAAGTAGAACAACAGAATATTTCTTGACTTGTCTTAAACAATATTCCATCCTTCAAAAAATGGAGAAAATAACAGGAAGGACTATATTCTGGGCTTGCCTCTGATCCATAAAGACAAACTAGTTGCTTGAAGTAGAAATGATCGAGCCTTGGAGGTTCTACCTGGGAATTCCTAGTAAAAATGGGAATAAAGATGGGTAGAGTCTGACATGAAACTTAGACTTTGGAAGAGCAACTTTTAAAGGGTCCAGAGAATGGAAGCAATTTCATCACAACACCTCCATGGGCCAGGCACTCCAAACATTATTGTCCTTCATCTGGACAAATGAGAATACCGAGGTCCAGAAATGTGAGGTGATTTGCCCAAGGCTGGAGAGTTGGTAAGAAGCAGAAACAATATTTAAACTCAAATCTCCACAGTCCAAGATCCATTCCACTGTACCAGACTTCAAGGGACAATGCATTTGTGACTTTGACCCATAACTAAAGAGTCACCATCTCTACAGCTGCTGCATGCAACCTTGTCAGTCTCCTCCTCCTATTGGAAACTTAGGCTCTGCCCCTGGTATGCTGAATTCAAATATTCTGTCATGTTAACAGACACTTGTTGTAGGTTTTCTTGGCAAAGATACTGGAGTGGATTGCCATTTCTTCTCCAGCTCATTTTACAGATAAGGAAATTGAAGCAAACAGGGTTAAATGAGTTGTCCACGGTCACACATCTGGTAGGTGTCTGAGCCCAGACTTGAACTGATGAGCTCCTGACTCCAGACCCGATTCTCTATCCACTGCACTACCTAGCTGTCCTTAATAGACACTACAAGGATCTAATAGATGGGCTTTTTTCTTATCTTGTCCAAATCTAGGCCATTCCTATCCCACTGGAATGAACTTCCTTGTATATATTGTTTTCTTTCAAGAGATTATAAACTCTTGAGAACAAGAATTTTTTCACTTGCATGTATTTGTATCCCCAATGCTTTGCATAATGCCTAGCACATAGCAATCCCTTAAAAATGTTCTGTCTATCTATCTATGTACTTCCTAATAAAAGCACTAATAAGTTGATCTAGATTTGAATACAGGTCTTTGTGATTCTAAGTGAGTAGTCTGAGTTCTTCTAAACTGTATTTTATTAGATTTAAAGAGAGAACAAAGATGGTGGATTCATAAGAAGAAGCATAGCAAACTTCCCTTTAAAACTACTCCAAAGGGATGTAGAAAATGTTATCAGACATATTTCCTATAGGGAAATCCAAGAAAAAGTCACAATGAGATATTTTTTTCCAGCCCAGATAAGCACAGGGAGATAAAGAGTTCTATGGACCTGGGGCCCAAGTCTGGCCAGGAGCTCATGGTCCAGTTCATTACAGTAGGCAGGGAAAGGCTATGAACTAGCGCCAGAGGAAGTCCCTTACCAATATGGGGTATCCTTCAGACACATCGTGGGGCACTGCTACAATAAGAGGTATAAACAGCACCTCCGTTATCCACTACCCAGGTCTGTGTCACTGATTCAAGTTGGACTGAGGGAAGAACTGCACACAGGGGTGTTCCACCCAGATCATATATATATATATATATATATACAAACATACATGCATACATACATATCCACTAATCCACACTGCTTCTTTAGAAATCTTATCATGAGTAAGGCAAGTATCTTAGAAGCATTGCCATTTGAACTGATGCTAAAGCATAAAAAGCACCAAAGTCCAGTTATTAGTGTTGGAATTATTTTATCATTTATAAAGAAGGCCAAGCCTCTCTTAAGTACTTAGTCAAAGGAAAAGGTTCACTATTCTCTGTAGTTCGTATAGGACAAAGAATAAATCCTGGCTTTGTTTTCTCCCAGTTCTGTGACCTTGGGCAAATCATTTTTTCCCTGGACTTCATTTTTTCTTTTCCTTCATATAATTAAAATGTTTAACTCATAGGGTTGCTGTTAGGAAAATGATTTAACAACTTAAAGTGCTCTCTAAATATGAGGTTTTTTCTTAATATTACTTTAATATATTCTATGGTCTTAGTCACAGAAATACCACAGAAGCTTTGGAATCAGGCTGTATCGGTTACTGAATATTTAATGAATAGACAGAAGATAACAGTCACTGCACCATTCACAGTGTCTTGTACTTTGCGGCTACTCAGTAAATCTTTGTGGAATAAATAAATAAAATACATGTATCCATGATTACAAATGTTCAGGAGGGTCTCAGAGAGGAAGCTACTAACCAAGAGTTCACTGTCTGTCCAGTCTAGAGGAAAGAACTCTTCCTTCACCACATGTTCAAGCCTGGCAATATCAAAGAGATTAGTTTCAGGTTTTGCGTTATTCAAAATGGGTTCCAAGTATTTCCAGAAAATTTCAAGGTCTTTCACTTCTTTCTCCCTCTTCAGCTTTTCGGCTTCTATTTCTTTTGACATCGTGGCCGCATCTATATTAGATACAGGAGACAAAATTTTCTTGCTTAGTAGGAATTTGGGAAGGGACATGTACTACAAGGTATCTACTTGGCATCAGAATGTTCCAGGAAGGGCATAACTCTTTGAGACCTCCTGGAATGGACTTCTCTGACCTTTAGGCAACTTTGTAAGATAGTAAGATGGAAAGCAGTTGCCGATCTCTTTGAAAAAGGGAATTTCCTTATTGGGAATTTCCTACATCAGTGAAATCATAAATCCAGTAAAAAAAACCAAACAAACTAAAAATGTATAAGCCAGCATTGATGAGGTTTGTGCAGAGCAGGCTGGGGTCAACTGAAAATCTATATGTATGCATGTATATATGTATATGTGTACATAAACACATATATATTCACATACCATAGATATGGTATATAAATTTCTCTCTTTCTCTATTTCCCCTCCCTCCCTCCCTCCCTCCCTCCCTCCCTCCCTCCTTCCTTCCTTCCTTCCTTCCTTCCTTCCTTCCTTCCTTCCTTCCTTCCTTCCTTCCTTCCTTCCTTCCTTCCTTCCTTCCTTCCTTCCTTCCTTTCTATCATACTCTTTGCAAAGAATATCACAACACAATGACTTTTCTTCCTGCAAAAGTTGCTGATCCTTGTTTGAGGTGATTGTACATCAGTGTAAAGGGGATTTCAATTTTTAAAAAGCAGATTATTTGTCTGTTGAAGTAGAAGAAAGAGGATATCATAAATGAAGGGAGCTAAAGATATGTTCAGGATACCACTATTTTCTGCACATGATAACAGTATTTGCATTAGCAACAACAATAATAGTAAGTAATGTTCAGTTTTTCAGTTGCAAAAGAGAGAACTGGGCATCTAGTAACATACTTTCTGCCATAAGAGAGACCTCATGTTGCTGGGCAAGGCTTGCCAGGTGTGCCTTCAGAGGTTCATAGTTCTCAGAAGTTATCTTAATCACATTGGATACAGGAACCCCAAGCTCTGCCATGATTGCCAGTAGCTGTGGATTGTGAAAGCCCGTGATGATAAAGTAATGTTGGGCACCATCGTCTGGCTCGTCATCTGCTCAGAATGTAACAAAAGAAATCAGGTCATCACAACACCATAGAACATGTTAAACACCATTCATTCAACAGGTATTTACCATTCCTATGCCTTGCCCAAAGGAGGCCTGTTGATTGCGGCAATATCAAGGGCCTCATGCTTCCTTCTTGCCCTTCTAACCAAGAAAGCCTGGACAGTTTTATAAACTGTCTGATTAGGTATGCAAATATGTGAACCATGCGATGTGTGTGAAAATCCTGCCTCAAAGAGATGGGTAGTAATGGTGACTAGCTTAATCTCACAATTTTGTTCAAAGTAAAGCCTTAAACTTCTTTGTGTTTAAGGGTTTTGAGCAATATCTGGGCTCACTCTTGAGTTGTGAGCAGCTACAATTCTGGGGGATTTTATAACTTGAGGGACAGGGTGTTTACAGGACAGGAAAATATGGTATAGAGAGCTGCTTCCTGCAAAAGAGCTGCCTATATTTGTATGAGCTGAAGTGGTTGCCAAACATTAGGTCAGTGACCATCAATTATTTCATTCTGTATTCATTAGTTTATTTTTGCTTCAATTATTGGTTTTGTCAGTATGGCTCATTCTTCCACAAAGATATATCATAACTGAGAGGGAAGCATCATGGTAGATGCTGAATTTGTGCTCTAGATTTGCAATTAGAGGATTCCGGTTCAAACCTGGTTCAGCCATGCACTTCCTGAGTGACCTTAATGAACCATTCTATACATTTGGGCTCCAGTGTCCTTATCTGTAAAATGAGATGCTTTGGACCAAGCGAACTCCTGAAGACCACTTCCAGCTCTAAACCTATGACATGTCTGACTTTGATTTAATAGATAGTCTTCTGGAGATGGTGGGACCAAAAAATTGCCAAGTGGTCAAAATGCCAACCTGGTCATAAGCCTTTCTGAACATAGCTGCATAGAAAGACTGTCACCATGCTCATGTTGGAAGACTTTACATCTTGGGAGAAATTGCCAGCACTTATATACTACTGGCATAGCTTTCAAAAAGCCAAGTTCATTTCCAAGCTATATCATGAAGGCTAGGCATGAGTTTCAGCATAAGACTTTAATATTGTCTTAGTTATTACATTTTAACTCTATGATGTATGTTATATGCAGGTCTAAGGTTATTTTTCTAAAGTTTTCCTAATTTTAAAATTATTTATTATTATTAAATATCAATGAATTATTTCTATCCTAAATTAATTAAATCAGACCAGAGAGGTTTTCTCAATCATCCTTGATTTGTATGTGGTATACACCAAAACTTTGTAATATTTCAGAGCAGTCCTTTGAGGTATTACTTCAAAAGATCATAAGAGAAGGTGACACAGATCCCAAGCCCTTTTATATTCCTTAATAGATGGCTTTCATGAATTTTTATTAGTAGAACTTGAACTACCAAGACCGGTTTCTAGTGTCTCTACTTTTAAGTGAGGAGCCTCTTTGAACTTAGCAGGACTGGTCCCCCCATATCATACACCCATACAATCTATCACCAGGCTCATTAATACGTAAAACCTTTTTAACTTGGTAGGAGCTGGCATAAGGTCATCACCAGGTCATGATAAAGCATCATTGTAAGACTTTGATGGAAGAGGAGATGTTAAGACAAGTTCATAAATATTACAAGATCCACAGATTTATAATTTACTTATTGGTTAATATGCTATCTTGCTCTAGGAGAAGGCAAATCCCTTTTGCAGAGGCTGTCTCATTTTCATGTTTGTAGTCCTTTTGCATGACACATAGTAGGCGCTTAATAACTTATGTATTGTTGAGCTGAAATTCATGCTTTTCTCATTTTGGTGAAGTTATGAATATGATTCAGTTTTAACGCTCCCAATTCTATGAGACAAGGTTGTAACCACACCAGGGCCTTTGGAGGACTTAACTTCTTTAGATGTCAGTTACAGACTTTTTTATGTTGAATCAACAGAGCAGAGGGGAAGAGAAGTCAATGCCCAGACTCTTCCAATGTTTCTGTCACTGTTGTCACTGATTGTCTGAACTTTCAAGAGGCATAAGGCCATATAGCAATGATATGACCATCAATTAAATCCATTGATGTCTGGGATGGTGCTGATTGACTATGAATGAAACAATGTTTTTTGGTGGGGAGGGTCAGGTCTGCTCCTTCTATATTTCTTTGTGTCTCATCACTTTTATGAGGCCCCATTGATGCCATATTACTGCATACGGTCCTGTGAAATAAACTTTTATGGAATAGAGTGTACAGTAGGAAATATAGTAATTGAGGGCAGAATCTAGAAAGGAGGGCTTAGTTAAAAGGCACTTTCATAAGTATATTACCAGAAGCTGTGATAGAGTGGAAAGAGCAATGGTTTTGGAGATAGAGGACCTGGGTTCAAATCTTGTCTCTGCCACTTACTAGCTATATGATCTTTTAGCAAACTACTTAACCTCCTTGGGTCTCAATTTCCTCATCTGTAAAGTGAGAGGATTGGACTAGGTGGGCTTTGAGGTTCTAACTATAAGATCTAGGTTTCTATAAGAAGAGGTAGATACTTAAATTTCATTAGATAGAGCCTTGCTACTAATTAATCAAATGTAAATTGTTATGCTTGGTATTTGGTATGGGCCCTTCACAACCTGGCCCATTCCTGCCTTCCCTGTCTTCTTTTATTTTCAACCCTCTATTCATTCTATTACCTAGCTACATGGACCTGCACCTGACACCCACCCATCTCCCAACTCTTCACAATTTGTATTGACAGCCCCTCCCCAAGCCCAATCAAATGCTGAGAACCAGCCCTCTACCTCATCTCTGACTCCCAGCTTCACCATTATCCTTCAAGATAAGTCAAATTCCATTTTCAGTCGGAGACTTTCCTCTGTCCCTCCTGCTGTCCTCCCAGTCCCTTCCATTCAAACTATATGTGTGTATAGATATACATACATATACATACAATATATATGCAAATATATGTGTATGTATGTATGCATGTCTGTCTGTCCGTATAGGCAGTCAGATTATGCAGTGGATAGAGAGTCAGACCCAAGGTCAGGAAGACCTGAGTTTAATTCTGGCTTTATGATCCTGGTCAAGTCACTTCACCCTGTTTGCCTCAGTTTCCTCAACTGTAAAATGAACTGGAGAAGGAAATGGCAAACCCCTCCAGTATCTTTGCCAAGAAAACTCCAAATGGGAGTTGGGCATGAAGAGTTGGGCATGACTGAAATAATGGAACAGCGGATATATGTGTATATGTGTGTGTGTATAAGTATATACATATGTACATATATACATATATGTGTGTATCTCTATACCTTATATGTACATAGTTATTTGTATTGATTTAATTGTGAGCTCCTTTAGGGCAGAAATCATATTATTTCCTTTCTCTATATCTTATTTAGAACAATGCCTGTCACATAGTTAATACTTACTATTTAGACCAGATTGTAATTAAGATTATAAACTCCTTGAAGGCAAGGACTTTTACCTTTTTTATATTCCTAGCACTTAGCACAGTGCCCAGTATATGTGTCCTTAATAAATGTTTATTGATTGATAATAAATAAATGCTTATTGACAGGCTGAGGTACTCTAACAGAAAAAAAAATCTAATGGCAGCTTCTGTTGTAACTAAGATTTGGTGGGAATCTGCTAATTTTTTATACAAAACAGCTGAACAAGCTGGCAATCTTTCTCACAAGAAAAGGTGAGGAATCTTAGTGTAAATTAAGCTTTGCTCAGGATGCTAAGCCACCAGCACAAGGAACAGAAATGGTAGAGCAGTATGATGTCAGAGAGGTTCAACATGAATGCTTGTCATAAGAACCAACCTACTAAGAGAAAAATCAGAGGACAGAAGATCTTACCTCCAGAAAATATAGAAGGCAAGAGGAAGCCTGCTGTGACCTGCAGGCACACTGCTAATTTGTCCGAGTGCACCAAGTAATACATCAACCAGTATTTATGAAGTGCCTGTTATGTGCCAGATACCAGGAAAGGGATACAAGCATGTGTGTCCAGATCTCAGACTGAATCCTCTTCTAGAGAAGGTCAATCCCTCCCCCAGCAGAATACCTCACTCCTTTCTAGGTACTTAGGGAGAAGGAAGTAAATACTTATAAGAATGAAAGAAATGCTTCAGGAAAAAAAGACAAGAAATAACAAGAGATAGAAATTTATTTTAAAATAAAAATAAAAGAAAAAGGTAGAGGGAAATTGCAACGTGTCAGGAAAGGAATACATGTGAGAAAAAAGTAAAAGAAGAATGACCACTAAACACTTGCAGTGAAATATTAAGTGTGAGGCTCATTTGTTTGAAGTGATAGCTGGACCCTCTCAGGAGGAATCTCCTAGACAGGAAGGTGATCCAAGGAATTTTGTTGTTGAGTCAGGTTTGACTCTTCGTGACTCCAATTTTTTTTTGCCAGAGTGATATGCCATTTCCTTCTCTAGTTCCTTTTTCAGATAAGGAAACTGAGGCAAATAGGGTGAAGTGACTTGCCTAGGGTCACATATCTAGTAAGTGTCTGAGGCCAGATTTGAACTCAGAAAGATGAGTCTTCCTGACTCCAGGCCTGGCACTCTATGCACTCTGTCGTCATTGAACTGCTCTGTTCCAAGGGATACTGATGTGTTACCTAAAACAACCATTAAGAAAGATGTCTTCCTGTGGCCAAAGAAAAGAGAGATGAATAGTAATGGTCTGTGTAAGGGGTAGCAAGGTATTAGACCACTATAAAAAATCAAATGAGATAACATATATAAAGGGTTTTGTTATATATATATAAAAAAAAGTTTATAGAAAGCATTGCTAGGAATTAGAAGTCCTGAAGAAAATGCTAGATACCTTAAGGGCACAGGACTTTTTTAGGGGGAGGGGGAGGATTATTGAAGGTTCAGAGGAGAAAGGCAGATTTGGGAAGGCAATATATGAATTGGATGGTGGTGATAAAGAGGTTTGGGCTTCTGGTCCATGGATCAAGATAATGAAACAACAGACTTTCACCTAGGGATGGAGTGCAACTAATGAGAACTAATTAAAAACATATATTTGCCTGGAGTCTTGCAAGTCATGCCAAAAGGATTTTAAACTGAAAAGGGAGAGAAAAAGACAACTGCTTACTTAGATCTGTCAAGTCAGATACCATAAAGAATAGCAGGGTACAGTTTAAGAAGAAAAGTTTAAGTATCCAGCTGAAGAGATGACTGCTATTTTCAAGACAAAATAAAAAAAGGAGTCAACAGTAAAACTTATGGCCTTTATGCTGATATATAAGCAAACGGCATATGAATAATAAACAGGATGAACTAGAAATCTTAATGAGGGGGCAAACTTTACACCATAGGTATGAGTCAATGACTAGATAGACAGTCTATAGACTGATAGATAGATCTGGATAGGATATTTATTCAAAAGGAGCAGAGTAGATAAAAGGGATAGGGAAATAGTATTTCATGTTGAGAAAGTACCATTGCATAAAGGAATTGGGAGGGGGTAAAATATGGTGTACAACATTTTGGGGAAGGAAAAATGAATCTAGTCAATCAGAGACCCCTAGAACAGAGGAGGACAGAGATAAAGAATTTGGAAAATAGATAAACCTGGAGGGACAAGGAGAGAAGCATGATATATAGGGGAATTTCAATTATCTGGCTATTTTCTATCACTTTCTTTTAAAATTAAATACAGAGTAACTGACAAACTCTTGCGCTGCATTAATCATCATTTCATTCTTTGAAAGGTGAAAATGAAGAGGAGAATTGCTATTCTGGACCCAGTGCTGACCAGTAGGGAGGAATGTGCCCAGAATTCACTTCTCCCTCTCCTCCACCCAGAATTCCTAATTTCTTTCAAGACTCAGATTATGTGCTATTTTTTAGGGGAAGCATTTCCAGGTCTTCCTGGTGGTTAAGACTCTCTTTTTTCCTCCTCAAATTTCCATAGTATAAACTTACCTGTGTCAATGTTTTAAGATCTCTGGGAAGGCAGAGATAATTTAATTTTCCTAGCATTTCCTAGCATGGTGCCATGTATGAAGTATTGGACATGTCCCTCCATCGACCATCCCCAAAATGAGCACATGCACACACTTAGTCCTTTTATGTAACACCTAACCCCTCATGCCCCCTCACTCCCCAGAGAGATTACCAGGGAGCTAGAATGATGCCAACCAGATATCTCCCATCTTCTAAGTCTTTGCCATCAAGAATGCTTAATACTGGAATCACTCCATTGGAGATCAAAAGCACATTCCATCCTTCAGGCTGAATGGAGGATGGAAGCATTGACCCTGGAACCCTTCCTTAATTCTCAATTATGTTCCAGCTCCCACAGATCAAACCTCCCTTGGGGGACAGACTCCGCTCTCCTGAGAATTTGTATGGGGGCAAACCACCAACCGAGAGGTTAATCAAATTGCCTGGACAGCTGAAGAACCCCCAGCAAAAGCACAAAATGACTCAGTAACTAATATCCTTTCACTCACAAGAATTAATTTCTTCCTCAGCATCATTTACCTCCATCAACCCAAACCCTGACTCTTAGTCCTCCTCTCTTCACATGTGACTCTCAGCATAGTCCATCACAAACTCTCAGGGGACGGCTTACCAACAAGCCCTGCTCTATCAGTGGCTAGCATCAAACACCAATGACTACCCTGTTGCTCGATTATGGCTCCAGAGAAATCAAATTCCATAAGCAGACACAAGATTGCTTCCTGACCATCCAGATGAATAAGGTTCAGTAAGATCCAGTCTGATCTAAGATCATATTTGGTCAGACTAAGCTCATTGCCTTTTTTTTCAGCTCTGGTAGATCAGATTTATCAGACCAGCCCAGATCTCTCCTCTCCCTGATCCCAAGCTACTGCTGCTCCTAAAATTCCTCAACTATATCTATCTGCATACATGTTGTAAAATGCAAATTCTCCAGGAGGATTTGAGATCCTTGGAGGTACTGAATGTTTGGTTTTGTCTTCTTTTCCAGAGCTGATGATTTTGCACGTTGCAGGTGCTTAATATTATATGAATTGCATTTATTGCTCTAGACCTGATATACCTAGACTTAAGCAAAGTTCTCGCTAAAGTCTCCCATGCCATCCTGGTAGAAAAGATGAAGAGATGTGAGCTAGGTGGCATAGGGTTTACAGTATTCAGGACGACTTAACTGAGCATATTTCAAGAGCATTCATTAGTCAATTTTGTTAATTGAGATGAAAGCCTGGAACGGAATGCCCCAGGACCTGTACATTTTATCAGTTACTTCAGAAGACGTGCTCATCAAATCAGATGATGGCATGAGGCTGGAAATGACAGAAAGATAAATGTGAAATCCTTCACTTTGGTTGAAGCATTAGCTTCACAAGACGAAAAAGATGTGTGAGGTTTGTTGTACAAAGCTTGGACAGGGAGAACAAAAATACATGATGTGATCAGTTGACAGTTATTTTACAGGGCCTGGAAAAAAAAAAGGCGGATATCACCCATGAAAATTCTTAAGTCTTACAGACCGATATATTTTTTTATTTTCTCCTCTTCTCCTCGCCGCTTCAATGTGCTCTCCTTTTTCACTGTTTGTCCTGAATCTCCTTGGTCCTTTCCCTTTCCTCCTTTCCCTTTGGCTGGTTTCTTCTCCTTTCCAGCAGCCTTGCCCTTTCCTTTTTCTTTGTCCTTTTCTGCTTTCATTTTGTCTTCTATTGCCTGGAAAAAGAAAAAAAATTGGTCATTATCACAGTGGGAAGAACCAGTACTAACAAGGGACAGAGTGCTCTGAACACGGCTAGGGAACCACAGGAAGAAGAGGAATCATTTAGTGATCACCAAGCTCTTATACAACACTGCTTTCCAAAGCACTTTCCTCTAAATAGTCCTCACAGGTACTAATTTAATATTTATTTAATGATATATATTGTGTATATATATTATTTTATGTGATTTTTAAATATTATATGTGATATAATATATAGTATATATGTATCTTATATAGTATAGTATATTTAGTATGTTTCATAATAATATGTATAATATGTTTCATATGTTACATAATTATATATTTTTGTTGCTTAGTTGTTTTAAATTGTGTCCGACTCTTCATGACCCCATATGGGCCTTTCTTGGCAGAGATACTGAGTGGTTTGCCACTTTTTTCTCTAGCTCATTTGACAGTTGAGGAAATTGAGGCAAACCAGTGTCAAGCGACTTGTCTAGGATTACACTATTGGTAAATGTCTAAAGCTGGATTTAAGCTAAGGTTTTTGTGACTCTAGGCCCAACATGCTATGCACTGCATCACCTAGCTGCCCATAATTATATATAATCATATCTAATTACATATGATATTACACACTCATATAAAAACCCTATATGCCGTGACAATATACATTAACTTAGATATATAATCATTAATTAAAATATAAATATTAGTTAATGTATTAATTGATTATAAGTAGATTAATCTATTTTAACTAATATGAAATTATATAAAATAAAGTAATATTAAATTAATATAAAAGGTGATAATGTAATCATAATTTTCATCCTCTAAGAGGTACAAATAATTAGCATTTCTTTAATACTTTTTAGCTATGCAAGTCATTTTATATAGAGCATCTCCTTTGATCTTGACAACAACACTGTAATATAGATGTAATTTTCATTTCCATTTTACAGATTAGCAAAGAGGCTAAGAAGAGGTAAATGATTTACCTAGGTTAACAAAATCACTATGTCACTAACATAGAATAACATAGCATAACATAACATAGCATCGTACAGTTGCTAAGGGTCAGGGTTGTCTCTCAGATAAAATTTAAGAAGGATTTGAGTTGCAGGGGCAAGAGAGTGGTGAGAAGAAGGCCAATTAGGATGCTACTGACATTGCCTGGATGGGAAATGGGACAGCTAGGTGGCATAGTGAACAGAGCACTTGATTTGACATCAGAAAGACTCATCTTCATGAGTTCCAATCTGACCTCAGACATTTACTAGCTGTGGGACCCTGGGGCAAGTCACTTAACCTGTTTGCTCATTTTCCTCATCTGGAAAAGGAGCAAGAGAAGGAAATGGTAAACCACTCCAATATCATTGCCAAGAAAACCCCAAGAGTGGGATGTGACCGAACAATAACAGTAGGCTGGGGTTAAGGACTTTAACCTTAGGCTTTTTTCACTCTAACACACAAATATTCCCCTCCCCATATATATATATACATATACATATATATATATATACATATATACATACATACATACACACACATATATTATATATATATATATATATATATATATATATATATATATATGTACTTCCTGACTCTCCAAGGTACTCATTGAATTTTAGGATCTGATATATTTAATTTTGCGCTTTATTACCTACTGTCTTGGTGTGTGTAACACCAATGCAATACCCACAGCCACCACTATGGATGCATATGTGTATTTCCAGGGTAAATTCACAAAATATAAACACTCCCTTAACATTACTGTGTCCTAGACGATTGGAAAACTGGACCGAACTTGACACAATCCGTGAACCTACTTGAGTCTTTCAACTCTTCTGCAGTGTAGTCAGATGAAATGTTCAGTGTGGCTTAAATTGTTCACAAGAAAAAATAATATTATCTATTATGTGCAAAAATAAGTGGAGGATCACCCATAGAAAGCTATAGCACAGAATAATCTTAGGATAAAGGAGGGTAGGGAGGAATTTAGAGATTATTTAGTTGAATCCCTCCATTTTACAGATGTCTGAAATAGCATGATATATTTATAAAGGGTGCTAGCTTTGGAATTAAAAGGACTTGAGTTGGAGGCCTGAGTCTTTAACTTACGATCTGTATGACTCTGGGCAAGTCCCCAGATTTTCCTGGCTCCACGGGAAATACTTTCCACTTCACCACACTGCCTCTCATATTTTTTGCTTTGTGTCTAATTGAAGGACACTAAAACTTAAGTTACCAAAAATGCTGACACTTTCTTGTCTTTTTTGTTTCTCAGATCACACAGTTCTTCCCATACCCATACCAAGGGTGGGTTTCCCTCTGAAAATTTATGAAAATCTACAGATAAGCAGCCTCTCTCTGATATGCTTTGAAGGTAACTTTTTATCCCAAGTATAGAAACTGAGGCATGGGCAGGTTGATTTGGAGTTTATCCAAAGTAACACAATTAATATTTGGGAGAGATGTAAAGCTCAGATTGCAGGACTCCCAGGCGAAGAAACACCAAGATTGACTAAAACTTTTATTTTAAAATTATTTCCCTCTTGTCAGTTATTTCACAGGAAGTAATTTAAAATAAATTCATATTTATTAAAAGTATGTTGAAATTACCAGCCAGCAAGAGACAAGGAAAATATGTACTTTAGGTCAGGGAGATGAACAGGTGGATTTATTGACTGGAGACAGGTAGAGACAAGACAGCAAATAAAGTCAGAGAAATAGCTGGCTAATATTCCAGCTTTCAGGGAACATAGAGTGTGTGAAAGGGAAAATGGGCACTAAGGCTGGAAAAAATAATTGAAATTCGTCTGTGGAAAGCCTTAAAGGCTAGGCTAAGGAGTCTGTATTTTATCGAAGGTACCATTGAAGACTTTTTAGTAGGTAAGTAATGTTGTTGGCCCTGTACATTAGAAATTTTTGAGGGAAGCTTTGCAAACATTTCCATAAAAGTTGGCATCTTCTAGTAGTCTAGGAGTTTTTCAGAGCTGCCTAGAACACTCCAAAGTTGAATGAATACCCAACCAGTATTGGTCAGATATAGGCCTTGAACTCATCAGGTCATTGTGGCTGTGAGGTCAGCTCCTTACCCATTATAACACACCATTCCCCACAGCCAACATATGAGTAAACTCAGAACTTTAACTGAAATTCCATTGCTTTAGCTGGCTTATCTAACTATATTAAAATTATTTGATCTTGGAATAAGTAAGTAGCTATTTAACGAATCAAGTCAAAGTCAGCTTTAAGCAAGAATTGTACAAATGATTATTGGTCTGTGTAAGAGTCACTTTTTATCTATTGATGGGAAAATAAGAAGGGAGCCCCTAGGGGGTTGCAGACTCACAGTGGGAATGAAAAGGAGATGAAGTAAATGCTAGAAAGCCCACCAAGAAGAGGAAAGTATGCTTTCTATTATGCCAGACATCAAAGTAGGAAGCCATCTCCCTCTTCCCCAATGCACATTCAAAAAGAGGGGGAGGGGAACCAAAGAGAAAAGGATGGAACCCACTTGTGAGCCATACATAACACCCACTGAATAAAAAAAATCAGCAAATAAAGAAAAGGGAGCCATGACAAGTAATCTGAAGCTGCTGAGCCCTCTTCAAGTACACCATTCCTCCATGATATCATTAGGGTTGCTTTTCCAATCCCCCAGCCCTCCACATCTGGTAAGTAGTCTGTGTATATGTATGAACGAATTGATATCATGGCATGGATGAACCTCTGTGTGGGCCACTGTATGTGGGCATATGTATTAGCACCAGGTCAATAAAGCTTCTTAACCAGAAGACTCTTGGAAGCTAATAAATCTTTAAAAATAAAACTCTGAATTTTTAAATTCTGTCCTAACCCTCCCTCTTTTTTTGACCCCACAGATTTAGGAGCTTTGACTAATTATAATCCTCCAAATTTCTATTCTCCTGAATGCTTGGCACTGTCATTCTAGCCTTCAGTAAGTTGGCTCACAACTATAGCGCCAGACCTAAGCCTACTCTACTAATAGTGAACCTATATTAACCATAGCAACATCATTATTAATAACTACTACTCACATTTCTATAGTATAATGATAGAACTCTTTCCTCACAACTCTGTGAGTTGGCAGTGCAAATATTATTATTCTCTCGCCCTCCCTATCCTCCTCTATCTGCGTCCATTCATAAATGAGGAAGTGGAATGGTTAAGTAATTTTGCCTATGGTTTCAGAGCTAGCAAGGGGCAGAAGTAGGTCTTGAACCCACTTCTAACTTTAGAGCAAATGCTTTTTCTACTCTGAACTCCTACACTTCATGATACACCAGCTGTGTCTATTCTGTAGCATGAAGATACAGCTATTTTATTTTTGAAATTCATACATTCAATTGAATCTTTCCAAAAATTTATCATAAGCTCTAATTAATTATCCAGAATTTCATTTAAGAAAGAAAATACTATTCCATCTATTTTACAGATGAACAAAATAGGCATCTCTGGTAGTGGTTTATTATTTTTTTCTCCTTAGTCCTATTTTTATAGCTTACTTAGGTCTGGGAATCATGACAGTAATATCCTGGTCTCAGTAATTCATGCAAAAAAGGGGACTCTACCCCATCTCTGAAGAATTCCAACCAGTTAGTGAAGCAAGTTATGCCTTTCCTGAAATCATGTTGGTCCCCCTAAACTATAAAGTCCCTTGCCCTTCCTTTGGTTGATATCTTAAAAACAGTTTCTAAAGATTTTAACCGCAACTGAATCAAAACTAACCAGTCTGTAATTTCCTGGTATGTCCCTATGGCTTTTCTTTTCAAACAAATGAAAGAAAAAGATTTTTTTAAAGTGGCATTATGTTGGCTAGTTTCCAGTCTTCAGGGGTTTCCACTGAACCAAGCTGGAAAATGTCTGGGAAAGTGGTTCTCATTTCTTGTCCAACTTCCTTTAGTGGAGACTCTGGGTCATTCATGGCTATAGTCATGATGTATTATTATCAAATTGCAGAACTCTAAGTGGCTAAAGAAGTGCCTATCAGCACTTCTCCCTCTGCACCCCCTCCTCCTTACCCCCTCCATCATTCCTCTTCTCTGTTGTCTTTCTTTGCCTCTAATTCTGTCAAACATATGGTACTTGAGCAGGCCAGCAAAGGAACTTTTCAGCCTTCCTGCAGACATGGTTTCTAAAACCAGTGAAGGGTGAGATTCATCCTGGACTCATAGAATCAGAGCTGAAAGGTATCTCAAAAATCAGCTAGCTCTTTCCACTTTCTCATTTCACAGGTGAGGAAACCAAGTCCCATAGATATGAAAGTGAAATGCACAAGGTCATACAGGCAGGAAAAGAGGTGAGATGCAAACCAAGGTCTTCTGAATCTCAAGTAAACATCCTTCCCACCTCACCACTGTTTCAGCTTGGGTTTTTTTTTGATGAAATTTACTAAAAAGAATGCAAAACAATCAGAATTAATTTATCTCTTTCCCTAAAGACTATTAATTAATACATGAGGGCTCGGAATTCACTGGAGAAAAAAAGTATGTCTATTCCAACCCAATAAGCATTTACTGTGTGTGTGTCTATGTCTGTCTATGTATATGTGCATATATATATATATATATATGTCTACATATATATGTGTGTGTATATACACACACTTATATAGTCCCTTACATTTATACACACATATGTATATATCTATATATACAGATGCATAGGTATGTACACACATATACACATACAACTATATTCCAAGCTATGTTTACTGTGGTATCATTTTGTAAAGTAATCAGTCACTTGTGGATATGTTTCTCTTTTAGAGGCACCATTTTCTTTTGCTGGTTTAATTACTTTTCCAAGTTAAATTCTCAGAAAAAGTTAAATATTTTTGAATACACTTAAGGATCATGTTTTTTGACATTCCAAAAATAGTGTAGGAACTGAAGCAAAAAGGAACTGCCATTATAGAAAAAAGCCATTACCTTTAGGCTATGATTAAATTAAGCATAGGGATGAAAGTGGATACAATACAAATAGATTACTTAGCATGAAAATGATTGATGGGAACAGTTATCTTGGGAAGGCGAAGGTTAACTCAATGAATTGCCTGAAAAATTCACATGTATGTGATGTTGATACCTATGATATATTCATGACGTGCTGTAATAAAATTCACATTACCGTAAAACTGAACTCAATTGAAACAGCAGAGGGAAAAGGCCAAACGCAATGTAGGATTTGAACCCAGCTCTTCAAACTAACTTTTTCCCCTTGCACCACAGCTCCTCATGTAGCTCCCATCATCTAAATGTTAGAAAGTTCATTTACTGGGTAATGACTAATTTCAATAAGATTTCATCAGTTTCCTTTGCACTTACTCATGTGTTTGTGACTTAAGTTTGGGGTCCCTGTTTAACAGTATTTGTCTAATAAAGACAGGTATAAATTGTGTAATTATCTTCTCACAAAGTTCTATCCATAGCAAATACTCATTTCCTATATCTAAAACTCAAGCCTGGACTTCTTTGGGTTCATAGAGTTTTATTGTAATAACTGTATCAGGTGTTCTCATTTACGTAATGTTACAAAGTTTTACAGTATCTCCTTTGGTCCTCACAACAACTCTGTAAAGTAATTAGTGTGATTTTACTAATCCTATTTTACAGATGGAAAAACTGAGGCTCAAGGAGGCAAAAGGATTTGCCAAAGGTTACACATCTAGGAAATGATGGAACCATGATTTTATATTGTATGTGTGTATATATATATATGTATATAAATTATCTATTATTTATAACTATGCCTGATGGCTTCTATTTATGCCAGAATTATACTTAGGCAATAAAACAAGTCCATTGACATTTATTAAGTGCCCTGTATGGAGAGTAATCACTAGATAGTGTATAATACAGGATCATAGATTTGGAGCTGACAAGGACCTTTGGGATCATTTAGTCTAGCTCCTTGATCTTACACATGAGAAAACTGAGACCCAGAGAGAGGAAAGCATATTAAGTTCACACAGGTAGAAAGGTAGAGCTGAGATTTGAACTGAGGCTGTTCAGGTACAAATCTAGTACTTTTTCTACTACTCCATGTAGATTCCAAAGCAAGTAGAACATGTAATAGTCTTCTCTCATGGAGCTTAATGATTCCAATGAAAAATTTTGCCTCCTGCATAATAATGAATTTCAGGTAGTTGTTACAGGGTATTTCAACACTAGGCAACACTAGAGCGTACTAATTTTTATACTGAAAGGTTCTAAACTCTTTCAGGGATTTCAAAATCACAGATCCCAGGAAGATTCACCGTGGTAGAAATCTGTATCAATGGCTAGAGACCCTTCCTGGAAATGACACATTGTCCTTAAACTAGGCAATTAATATAGGCCCAAAAGCTTTGAAAAGTATAAAATACTCTAAAAATATTCAGAATTATTATTGTTGTCTTTTCTCCTGGTGAGATTTCTACTAGTTTAAAGGTATTATAATTTTTTTTATCACAACAATGCTTTGAAGTGAGTAGTGGAAATTTTATTATTATCCACATTATACAGATGAGGAAATAGGCTCAGAAATTATTTGCTGATGGATGGTTATCAGTAAGTAGCAGAATTAGAATTGCAGAACCTTAGAGACCATTTGGTCCAACTTTTATCTGATTAAGATGCCTGCCTAGAGAAGACCTAACAAGTAGTTGAAGTTGCCTGAAGACCCCCAAAGAGAGGAAACCCATCACTTGCAAAGGCAGATTATTTGACTTTTGAAGAGCACTAAGAGTACTAAGTATTGAGAAGATGTTCCAGACATCTAGGCTAAATTTGAATCTCTGCAATTGTCACCGGTTAATGTGAATTTTCATCCATTGGGTTAAGTGTAATGGATATGATGCTGGACCCCAAGGATAGAGTAGAGGGATGCAAAGATCAGTTAAGATATTATGGTCTTTACACAAGTTAGCTTCTCTTCCACCTGAGAATATCTTTATTTTCTGCTTATAAAAGATGAGAGAAAGCACTTAGAAATCTATTTGTGCTGCATGTCTACAGAAGAACGTGCTGCTCATGGCGCTGGGCCATTCAAATGGATTTTCAACGAGACCCCCAAACAATCTAGCTATTCTGAGTAGTGATAATGAGTGAATGGATTTGATTTTGGCATTACACTGATAAAAAATATTTAAGAGTTTTGTTGGACCAGGTATAAATCTTTGTGTCAAGTATAGCTCCATTTCCACAAACAAATTAAATGAAATCCCCGCAAATAAATGAAATATCCAGACAGGTAATACATGAGCCGAAAAGGAAAATGGTTCCCTGCTAAATAACTTTAGTTTGGTATAGAAGTACAAATTGATATTCTAGCAAATAAATGCCATGAACAGGGGCAGCAGATCACTGGGGAAAGGATACAGGAATTTGAGTCATGAGTTTTAGGTGTGCATCCTGACTGCCACCAATTAATAGGGTTCAAAGAAGGGATCAGTCTCTTAATTTTTTTGTTTCCTAATATACAGTCTATGTCAGGGTTATTGGATGGAAAGCACTATCTAAATGCGAACCAGTATTTTCATCTAAAATATTTAAAACCTGATTCAGTCTGATTCTTCTCTGCCTCCTCTCCTCTCATCCTTTTGAGTTTGCCTTCATTTTTTCTTTCCATTTATCCCAGCTTCCTTTTTTTCATGACTATTTAAATATGTTACCAGAAAAACAACCCTGGGATATATCTGACATCAGTGATTGGTTAGTGATGCCTTCACATAGTAAGAATTAGCAATCCTACAACAAATGAGTGTTTCTTAAGTCACTGTTATGTCCAATGTGCCATGCTAAGCATGGGATATACAAAAAAGAAAAAGTGAAACACTTTACTCAAGGAGCTTATATTCTTTTGAGGGGAAACAAAACATACACATATAAGTATAGATGAACTACATGGAATTTCAGGAGATATGAGCACCTGAGATGGATCAGTGAGAGGTGGTGCTTAAGTCAGAATCTGAGGAAAATTAGGGGTTCTAAGAGGTCAAAATGAGGACAGAGGGAAGTCTGGGCATTGGGGACAGACTGTGCAAAGGCACTGAGATGGGAGATGGGAGCTGGTCACTTCGGTTGAAATGCATTGTGCATGGAGAACAACAGTAAGACATAATATTATTATTATTTTTAAAAGACAAGATCATCCTACATTTGTTTTTGAGGTCATCAGGTGCATTTCACAGATAAGAGAACTGAATCCCAGAGAAGTTATGTGGCTTGCCCCAGGTTATGCAGTTACTGACAGAGGGAGGATGTAACCCCAGGTCCTCCCACTGCTGTCCCTTTTCCATGTATGTGGTTTTGAGAAATCAAATTCTCTATTTGGAACCTCAGTTTTTGAAAGGAGTCTTAGTAGAAGAGGCAGCCCAATGAGCCAAGGCACCACTTAGCTGTGGGATCATGAAAAGATGAATTGCCTTGACTGCAGAGGTTCTAAAACATCATCTCATGAATTCTTTTGACTGTTTGGTGAAGCATGAGGCTTCCTTCTCAAATGCATAAAATAAAATAATAGAAAGATTACAAAGGAAATTAATTATATAAAAATAATCAATTGGAAAAATAAGATAATCTGTGGATAGCAGTGGACTCTACAAATCTTTGCTCTGCAGAAGACATCTAGGTTTCATTTCTCGTTTCTTTCCATCAGTGACCCCGCCATCTTACCTTCTTCTCTATAGCCCTTCGTTGTTCATCCTTTTGTTTGAGATTCAGCAGCTGGTATTTAATGAGTTTTCCGATCAGTGGCTGGGTAAGTTTCTCTCCAGCAATTGTGATGGCTCTGGCTGCATTTACTACCTGTGGGGACAGAGCAGTGGTTATGACAAAAAGGAGGTCATCATCAGTGAACAATGGTACCACACTCTTCCCAAGATTGCAAGAAAAAACAAACATTTCTAATCATGAAATTTTAATTTTTTTATAGGTGAGAATAATAACTCATATTTACTCAATATTTTACAATATCCAATGTTACGATATCCAACTGTAATAGTGCCATCTCAATGGTGCTTGAACAATTCTGGAACATGCCACAGGATCATGACATAGCATAGCTACAAAATCATAGTTATGGGAGAAAGGAAACAAGTATTTACTCAGTGCTTACTATGTGCCAGGTACTGGGTTACATAATTCACAAATAACATCTCTTTTGATCATCACAACAACCCTGGGAGGAAGCTGCTAGTATAATCCCCATTTTACAGTTGAAGACAGTGAGGCAGACCGAGGTTGAGTGACTTGCCTGTATCTAAGGCTAGTTGTGAGTTCAAGTCCTCCTGACTTCAGGCCCAGAGCTCCATCCATAGCATTGTCTGTTTGCCTCAGAACTAAGTGG
The DNA here is from genome assembly GCA_023548195.1 of Bettongia penicillata ogilbyi. Classification (NCBI taxonomy): domain Eukaryota; kingdom Metazoa; phylum Chordata; class Mammalia; order Diprotodontia; family Potoroidae; genus Bettongia; species Bettongia penicillata. Next base: position 293,239 of record JAJHZJ010000683.1, on the reverse strand, counting down.
AAGTACTTGCTTAGTTATATACTATCCCTGTGACTTTTGGTAAGTTACTTAACCTTTCCAACCTTCACTGGTTTGGAAAATAGGTCTAATCCATCTGCAGAGGAAGGCAGTAAGTTTTCATGGCTAAAGAAATGGCCTTGACATCAGAAGAACTTGAGTTTAAGTCTTGACTCTGACACATTCTAGATAAAGGATCCTGAGCAAATTGTTTAACATTTCAGTGACCCAGTCAACTCTCAAGGATAATACATAGATAATATTTCATATGTGTATGTATACATATATATATGTATACACACACATAAAATAAGGTGCTATGCTCTAAGCAAAGTTGCAGTAGCTTAAAAGAAACATGAGATGTGCAGATTCAGAGACATCTCCATTCCAAATTGACTATTTGTGCCTTACCTATGGTAGAACCTTTTGAGCTTGTATTGGTCTGATCAGCCACAGTTGGATACATTGTTCCTCGACCCCCAACATAGATGCCATTTTGGTCCTTTTCAAGCATGAAGGACAACAGCCAACCAAGCCTATGCACATATATACACACATATGCACATATTTACATATTTACATGTGTATGTATGTATACACAAATATATATTTGTGGTTGTTCAGTTGATTCAGTCACATCTGACTCTTTATGACCTCTTTTTTGGGGGCCTTCTTGACAAAAATACTGGAATATTCCATCTAATTTTACAAGTGAGGAACTGAGGCAAACAGGATTAAGTGATTTGCATAGGTAGAGGTTTCCCCTAGGGGAGTTTCCTACGCTAATGAAATCAAGGGCTGGATACCAAAACACCCCTTCCCATAAAAAAAAAAAATCTTTCAAGACAACTTTTAGACCAAATGGTATCATGAATAGAGCAATGGACTTGGAATTAGGAAGATGTAGATTCATATGTCTCCTCAGACATCTATTAGCTCTGTGATGGTGGGTAAGTCACTTAAATTCCTGTGCCTCAGTTTCCTTAGAGTTGATGACCTCTAAGCTTCGTTCTTGCTTTAAATTTATGATCTTATGAATATTGGAAGTCAACTACAAAACTTAAATGCAATAATTCACATTATTATATAAAATCTATTATATATTTCATATGTAATATATATTATATAAAGTATATCATATAAAAATAATTCACATAAAGTACTTTGTGACCATAACTATATGAATATAAACTATCCTTATTAATCATAGACTCAAAGAATGTATGAACAGAAACCTTTGAGACAACTCACTCCAATGTACAAATTAAAAAATAAACACATACACACCACAATAACAACTTTAAATTAATTGGGTTCTTTGGCACATGATTTCTTTTCTAATCACTCTAGATACTTCTATTTCTGAGGATGGCCACCGATCATCAGAATGTTGCAGAAAGAAGAGGGATAGCATTCACTCCTCCAATTTTTAAGAAATCAACTTAATGCACCAGGAAAGGCTGTTGTTTTCATTCTTTTAAAAAAAATAACCCTAGAGGGGGCGGAGCCAAGATGGCGGAGTAGTAGGACGCACATTTACGAGCTCCAACCCACAGCCCATAGAATTAATGTAAAAAGAGATCCGCATAAATTCTGGATCACTGAAAGGTGTGCAGAACCAGAGTGGAAGAGATTTCCGTGCCAGAGAGCCCTGGAGACCCGTCCCCAGGGTCCATCGCGGCCTGGAAAGCGGACCCCACCCCCAGTGCTGCCCTGGCCACGGCCCCAGAGAAGCTGACCTGAGCAGGCTTCAGGGACGGAAGCTCCGGCAGCCGGGAAAGTTCCTCCGCCCACAGAAGCTACAGGTCAGTGAGAGAGACGACTGGCTGGAGGAGGGGAATGGAGTGTCTCCGTGACTCGGGCCCCCTCGGGAGGAAGTGGCGGGGGCAGAGATGGGGGCAGGAAGCGGTGGAGGCAGAGGCATGGGTGGTAGCGGAGGCAGCAGTGGCAGTGGCCGCCCGGACTCCCTCAGCAGTAGGCAGGATCTTCATTACGGAAGGTCTCTGCATAAACAACCTGAGGGAGCTGAGCCTGCGAGACGGCCCTGCCCCACTCCGCTCTATTACTCAAGGCCTCTTCATAAAGCCCCTGAGGGAACTGAGCCTGGGAGGCGGGCCCCCCCCACCCGCTCTGTTCCTGAAGGTCTCTGCATAAAGCCCATGAGGAGGCTGAGCCTGGGAGGTGGCCCTGCCCCCACCCCAGCACTAGAACTAAAGGTTGCTGCGGAAAGCCCATTTGAACCTCAGACCTCAAGCACTAGCTGGGCGGATGTAGGCAGGGGTGGACAGGAATCTCAGAAGTCAGGTAACTGACTGGGAAAATGCCTAGAAAAGGGAAGAAAAATAAGACTATAGAGAGTTTTTTCCAACAAATGCAAATGATCCCAACATTCGGATCTGATGAGGACGAGGATATATTCTCACCATCGGGGAAAGATGTGGAGGGCGGGGCCTCATACCCCAGACACCCCAGGGGGATGTCAGGCAGGCTCAGGCCTTGGAATAGCTAAAAAAAGATTTTGAAAAGCAAGTTAGACAGGTGGAGGAAAAGCTGGGAAGAGAAATGAGAGAGATGCAAGAAAAGTATGAAAAAAGGGTCAATACCTTGGTAAAGGAGACCCAAAAAAATGCTGAAGAAAATAACACCTTGAAGACTAGGCTCACTCAATTGCCAAAAGAGGTTCAAAAAGCCAATGAGGGAAAAATGCTTTCAAAAGCAGAATTAGCCAAATGGAAAAAGAGGTTCAAAAGCTCACTGAAGAGAATAGTTCTCTCAAAATTAGAATGGAACAGATGGAGTCTAATGACTTTACGAGAAACCAAGAAATCACCAAACAAAACCAAAAGAATGAAAAAATGGAAGAGAATGTGAAATATCTCATGGGAAAAACAACTGACCTGGAAAATTGATCCAGGAGAGACAATTTAAAAATTATGGGACTACCTGAAAGTCATGATCAAAAAAAGAGCCTAGACATCATCTTCCATGAAATTATCAAGGAAAACTGCCCTGACATTCTAGAACCAGAGGGCAAAATAAGTATTGAAAGAATCCATCGATCACCACCTGAAAGAGATCCAAAAAGAGAAACTCCTAGGAACATTGTGGCCAAATTCCAGAACTCCCAGCTCAAGGAGAAAATCTTACAAGCAGCTACAAAAAAACAATTCCAGTACTGTGGAAATACAATCAGGATAACTCAAGATCTAGCAGCTTCTACATTAAGAGATCAAAGGGCGTGGAATAGGATATTCCAGAAGGCAAAGGAACTAGGACTCAAACCAAGAATCACCTACCCAGCTAAACTGAGTATAATACTTCAGGGGAAAATATGGTCTTTCAATGAAACAGAGGACTTTCAATCATTCTTGATGAAAAGACCAGAGCTGAAAAGAAAATTTGACTTTCAAACACAAGAATGAGAAGAAGCATGAAAAAGTAAACAGCAAAGAGAAGTATTAAGGGACTTACCAGAAGTGAACTGTTTACATTTCTACATGGAAAGACAATATTTGTAACTCTTAAAACTTTTCAATATCTGGGTAGTTGGTGGGACCACACACAGACATGTACACGCATGCACGCACACACACATACACACATGCACACACACAGAGAGACAGAGAGCACAGAGTGAATTGAATAGGATGGGACCATATCTTAAAAGAAATTAAGGTAAATGGTGAGAAAGAAATGTAGTGGGAGGAAAGAGGGTGAAATGGAATGGGGTAATTATATGTCATTTAAGAGGCAAGTAGGAGACTTTGTAGTGGAGGGATAAAGAAGAGAGCTGAGAAAAAAAACAAAACAAAACAAGAAGTTTACCCTCATCACATTTGACTAAAGGAAGGAATGAAATGCACACTCATTTTGGTTTGAAAACCTATCTTACAGTACAGGAAAGTGGGGGAGAAGGAGATAAGCAGGGAGGGGGGGATGATGGAAGGGAGGGCAAAGGGAGGAGGGAGCAATTTGAAGTCAACACTTGGGGAGGGACAGGATCAAAAGACAGAAGAGAAACAATGAGGGGCAGAATAGGATGGAGGGTAATTCAGTTAGTCTTACACAACACGACTATCAGGGAAGTCATTTGCAAAATTACACAGATATGGCCTATATTGAATTGCCTGCCTTCCCAAAGGGAATGGGTGGGGAGGGAGGGATGGGGAGAATTTGGAACTCAAAGTTTTAGGAACAACTGTCTAGTATTGCTGTTGCTACTAGGAAAGAAGACATACAGTTAATGAGGAATAGAAAGTCATCTGGCCCTACAGGAGAAAAGAGAAGATGGAGACAAGAGAAGGGAGGGATGACAGAAGAGAGGGCAGATTGGAGATAGGGAAAATTAGATTGCTTGGGGTATTGGGGTGGGGGGATGGGATAAAAGGGGAGAAAATTTGAAACTCAAAATTTTGGGAAAATGAATGTAAAAAGTTAAATAAAAAAACAAAAAAAATAAAAAATATATATAAAAAAAATAATCCTAGAGACCAGAATTCCAACTGTAATTTGTTAGTTCATGGTACAGAACATGTTTTTTTTTTTCATAATTATGGGAATAGCTGGCTTAACTTCTCTTCCATATCTTGTTGACTAAATTCAACTGAGAGATAAAAGCTGCTTCCTGGAGAGGCACCATGCTTATGAGCCTTCCTTGCTCACCCCCTGACATTTAATGCTGATTCTGTTGGTATGTAACCTAATTGGGGTGAAATAAGGCTATTGAGTTTTCTTTGGGTGACGACAGTACTAGGAACATACAGCTGCATTGTCCAGATGTGTGGCATTGACAGCCTGGTTTATGGTTATATTTTTTACAACTTGTTTCCACTGCATTTCATACAAGTCCCTAACATCTGGGTCCTTTTCCTTGGAGCCCCATAACCACTTTGTTTACTAAAAAAAAAATAATAGAATAAATGTTTTTAAAAAAATCTATAAAAATGTTGTTACAAATTTCTTTTTGTTCATGTTGTCTTCTTACCCACATTTACTCACTGTCAAAGAGTGATTTTGTTTGTAGCAGTTTTTCTACTTCTGTTTTTAAGTAAGCATTAGATATATTTATAAGCTTGGGATGAATTAGGTGTTACTAAAATGTTCTGACATTCTGCTTTCCACTTCCCAATCCTACCAACCCCCCCAGCCCACTCCCAACTCCTCAGAGCAATTACACGTGGGTCCATATGGTGTCAATTTCATCCACATCAGACTCAGACACAACGACCAGGCACACTGCATCTCACTGTACTGTGTCTTGTCTGAGGTTCGTACCACCATTCGGTCAGGGCTTTCCTGAATTTTTTCCTCCAGTTCCTTATGGTTTTTTCATTCCACCAAGTGAGACAGCCAAATAAAGCATAAGAAAGATGAAAGGGGAAAAATGTATATGTGGGGGAGGTGAGTGGCAAAGGGTGAGGATATGTGTTGCCTCTAACTACAGAGAACTTTATGGATTCAACCATGCCAAAATGTAACTAGAGGTCTTATGGATCTGATTATGAGTTTATATGATGAGTTAGCAGTAGGGAAAAATCGTGGGAGGGCCTCTCTTAAAACTCATCTCTTCTTTAAAAAAGAAAATATTTAAGGAAGAAATCAAGAATCAGAATCACTTGGATGTGTTCTAAAAATAGGATTGGATGACCTTTAAGGATTTTTTTCCTCTATCTCTAAATCTATTTCCCCAAGATCTTAATAATTTGTATTTATATAATACTTTAATGTTTAGTGTGTCCTCACAATTGGCCCCATATGAAGTAGATACTGGAAACACCTGAATCTTCATTTTACAGATTTTATATATATATATATGTGTGTGTGTGTGTGTGTGTGTGTGTGTGTGTATACATATATATATACACATATATACATATATATATATATATATATATATATAGTAAGTGGTAGAGTAAGGTTTGCACTCAGATCTCTTGAGTCCAAATCAATCAATGTTTGGAAAACAGACTCCATTCAAAAAGTCCACTGCTTTAAAAAAGAAAAAAAAAGCCTCTATAACATAATTTAGAAAATATTTACACTGAATTGTGAAACACTGAGCACACCTTGTCAGAACCCCTTGCAACAGCTACAGCTTCATGAAGAACAGGTCTCAGATGCAACTGGAAGGTTGCATGATGCCTCATAAAATGAAAACCACCCACTTGAGGCTGGCCCTGGGGGAAAACCTTAGGATTGATCTGAAATGGTACTTGTAGCCATTTGCCAGGAAAGTTCAATTTCTTGCTGACAATCCTGCTGCACTGGGAAAATCTGCATTAAAGCTCAATCTGTTTGCCTTTAAAAACACATAGCAAGCTAGCTAGCTGTGCATCAGGCAAGCCTGTAAATGGAGTGGTGAAACAATGCAGGCGCTAGGTGGCGCCATATTGCACAGAGCACTGACTGGAGTTGAAAGCCAGTCTCAGGTATTTTGTAGCTGTGGGACTCTGCTTAAGTCACTTAACTTGTTTGTCTCAGCTTCCCCAGCTGCAAAATGGAGTTAGTTAATAATAGGACTCAGGGTTGTTGTAGCAAATGAGATCACATTTGTAAAGTGCTTAGCCCGGTGCCTGACATATTCCAGACACCAAATAAATACAAATTCTATCCCGCCCAATGGGATAACATAGTGAGGGTGGTTTGAACATCACAAAAATTATCAAAATATTAAACGTTGGAATGGCTGATGAGGTGAGCCCTCCTTACCTGGTGGACCTGTACAAAGGAGATGTTTACCTACATGTCTGGAGTGGTTGAAGTGAAGCCACCCTGGCACATTGGTGATGGATTGGATGTCTCTTGAGTGGCCTTCCCTGTCTGTGTGCCGATGATTCTGCAATGAATGCTACCTTTCCATACTTAAATTTAATCAAGTACAAGAAAATAGTCTGATCTAAAGCTACTCACAGGCAAAGCTATTTCCTGGGCTTTCTGAAATCTGTGATCCTCAGAGAGTGCTGGGCTTAAAATCAAAATATGGCATAGTTTCAAAACAAAGTAAAAGCCTTTTATGATGACAGGGTCTGATGGGTAGGCGGAAGGAAATAGGGGAGACATAACATTGGTAAATTCTTGGCTGCCTGTGTTATAATGATAAAATGTGTTTTCTGTGGTCGCTGAGGATGAGGAAGGGAAGAGACTGACCTAAAATAGCTTCCCCCAAGAATCGTGAGGGCTGAACTGGGAGCGATCTCAGAGAGCATCTAATGCAATCCATGTATGATCAGAGATCCCATCTACAAGTCTACAACTTGCCTGACTAGAGGTCCTCCAGCTTGGGTTTGAATACCTCTAACCAGCTTAGGAGAGAGCTTAGCTTGCAGCTGTAGAATTGGGTGCCTCATAGTTTGGGGTGGGCAGCACAGCTGTATGAAATCCCACTGTAGAAGGATCATACTCTGCTCCAGGGACCAGTGTCCAACTTGTTGCTGGAAAAGTTCCCCTTCCAGACTCCAGCTCAGGATGGAAGGAGTTGTGAAGCCAGGCACCTCCAAATACTCCTACAGTGGGGACTCTGAGGAGTCTTATTTATCTCTAGAGTTTCTCTTTTAAATTAGGGAAGATGAACTCCATTGTCATGATAACATGATATTCATGAATCCTTGGGAGAGTGAGTCATATTACAATGTTCTCATTTCCCTTCTTTCCATCTTTCCTTTCTTCCTTCTTTCCTCCCTCCTTTCCTTCCTCCTTTTCTTCCTTTGTTTCCTTCCTCCATTTCTTCTTTCCTTCCTTCCTTCTATCCTTCCATACTTCTTTCCTTCCTTCCATACTTCCTTCCCTCCATCCCTCATTTCCCTTTCTTCCTTCCTCCCTCCATTCTCTTCCTCCCTCCCTCCCTTCATTCCTTTCCTTCCTTCCTTCCTCCCTCCCTTCCTTCTTTCCTTCCTTCCTTCTTTCCTTCCTTCCTTCTTTCCTCTTTCCCTCTTCTTATGAATCAGACTGAGACAAGAAAGGCGGGAGGCATTACATGTGGCCTTTTGGGAGAGATGAAAAAGAGGGGAAAACATTTCATTTCACATGATCCTATTTTAAAAAATGAATTCTATTCTCTATTGGTCCTCAGGATGAAAATAAAAGTCTTTAGACCCCCTTAGCCTGCAGAATGATTCACATGGGTTAGGGTTCTTTAGGAAAGAATTAGCAAAGAGGCAAAGGAGGAAGAGGGGAAGGAGATCTGCTTGAATAGCTTGTCCATGGAACAAAACAATAGTGACACATTGGGAACTTATGAACGAACAGGAATTGAAAATTAGTGCTCCATCCTTTATTGGGTATTAAATGAAAATGGACAAGTTATTTAAGCAGGATGTCTACTTGATATAGTTAGCCTTGAAGCCAGGATGATCTTTCTGGGTTCATGACATATGCTGGCTGCGTGACCCTGGACAAGTCACTTAATTTGTCAGTGTTATTTGCAGCTCTCTAAGATCATAAATTTCAGAGAGGGTGCTGACTGCATCGGTAGAGGGAGTTTCCTGACACCAGAGGTCCCTATCCCAGTGAAATCCTGGGCTTAAATCCTACTCCTATATAACCTTTCACGGATAGACATAACTTTAGAAATAGAAGGAAACTTAGAGACCATCTCTAGTTGGACACTTTCATTTTGCTAATGAGAACACTGAAGGCCAGAGAAATTAATCACCTGCTCAAGGTCACACAGTCATCTGTGGCAAGAGGGCAAAATATGACCCAAGAAATAGAATTTAGGATAAGACAGATGGATTGAATTGTGCGTACTCACCTTGATAAAGCACTATAAAAATGAAAATTGGAGAAATTGAAAGCCAGACCCTGGGGCAGTGGGAAAGGGAAAGACATTCAAATAGAGAAAGAGAGTAAAATACAAATAATGACCAAACGATCATGTAGAAGCAAATCGAGTCACTTTGGGTGGGAACAGAGATTAAACGATGAAAAGGTCAGGTCCCTAAGTATTTATACAGACAGCAGGTCCTACTCAGGTTGAGGGAGAGGTCCTAGCTACTGCAAGTGTTGAACTCTGAGGGGAGGAGGGAAAGCTATTGCAATAACTGATTAATGTTAACACAACACAACCAAGGGAAGGGAGATGTGGTTGTGTTTAATGTGAAGATTTTTTTTTGGATCTGTGGGGTATCAAGACCATTGGGACACTTGGACTTCTCAGTGTATCGGGAAATAAAACTTTTTTCCTTCTTCTTTACTTATCTGGCTCAGTGACTTACATTATCCTTTTTAACTAGTAACTGATTACAATATAAATATACATATATTTTGGACTTTTTCCCTGTCTAGGGATCAGGCCCACCCAATAGTGCCATGATCACCTTCTCCCTTCTCTCTTCCTCTCTACATGTCTTTGCTAAGCCTAAAAAACACAAATACTCAGAATTCCTCCATGGATACAGATCCTCATGGAAATAAAATTAAAAGGGAGCGGAAAAGGCAGTAGAGGATGTTTCACGTCTGTGCCTGGATTTTCATTAGGTCAATTGCCAGAGTTCCTTGGCAACGTTCTTAGTTGCATGTAGTGAACTGAAAAGTCACTTAATTTACTGCCATGTCGAGTCCCAGCTCCTTTATGAGCAAATTCAGGCTGGACCTGACTTTGGGGCTACACCTGCCTATCTTGGAATCAAACTGTAAGTCAACAAGCATTTATTAAGTACCTACCATGTACCAGACACTACACTAGAGACCAAGGATACAAAGAAAGACAAAAACAGACTGTTCTTAAGAAGTCTATCTTATTAATAATTGACACTGGGGGGCCAGGTTAGGCAGAGTTCTTTTCACAGTCACAGTCTTGGAAATGTCAGATTTAACACTTGAGAAATTGCCTCCAACTCTAGGAAGCTTTGGTTGATTCCAGGTCTTCCCTTAATTTATTGATTCCTATTATCAGAGTGAGTTCATGATTGGGGATTGAGAGGTAGGGTGGTATAGTAGAATGTGTACTGTGATAGGCAATGAAGAACCTTAGTTCATTCATTCAATGACTATATCATCTTGGTCAAACCATTGCATCTCTCTGCCTGAATTTTTTTCTGGGTTAAAAAAATGGGATACTATTGTTTAAAGGGATGGTTTATGAATGCTTACAGAGGAAAGAGTTGATCACTGGGAAGCAGCATGGGTTCATTAAGAACAAATGATAACAGACCAGACTTTTTAACTTTCGTTTTCTGGACAAGATAAACATACTGATTACTGATAGAGAAGAGGAATGCTTTCTGCAAGGCGGTGAATTAGTGTGTTCATTGGATTCAAAGAGTGTTGGCCAGAGGTTTGATATAAACCTCAAAGAATGTACCTTGTGGAGTGACACTGAGCTCTCTCCTTGTCTTGTTCTGGTCAGAGTTTTTATCAAAGACTTGTATTAAGGTATTGGTGATGTGTTTGTTAAAATAGCTAATGAAAAAAATTGGAAGGGTGAGATTGTTGGAATCAGGATCCAAGAAGTTTAGAATGCTGGGTTTGAAGTTAATGCAGTAAAAGTATACATGGATAAATGTAAAGTTCTGTACCTGAGTTTAAAAAATCAGGTGTCCAAAATAGCAGTGCAGGGGAATGGTGGCAAAAACATTAGTGTAAAAAAGATTTAGGTGTTTCAATAGACTACAGATTTAAGATGAATTTTAACTCATTGAGATTGCAGGGCATCTCAAAATTCATTAGACCTAATCTATACTTGAAGAGGAGTTTCTTCTAAAAGGTCAATAAGAGCCAAGGCATCTAGAAAGGATTTGAAAGCTCATCTTTGAATAAAAATTCACAAACCTTCCAGACAAGCAGTCATCCAGTCTCTAATTAAAGACCTTCAGTGACAGGACAACCTGCCTGGTCCTCTTCTGTAAAGTTCTAATTGCTAGCAAATTTTTTTCTTACATCTTATATCCGTTTCTCTGTAATTATCACATATTATCCTTACCAGAACAAATATTGCAACAGAACCAAGCAAAATAAAATTAATCCCTCTTCCACATGACATCTGTTCAAGTACTTGAAGGCAGTTATCATTTCTACCCAATATTTTAATTCTATCCTTGTATTCTTCTTTTCAGGTTAACCATCCCAGTTCATTAAACTAATCCTTACATGGCATGATTTTGAATTTCCTCACCATCCAGAACACTCTTTTCTATATCTTTCTATAGCTTGTCAATGTCCCTTGTAAAATGTGGCTCCCAGATATCAACACAACACTCTCTGTATGTCATCACCAGAGCAGGGAATAGAGACCTTCTCTTCTCTCATTCAGGATACTACGCTAGACAAAAGACTAGGAATTTTTGCAGCTGGAGCAAGTAGTATGAAAGAAGTCATCAGCTGGTCTATACTTTTCTCGAAGGATTGAAGCCATATACAATTCAAATCTTTAAGTATGGCAGAATGATAGAAATGGGGATTCTTGGGATACTTTAGTCTTAAGTCCTTTACAGAGTAGGAAGCCAAGGCAGGCCAGAGATGATTTCCTCTAGGTCACAGAGGAAGACTCACTCAATTATTACTAAAAACGAGGCTTAGCAGAGGGAGAGACAAAGAACCCAAATGTCACAGACTTATAGACTGTTAAGAGTTTGAAGGAACCTTAGAGGCCACTTTGTCCAAATCCTTTACTGAGGTCCAGAGTTAGTGTCAGAATAAGGACTAAGTGATGATGCATAACAAATCTGTTATCCAATGACATTCCCTATCTTTTTTTCATACAAACTATTGTCCAGTGATGCCTCTGCCTTTCTGTGCTATCAGTAAGGTGATAAGGCCCCTCCCTTCAGCACTATGTGGGATGTAAGAAAGACTGCCAAACTTGGGCTCAAGGAGATCTGTGTTCACATTTCAGCTTTGCAGGTTCCTACCTGGGGATCTTGGAAAGTCATGTCAACTCTCAATTTTCTTCCCTCTGAAACAAGTAAGATATGGGGCATAGTGGAGAGAAGGCTGGACTGAAAGCAGGAAGACCAAGTTGTCAAACCCTACCTCAGGTACTTTTGGGGAAATCACTTAAACTCTCAGTGTCTCAGTTTCCCTATCTATAAAATGGGGATAATAATGGCCATCTACCTCCTGGGGTTGTTGTGAGGGCCAAATGAGAAATCATACATAGTGTGCTTTGCACATTAAATGCTATCTATCCTCTACTGAGGCCCTTTCCAGCTCCAAACCCATGATTAGAAACTTGGGCTTAATAATAGCACTGCATATAAAGTGAGGGAAGTGACAGTCTTTTGAACTCTACCTTGATCAAACAACACCTGACCATTGTGTGTCTAATTCTGGGTTGTTACATTTTAAGAAATACTGGGGTAAGCTGGGATAGCACATACAGAAGAGTGTCCAGCATATTTGGGAGAGTATTGACAGGGGGTTTCAAACCATGTCATATAACTAACAATTTATTGAATCTTTGATCTAAGGCTGGAAGAGACCTCAGAGGCTCTTTACTTTAATAGATGAGAAAAATCTGAGGGCCAGAGAGGTTACAAAACAAATCCAAAATCAGTTAAGTAGTAATTGTCAGGGGTTATCTGTCAACAAGCATTTAGCACTGGATGGGATTTGGTTCCAGGTCCTCGTGAAGGCACAGCAGATGTTGGGCATAGAGAAGAGAAGACTTAGGGAAGTCTCAGTGACAATTTAAAAAATATCTGAAGGATTGTCACATGAAGAAGGGATCTAGTCTATTTGGGAGCAGAGAAGAAGGGAGGGGCAGAGCTAAGCACTGTAGGGAGAAATTACTGGAGGATATATTTCAATTTAACATAAGGAAAACCTTCCCAAGAATTGGAGCTGTCCAAATGGGAATAAATAAGCTGCCTCCCAGGATCATCTGCTCCTTTCCACTGGTATTTCAGCACTGTGTGTATGATCTCTCACTGGGAATGTTCTAGGTAATATTCAAGTTACCTGTTCGATGTCATGAATACCTGCTCTGTCTACCACACAGTTTCATTTTTTTAAAGGTCAGATGGAAACTTGAGTTGAGGACACTGCTCCTCCCACAAACAGACCAGAGAGGAGGAGGGAGTCAAACATATTGGTGAATGTGTAGACGTTCTCATCCTTGTCATCTGCTGCCATCTATCCTCCAAACTGAACTTTCAAAGATCATTGCTGGGAGTGGGCTCTGCACTTTGCAGTATCCTCTTTACTGTGTTACTTTCAAGTGGTCTCTGTTCCCCTACTCTCCTTTCTTTACCCCTTTCCTCCATTTCCTACTTGTCTTAAAAATGGTAACCACATCATATTTACTATGTGACACTGACTGCCCTATGGGTCTTGGAGACTTTCCAATCCATAATCCTTTCCTTGGCCCTACTCCTCTAGATGTGCCATCTTCTTTAGAATTCAAGATCTTTAAGGGTAAGATCTGCCTTACTTTTGATTTTTTATCATGAGTGCCTGGTGCACTGTAAGAGAATGGGGGTGGGGACTGCATCTAGGTGGTACAGTGCATAGAGTGACAGACGTAGAGTCAGGAAGACTCATCATCCTGAGTTCAGATCTGACCTCAGACACTTAGTAACTGTGTTCCCCTGGGCAAGTCACTTGACCCTGTTTGCCTCAGTTTCCTCATCTGTAAAATGAGTTGGAGAAGGAAATGGCAAATCACTCCGGTATCTTTGCCAAGAAAACCCCAAATGGTCATGAAGAGTCTGAAATGACTGACTGACTGACAAAAGAATAAAGAGAATAAGGGTAGGGAGTGGACCTATGATTCCACTGGCTTTGGGAACTCCTGGGAATTTATAATTTTCAAAGGTTTCCTAGAGCACTGGGAGATTAAATGAATTCCCACAGCCACCTATATCCCACAGCTATTATATGTGAGTGACAAAATTTGAACACTGCTGTGAAGCCAGTCTCTACCCACTGCACCAAGACTGTCTCTTGTAAATGACTACTGCCTAAAATCATGCCATATTACAACCTAACCTCCCTAAAACCATGCTATGTTACAATTTTAATCTTTACTTGTCTTTATCCCTCACCAAATAGTAAGCACTTAATAGATGCTTTCTATTCATTCTTTACATAAGAATGCTTTGAATTATATGCATTCCTATTCAAGTATAAAAATTATTAATATTCCCAGAGCTCTGAGTTCATTCTGTGAGACACATACAGTGAATAACCATTTGTTCATGCTGATCCTAGGAACATTCTGATCCCCTGGCAACCCCATATCTAATTGAATCTTCTTAAGGCCCTTGGGATCAAGATTGATTTGGTGGTTTGCAATAGACGGAAAATTTTGAATTTGAGTCAGGTGAGACTAGAAACTACTGAAAGATCTTAATTTAAACCGATTATAAATAAGAAGGTTTGAAAGGCTAATGAAGTCAAGCTCTAGGAGAAATGGAGGGGGCTCTAATTTGTACATAAGGATTCTTATAGGCCACACACTGACTTAGTCTTAATATTATTATTTTTTATTATATTATTTCCACTATTATTTATTTATGTTTTATTGAATTTTAATTCATATTAAATTAATATCATTTATGTTTTATGGTATTTTAATTATCTTATTAAATATTTCCTAATTATAATTAAATCTGAGTGGCACTTAGGAGGGTTGTGGGCCGCATTTGGCACTTCTGTGAAAGGCATTTCATTTTCCATATCCAATCTCTTACTGGTCAACACATTTCCTTAAGGACAATCTGAATCAGGCTGAATATTTAACAAGCATATTAAGCCATAATTTCCCCAAATGTCCAATATTTTTACCCTAAAACAAGTCAGGGAGGTGTGGGGAATTATGTGAGCCCCAGGGTCCTGGTTTCTTCCCTTGGCAACCATTTTTAATTTTTGAAATATAAAATTTAGTAATGAAAGTAAAATCCAGCTACCCACCAATCTATATCAAAGAAAGGGCCTTGGAGATTATTTAGTTGAACTTGCCCATTTTACACATGAGGAAACTGATGCCCAAGGAGGTGAAATGCAATTGGCAAGGTTGCCCATCTAAAAAGTGACACAGCCAGAATCTGAACTCAGTTCTTCTAACTCCAAAGACCAGGGAGACCTGGTTTTTGGAATACTGCCTTTCTGTTAACTAGTTAACTACATGACTTTGGGAAAGTCACTGAGCCTGTCTTGGCTTCAGATTTTTTCACCTGTAAAATGAAGAAGCTGGAATCAGTTTTATGGTCCTTTCATCTAAATCTATGATTTCTATAAACCAAAGGAAAAAAAATGAGATAAATAGGTGGAGGGTGCATAGAGGCAGATTTTGTCTTATTCCAATTAAAGCTTTCTAATGATAAGAAATATCCAAGTTCATAAAGCAATAAGTTCCCTGTCCTTCGAAGTATTCAATAAGAGGGCCACTTCTCAGTGACGCTATAATGAACAATCATGCTTTAGGTAAGGGTTAGGCTGGATGACCTTTAGAGTGTCTTCTAGCTCTAACATCTCATGACTTCAGCACAAAAAGAAAGAGGGTAGGGTTTGAAGAAACATTTTCACACTTCGTCTATCATGACAAGAAAATAGTACTGCAGACACAACCCCATTTTTATCTGAGTAGGCTCTAGATAGGTAGAAAAGGCATTAAAGTCATAAGCTCCATCTTGAACATACACTCTAAGAAAGTGAAGGTTTACAAAGTGCGCAGATCCCTTGCTCTGTGAGCTTATAATGATGATAAATAGCTACAGCAGGTGACTCCCTACTCATTTGCAGCTGGCCCTAATTAAAGTGGGATCCATCTCCGGACAATGTCAGAACTGTAAAGTAATTCCAGTCACTGGCCTCCTCAACATCTGTGCTGAAATGAAATAATATTTGGCAGTAACAAGGAGTCACTGAAACTAAATAAACAAGCCTTTTCAAGACTGCATAAAAGTCAGGAACATAATCATATTTGACAGGGATTAAGACCTCTTTGGGGGTTTGAGGAAGTTTCAGCAGCAGCAATAATAAATACATGGTAGGTAAAACAAAGATTCATGTTATAACAGACATGTGTAATTTGAAATATGATAAATTTCCCGAGGGAGATGTGCATTTTGGACGTCTAACCTGAACATGTCAAAAAAAAGTGCAAGAGTACATGCTAAAAACCTTTGCTGCAATTGCTCTTTGAGGAAGTCGAGAAAATCAGATGTTCCTTTGGTAGCAAATAACAGCATGGCGTGGTGAAAGGAACACTGTCTTGTGGAAATGTAAGGTCAATGTGTGCCCCAGTTTTGCCTTTTTCTAGTTGTGTAATCTTGAAGGGATTGCTTAGTTTTTCTGAGCCTCAATTTCTACATCTGTATAATGAGAAGAATGAATAAATGAATGAAAAAGCACTTATTAAGCTCTTCCTAGGTGCCAAGCAATGTGCTAAGTGAATGGGGTTAAAAAGCAACAACAGAGAAAATCCCTATCCTCAAAGATTATACATCCGAACAGGGGAGACAACACACAAAAGAGAAGAGTGGTCAGGGAGGACCATTTTGGTCTGGGAAGGTACAGAGACAGGGAGCAGAGTCAAATGGGAGCAGATTGACACACCCTTTCCAAGAGCAATGACAAAGTTGTTTTGATGATGGTTCCAGAATTGGAAAGGGGGTGGGAGGACAATGATGCTTGCACTCTCTACCATGAAGATGGGTGAGAAAAGCATTTTGAAAATGGAAAAAAGTACAACGAGGAAAAACATAGCTAAATTTCACAACAGATAATTAGTATAGCAAAGTTGGAAGGGACAACAGATACCATCTAATAGAACCCATACTAGAAGAAGAATCACCCCATCAAGATCCTCAGGAGGGATCATCAGATTTCTGCATAAATTTCTCTCCTATATTGTCCAACAGTTGTTGGCCAACCATGCTTCTGTCATCTTGTACTGATGACATTTTCTTTTACGAACAATTTTTTGTATACAAAAGACTTTACATTTATCCCTATTGAATTTCATCTTATTAGATTCAGCATAGTGTTTGACTACAAATAGTTAAAGTTTATTGAAGATCTAAAAATGGGGTGGCTTAGCACCCCTTGACCTTTCTCATCACTCCGCTGACATGACTTCAGAAGCTGAAGGGGGCTGAATAGAGCTGAGAGATGGTTTTTATTCTTTTTGTCTCATGGGTTGTCATGGCCAAAAAAAATTCATTGCCAAGTGTCCAGTATATTGGTGACATGCCTTTCCACAGTTAGAAAATAGACTCTTTGTCCTGGGGTCATATCTGAAGCCTTTTCAGGATGACAGATCCTGCCCTAGCCTACACTCCTTTGGTTTTATCTTCAAGAACTGAGGGTCACTGTAGTACTATAATGAACTATCAGAGTAGCACTTTATGGAGGCACAAATATTTTAACACAAAAACACATGTCTCTAGAGGTAGAAAATTTGAATGGCACCTCTCAAAATGCTACACACACACACATACACACATATGTACACAAACATAAATGCAGACAAATTTTAGTGGTGTCATTAAGGAATTAAACCAGAAACTCCAGAATCACTGGATAAGAGTACACAGTGGGGTGTACGGTGTAAGAATATTGGAAACAGGGAATAGGGTGAGTGATGTAGAATTTTTGACATTAAAAGGGGGATTTTATATTTGATTCCTGGAGGTGACAGGGAGTCATTAAAGTTTACTGGATAGGAAGGGGTATAGTCAGACTTACACGTTAGGAAGATCATCTTGACAGCTGAATAGAGAACTGATCAGAGTGAGGAGAGATTTATGGCAGGCAGACCCACCAGCTGTCTGTTCCAAGACTCCAGGTAGGAGGTGATGCGGGCCTATACCAGGGTGGTGGCAGTGTCAGAGGAGCAAAGGGGGTGAATATGACAAGTGTTACAAAGATCAAATCCACAGGCCGTGGCAGAATATGTGTGGAATGGGGTAGAGTGAGGTGAGGAACAGGAATAGAGGCTACCCCCATAGGTCGCGAGCCACCAGCCTCTAGTTATGGGTTACTTGGAGGATGGTGGCACCCTCTACACTAAGAAGGAAGTTAGGAAGAAGGGAGGGCTTCTGGAGAAAGATGATGAGTTCCATTTTTGACATGCTGAGTTTAAAGTGCCTTCAGTACATCCAGTTCCTGGTGTCTAACAGGGTATCCTTCCCTCATCCAACTCCATTTCCCTAATTGTTCTTCTCCATTTCTTTTTCTTTTTTAAAATATTCCATCCTATCCTAGATACAAATGGCACTGTCTTCCCTGTCCCTCTCCATCCTCTGTCCTTTGTGGTTTTCTTTTCTGAGAAGTGTTAATTTACTTTCCTCTGCAAAGCCTCCAAATTCTTTCTTTCTTTTTTTTAACTTGTTCTGAAGTCTTGTGTCACACCTCCATGGGTGGCATACTTATATATAATTGATTATTATTTTTCTATATGTCTTAAGAAGGCATAGTTTTTGGAAGACAAACATCTTTGCTCCCTGTCTATTCCCATTCATGAACTAGCACAGTGGCGGACTTCTCTGTCTGTCTTCCCATCTCTTCTCTCTTCCCCTCTCTCATTTAGGTTTTTTCTTTGGTGTGGAGGGGAGATTTCTCATGAACCTCAATTCCCAAAATATTAATTCTCAAAGGAGGAAGTGTTGTGTTATGGAAATCACTATTTTTCAAGTCACAGAGCCTGGTCCAACTCCATGCCCTTATATTAACCACTTTGCTGTGAATCTTACCTCTGCACCTATGTTCCTTTATCCACTATGAACACTAGATGCTCCCAGGTCTCAAGCACTCCATCTCCTGGTATCATCCTGGGAAATACAACTCATACTAAAATAAGGCAGAGAATATCTCCTGAGTTGCGCATTCCACTCGAATGAAACCCATTATGAGGGCCATGTTACTCCCTCCCTATTCACATGAACACATTTCAAGAGTTCCTCTCGATTTCCCTACTTAAGATAAGACATGGCCTACCACTGTTCTCTCAGTCCCCATCCCCCCCAAAACTTTACTTTTCCCCTGCTTTCCCAAATCCTTTTCCCATCCACCCCTGGGAATAGGTACAAACTAGGTAGGTCAGGAATGGTGAGCTAGCATCTATTGCTATATCAACAGACTTTGACCTTTTGACATTCCAAGGGTCAGGAAATTTAATGTATAGATAAGTAATTAAATACTCTCTAATTTAGAGAAAAAACAAAAGAATAAAAAATATAAGGACAGTTTATGAAGGATTTAGAAATACTTTATCCTTTCCAAATAAATTATTGATGAAGGTTAACAAATTTGATACCAACTTTATTAATTTTGATCTTCTGACTATGATGGATAGGAATTTTTATTCAGTATTGTCAACCTATAAAATCAAGGATGCTTTATTAATGTCTTCTCTTTGTTAGTGTTCAGTTGATTAGTCCTGTCTGGCTCTTTGTGACCCAGTGGACCATACTGTCCATGAGATTTTCTTGGCAAAGATACTGAGGTGATTTGCCACTTCTTTCTCCAGTGGATTATGTGACTTGCTCAGGGTCATATAGCTAGTAAATATCTGAGGCTGGGTGTGACCTCAGGTCTTGCTGTCTATTGCTGACCGTTGCTCTACACACTGAGTCATGTAGCAGCCACTTACTATCTAGTAATCCTGAAAATTGTGAGCCCAGTACTTACAAACTTGAAGTAGAACAGATCTATTCAATGAATGCAGTTTTGGAGAGAGAGTTTGGCACTTGTGATTTTCACCTCTAAGAAGCCTGCATCGTAGCTACTGTTGCTCTTACCAGAAGCACGGAGAAGAAGTGAGGTCAACAATCTAAACACTGAATAGATTCTATGCTAGTCAAGATTTAAGGATGGAGCTTTTAGACCAGATTAGAACCAATGTAAACTCTCACAATAAGTAAGCACAAAAATAAGGGAACAAGTCAAATTATAATCTGCTAAATGTTTTTAAGTCCTGCCTCTATGATGTGGAGACCAGCCAGATCAAAACCTGAGTCTACCAGTTATTATCTGAGGGACCTTGGGCAAATTGTTTAGCCTTTTCAGCCCTGAACATTTCTGAACATTTCTGAACAATGTGAGGGTTGTATTAGAGATGGCCTCTAAGATTCCCTTTAGCTCTCACTCTATGCTCTGTCTTTCCTAGGCATCTTACACTACTGAAATCTATCACCACAAACATGAAGTCTCACTGCTAAGGAAACAGGAACTATGTAACCCAAAATGGGTTTAAAACATCAAGAAGTTGTCAGAAACTATGAAATACAATCCCAGGCCACACTGATTTGCTTGTTAATTTCATCTTTCAATAGTTTAGGTTATGCCTACCTACTAAAAAGGTCTAAAATGATGCAATCTGATGTTTTAAAATCTTCTTTAAAAAAGTCAAAAGGAGGTAGATTTGACTATTCAAACATGTACATCAGCCAATCAATAAAACAGAATGACAGCAAAAAAGAATGGCTGAATGTATTGTGGATTTTTTCCCCTAAAATAAATTGTGGGAGAAATAATAGCATATATTGAGAGCATATATCACTGTTGAGAGATTTAAGGGATAAATGAGAATGGCTTATAGTACTCTGCAAACAAGACAAAATTGCAATGCTATATGATCTAATTACAAGCATTTAAAAGGCAATACTCTTTTTTTTTGGAGGAGGAACACTATTCTTAATTTAGGTTTTAAGTACCATACTATGTAGGTTTTACTAAAGCAGATGCAGAACACATATAGTCTCTCTGACATACTAAAGACTAACACTTTATCATTGCTTAGTCCTATATCCTTATAATTGACAGCAGAGCCTAATAATTTCTCTGTGATGTTCATCCCGGCATTAAGTTGATTCGAAGAGGTCTAATATTACCGGACAGTATGGTACAATGGAAAGAGCGCTGGATTTAGAGTCCGAGGGCTTAGGGTGGAATCTTATCTAGGCTGTTACACTTTTCTGACTCTCCTTTTCCTCATCTATGAAATTAGGAGGTTGTATTAAAATAATTAAATGATCTCTAGGATCCTCGTTAGCCCCAAATGAACATGTAGCATACCTGTATTTCAGTAAGGCATCTGAAGGTGTGTGATGTCCTTGTAGACAAAACAGAGAGATATGAGCTACAAGATAACGCAACTAGGTGGAGAGAGGACAGGCTGAACGACTGGAGAGAATAATTCTAAATGTGTTTATATCAGTTTGGAGGTGGGTCTCTAGCAGAAAGTCCTAGGGATCTGATCTCAGCTTTTCATATACCTGGTTGTTGTGATGGACAACTTGGATGAGGGCACCTTTGGTGATGACAAGGATATATGTTAAATTGGGAGGGATAGATAATAACACATTGTTGGGGGGCAAGAAAACCACAATCTCTCTTAATGAGAATTTCATTCTTCAAAAAGTAGAGGAAATGACAAGGAAAACGCCACATCCTGACCAATAAGGAAGAATGCTTGCTAAAGTAGAAACGTTGGGAACCTGGGAAGAAAGAACAACTCCATAAAAATTCATGACAGAAAAGGAGAGGAAAGTTGGGCAAATTAACATGTACCCTAGTTCCGGGGAGAAGTTATTTCAGTGTTTGGAGGAAAGATGAGTATCATACCAAGTTCTAAGATTATACAGCAGTATTAGTTCAAAAGGGCTAGAAATTTCCCAAGAATTAAATTATGTAGAGATAGACAAATGATCCTGTTAAGGAAAAAATAGGGAAACTGTCTAAAAAGATGGACATGACTGCATAGAAAATTCACAAACTTAGATTTTGTTTTAGAAGATGTATATAGGACTGAAGATTAATAAGGTATGAAATCCATTTCTTTGGCTTCAGTTATCCTTTCTATTCAGACGATTCCCCAGTTCTCCAACTCAAATACCTCTTTTGAACTCTAGGTTTGCATTAGTTACCAACTAAGTGAGTGCTGGATATTTTCATCTACATGTCCCATTTAATTAAATATATCCAAAAAGAAACCTAATTACCATTTCCTTCAGACTTCCCAATTTTTGTGGAGGCCACCTCCATCCTCTCATTTACTTTGGTTCAAAGCCTTAGAGGCCGATCTCATATTATCCCCCACACTGAATCGTTTGTTCTATTCATTAAACAAATATTTATTAGGAATTCATTTTTATATAATCAAATCAATTAGCAAGCATTTATTAAATGCCTACTATGTGTCTGGCACTGGGAGGTGTAAGAATGCCTACACAAGGAAACAGCTCCTGCCTTCAAGGAACTTATCAATTGAGGGGAAAAAATACCTATTAGTAGTAAAGACGAACTAGACAAAATCTATTCTGTAGACAAATCTCTGCCTTCCTGCTTTGACATCTTTGCTTCCACATTGCTCTCTGTGAGCACAGTTTCCTCCTTCCTCTTTCACCTTTCGAGTTTCCACTCCTCCTTTAATGCTCAAGTCGACGGAACCTTCCCACAGCCTCCCTTTTGATAATAGACTTTTCTTCCTTGGGTAACACATAGTACCTGTTTTTGCATGTTTCTAATATTCATACTATTCAATTAAAAAAAAGCATTTGTCATGTATAACTGTGCAGTAGGGTTATCTGTGTTCATGTTTTGTCTACTTACAGGACTGTAAGTTCATTGAATGTAGGGATCAGGTTTAATAGAAACGTTTTAACTCTATCAGGCCTAACACAGTGAGAGAGGGAGAGAGAGACAGAGACAGAGAGAGAGAAAAGATGGGAAAAATAGAAGTAAAAAATTGTAATGGGTTAGTCATGTACGATGGGCATGGGATGACAGATAAGAGTGGAGAAAATGAGTCAGGCATCCAAGACACTAGGTGAATCCCTCATGGTGAACTTATGAAACGGCATATATTAGAGTTGCAAAAGATAGACAGGCATGGATGGGTGATGATCTACCTTGATGCTGAAAACTTCGAAATCAATGAGATCCCAAATCCACTTTTATATTTGAATATTAATTCTCTTGTTGTCTTTGGACTCATGTACTTATGCACATATCCATACCCTTCTTGTCATCAAGTCCTGGCCCTTTTCTCATAATCAGACCATGGACCTAGTCTGATTCTTGAAAAACACTCTGGACTACTGGTGTTGGCCTTCATTGGTTTGGACCAATCCAGTGACATCTGATGTCCACTTCTGACATAAGTTCCTATTTTTGATTGTTTTGATTTTTAGAACTCCTTCTTTTCTTACCTCTACAAAGTTTTGTTTTTTTCTGTACAATTTCTACTTGTAATGCCTTTCTCCCTTCTTCATCTCTGGGCAATGATTCCTCCCTGTCTTGTAGTCTACAACTACAAATTCTCTTTGAAGAAACATTTTTCCATACAAGTCCCTAATCGTTCTTAAAGCAGACTGGAGTGGGTTTGATATTACTGGCTTTTCCACAACTTGTGATTTTTATATTTATATGTATCAAGTTGTATTAATTGGTTCCAGATAAAAATCATTCCACTAGATCCCACATTTGGGGGTTACTATTTTGAAAGAAGTTTTAACTGTGGTTGCTAAGAGTCCTGGTGTGGACCTCTGCTGGTCTCTAGGCATTTCTTCACAATTGATGTGGAATGGAAAAAGATATGCATATGCTGTTACTCACTTTACTCTTTTAGGTCTGTACTGGCAGTAATATCTTCAAAGAATTTCAACAAGTTCCTAAAACATGACCTTCCCTTCCAGAAAATCATGTTAGCTGGGCTTGCCTGACTCAAGCTTTGCTTTTCTAAGCATCCTTTTTTCTTTTTCTAAGCATCCTTTCTCTTGATCTCTTGCAGCAGTTTTTAATACTTTCCCTATAAGTGAAGTTAAACTAACTGGCCTGTAATTTCCTGGTGTGTCCCTAAGCTCTCTCTGAAATAATGACATTATGTTGGCTATTTTCCAGTTCTCCCAAGGATTTTTTTTTGTTTTAAAATGCAGAATTGGAAATGCAAGAGAAAGTTTCCTGTCTCCATTTTCCTTAGCCTCCTCCATGACACACTACATGGTCTGGCCCCCATGGATTTGCCATTTTAACAATTCCAAACTGCTTAAATATTTTTACAAATTATTTTTTCTTATTGCTAAAGCATGCGTATTTGACCATTTTTCATTTTGACAAGGGATACCCCCAAAGTAAGTAATGGCTTCTACTTGTATTGCAAAGACTGTCAGTGGGAGCAGAATTTCCCATACTAATTTGGGAATGCTCTGGGACTTGAAATATATTGACAGAATTCACAAATCTTAGACCAGGGGGCCCTGTCTGAGATAACAGAAAGCTGAATAAATTCTGAGTTAAAATAAAGGAAATTAAGCCAATTTTCCTATGAAATATCATTGCACATAATAAAAGGTTTTGATATGTACATCATTATGTATTGAGTGTTTTGGAGGTAAAGCTATCACTAGCATGGACATTTTCTTAGTGAATCCCTATAGACACTATGAGGAACACCAATAGTTTGGGAACGACTGAATTAGAGGCATTGTTTGAGGAATGAAATGCGAATGTCTTTTATATTGTGAATTGTTGCAAATACACATGGAGAAAAGAACTTTGAACCATGTTGATATGACATGGTGGAAAGAAGACTGGACTGGCAAGAGGGGGAACAAGTTAATGGCCCCAACTCTGCCTTAGGTGACTGTGTAATATTGGGCAAATTGATTCATCTCACTGGACCTTCATTTCCACATCTGTAAAAGAAAGTGGTTGGACTAGATGACCTCAAAATTCTCTTCTGGCTCTGAGATTCTGTGAGGTATGGTCTGCTCACTTTATTACTAGGCAATATGAAAAGAAGAAAAATGAAAATAATATATTTGTGTGAGGAGCTAATCCAGCTCAATGGCAATTCAATGTCACAATACTAAAAAGTATCTATGAGAGAGTAAAAGCAAATTAGAAATGAAGATGCAATATTTTCAATTTATATTACTTAGCTTGGGTTTATCCCAATACTCCCAGGATGAATATCTGAAATAACTTTTCTATAAGCCAGTCACTCAATTATGAAATAAGTTCATAGAAGAGGAGGTATTCCCTCTAAGACATTTAAACTAAACTGGGTCCAGTGGGGGTGGAGAAAATTTATATACATAAAATATATAATATATACATATATGATATATAATATATTATATACTATATTATGATATATAACATATATTATATACATATATACACACATATACATATATGTGCATATGCACATAAACCATTTCTTTATTGGTAAAAGAGGAGAAATTTTAGTAAGAAAGTTACGATCTATATAAATGACTTAGCACAATCCAAAGGACTGTCCAAATTAGGTCCTGTTTACATAGTTTACTGTTTATATACTGTATAACAGTAAAAGTCAATATCGTTCTGACTATGTGGAAGGCACTGTTAAAGTGCCTTTATAATTATTATCTCTTTTATCTTCACAACAACCCTGGGAGGTAGGTGTTATTATTGGCTCCATTTTATGGATGAGAAAACTGAGGCAAAAAGATGCTAAATGACTTTCCCAGGGTCACACAGCTAGTAAGTATTTGAAGCTGGATCTCTTGGAGTATATAAAGATTTAAGGTAACAAAGTATCATATGGATTACCTAGTACAACCTCTTATTTTACATGGGAGGGAACTGAGATCTGCAAAGGTAAAGTGACTTGTTCAAAGTCAAGTACTAGAATTTGATCTCCAGTCTTTTTGGTTCAAATTCTGTGCTCTTTCTTTCTACTATTATCATGCTGTCAACAAGGATATTACAACCTAGTTGGGGAAGATAAGACAAGCCCCAAAATAATAATAATGGCAGATAAATGCACAAGAGAAATACAAAATGCTGAGAGTTTGAAGGAAGGAGAGATGCTTTTTGCTTGGGGAGATTAGGAGAGGCTCATCAGAGGCACTGGCATTGAACTAGATTTTGAAGGGTGAGTGGGTGGGAGGAGAAGCAGAAAGTCCTTTATGCAGTGGAAATAGCATGTCCAATTTACTAACTTCAACATGTCAATAAAATGATTATAATGATATATTCATAGTACACTTTTTTTGCCAAGTGTTTTCCTTACAACAATTCCTTGAGTTAGAATAAGTACTCCCATTTACAGATAGGAAAATTGATACTAAGACTTTAGATAACTTCCCCATGATCACACAACTTCCATTAAGAATTAGAGGGGAGAGGATTTAAACACGTCTTCTGACAGGTGATAAACAAAGAGAAAAATATTCACACATAGAGACACACCTGAATGTATGTTGGAAGAGTTTATAAAGACCAATGAAAAGGATTTTTGTCGATGTTTGAAAATACTTTTATTTGTCATAAATTCACATCTTGAGACTTTTAAGAGATCATGATTCAACTCAATCATTTAGAAATTATTTAAGTACTTAACATTCACTATTTCTAGGTGCTAACTGGGGTTGCAAAGACAAGTGAGACACAGTTTCTACCATCAAGGAGCTTTCAATATAGTAAAGAGGAAAAGACAAGTACATAAATAATTGCAATAGAAGCACAAGAAAGATGGTCTATAAAGTGTACTTAATTTCCCACAAGCCCTGGATTAGGAAGGAAACAAGTTCGATCGGAGAGAGTGGGGGTGGGGGAAGTGTCAGAAACATGTCACTCAGAAAGCCACGTCTAAGCACAAAAGTTTTAAAAGAATACTGGGAGATATTTTCAAATAGATGACTGTGACCATAACTTGAGGGAATGTAGCCATGGTAGTGCCGAGGAAGACCCTGGGGGCAAGTGGTAGAATTAGGAGTTGGATAGGGGATACTGTAAGACATGCATATCTTGAAATATATTTTATGAAATAACCTCCACCTTTTTCCCCCAGCATGGCAACTCATAGTAGAATCGATTGCACTTTAAGAGCCTGTGGTATTTTCCTACACTTGCTGAGTTGGAGATACCAAGGGATTAATCAGAAATATGCCTACTGGGAGAGGTGTTGAAAATCTATGGCAGCTCTTTGGAATTGGGGGCTATGAAAGTTGAATATCTGATTTCTACATTAATGACTTATATTGTTTCAGTAATTGTTTCTTCTTTGAATGTGTGGCCATCTGGTTTGGTGTAGCAATTGAAACATCAGTGGGGGCTCATCAACTTATCAGGGACAGGGACCCGATGAGAAAGCACAACTGTGAGGAGAAGCCTGAGAGGTATATGAGATAAGATGTGGTAAGAGTCATCAAAGGGGTACAATCAGAGACCTTTGAGGAACTATGAAATTTGGAGGAGGGAGCAGTTATGTTCAGTTGGGGAGAACGATGTGAAACTCCCCAGAGCTTCAGGAGAGTGACGGCTGCCATTAAAGCATCTATATAAAAAAAATAAGCTTGTTCTTTGGGTGTTTTTGTTACATGACTTTAAACAACAAGATCCAGTACTTGTAATCTTGCAGATGACTATTTTAGTTTTTGTCATTTGCTGTGAAACAAACTATAGTCTTACAGTACTACTATTAACTATTGTTATTACCCTAAAGTCAATAGCACTTTTCTCAGATGGACAGTGCTATTCTAATAGATTGATATCTCTTTTACCTAGCATCCTTGGAGAATGAGATGTGACCTACAAAGGCATTTTCTGGTTAACTGAAACTTACCCCCATAAGTGACAAAACTTTAACATTTTTAACCATTTTGGATGGAAACGTTTCTGAAATGAAACACAAATTTTGCTGAATCCGTAAGAGTATAATACTGAATATAACCTTGGGCAAATAATTTCATTGCTCATGGACTCAGTCTCCTCATTTATAAACTGAGTATTAGATGATTTCTGTGCTTTATTTCAGCCTTACCATTTTGTGATTCTGCAATTATATAACAGGACTTTTTCTTAGTAATGCAGGGTCGTCATGGACATATTAATACAAATAATATTGTCATGGCATATAGTGTTCTATTTAGGGTCATTTTAGTTCCATACTATTATAATTTTTGTTTTCTTTTGAAGAAGACAGTAAAAGAAATTCTAAATTTGGGCTAATGGGAGAATTCCTGATCATTGTGTTTGTTCAGACAGACCGGTTTGGGAAAATTTTGATTCTCCCTTATGTCAAGATAGATGATATGGACATTGATGTTTCTTTGACCAAGATTTGAATGATCCAAGTTATGTACCTCAATATACTCATTTTAATACAGTCCACCTCCCATTACATTAATCAGTGGGAGTTGATTGGTACCCTTCAGGAACACCTACTCTTCAAAGTGCATATAAATTGTGAACCTACCACCATGAGGGGTCTCTGATCTAGTAGAGATGCCAAATGACCATCCTTTTATTTATTCATTATTATATTATTATAATAATATATTATATAAATGTATATTATATAATATAAAAATTATCATTAATTATTATTTGTTAATAACATTATGACTTTATTAATAAAATGGTTAAATTACCCAGAAATTATATCTCTTGGAATTTTTAATTACCACAATGTAAATGAGAAATATTTAATAAAATAAATAAAAATCCAATAAAACATAGAAAATATTGCATTTTAAAATGAAGTGAATATGCTCCCACAGAGATCCTTATATAGGGATTAGTGGCCCTCATTTCTATTTGAGTTTGAGGTCACTGTCTTAGAGAACTAAGAGGTGAAGTTATTTGTCCATTGTTACAAAGTCAGTATGTAGGGCAGGAAATGAATACAAATATTTCTGACTCCATGCTGCCTTTCTTACTGTCTTTCTTACTATCTGCTTTTAAAATGTGATAGACTGGGGAACAAGATATTTGATTTAATTCAACGAGCTTTATTAAGTGCTTACAATGTGCAAGACATTATGCTTGATGGAATTGTGTTTAAAACAAGAATAGCCTGAGTAAGGACCTAAGGGATTTTCCTATGAAAAAAGTACATGAGCTTTAGAACATGTTTCTACAACATCTGTTTGAGCCCTTACCATACATACCTTTTTCCTTAAGTCCCTTTTGTATATCAGGCCTGAACTTTATTTATTGACTTTGATCCCCAAGAATTAACCTTTTCCTACTTTCCTGCTACATACTTGGGCTTTCTTTCTGGATCGTGATTGTGGCTTTTTCAGAATGACCCAATTATTTCATTTATTTTGCCTGTTGGGATCTCATTTATTACCAAACTGTGCTCTGGACAGTTGAGGTGGCTATATAAATGATCTCTAGATAAATGGGGGATTATTATAAAATCATATTGGAGATAAACTATTACCTTGGCAAAGTTCATATTGTATTTTGAATTGCTTTCTTTCAGCAATTGGTAATCTATATGATATCCAAATAATTGATTGGATAGGCATAGATGACCTCCGGAATGCCTTGAAATTCTGAGATTCTGGTTAACTTGGTCAGCTAACCAGTCAAACAATTGATTAGTTTAGTAAAAGAACAAAGTGGTGTTCTAACCAGTTCGATCAACTATCAATGCAGGAATTTACCGTGCCATGAATTATGTGGAGGTGCTCTCTTTGTTTCCTCTAAATTTTTCCTCCAGTTAGAAAACTGCAGAAATGACTTAATTCAGACTCCAAATACTAAATAGGTCTCACTAAGTAAGGAAGACAGTGCTAAGGAAATATATGAAAGTCAAAGTGAGAATTAAACCTACCTTATGCTCCAGTGTTATAAGGCTACCCACTGAGCCACAGTTGGCAACGTCATAGTTAATAACTTGCACCAATTATTTTCTCATTGCTTGGAATTTATAGTATTCAATGGGTCAAAGATCAAAGGAATGACTTTCTATTATGAATAGGGAAGAGAATTCTTGGAGCAAAACTGTGGCCTTCAAGAGTCAGATGGACTAGATTACTTATTTTTATTAATGGGGCAGGAGGTTCTCAAGGAAAAACTGACTGATTAAAAAAATGATATCACTTCCATTGTTCAGAGATGATAGACAATAGAATACAGGAGGTAAGATGCTGCTTCTTCACTGGGGAAAAGACTAAGGAGCAACTTTGGATACTAGCCATAAAGTACATTAACTTGGCCAGCAATACAAAGTAGGTCTTTAAGACCTAGGTCTTATGGGCTTATTATCCTTGCCTTGATCTCCTGGAAAAGGAAGCAGAGCTCTCTATTGTGGTTCTGGAAGCTGGAGAGGTAGGGAGAATAGTGACTCCTTTTCCCTGTGGGAAGAAGGCCACTCTTTGGCTGGACAGAAGAGTGGCAAGCAATCTTTTTCTTTCCTTTTATTTCTTGCCCTCTGTATTTTCTAGGAGTTGGAAAGTCCCTTTGGCCTAGGAGAGGTATTGATCTCCATCCTTTTTTAAGGAATATTCATGCCATCTATTTAAGATAATTGTTTTTATGGTCTAGACCTGTGAATTCATCAGTATAATGGAACTCTCAAGGTCAAAATTCCCTCTACTGTTGCAGATGACATAGATGTAATTTATGTGTTAGATTATTCCCTGATGTATTCATTAAAAGTCTGAGTGGTCCATGGCCACTTGGCTTGTACATAGCAGAGGCAGGAGCTGACTCAAATCTTTCTAACTCTAACTCCATGCTGCTTTTGTCTAGGATTATTATTAAGAATTCTATTTTCACTATTTTGATAGATTTACATGTTTGTAACTAAGCTAGAAATCTCCTTAATGGTCCAAATATTTCATAGATCTGCATCCTAGATTTGTATGTTCATTATTGAACTCAAAAATTTCTCCTTTGGTCGATATGTTTGATAGTTCCCTATATATACATATGTGTATGTATATACAAATATAAGATATTATAAACATAAGTATATATTCATATATGAAATGTTTGTGTGTATTGTATATGTGTATATGTGTGTGTATACACATACATGCATACATACATGCATGCATACATTCATTTTTTTCCTTGAGAAAAACTGTCATTATTTTGTGGGTCTAACCTTTCAGGTATTCTAACGTCTGATGCTTAGAAGGACTAAAGAGTACTGGACTCAATGTATCTGGGATACAGTAGGTTCAGTAATAGTAAAGGTACCACAATCCTCACCCTGGTCTCAAGTCACGTACTTAAGAATGTCCCACTCTAGGAAAGACTTGGAAACATGTTCTCTTGGGAAAAAGTGTTCCTTATTGCTTTTCTTACTTCTCTCTTCAATGATGCTCGTATCTGCCTGGTTACAGAGGTAGCTTCCCCAGAAATCACACCTGGTGGGAACCCTGGTCTCACTAAGGGGATATGGTCATTGCCACTAACCCTGTGTTTTCTGAGGTGACATCTCAGAACAAGTTATGGAAGGGCTGCTGTTGCCTCTGAATATGGATTTTTCTTTTATGTTCTTTACATTTTGCTCACAGAATGTTCCATGACATTAATGAATATCTTGTGTACCAAAGGTCCAATTCCTGCCTCTTTCTTTTTTCTTCTGGAATCGTTCAGAGAAGGGTATGTGAGAGGGTCAGGGAGGTTCACTGCCCAAATGTTCCAATAGAAAGGCCTGGTAGAACCAGATGTGAAATGGACCTCCCGGGAGTGAAGAGTATGCAATTGAGGAGAGCCATAGCGCATATTTGAGGCTAGAGTTTTTCTAAGTAGCTTTAGGTTTGCCATGATGTGATATTCCACATCCAAGTCAAAAAGTCTGTTGGGATTACATGTCAAAACATGCATGCTATCATTTCTGCTTTTAGAAGAGCATCTTTGAAGTAGAAAGCAGCCCTCAGTAGGCTAATGAGTCCCAGCATAGGAATTGGGCACTGCTTACTGTAGTGTGTGCTGTTTTAGAAAGAAAATTCCAATCCTTTAAATTCAGGTATCATGCAAAACTACAGCCAGAGTCTTTATAACAAAAGATTCAAGGTGTATTATATATCTCCAAGTGAGAGCAAGCACATTTCCATGACGAGAAATGTCCAGAAAGAGTTAATACTATAAAATTCACAATTCCACCAATCAATTTGTTCAGTCATTGCAGTCATATCTGACTCTTTGTGACCCCATCTGGGATTTTCTTGGCAAAGATATTGGAGTGGTTTGCCATTTTCTTTTCTAGTTCATTTTACAGATGAGGAAACTGAGGCAAACAGGGTTAAGCATCAGTCACACAACTAGTAAACGTCTGAGGTTGGATCAGTAGCAAATAAACCCAAAAGGACACATTAAGAGGGTACTCAGCCATTGCTACAAATGGACTTCAACTAAAAACCAAAAAGCCCTAAAAATGAATTTAAATGAAAAAGAAACCTGTTTTGAAATCTGCCAAGACCTGAGACACATTTAAAAAAAGGTTATTAGTCATCACTGGGCCAAAATACAAATAAATTCTTTTTAGAAGAATCCAAAAATCTTTATACTCTAGGTCTGCAGGAACATAAAACCTTGCTTGAGAAATTTTTAAGCAATCTTCTAATTAATCACAGGATTTTATAGCCTCTCACAGGCTGTAAGTTAAACTTTAACAAGGCAGGGCCAAAGGAAGTCCTGGTGCACTGAGCATGGCTGGGTCAACCAAACCAGACCTTTATGTCAAGCAGCTGTTAGAGACAGAATGGGCTATGAATCTAGATGGTGGCACTTTAACTCTTACACCATTGAAAAGGGGGAGGTGAAGCATGCAAATAGCCTAGAAACTGATGGGAAAGCAATCTGCAAGCAAAATATTTCCCCAGAGCTTGAAAAAATTACATGGCAGGCAATGTAGTAGGGTGGGAAGAGTCCTGGCTTTGGATTCAGGGGATCTAGGTTCAAATCCCATTTTTGACACTTAATACTTGGTGTGACAATGGGCAAGTAACTTAAGCTCCCTAGGCCTCAGTTTCCTCATCTGTAAAATGAAAAGGTTGGATCAGCTGCACACCAAGATTCCTTAAAAATATATTTATGATTATATGCACATTTTCCCCACTGTGATCTTTGTGAAACTAATACTTTGTGGTCATTATGTGATCTTTTATAATATGTTCTCCTACTCAGGAATTCTCTGTAAGAGAAGTAACTCAAGAACTATAGACTCTATTCCTAGTTATTTTTTTAAAAAGTTAATGGTAATACTTAGACGATTTTAAATACTTAGAGGTATTTTGTTTACTTATTTTTTTCTTTGACCCTTAGGTGAACTCTGAAAGAAAATAATATCTAATGAGAAAAGAGGCAAGAGCAGGATAAATACATATACATACATATACACATAAGTTAACCATAACATATATGTGTATTACACACACATATACACACATATTACCCCAATAGTAGAATAGATTCCCCCTGTCCAACCCCCACCACACACACACACAGATCACCAATA
The DNA here is from genome assembly GCA_023548195.1 of Bettongia penicillata ogilbyi. Classification (NCBI taxonomy): domain Eukaryota; kingdom Metazoa; phylum Chordata; class Mammalia; order Diprotodontia; family Potoroidae; genus Bettongia; species Bettongia penicillata. The sequence continues at coordinate 260,109 of JAJHZJ010000683.1, read as the reverse complement.
GGGAAACTGGAAATTATTTGGGACGAGCCAGCATCTGGCTACTTTAAACAAAGATGGAAATGAGAGTTCATTCAGTCCGTTTGTATTTGCCTTGTGGCATGATAAGATCAAAATATGGGAAGAAATCCCTTTATTGTCAATGACTAAATGGAGGAATATGACCATAACATCATTGCCTCAATTTTCATTTTTCTAAAAATCTATTTTCAGTAAGTATTTTCACCCACCTCAGAATACAAGGGTGCAGGTATAGCATGTTTCTTTCCTTTTGGAGGTGGGGGTGTAGGAGGTTCATTGATCTGTAAGAAAAGCAAAAGTATTGAGAATGAGTAAGAAATATGCAAAAGAAAGGTATGTTTGTTACATTCAGAGACCTGAACAACCAATGGGATTTGTCTTATGGTTTCTTCTTTTGGTATCTCCAAATGGTCTAACTAATTTACAGAAGGAAAATGTATAGCAAAGCATTGTCCTGAGATGTTGTGTGAATTCACTGCAAAAGGAGGGTGGCAGGGATTTATTGTTGGGTATCAAGATTTCTAGGCAGAATATGGAAGTGTCTTCTGAGTGAGACAGAAGATGAGAAGCCTGCCTTCTTGCTCAAAAAAAAAAAATTAAACAAACAAGCAAAGCTCATCAATTGTCCAGAACATGCAGGAAGCCATTGAAGGCTGTGAAGAATTCATACACTAGTGTAAGAGATGGGGTAGGTGATCCCCCTTCTCAAGCTTAGTAGATTGTAGTCACAGAATGTAGTCACAAATGATGAGGTTTTAATGTGTTAACAAGGTGTCACATGCTAGGATCCCTTTATGAGATGAGAACACCTCTCTGAGTCCAGAAGGTAACAAATGATTCACTAAGAAAACAAATTAGCCCCACCCTTGGGGACTTTAAATAGCTAAACCTTGGATGAATTTCAACAGTGTAAAAGTGGGAGAGATTACAAGCCATGCGTTGCCTGTCCCTTCCTCATTATCCTTCATCTCCATTCACCATGTTAACTTTGAAGAGAAGCTTCCAATAGGACTAATAAGTTTGTAGGTTTGTAGGGGCTAATTTTTTTTTTTTTTTTGTCTTTCCTGACTCAGTGATTGGTGTATTCAAAGAATCTGCACTATTGGGAATGATCAAATTAAGCCTACTGAGAGAAACTACTAGACTTAGACCAATGAATTTACTAAACTCTGTTTCTCTCTTCTGTTTTACTATGACATGTGGTGGGAAATTATTCATTACTTAGTTCATTATTTAGCATTTTTCTGGCTATTTTGAATTTTGCTGACAAAATTATTATTTCTATTTTTAATGATGGTTTTCTACATAGAGATAATTTTTAATTGTGCCATGAGTTGTTTTTTTTTATGTGTGATATGTGAAGAGGATGGATTCTGGATAATTGATTACATCATATTCAACTGTCTGGGAAATCTCCTTCCCTTCCTGGTGATCAAAAGAATCACCTAGGAGCTTAGAACTTTTTTTTTTTTTAAGCTTCCTGACTTTACAGGAAAAGAAGCCAGATGGAGCTGGAACCCTTATGCTAGTTGAAAACCTTCATGAATTAATCTTATTATCTTCAAGGAGATATTCCACTCTTCACCAGGGATTTTGGAGTCTTCTTTATTCCTTGAAAGGTAAGAGGAGGAAGGGAAAGAAGAATGTGGATAGAGTGCTGAGCATGGGGTCAGGAGGACTTGAACTCAAATCCAGCCTTAGACACTTATTGAGATGTATGACCTTGGATAAGTCACTTAACCTCTGTTTGCCTCAATTTCCTCAACTCCTGGAGGAGAAGTGAGGCTGGTGACCTGCACAGCCCTCCCTCACTCAAAACAAAGTCAAGTGCAAGTCAAGTCATTATTTCTCTGATGGCATGGTCTTCTTCGGCAATGAAGGATGAACACACACACACACAGTATCTACTTCATCGAGTTGTTGTAAAGATAAAATGAGATAATATTTGTAAAGCAATTAACATGGTGCCTGATACATAGTAACTGCTGCATATGAATGTACCTATAATTATTATTATTGTTGTTACGTTAAATCCAGTCACTTAACAATGGACGGGCACCCACTTTATTTCCAGTTATTGCCACAACAAAAAGTGCTACTAAAGTAAGTTTGTACTTATGAGTCTTCTTTCTCTTTTCTTGATCTTTTTGCTATGCCTAATTTGCACTGCCCCTCCCTGGACTGATTGTCCCAAGTCATGGGTGTCCAGTCTTGCAACTGTGTTATTGATGGTTTTTGCACCAATGCAGAAACCTGAAAATGCAAAAAAGTGTAAACATACCTCAAGCAAGAGGACCTATTGCTTCTGATATCCTCCTGATTGCCTTAAGGGTGTCAAAGACTGTGTCAGCAAAGGTTCCAGGGTAAGAAGTCTAGCTGCTAGTAATGATAGCAACCTTTTTTATCTTGTAAATAGAACTGTTTATACTACACCCTTCTTTCTGACTCCAATGAGACTCTTGTTGTGCATGCCCAATCTACCATTGACACCCAAAATGGTGTGCCTTCTGGTAGGCGTGGAGGCACCCATTTGGGAGACTGCCCGGACCTTCTTTTGAGGGAAGACATCCTGTGTTGCCTTACCATGTAAGTTGGAGCAGACTCTTTCTATTGGCAGAATAGACAGAACTAGCCGTGTTTTTAAAAATACTAGACTGTGACAGTCTTGCTCTCTCCTTCTGGCAGTGTCCAGGGCCACCTTTCTCACTATTTCCTCTTAGGTCCCATGGCCCAGAGAATTGCGTTTGGGGTTTTCCTCTGTTACAGTGACCTTTCAATTGTAGATACTAGCGGTAGATTCTCTGGAGCTTGAGCCACAGCGACCTTTAAGGCAGGATTCCGGGCTGGATGCTGCTGGTAGCCCAGCAAAGGACTCCTTGGAGAAGCTAAGGTGCTAGGATATAATCCTGGGTGGCTTTCTACTTTGGACTTGGTGGGACCATGCTATATACAAACTGAGTTAATCTGTCACCCTCATCCCCTTTCCTTTCTAGAGACTGAGGTAGTAATAAGGGGAATTACATACCAAAGATATTGATGTGTTCTCACTATACCTTTGAAAATATTCCTTTGTAAAAGTTGTGACTGTTAAGTTGTTAAATTGAACCAGGAGGTAAGAGACCCCTAAAACTGGGAGAACACAATTGGTACAGCTTAAGACCAATGGCAGAGAGAATAGACAAACCCAATGGCTTTTAGGCAGTGGGGGCCAGGTCAGTCTCTGTTACATCGCAGCTGTGAGTTTCGTGTATTTTCTTCCACAAAATGTGGCCATATGTCTTAAACCCTATGAACAATAATAACCCTGCTTTCCAGAATGTAAAAACTACTACCTGGTTCCAGTGTTCCTGTCTTTCTCCTCTATCTCCAATAGCTGTCATTTTCTCCTCCTCCATTTTTACAAATTTTATGAGTGTGAGGTAGGATGTCAGGGTTGTTTTGATGTACATTTCTCTTATAATCACTTATTTGAAGCATTTTTAATATGGCCATTGATAGTTTGCCTTTCTTCTTTTGGAAATTGCTTTTTCATATTCTTTGACTATCTTTTGGGACATAGTGTGGAAATTTCTTAATTATCTGTAAACAAAATTGTCCATTTTATATTTTGTGATCCTATTCTTTATTTCATCAAAAATCATTCCACTATCTATAGATGTGAAAGTTATTTCCTTCTCCTATCATATAATTTATTTATGATATTCCCTTTTATGTCTAGGTTATGTATCTATTTGGAACTTATTGGAGTATATTATATTATCTGCTTATCTAAACTTGATTGCTTTCAAACAGCTTCTAAGATTTCTCATATTTTTTTTGTTGAATAGTGAGTCCTTACCTTGTTATTTGAAATTTACCTCTTTGAATTTTAAAATTTTATATTTCTATTTTTGGTCATGACTTTTTGATGGGTTGATTTTCTAATTACATTTTGGCTACAATTCATCAACTTGGTTTTTTATTCTTTTATTGCTGAAAGTGTTTTCCCCTAAAGACTACTTTGGCTACATTGCAAAAGTTCTGGCATGTTGTCTCATTACTGTTGTTTTCTTTATTAATATTATCTATTATTTCTATGACTTATTCTTTGATTCAACCATATGGTTTTTAGTATTAAAGTATTTGGTTTTTATAAGGTCGTTTTGAATAATAATTTTTATTGCATTGTTTTATATTATAATGTGAAGCACTTGAGGACTGAAATAATATTTTAAAAATTTCTTTGGCTCCCCAATGTTTAGCACAATGCCTGGCTCAAAGTTCATAATAAATGTGGACGAACTATAAAGGCTTACTATTTCTGTTTTTGCTTTTGCTTATGAGGGTTTTATGTTCTCGTGCATAGTTAAATTTTTGTAAATGTGTCATAAGAAGAAATGTATAATCCTTTCTATTGCTGTTTAGTAATCACCAGGAGTCAATTTATTACTATTTTATTCAGGTCCTTAACTTCTTTCTGATTTCCGCCCCCTCAGATTTGTATAGCTTTATAAGGAACATAGAGGTCTCCAATTATTATAATTTTTCCATCTATTCCTCCCTGTATTTTGGTTATCTTTTCCTGCATCTAAATACCACACTATTTGGTGTAGTTATATTAAGTATTTCTATTATTTCATTTTCTATGGTAACTCAAAGCATAATGTAGTTTCCCTGCTTATTTCTTTTAACCATGTCTATTTTCACTGTTACTTTGTATGAGATCTTGATTGCTATCTCTGCTTTTAAAAATTCATTTGAAGAATAATTTCTTCTCTAGCCCCTCATTTTAAATCTGCATGATCTTTTATGTGTCGATGTATTTCTTATAAACAGTGTATTTTTGGATTTTGTTTTCTAATTCATTCTGCTCTTCTTTTCAGTTTTGTGGATGAATTTATGCCATTCTCATTCACAGTTATGATGTTTGAATGTGTATCTCCCTTCATCATAACTTTTTAGTATTTTTTACCTCTTTTGCACCCATGTCACTCTTTACAAAGGATAGAGAAAGAGAAGAAATATGATAAATATTACTAGTATATACTTGAAATACTCTTATTTCTTATTATATGTCCCTCTTCCCTTCACCAAGGTAAGACTGTGAGCTCTGGTTCTTACCCCTTCTTTCTCAATATTTAATCTTTCTTTTTTTTTTAGACTTTTAAGGAATTTATTTCATTCTGAAAGAAACACATAATTAGGTTTCACAAGTATAAAATCAAGTCATCACCCTGAATTCAGGAATAAGAGAAGCATTCGGCTATAGATACAATTCCATCTGTAAATGCTAACTTTAAATCTGGAGAGGGACAGCACTCATTGCATTAATATTACGGGTTGGGATTTCTGGTGAGGTTCCTATATCCACATACTATTTTTTATACAATTTACATTTGTAGTAAGTCTACCAAGGCCCCAGCTCAATGGGTCTTGAACTTCAGAAAGTCCATGGGTCATCTAGTTGGCTGTCACTGCTATAGCTGCTGCTTGAAGAGGTCTCACTGTTTGGTGTTTGCCGAGTTGAGTCCTCACCATTTAAGCTCTTCCTGCAAACAGGACATGTGTCATCAGTTCCAACCATGGCACAATACAGCTGCTGTGAAAGAAGTGGTTGCAAGGTAACTGCCGGACTTGCTCGTTGACTTCATAGTCTTCTTTGCACACCGGACACTCTAAACCCATATCAACTTGTTCCTGAGTTACTGTCACTGTTGGAAGAAGGGTGATCTTTTCTTTATCAGCTGGGGGAGGCCCAGTGTTTTCCAACTGTCCTAAGAGCTGGGTGACAATGGCATCAAGCCCCGCCTGACCCCAGGCATAGTCCCCGGGGTTGGAGTGCAGCATCCCACTCCATGAAAAAGGATGGGGGGAGCCAGGAATTGCTGAATTTGCAAAGAATCCTGCAAAGATCTGTTGTATTATTCCTTCAATTGCTTGGGACCGGTCAGGTCGAGAACTCCCCCGGGACCGGTACCTCCTGGTCATTGGCAGTCTGGGTGGCCTGCTGGGTCCCCAAAGATCTGCATGGGTTTGATGACCCTGTTCATTGTCTCTAATGTCTTGATCCAGTGAATTGCTACTCAGAAATGGTCTAAAGTCTGGGAAAAACATTGTGTGGTCCAAATGGTCCCAGAGCTCTGCAAACTACGCGTGGATGTGCTGTCGTCTAGGCGGCTGCCACCACTATCTAAAAACTGGAATCATCAGTCACTTCTTCAATAAAGCCTGATTCACATCTGGGGCAAATATACTCCTTGAACAAAGAATAATACCTGTTGTGAAATTAGGAAAGCCTTTATTAATCTTTACGTCCATTCCCCCTGAATGGCCGGGTAGCCTCCCCAGTAAGGTTACAGAAAGACTACCTAATCTTTCTTTTTTTTTTTTTTTTTTTTTTTTTTATAATTTTATTTTTTTTTAATGTTTTACAATCATTTCCTTAAAGTTAAGATTTTATTCCCCCCACCCTTCCCTCAATACCCCCCTCCCTCCCCATGACAGCATACAATTCTGTTTAGGTTCTACATATACTTTCCTATTGAGCACATTTTCACTATATTCATGCTATGTAGTCGAACTAAAATAAATGGAAGAAATCATATAACAAATCAACACATATTACACTGAAACCCACCCACACACAAACATGATCTGCTACATTCTGCAAGTGGCTTCCACATTTCTTCTAATCTTTCTTTTTGATAAACCTTCCAGTAGTGAATTTTATTTTGCTTGTGGTTATTCCTTAACTACATTTATTCTTCTTGCCCTTGTCCCTACCTATATCCCTGTTAAATTTAATGTACTTTTCACCAAATCATTTTTGTCTGTATTTGTGTGCATGTTTTTAACCTTTCATTGTCCAGTTCAGATAAGAGTCTTCTGAGATGACCACTGTGTCTATCCCTTCCTCCAAGTTACATATGATTTGCATGCACCAAAATTCATGCAAAATAGAAATTTCCTTTTTCATTTCTAATGTATTCCATTGCCTTCACATTATTTCTACTCCTCAAATAAAAATACAGAACTATACCCAACTCTCATACTCAACTCTTATTTTTTTTTTGTAACTCTTGAATAATTAGAATTTCAAAAGGACACTTGCCTGTCTCCTTCCATTAGAATATAAGTGTTTAACCACTGTTTAGTGGCTTCCAATTTATTGAGTATTTACCTTGTTTAGATTTATCTTGATTCCACTGCTTGGATTTCAAAGTTTCTATTCCTCTTGAATGCTCAAAAATCCTCTTTCTAATAAAGATAAACTTTTCTGAGTAAGATTATACTCAGTTTTTAAGGATACATTATTTTTAGCTATAAGCTTTTCATGTCTTATTATTCTTTATTTCATTGATTTGAATTTTGACTCTCCTCTTTTTAATCAGGTTGGATAAATGTTTATCAATTCTTTGAGTATTTTCAAAGAACCTGCTTTTAGCTTTTGTTTTTCAGTTTATGGTGTGATTTTCAATTTATTTGTTTTTCCTCCAATTTTGAAAGTTTCTTCTTTTGAACTTCTTTTGGATTTACTTACTCATTTTCTATTTTACAAATGCATTTTCAGTCCATTAATTATCCCTGTTCTATTCAATTAATATACTGTTTTGGGGATATACACACATATATATACATATATATGTATGTGTGTGTATATGTATTACTCTAGGGATGGCTTTAATTGCATCCTAGAAATGCTGATAGGCTGTCTCATCATTATCACTGTCTTCCACAAAATTACTAATTATTTTATTATTTCTTTTTTTACTCAGTCATTTAGAATTTCATTATTAATTTTCAACTTTGGTCTGTGTCTTATGTTTGTGTTCCTCGCATTACTCTTTTATTTTGTTATGTTCTATAAAATGTGTGCCTAGCATTTTTAAATTTTTGCATTTCTCTGAAATTCTCTGTGTTCCAATATATTGCATCTTTTTGGTTAAAAAAGTACTTTTTGGAACAGTGATATATGTACATTTTCTGGCAGTCCCATTCAGAAAGTGATAGAATTTTTTTTATCTCTAATTCCTCCAATAATTTGTTCAAGCCTATTTTTCCTTTTTTTTTGTTAGATTTGACCAACAGTGAGAGATGAACTTTAAAGTCTCCTACAATTATTGTTTCTATTAATGTTTCTCTTCCTCCTCCTCCCTCTGCCTCCTCTGCTTACTCCTTCTCCTCCTCCTTCTCCTTCTTCTCCTCCTTCTTCTTGTTCTTGTTCACAGTTTGGTCAGTTTGTCTTTTATTAATTTAGATGCTATAATATTTAGAACATATAAGTGTAACATTGATATCATTCTCCTCTCAAAGCTCCCTCCCCCACATAGTTCCTTACAATATCATGTAATTTCCTTGTTTATCTCTATTGATATTTGAATTTTTGCATTTTCTTTGTTTGATAACATGATTGCAATTTCTGCTTTTTTAGATTTCCCTGATGCATAGTAAATTTTGTTTTAGCCTCTTATTTTTATTCTATACATCTCTTTGGCTTTTAAATGCTTTTCTTGTAAGCAACTAATTGTGACATTTGCTTTTTTAAAATCCAATCTTGCATTCTTTTTCACTTTATTGAACAGTTCAATCCAATAATAGTTAATGTTATGAAAGTTAGGTTTATGTTTTCCTCCTGTGGTTTCTCTATTTTTTTTTCTAAATTAGAATGTTTCCCATTTCTCTTTAAATTCAATGCCCTCCCTAACAATTAATTGTGCTTAATTTACTTTAAGGAAATCCTGTTCCCACAGACTCTCTTCTCTATTCCCTCACCATCCTCCTCTCTCATTTGTCAAGTCTTTCTCTAGTTTTTCTCTCTTTTATTTAGTCTTTCCCCTCTTTCGTCCCTTTTTTGCTTCTCAGTTAAGTGACATTCAAAATCTCCTTTCTCCTTTTCCCCTCCCTTTAACTTCATTTCCTGTTTTGTTTTGTTTTGTTTTTGGCTAATTTTTCTGCAAATTTCTCCAAGGAGGGGTTTTTCAACTTGCTTTCTTCATTTATTCTCCTTTCCGCCAATTCTTAATTTTCAGTTTTAATTTGTTTTTTATGTTTATTTATTTATCTTTACTTTGGCCTTTTCAGTTTCCTCATGGAGTTGAAGTTTACAAGTACCAAGTTTAAGTTTACTCTTTTGAATAATTTCTGTGTTATTGCTTTTATAGATCTTGTCTCCCTTTTCCTCTTGAGTTTTATTCTTTCTTGTGTCTGATACCAGATTTGAACTCAGGAAGATTAAGTCTTCCTGAATTCAGGCTGGACACTCTATCCACTATGCCAGTTATCAATTAATGAAGGAGTAATGGGGATAGAAGCATTGCTCCATTGCAAAAATTTCCATGGTTCTCAAATCATGCATTTCAAGTATATTTCTTTTTTTTTTCACAGTGCTTAGCACAGTTCCTGGCATATAGTAGAGGCTTAATAAGTGTTTATGGATTGATTTTCAATGGTAATTCACTTTCTCAGTTCCAAATTATTTCTTCTCTGGGTCAATGTCCTCCCACTCTTGTAAGGTTAGTTGCCCCAAAAGCTTTGTTTTCCATTCTCTTGAAGCAAGGTTTTTTCCCATAGGGACACAATATTCAAAGCAACTATTCTTACTTTGTACCAGTTCCCTGTAGATTGGACCCAGTGTAAGGTTTCTATCTAACATTATAGAATATATGTCATCTCCTATGGGAGTTCTTTTCAGTGGAACAATCTACTTTCATTTGTTTAAGATTTCCTTTTTTCTTTTCTCCATTTCAGTACCTCCTTTGGCCACCTCTCTCTTCCTTCCTCCTTTAGTTTCACTTTTTGTTGGGAAACCATAGGAGTTAACTTTCCTTTGTTGCTCACCCCTTGACTTGATTAGAGTGCATCACATATTCCCTTATATTCACTGCTTCCCCTCCACCCCATTTTACTATTAGATTCTGCAGTTTAGTCTCATAGAATGCACTGATCTGTAAAGAGAAGTTAAAAAGTTTAGTCCATGGTACTTAGACCTGTTCCTCTCTCTCCAATTGCTTTAAATTTTAGTTTTATCTTTGTCCTTTTATGTACTTTCAGAAAGAAATTTCTTAATGGTCTCTGTTTTAATATGTCTTTTCCTTTCTCTTTTTTCCTTGAATAATCTGTAGAGATAGGATAATTTATTTTGTTAATTATTCTTTCCTGGGTAGCTGTTTTTATTTATCCCCTGCTTCTATTATTTGGGTTATTTGCAAGTCAAATAAACTCTTTGTGTCTTCATCTTTTGTCAGTGATGATTAGGTTCAAGTTTGCAAGTCACATCATTTTGAGTTGGAATATATTTCCAGTTTCTAGTGGGTATAGAATGGCTATTATATTCCTCATTTTTCCTTTCCTATACATTAGAAAATCTCACAGTCACAGAACTTTTGGTCTAAAATTGGAATAGCTAAATTAAACAACTATTTATCTTGTGGTTTAAAGCATAAGTTGTTTTTTTTGGTTTACTTTATTCAGGTGATCTGTGTTTTCTTTCAGTCAATATACTTTGTTTTAGTATTCAGAATTTCTGGGCAGTTTTCTTAAGTTATTTTAAAAGTAATGATGTTCAGGATTTTTTTCATTTGCCATGTTCTTGTGAGAGACCTATCATCTTTAGATATTATTTATAAATACTATCTTCATGATCAATGACTTTGCTTCCATTTATACAATGTGTTCTTTTTAATATTAAATGTTTAAGCCTTTTGTTTTTTTCCCCATAGTTTCTTTCAGTTCGCTATATTTGTATTCAGAATCTATTGTTCTCTCACTTCTTTGGGAAGATTGGATTCATGATTTTTTTCCTGCTCTTTCTGCTGTGTAGAACATAAATTCGACTACTTCCTCCTTCCTAAATTCTACTGGCAGGATTATTACTCTTTTGACTATTCCTGAACCCCAACTATTTTTTTAATGCTCTCCTTGGAATCCATTGGGTTGTGTGTGTCCTATCAAATATTGGTTCAATTTCCTTTTTCTAACAATTTACAAAATAAATATATAATCTTTTGGAAGTTTTGGTGATTGTGTTTCTAATTTTAATATCTTTTATTTTCTTTACCTATTTTCATTTACCTGCTTGTGCTCCAGGTTTTAAGTTGAATTCTATTCCTTTTGAAATCTTTGGTTATTTTCACTCTTTTCCCTGCGTTTCTTATTCCTTTCCCTATTTCTCTGGGGAATGATCACAACACTGTCTCAGCCTCCTCCAGTGTTGGGGAGTTCTCTGTCCTTGGTGCTTGCTTCAAGTAGCTTTTAGGAGGACAGAATTAGCTCTAATTGGATTCCAGTTGTCTTTCCTTCAGACTCAAGTGTAGCCATGCCTTCCCTTGCTCCTTCCCACTCCCCTTTTTAGTTCGTTGGCTGAACTGATTCATTGTCTACCATTTTTTGCAGAATTGGGGACAATGGGATGGTGTTTTTGGTTTTGCCGCCTTGGAGTTCCCTGACATAAATGGTCATTCTAGGTAAAGTGAAGCATGATTGAAGTCTCCTGCTTTCCCTCAACTAATGAGGGAGTCTGAGTCAAAGTTCACTACTTGCTGAACGAGGATGATGAGAGAGTGGTGGGGTGAACCAGCAGAATAGTTGCAGCAGCAGGAAATCTGGGTGGATCCCAAAGCACAAGTCTAGGAGATGGTTTATATCTCCTGTTGTAACAGAAAGACTCATGGGTGAGGGCTGCTGACTGAGTACTTAAGGACTAATTTTCTTAATTATTTTTATACATGAGACTGTTCCATTGTTGAACTTCCTGTTTTCTTTTGCATTCAGCTGTAATTGTTTTACATGTGGAGCATGTCTTTTTTTTTTTTTTTGAAAGTAGGGACTAGGAATAAAAGTCTAATCCTTTATTTTCTTCACATGAACCAGAATTTTGTAATCCTTTCTTGTTTGCCTTTTGGAATATATTACAAGGTTTTTCTCGCCTTTAAACTAGTTGCACCAAAGCTTGTTTTGATTCTGACTGTGGTTCCTTGTTTTTTCCAAGAGTTCCCGAACTATTCTTCCTTTCTGGATATTCATAGCTTTTTTTTTTTTTTTTTTTTTTTTTTTTTTTAATGACTTGTTAGCTCCGGTTTTTCTTTGGTACCTTCAGTTTGGGGTTTCTTTCAGGAAATGGTGATAAGTGAATTCTATGCTAATTTTTTTCTTCTGGTTCTAAAAGAGCTGGCCAGTTTTCTTTGATGATTTATTTAAATATAGTGCCAAGAATTTTTATTTAATCATGGTTTTAAGGGAGCCTGAAGATTCTTTAATTCTGTCTCCTAGATATGTTTTCCAAATCAGTTATTTTTGATAATATATTCCTTATATTTTCTTCTTTTTTAATCCATTGATTTTGTTCTATTTCTTTTTATTTATTTCTTTCTGGAGCAATTAAGTTCTCTTTGATTCATTCTAATTTTGAAGGAGTCTCTTACTTGGGTAATGTTTCCCACTTTCTATTCAAAGCTGTTTAGTCTCCTTCCAAGTTTTTCACTAGCAGCATTATTATTTCACTTATAATTTCATTTTAACCTTTCGATTAATTTCTTCTAGATTTGAAGTCCTTGTGGCCAAATTATTCCCTCCCCCCAAGACTCTCCATGTTCTTGTTGAAGTGCTTCCTCTTCTATATTTCTCTTGACCCACAGTATTTCTTCAAATGTCTGACATGTTCTGTTTACTCAAATCTTCAACCCTAAATCCTGGTTTCTGACTTTGTGTCGATAACCTTTTAAGTCACTATATGAATTAGAAATGCCAGCAGTACATTTTTCCATGATGTTCTCTTCTATGGACTTCTAAAGTCATATTTTGTTTTGTTTTTCAAAATTTATTGGGCAGTTAATTTCATCTTTCCTTGAAATCTCTATTCCATTATAATCCAGATGTTAAAAAAAAAAACCCCAACAACCTTGGACTGTTATGTAGCAGAACTCTTCCTATTTTGTTGCCTTTTATCTTGAACTAGATTTTAAGCTCCTTGAGGGTGATGTAAGTATCTTCTGCTTCTTTTTCACTATCCTGACCTAATAATACCTTAATTGTAATAGGTACTTAAATAGTGGGTGAATAAACATTTGCTGAATATATTTCTAATATCTATAAACAAGTGTCTTCCCACTATAGTATATCCTCCACTCATCCACCAAAGTGATCTTGTCACACATTCTCCTTTTCTCTCTTTCTCTGTTATAAGACCTAGTAGCTCCCTAATATCTCTAGGATCAAATATAAAATCATCTAGCTTTTAAATCTCTTCATAACCTGGTCACTTTTCATCTTTCTAGTCTTCTTATACTTTACTCTTCTCCACATAGTCTATAACATAATGCCACTGGGTTTCTTTTTGTTCCTTGCATACTATTCTTCATCTACCATTTCTGTACCTTTGAATTGACTGTCCTCCAAGCCTGGAATGCCCTTTCTCCTCATATGCACCTCTTAGGTTCTCTATCTTCTTTTAGAATTCAGCTTAAATCCCACCTTCTGTGTGAGGTTTTTATCTGTCCTCTTTTCTCCTCCTTTCTCTTCCCCCTTCTCCCTGGAATCATCTTCCATTTATATTGTCTATATCTCATATGTACATTATTGCATGCATGCTTCCTCTCTTATTACAATATAAGCTCCTTGAAGACAGGGCCTTTGTTTTTGGCTTTCTTTGTGTCTCTACAGTACCTGGCACATAGCAAGTGTTTAACAAATGCTTCTTGACGGTTGAGTGGCAAAGTAGTACATAATATCCCTCCAATGAATAAATATTATTCTAGTCTACTCTTCTTTTGGTTTTATCTTAGAAGGATGAAGAGGAGGCGGAGCCAAGATGGCGGAGTAGAAGGACGCACATTCACGAGCTCCGAGCCCACAACCCATGGAATTGAGGTAAAAGGAGAGCCCCATAAATTCTGAATCTCTGCAGGGGGTGCACAAACATAGGGGAAGAGATTTCCGTTCCACTGAACCCTGGAGAGCCGTCCCCGGGGTCCATCGCAGCCAGGAAAGCGGACCCCACCCCCACCCCTGGCCGCGACCCAGAGAAGCTGACCTGAGCAGACTTCAGAGAGGAAAGCTCCGGGAGAATCTCCGGCAGCCGGGAAAGTCCCTCTGCCCACAGAAGCTAAAGGTCAGTTAAAAAGAAGCCTGCGCTAGGGGAGGGGAGCGGGCCCCCTCGGGAGGAAGTGGCGGCGGCAGAGACGGGGGCAGGAAGCGGCGGAGGCAGAGGCGTGGGCGGGCGGCTGAGGCGGCAACGGCCCGGGACTCAGGAATCCCCCAGCAGCAGGTAGGATCTTCAATACTGAAGGTCTTTCCAACCTGAGGGAGCCGAGCAGGGGAGACGGCCCTGCCCCCACCCTGCTCTACTGTTGAACGCCTCTGAATAAAACCCTCAAGGGAGCTGAGCACAGCAGGCGGGGTCCCCCACCCCGCCCCCATCGGCTCTGTTCCTGAAAGTCTCTTCAGAAAGCCCCTGAGGGCCCAAGCTAGGAAGCGGCCCTGCCCCCACCCTGCGCCAGAACTAAAGCTTGCCGCGGGAAAGCGCATTTGAATCTCAGAGGTCAAGTACTAGCTGGGCGGATCCAGGCGGAGGTGGAAAGGAATCTCAGAAGTCAAGTAACTGGCTGGGAAAATGCCTAGAAAGGGAAAGAAAAATAAGACTTTAGAGAGTTTTTTCCAACAAATGCAAATGATCCCGACCTTCGGATCTGATGGGGAGGACGAGGACGTATTTTTCCCATCAGGGAAAGATGTGGAGGGCGGGGCCTCAGTACCCCAGACACCCCAGGGGGGTGTTGGGTGGGCTCAGGCCTTGGAAGAGCTTAAAAAGGATTTTGAAAAGCAAGTTAGACAGGTGGAGGAAAGACTGGGAAGAGAAATGACAAAGATGCAAGAAGAGTATGAAAAAAAGGTCAATATCTTGGTAAAGGAGTCCCAAAAAAATGCTGAGGAAATTAACACCTTGAAAAATAGGCTCACTCAATTGGCAAAAGAAGTTCAAAAAGCCAATGAGGAGAAGAATGCATTCAAAAGCAGATTGAGCCAAATGGAAAAAGAGGCTCAAAAGCTCACTGAATTTAATAGTTCTCTCAAAATTAGAATGGAACAGATGGAGTCTAATGACTTTATGAGAAACCAAGAAATCACCAAACAAAACCAAAAGAACGATAAAATGGAAGAGAATGTGAAATATCTCATGGGAAAAACAACTGACCTGGAAAATAGATCAAGGAGAGACAACTTAAAAATTATGGGACTACCTGAAAGCCATGATCAAAAAAAGAGCCTAGACATCATCTTGCATGAAATTATCAAGGAAAACTGCCCTGACATTCTAGGACCAGAGGGCAAAATAAGTATTGAAAGAATCCATCGATCACCACCTGAAAGAGATCCAAAAAGAGAAACTCCTAGGAACATTGTGGCCAAATTCCAGAACTCCCAGCTCAAGGAAAAAATCTTGCAAGCAGCCAGAAACAAACAATTCCAGTACTGTGGAAATACAATCAGGATAACCCAAGATCTAGCAGCTTCTACATTAAGGGATCGAAGGGCGTGGAATAGGATATTCCAGAAGGCAAAGGAACTAGGACTGAAACCAAGAATCACCTACCCAGCTAAACTGAGTATAATACTTCAAGGGAAAATATGGTCTTTCAATGAAACAGAGGACTTTCAATCATTCTTAATGAAAAGACCAGAGCTGAAAAGAAAATTTGACTTTCAAACACAAGAATGAGAGGAAGCATGCAAAAGTAAACAGCAAGGAGAAGTACTAAGGGACTTACCAGAAATGAACTGTTTGCATTCATACAGGGAAGGACAATATTTCTAACTCTTAAAACTTTTCAGTATCTGGGTGGTTGGTGGGATCACACATACACATGTACACGCATGCACACACATACACACATGCATTCACATGCAGAGACAGAGAGCACAGATTGAACTGAATAGGATGGGACCATACCTTAAAAGAAATTAAGGTAAATGGTGAGAGAGAAATGTAGTGAGAGGAAAGAGGGGGAAATGGAAGGGGGTAACTATATGTCATTTAAGAGGCAAGTAGGAGATGTTTTTAGTGGAGGGAAAAAGAGGAGAGCTGAGGGAAAAAAAACAAACAAACAAACAAACAAACAAAAGTTTACCCTCATCACATTTGACTAAACGAAGGAGTGAAATGCACACTCATTTTGGTATGAAAACCTATCTTACAGTATAAGAAAGCGGGGGAGAAGGAGATATTGGGGGGGGGATGATGGAAGGGAGGGCAAAGGGAGGAGGGAGTAATTGAAAGTCAACACTTGGGGAGGGACAGGATCAAAGGACAGAAGAGAAACAATGAGGGGCAGGTTAAGAGGGATGGCAATTCAGTTAGTCTTACACAACACGACTATCAGGAAGGTCACTTGCAAAGCTACACAGATATGGCCTATAATGAATTGCCTGCTGTACCAAAGGGAATGGATGGGGAGAATTTGGAACTCAAAGTTTCAGGAACAATTGTTTAGTATTGTTGTTGCAACTAGGAAAGAAGACATACAGTTAATGAGGAATAGAAAGTCATCTGGCCCTACAGGAGAAAAGAGAAGATAGAGACAAGGGAAGGGAGGGATGACAGAAGAGAGGGCAGATTGAAGATAGGGAAAATTAGATTGCTTGGGGTATTGGGGTGGGGGGAGGGGAGAAAAGGGGAGAAAATTTGGAACCCAAAAATTTGTGAAAATGAAAGTAAAAAGCTAAATAAATAAATTAATAAAAAAAAAAAGAAGAAAGAAAAAAAAAAGAAGGATGAAGAGGAGAAAGGAGAAGGAGGAAGAGAGAAGAGGGGGTAGAGGAGAAGAGAAAGAGAGAGAAGTAGGAAGAGGAAAAGAGAGGAGGAAGAGGGGACTTCTAAGAGCTACTTCCCTCCCCTGCTCCTCTAGACCCATCTATAACATCTTTGACAAACTTGTGCTTAAAAATGGAAAGTGAGAGAAAGCTCACTTTCTCAAGAGACAACTCATTCTATCTTTATTTTCTCCTAATCAAAATGCTCTATTGAAACTATTGTCTAAAGTGTATACATGAATTGAGAATCTGTTTCTCATAAGAAGATTATCTAACCTTGAATGAGTTTGACAACAGAAAATTGCAAATACCTGACTGAGGATGTTATCCCACGATACCAAACTGAAGAGCTTCCTCTGGGGGACATCAACGGCAAGAGCGAGGGCTTTGATAAGAAGATCATCCTCAATTCGGTTGCCAACCACAAAATTGATGCAGCCTTTCCAGTCAGCCTGTTTACCAAGCAAAAATGAATACTTTGTCATAGCCTTGCCAGGTGATTTTCCCTCTAATGTGGAAAGACTGGGGAGGGTAATGGGAAAAGCCTTGAATTGAGATTTAGAGGACATAAAAGTCAGATTCCAGTTCTGCTCTTTATGAGTGGGACAAAAGCATGGTATGGTATATAGAATGCTCGACTTGGAGTTAAGAAGACAAGGGTTCAAATTCAGCGGCAGCCACTTACTGGGTGTGGAAATCTCAGCCAAAGTTGTCCCCTTTCTGGGTCTTAATTTTCTCATCTATAAAATGAGAGTCCTTTCTAAGGGTTGCTAGGTGGCATAGTGGACAATTGATAGAGCCCTAGATCTGGGGTCACAAAGACTCACTCATCTTGGAGAGTTCAAATCTGGCCTCAGATACTTTCTAGCTGTGTGACCCTGGTCAAATCACTTAACTGTTTTTGCCTCAGTTTCCTCATCTGTAAAATGAGCTGAAGAAGGAAATGGTAAATCATTCCATTATCTTTGCCAAGAAAACTCCAGATGGAGTCATGAAGAATTGTATATGACTGAAACAAGTGAACAACAACTGAAAACCTCTTTCCATCTCTGAGTATAGTAGCTTAGTGCTGCAGGAAGAAGACTGTTTGGAGTCACAGAGCCACAATTACCTCAAGGATAGAAGATCATATTTGAAACAGGATTTTTATTGAGTGTGCCATCTAGCTTCTGCTCAAAGACCTCCATTGAGGAAGATGTGCATGGGCTCCTGAATCAGCCCAGCTTGGTTTAGAAGGTTATCTTTATTAGGATGTTTTTTCCTGATATCCCTCTTACATTTTCTTTCTTTGTTCCTTCCTTCTTTCCTTCCTTCCTTCTTTCCTTCCTTCCTTCCTTCTTTCCTTCCTTCCTTCCTTCCTTCCTTCCTTCCTTCCTTCCTTCCTTCCTTCCTTCCTTCCTTCCTTCCTTCCTTCCTTCCTTCCTTTCCTTCCTTCCTTCCTTCCTTCCTTCCTTCCTTCCTTCCTTCCTTCCTTCCTTCCTTCCTTCCTTCCTTCCTTCCTTCCCTTCCTTCCTTCCTTCCTTCCTTCCTTCCTTCCTTCTACTTCTAGAACAGAGATAGCAAACTTGAAACTCCCAAAGCTCCCAAAATGCGGCTGAACCAGATTAAAATGTAATTGGGAAATGTTGAAATGTTCAACAAAATAAAAACGCAGTACAACATAGATAATATTAATTTGTGTTTTTTTTAAATCACTATGTAACCCATAGATATCTTAGTCTGACACCCCTGTAAATCAACAATTTCTTCAATATGGTAAGCCTTCAAATACTTGAAGACAGATGTCTCTGCCTAGACCTGTCTTCTCTGGACTAAACTTTCCCATTTTCTTCAACCAGGTCTCACAAAGAGTAATCTTGAGTGCTTTATCATTCAGTTTGACCTCCTCTAGATATTGTCAATATTATTTGTGAAGCTTAATATTAGGTTTCATTTTAGAACCATCACCACCACCTCCACCAAACTTACTTGGGAACCAAGGCCACACTTTAAGAAGAATATTAATATGAAAGGAGGGGTTCAACATCACAAAATGGGGAAATATATGTTTATGAAAAGTATAGTCTACTGCCATAGAAGATGTCTTGTGCAGAGTTCCAATGGAAAAGGGATTCCCTATAACTTCTTGTTAATCATAATTGAAATAAGAAGAGGACGAGTAATAGCAAAATTTGTATGGACCTTTAAGGTTTACAAAAGACTTTACAAATATTAACTAATTGAATATGTCACAACTACCCTGAGAGGTAGGTGCTTTTATTAAACCCATTTTACAGATGAGGAAATTGAGGCAGAGATTAAATGATATTCCCAAGGCCACACAAGTATCTGTGACTGGATTTGAACTCAGGTCTTTCTGACTCCAGAACCAGTGCTCTATCCATTCACTGGGATAGGACAAGGATCTCTTAGGGATATGGAGGGCTTTAATATTGAAGCAGACAAGATCTTAAGCCTTGAAGGATACAAGGCCATGGCAGGAAGGGATTAGCTTATTGATCAAAGGCAATAAACCACCAGATTACACATTAATCTCCCTCTTCACTCTGTACATCTAGCCTTGGTGTGAAGGTTACATTCTCCTAACAGAAACCAGTTTTATCTACAAGGTAGTCTAATATGCCCTGATTGATGAGGGATTAAATTGGAATCAAAGATCCTGGGTCTAAACCCTGGTTTTGCTACTCATTTTCTACATAGCCTTGGCCAAATGACTTTCTGTCTCTGGGCCTCAGTTTCTTCATCTGTAAAAGGGCAGAGTTGTATTAGATGGCCTTTAAGTCCTATGATGTTATATCCAGGTAGGCTCTATCTAAAATGCACAGGGCTGACCAAGAAGTGTATGGTGAAGTCAATCATTCTGATTCAGAACAGCCACAAGGGGGCAAAATTGGGCCAAACATCCCAGCTCTCTCAACCAGCACAGGACACCTCCTAATAAAGATTTGATTCAGACACTTTAAACCATTTTCTGGAATTTTATGCTAGAACTACATGTTACTAGCAAATAAATGTTTTTTTTTTTTTTTATGAGTCACAAACACAAGCCAGGCTCAATTTTACATTTCAGTATATGAAATACCTTAATCACGGACCCTCCCTGAAACCACAGACCCCAAATTCAATCTATCAAATGTAATAGCTGACATTTAAAGAGCACTTTAAGGTTTGCCAAACGCTCTACATTCATTATTTTGTTTGAACCTCACATCAAGCCTGCGAAGTGGATTCTCTTATTGTAATTCCCATTTTACACATGAAGACGAAAGGTTTGGATGGGATGAATGACTTGTCCAATGAAAGAGTAGGGTTAAAGGCAGGATTGCTTCATCTCTTCCACCGCTCTTTCTAGTATACCAGATTTCCTGTTGTTCTTTCTTATAAATATAATAAAATAATAAATAAAATATAATTGTCTAATTTCCTATTCACAAAAAAGAGTCTTCTCAGAGGAGTGACTTCACAGTATGCAGTGAGTTGATGGACAGTGTTGCTCTTCTTGATGTGATTACCTCTGACCAGATCTAACAGGAACACCAAACAAGAGAGTCCAGAGGCCACTGGGAAGGCAGACAGCAGAAGTGAGGTGGTGGTGGACAGAGCTGGGGACACAGATCCCCAGGTGGGATGCAGTGGCAACCACTAGAAGAAGATGCTAGAGATGATGTGTGATCTCTGAGCCTCCAGTGACCAGCCTATGCAAGCCAGGTTGTGAATGCTATCATGAAAGGAGCTAGTGTAGATAATCCTTCTTAAGAATAAGTAAGATGGAATTTAAGGAACAGAAGTGACACAAAATTCCCTTTCTCCATTTCTTATCCCTCTTGTGATTATGGGACCAAGTCTTTCTTTTGGGTTGAAGTGAATAGTGCACAGCAAAAGATGGCAGAGGAATGGAAGTTGGTAAAATCAGACTGACATGGCATAGTAGATAAGCTACTAGACCTGGAGTAAGGATAACTTAGGTGTCAGTGTGACCCTAGACACTTACCTGTTCTTGCTTTAGCATGCTCATCTATAAATGAGGGCATTAGTCTTCGTGGCCTCCCAGGTCCCTTCTAGCTCTGAATCTCTGATCCCCGATTGCTTTTAATGCTGTACCTTTCACTTTCAATTTTACTTTGCAAATATACTTTAATCTATATTTGAATGAATACTCCTTTTGGATCACTTAAGTTGTGAAAGGCGTTAAAACTCTGTAGAATGCTGGTAATCACAATCTAAGAGAATTGCAATTTTTATAGGATTAAATCATATGTTTGAATTAAACAAGAATCCAAGGAGACATTAATAGGAAAATCTGGAATATTGTGGGACCATGGAGATCCTGTCTGTGTACATAAGAAGAGACTCAAGATTTATAGCTGCTAAGTCCTGTTTGCACCTGTGCAGTTACTTGAGCTGGTAGTGTAGGGGGTAAAGTGCCATCTGATGGTTTACCCCTATTAAGTACCTCGAATAGCTACGCAGATACTCTTCACTTAGATCCAATGTATAAAATAAGTTCTCTTATGAGTGGGGACACACACTGCTGTCTTTACAGAAGGAAAACCTAAGTGTTAGCTCCCTAACTCCATGCCATTTTCCTTAACCTCTATGGACCTAACATTCCTCACCTGCAAAATGGTGGGCTGGGCTAGATAACTTCTCATTTCCTTTCCAGTTCTAAAATTCTAAAATGATTCTCATAGAATACAATCTCATTTCAGCAAGGACAGTTATAAATATATCAGAAGGGTTGATCCATTTAGAATAAACTTCATGTAATGAACAAGTTTTTACAAAGGCTTTCTCTGGTTCTTGTTCAATGAATGACTACTTTGATGAATGAACTTGGGTGTAGGTGGGGAGGAAAGACTCGACCTGAGATTTTGTTACATTGTCAAGTAGAAGTGAACCTTCAAGTCTCCTTATGGCTTTCTAATTCATATATCATCCCAGTCACTTAAATAAAACCTCCTTGGACTCCAGAATACCTAGCCTAGTCCACCCCTAACCACTACCACCACACTGCTTAGAGGAGGAAAAGTGCTTCTCTGTATTTACATATGCGAACAATACCAACAACCTAGCTCGCTACTCAGAGGAAGAAAAATATTTGTATTTACTTTCCCCCTTCCTCAGTTGCACTAAAATATTAATTTTTATCACATTCGCTATGGAAACTTTGTTTCTTGGATATCAAGTCCTACAATCTATGCACATGATTTTTGCAATTATGAAATTTGAAAATGTCAAGTTTTAAACTCAATTCCATTGCAGCAAATTCTTATCTCTCTTATTATCCTCCTTTTTCGTCTATATCTGATTCATTATTGCAATTGGTGGAAAGAACAACTAGAGAGAGGAAAAGAGAAAAAACTTTCAGTTCACGTCACAGTGATGGAGGCAATTTGGTGTAGTGGACCACCTCATAATCTTTGAGTCAGAAGAGTTAATTCAAGCCTCAGATCCATCACTTTCTAGTGGTAGGATCTTGGTAGAGGCTACTTACTTTTACAAGCCCCAACTTGGTCATCTGTGAAATAGAAATAGGTTTGTTGTGAAGACCAAAAGGGATAGTGTAAAGGAAGTGCCTTATAAATATAAAGTGCTTTATAAAGGTGAGTTCTTATTATGAAGGGTAAGTGGTAGTGGGGAGATAATACGGTACACACACATAGATCTTTACAAGCTCTTTCATCAACACTGTCAAATTTAATGAAAATTACTACTTAAATTCCCTGCCAAAAAAGGAATTTTGATAGTGTTAGGAAAATGGAAGAGTCTTAATCGTTACGGGGCAAATCAGGAAAACAGAACTCAATTACTCATTTCTAGTGTCTGGTGGTAATAACTGGTATGAAGATGTAGAAAACAGAAACTGATTATTCCATGTTACACATAGTTCCTAGTCCTTAATAGACACTTAATAAATGCTTGTCAATTGATTGCCATGTTTTTAAAAAACCCCTGGTTTGGGGTTACCCTGTTGTACTTTGGGGCACATTCAAACCCTTCCAACTTCAGTCTTTAAAACTCAATTCAGATGAACAATTGAACAAACACTCATTAAGCAAAATGAGCCGGGAACTCTGCTAGATGCTGGCTATACAAAAATGAAAAACAAGCAATCTCTGTCTTCAAAGAACTTACTCTAAGATGGCGGGAAGGATGCACCATTTATATCTATAAATTGAAAATGTAGAATTTCCCTATACTAATTTATACAAATGGTTATCGATGGTCCCATTACCACTGGAATTCCCACTTTTGTCACAGGTGCATGCGGTTGAAGCTGCTATTGTTACATTTCTTTATTCCTTCTTCTTATCGTTCCCCTCCTAACCTTCATGATTGATTCTTCTCTCCTCTGCTTCCTATTGCTGGAGACCTCAGATTAAGTGTATTTCAGTTGCAGCCACAACTGTAGCAGCTGCCGCTCCCTTAGGATTTCTCAGGGAAGGCCTCCTGCTCTCTTGTCCCCATTCAGGCCCATTTTGTAGAATTTCTTGGGTTGGTCTAGATTAGTGATGCCAAATTCAACTGGAAACAAGGGCCACAAAACCATACAGAAGAATTTCTCTGGGTTGCATGCTGACTTGGTTTTAAAATGTAATATTATCTTTGTTTTATTGTATTTATTTTGTTAAATGTTTCCCAATTACATTTTAATTTGGTGCAGACTGCACTGGGGAGTGATGCTGCCTCTGGTCTAGACAACCTCCAACAGAGGTTTTAAAGCTAGGGTACATGGAGTTATAAAAAAGAAAATATTTTGATAACCACATTTCAGTATAATAGGCTTCCTTTGTAATTTTATGTATTTTACTTTATGCATTTAAAAACATTATACTGAGGTGCCCATGTATCGACTTCATCAGACTGCCAAAGGGGTATAATGACATTATTAGAATCCTAAGAAACACAGGAAGATATAACTTGATGAGCTTTCAGAAGAGTGTTACTGTTCAGTCTTTTTTCAGTTGTATCCAACTCTTCATGACCCCATTTGGGTTTTGTTTGGATTTTTTTGGCTGAGATACTGAAGAGTCTGCCACCACCTTCTCCTTCCCTCCAGAAGATAGCACGTTTTATACAAAAGTGGAGTAAGGCACTTTGAGCTGTACTGGGATTCCCATCTCTGGAAGTCATCAAGCAAAAGTGTTGTCTGATATATTTGTGCTCTGTTCTAAAATTTAGATTCCGAGATTCTCTGAGGGCACGATTCTTGGAGGGTGCACCAGGTGGCAGCACTGTGCTTTGAAAAGCCCAGGATTGGGGGGAGGGGGGGAATTAAAGCTTGGGCTAACTCACATTCTCCATAAGGAATGAGGGAGAAAAGTGAAATAAACATTTGTCCCCAGCTATGATTTCTTGACCTACCAAGCTGACACGCCTCCAAGAAGCGATTGTTTTCAAATGCCTAAAGACTGAGCAAAATCTCTATCTAACGGAATATTTTTGGAAAAAAACTGGACATACACTAGGTTTGGCAAAATTTATCCCTTCTTCGCTCTTTCCACTTTGGAATGTATACCTAGAAGGTTGATCCTCTTTGCCTCTGTAACCTTTATTTGAGTCACTGGGGCAGCCTGATGCCGCACGTCCTGGACTCCAATTATGCTTCTTAATATTTACTTAGTTACTTAGTAGCTGTGTGAGAGAGTGGGAGAGTAACTTTCTCATCCCTAACACTGAAGGAGAAGGGATTCAACTTAATGATATTAGAGACTGCTTCTAGCTTGAAAGATGTGATCCTGAGTGTAGATTTCATTTTGACAAGAAACAGTTCCTGTGGCAGAGAATGCAATGACAGATCAAAGAGGGTTGGTCAAAAGCACCAATGTTAATAATACTAACAATTTTCAGTTATAGGGGTGATTCAAGATTTACAAAATGTGCATGATCTCATTTAATTGCGCAGCTTAGTTAACATAAAGTCCAAGGCAAAAGGGACCATATTTGTTCAAAATGTACTAAGGTCTGTGACTAGATTTAACAGGCTAAGGGAAAGATAGGGACAAGTTAGACAGTGCAAAGGAAAATGAACTCTAGATTTGTCCAATCATGAGCCCTCCTAGAAGCATGAAAATTCTCCTGAAGGGGAGAGCTCTCTACCTGCTCCACTTGGGTGGCTCAGTTGATAAGAGGAAGGACTTGGGGTCAGGAGGACCTGAGTTCTAAATGCTACTTCAGAAACTTATTGTGCGATCCTGGGCAAGTCCTAACCTCTTTCTGCCTCAGTTTCCTCATTGGCAAAAGGGTGATAATAATAGCACCTCCCTCAAAGGTGTTGTGAGGATCACATGAGATAATGTATGCAAAGTACTTTGCAAACCTTTAGGTGCCCTGACAATCTATGGAACCCAAGAAAAATAAAAATTGGCCCCAAGTTCCATGCAGCTCCTTTTGCCTCCTCAGGGATAGTGCTGGACAAGCAAGTAGTACATACTAGGGCTTTCATGGCTTTTAAATGCTCTAAACACTAGTTTTGTCAGCTAGGTGGCACTGTGGTTAGAGCACCGGGCCTGGAGTCAGGAAGACTTGAGTTTAAATACGATCTCACACCCTTACTAGCTGTGTGACTCTGTTTGCCTCGGTTTCCTCATTTGTCAAATGAACTAGAGAGGGAAATGGCAAAACATTCCAGTATCTCTACTAAGAAAATTCTGAGTAAGATCTTCAAGCGTCAGACACAATTGAAACAAATGAATAACAATGAACATCAATTTAATGACAGGTACTCTAAGTGTGAGACCTTTGTTCAGTGTCAAACAGAAGGATGGACTTTTGGAGGAACTGAACCACATCCATGACGAAAAACTATCTATAATGCGAAATCAGAAGAAATTAAAAAAATAAAAATAAAAAGTTGCGATTAAATTAAAGGGTTGGCTAATGAGCTTTCACAAATAAAAGAATCGTTAGAGTTTATTGAGTGCTCCCAATAAAACCAGAGAGATCATTTCATGGACTACTTGGAAATGCTGAAATACAGTTTTAACATTGACCAGAAGCAAACTGACCTCTTTGCTCTTCTTCATACATGACATTCCATCTCCAGTTGCTTGCTTTTTTATAAGCAGTCCTTCATGCCAAGAATACACTCCCTCCTCATCACTACCTCTTAGAATTCCTAATTTTCTTTAAATTCTAGTTCAGGTACCACCTTCTACATGAAGCTCTTTCTAGATGGTGAATGCCTCACTCTAAAATTAGCTTGTGTTTATTTTGATATAGGGGAATCTGCATGGGTATGATCATAGGAAGGCCACCCAGGAAAACCAAGCCAAGTCTTACCTCTGACACATGCTGACTGAATGAACTCTGTGCTTAACATGATGCCTGGCACACAGTAGGTGCTTAATAAATGTTTATTGATTGATTGATTTTTCAGTGCTCTAAGCAAGTCTCTAAGATTTTTAAGTGGCAGAGGAGGTACCATTCTACATTGGTGGAGGGAGTTTCTTCATCTGAGACTTTCTCTGTCAATGAAATCCTTGATCCTTATTCTGTATATATTTATATACAAACATGTTATCTCTCCATTTAGAACACCAGCTCCTTAAGGGAAGTGATTATCTTATTTATATACTTGTATCCTCCATACTTAGCATGGTGTCCAGCAAATAGTTGGCCCTCAATAAATGTTTTTTGATTATTTTTGAAAAGTCCATCAGAAGATAATTGAAGATTATATGTCAACATTTGCTTCAGGAATGATAAAAGTTAGAAATTCTGTATAGATCTAGACAAGATCCCCAAGACTAGAGATTCTTAGCCTGGGAAGTTGGTGGTGCAAGTAGATAAAAGTGCTGGGTCTAATATCAGGAAGACCTGAGTTCTTATTCCTTAAATAGCTGCACTACTTTGAGACCTTTCTAATTGACTTTTTCATCATGCCTTGAGAAGCTTATGTATGGGATAAACCCAACATCCTGTAATATCTCATTAGCCTTGTCACTCCACTTTATCACTACCCTCAGGCTTTCTAGGTGGAGAGTGGGGCCATTTCACCCTTTCAAAGATAAGACATTGGGTATAAGAACAATTAAGTGACTTCTCTTAGGTACACAGAATAGTAACTGAAGAATACAAAAATTGAAATGTTCCTCACTTTTTCTATTACACTACTCTGTCTTCTGTAAATGTGGTCAATATGTTCATAAAGCATAGTTATTAATGTTCATTATTCTACTAGTATATTCACTATTCTGTGTGGTAGTGAGATCAGATCTGTTTTAACTATTTCTTAATCTACTTATAAGTGGTCACTGGTCACATGATATCACCTATTTATTAGCCACCACGTCCTGCTCTTTGGGTTACCTGTTCTTTCACTTGTTACGAATAACTATTAATGCAATTCAAATTATTCATCCTACGGATTGCTTGACATTACACTCTGTGGATTTTTGAACAAAACAATCACATTAGTAACGTCTCTCAAGGAATGTTCCAGAATTGGTAGACATAGAATGTTACCAAGAGAACGCTGGTGTTACAGAAATGGGCGTTTGCTGTAATGAGCCATCTGGAGTCATTGAAAGCCCTGGGCAGTTTTCCAAATGTAATCCTGTTCTATTGCTGCCTCCTACTCCATTCTTAGCCCAATACATTATGTATTTGCATCAGTTGTCCAAGATACACACATTCAAACATTATTCAACACACTGCCCGCCCAGCTGTGTGTCATAATCTGGGCAATAGACATTTTTTTTATCCACTTTGTTTTTCTAGCATGGATGGTTAGACTAATCTCTGTAGAATTAATGTGGTTTCACTGAGCTGCTTTGTAGTACTCTAGGGATAAGAAGCAATCAGCATGATGTCATCTGTGAATAGGAACATCTGGAAAACCTTGCCATCATTTTGAAGTCCTTTTTGGATTGGGTCATTTTCCAGGACACTAGCATATATCACTGACAAAAACATGTCTTCTTGTATAACATCTTACTTGACATCAGTGCTCGATTGAATGCTGAACACTTATCACTCTGGACTTTTTTTTTTTACTATATGATCATAAAATTTTGAAATATGTATGAGAGACATTTTATGAGAACCTTTAAAGTTACCATGGGCTCTACTAAGGTAAAATCTTTAAAGCTTCTCTCTCTCTCTCTCTCTCTCTCTCTCTCTCTCTCTCTCTCTCTCTCTCACTCTCTCTCTTTCTCAGAAGCAGATATCTGCTACATATTTTAGCAGTTGTGTGACCATGAAGGTAAAATTTACCATAGGAAATCAGCTGCAACATTCTGACTTTTTTCCCTTCTCTTGTTTTCAATGGGGATATATTTGATACATAAAAATGATTCTCCTAAAGATTTTATAGAAGAAAAAAGCAGGAATATTGGTTAGTAATTTCTAAGGTCATATCAGTCTTCTTTGACTAAAACATCATTGATGATATTTTCCATTTTTTTTGAAATTTTCTTTCTGTTAAGTCATTAACTTATGTCATTAAGTTATTATGCTAAGTCATTAACACTATGTCATAAGCATTGTGATAGATATTGGAGTTACTAAAGCAAAAAATAAACTATTTCTACCCCCAGTCAGTTTTTTTATTTTGGGGGAGAAATAGAATGTGCAAAGAAATAAGCATAAAACATATATAAGGCCATTTCCAGAGGCCAGGTACAGGTCTAATGTGAAGAACAGTTTGTTAGCCATAAAATGGAGCTTTCTAGAGGCATAAGAAGCTCTATGTTGGGTCTGACATGGAAGGGTAGGAAGAAAATGGGAAGTTGTGGCCAGAAAGTAAGGTTCAGGCTAAGCTGCCCATGCTTTAGAATCATAAATATTCTGAGTAGAGTTGTATGGTAGTATATTCAAATACCCTTCAATCTAGCAGTCCTAATGTTGTTACTATGGATTCCTGAGAAAAATGTAGATGAGGGTGGGGTATGCACATGTAACAGATGGTGAGTCCATAACCTTGAGTCCTGGGCTCTGGATTCTTATAAGAGAATATATTTGGGGCACTCACCCTCCTATTCTCAGCTAGGTCATCTCTCCCCTGGAGCTCACTGCAGTGTGGGGGAGGGAGCTCTAGAGGGCCTTTGGTTCTGCATTGGTGGGGCAAGGGCAGAGGAGGAGGGTCGTTAGAGCAAATGGCAAATTCCAGGTTCTGCCTAATAACTAGGATGGGCTGGTCTATGTAGCTCTGGGCCAAGGTCTCCAAAGTCTTAATCTCCTCTTTGAAATATCTTGAAAACAAATATAGAGTGCATTATAATGACTTTATGGTTTATTTCTAAAAGTACTTGGTTGGGCACAAAATATTCTTTCTGCCATCCTCTTCTCATGTGCTGTTACTGTATTTTCACATGATATACCAGGTACTGAGTGGCTCATTCACTGTTTCTTGTAAGAACACATTGTAAAAAGTCAACAAATTTGTTCCACTTTGTAACTATTCCTGTCCTTTTATATTCTTCCAAAATGCTCTCAGGATAATCTGCCTTAGATGGGTCTCATGCAAAAACTTTCCTCTAGTACATTTTTTTCCCCAAAAAACATTTGCTTTTTGGTATTTAGTGAGAAAATATTACTTGTGATTTTTCCATCATCCTCCCTCAACAGGGTTAGTAAATGAATTTGTATTCTAAGGCTAAAATCATAGGCTACATTCCAAGAGGAAGGGACAGGAGAGATATAGTACAAGGATTCTGATTGTATTCTCAGTCTCCTCATTTTGAAACTGAGGTCCAGGGAAAGTAATTGGATTCAAACCCAGACCTTTGGAATCCAAATACAGAGCTCTTTTCATTAAACAACATTGTCTCTCAACTTATCCAAGTCCATTGCTGAGATACTAGAAGAACAAATGGAGGGGCTTCTAACACAATGGGTGGATCTTTGATAAAAGGATTAGAAGAGAATATAGATAAGAATTGCCCACAAGGATCAGAGGAGGACAGGAGAAAAGAAATCCATGCCTCTCTCTTGACATGAGTGGCTCCCTCTGTGTTAGAAACTGGCTTTCATTCCATCCAGAACAGGAATCCCACACATAATTCTGTTTTTTATACACCCAAACTCACTGTGACCCCCTCCCAGCTATGTGTGTCTTAATGTTACTGAATAAAGCTCCTGCTGCCTGTACATCTATAAGTATGAGAGATGATCTTTTCCACAGCAATGAAAAGTTGTGGAGAAGCTTAAAATTTGTGTCAGTTTAATGAATACCAGCATGGATGATATCACAGATCTTTCTAAGTTATCAAAGTATAGTGTAATAAGTCCTGTGGGGAAGGTTTAATCTGAACCAAGACAAAAACAAACTAAAAATCTTTTATAACATTAAAAAGCCCAATATTTATGTGAAGGACAGCTAATTTGTAAAATAACTTTCTCTTCAATAAGAAAACAAATCTGTTAACTGGCATCTTTCAACAATATTTTTGGTCCTTGAAAGAAAGTCCTTAATAACTACAGCTGTATGCATTCCTCAATCTTTTGATGGGCCTGTGATCTTCCTGATGTGGGTACTCCTTTCACCAGGACAGATCAGAATCCATCTGTGCAACCCATGAAAGAAAGCTGCTTGCATGTCACCATGAAAATTCTGAACTTATGTCATCCCAGTGATAGGGAAGACATTAGTACTCTAAACCTTCCTTTTGTTATTGGAAGTTGAAATAGAAATCATCACCATCAACAATATTTCTTTTAAAGAGAAAGGCCCAAAACTGTACACAAATGAGATGACAAATTACTTTTGGTTTTTTGGGTAGCTTGATGGAAGAGAATATTACTAGCTTGTGAGACCCTTGAGGGAGCAACTGTGACTGACTTATTATCAGTTTGGTGACGCAGTGGTTAGAGTGCTGGGTCTGAAAGGTAGATGTGGGTTCAAATCCAACCTCAGACACTTACTAGATGTGTGAGTCTGGGCATGTCACTGCTGTCTGCCTCAACTACTTCATCTGTAACTCCCAGGATTGTTGTAAGGATCAAATGAGGTAATATTTGCAAAGCACAGTGCCTGGCAAGGGGGTAAGCACTATATAAGTGTTACATATTATTATTATATCCTCTATGGAACATTATACAATGGTTTGCATATTGTAAGAACTTAATAAATATTTTGTTGACCAAACAAACTTTATCCATGCACAATGATTTTGAATATGGTAGAGAGAAATATCAGTGAGAACAAGATTTGTAAGAGATATATACTGATTGGTTATAATTTATTATTATTACTATTTAACAATATCAGTAATTATTATAATAATATTATTACAAAAGACCTATGACTTCATTGGTGAAGAGAATTTGGTCTTAAGAATTCAGGTACACTATTATTCTAGAACTTAAAAATTAGATCACAAATTCTTAATCTGGGGTCCATGGATAGATTTGAGAGGGTTCTATAAATTTAGAGAAGAGGAAAAAAAAACCTTACATTTTAATTTTTACTTATATCTACTTAAATTTAGCATTCCTTCAATTATAGGTTTAGAAACAAAACAAAATATGATTCTGAGAAAGGAGGTCCTTAAGCTTTATCAGATTGCCAAAGGGGTCCATGACACAAAGAAAATTAAGAACTCCTGTTTTAGAAGAAAGCCAGAAGGGATTGTGGGAAGATGGTGGAATAAGTCAGGAAATTGCCTGGCTCTCCCAAATTTCCTTCCAAATAACTTAAAACAATGTCTCAAATTGAATTTAGAGTGGCAGAAATAATAAAAAGCCAGGGTAAATTAGTTGTCCAGTCCAACGAAACGTACGAGAACATTAGGAACAATCTGGCCTACCATTGTGTTAACAAACAGTAAGCCTTGGAGGCAACTGTGTCTGGGAAGCTGCAATTTAGGGAACTTTCACCCCAGTGATGGTGGGGGTATGAGGTTGGATACCTCATCAGGAAAGATAATAGAGGCTGCTGCTGGCACTAGACCCAGGGCCCAAGCCCATTGACTGGATTAGGAGGGAGGCCAGTGGTGCATTTCTGGGACTGAGGAGAGTGAGAGCATTTACAGAATATGGAGGATTTTGTCATTACTCAGGAGTGAATTGGAGTACCTGAGGTCACTCATGGACCAAGGTGTAAGCCGGAAGAGTAGTGACCATACTTGACCTGGATCATAGTACACCAGAAGAACCAAAAAGTCAAAGACTCTCAAATAGAAAACAACAGGAAAACTCTGAAGCCTGGGACATTATCTCTCACATCCTGAGAATAGAGCCCAACCCTAACATAAAGTTAACAGCCAAAAAAGAGGCTGTTTTTTTTTTTTAAATGAGTAAACAACACAAAAGAACCCAACCAGGGATAGTAACTATGGTGATAGGGAAGAACAAAGTTCAAACTCAGAAGAAGACAATTGAAGTCAAAACAGCTACTTAAAAGCTTCAAAGAAAAATGTAAAATGGTGATGGGCCCCTTTCCACCAAAATGTTTAGAAGAACTTAGGAAAGACTTTAAAAATTAAATAGGAGAGGTAGAGGAAAAATCAGAAAAATAAATGAGTAATGAAAGAAAATTATGAACAAATGGAAAAAGAGTTCCAAAAACTTACTGAAGAAAATAGCTTCTTAAAAATTAGAATGGGCACAGGGAAACTGAGGACTTCATTAGACATCAAAAAATAACTGAAAAATTGAAAGAATGAAAAAATAGAAGATAATAAGAAATATCTCACTGGAACAACAAGTGACCTAGAAAACAGAGCAGAAATCATATAAAATTATTGGACTGCCTGAAAGTCACAATTTAAAAAAAAAAACAACAGTCTAGATATCATACTTCAAGAACTTAAGGAAAATTGTTTTGAAGTTTTAGAATTAAAGACTAAAAGAAAAATTGAGAAAAATCCACCAATCACTGCCTGAAAGAGATCTTAAAATGAAAACTCACAGGAACATTATAGCTAAGTGTCAAAGCTCCCAGGTCAAGGAGAAAATATTACAAGTAACTAGAAAGAAACAACTCAAATACTGTGGAGCTACAGTCAGGATAAGATTTAGCAGCCTCTACATTTGAATATTATGATCCAAAGAGCAAAAAACATAGTTTTACAACCAAGAATAACTTATCAAGAAAAGCTGAGTGCAATCCTGCAAGGGAAAAATGAATATTTAATGAATTAAATAACTTCCAGACATTCTTGAAGAAAAGACCAGAACTGAACAGAAAATGTCACTTTCAAATACAAGTATCAGGAGAAATATAAGAAGGTGAACATGAAAAACTAATCCCTAAGGGATTTAATAAGATTAGGTTGCTTAATATCTATAACTCTTAAGAATGTTGTCATTATTAGGGTAGTTAGAAAGAGTACACATAGATAGAGGGCTTAGGTTTGAGTTGAATATGATGTTTGCTGCTGTTCATTCACTTCAGTTAAGTTTGACTCTTCATGACCACATTTGGAGTTTTCTTGGCAAAGATACTGGAGTGGTTTGCCATTTCCTCCTCTAGAAAATTTTATAGATGAGGAAACTGAGGCAAACAGGGTTAAGTGACTTGCCTAGGGTCACATATCTAAGTGTCTGAGGCCAGATTTGAACTCAGGTCTTCCTGACTCCAGGCCCAGTACTCTAGACATTTGGCAACCTAGTTGCCCCTTGGTTATTATGGGATGATTTTAATAATAAAATTGGGTAGAGAGAGGTAAAATGGAGTAAAATATCTCATATAAAAGAGGCATAAAATAAAATAAATTTTACAATGACAGGGAGAATTGAGTGGAGGGCAAGCAGTGCATCAACCTTATTCTCATCAGAAAGAGGGAATAACATATACATCTAATTGCATATAAAAGTCTTTTTAACTTACAGAGAAATCGTATGGCATGGGAATAGGACAAGGGAGGGTCTCTTAGTA
Source organism: Bettongia penicillata ogilbyi (assembly GCA_023548195.1). Lineage (NCBI taxonomy): Eukaryota > Metazoa > Chordata > Mammalia > Diprotodontia > Potoroidae > Bettongia > Bettongia penicillata. The sequence continues at coordinate 226,487 of JAJHZJ010000683.1, read as the reverse complement.
CATCATATGGATTAGGGAAGCAGTGGTTAGATGTAATCTAGAATTCTGAGGAGGGTCAGGAGAGAGAAAGAGGGAGGAAGGGAAGAAAGGAAAGAAGGGGGAAGAAAGAGGAAAAATAGGAAGGAGGGAAATATACAGCTAATAATTATAACTTTGAATGTGAATAGAATGAACTCATTCATAAAATGGGCATGAATAGCAGAATGGATCAAAAACTAGAACACAATAATATGTTGTTTAGAAGAAAACATTTAAAAATGAGAGACATACGTAGAGTAAAAATAAAATGACTGAAGTAGAATTTATTATGTTTTAGCTAATGTAAAAAAAGCAGGGGTAGCAATCATGATCTCACGCAAAGTTAACTAAAATAGATTTAACTAAAAAAAACAAGTAGAGAAACTATATTGTATCAGAAGGTACAATAGATAATAATCTTAATACTAAACATATATGCACCAAATGCCATAGCATCCAAAATGATAATGGAAAAGGTAAGTGAATTACAGGCATAAATAGATTACAAAACCATAACATTGTGGGACTTCAATCTTCCACTCTAGAAACTAGATTAATATAATAAAATATATAAAATAAAAAAGTCAAGGAGAGGAATAAGATCTTAGATAAGCTAGACATGACAGCCATCCGGAGAGATTTGAACAGTAATAGAAAAGAATATCCCCTTTTTCTCAGTGTACATGGTGCTTTTACAAAAATCAACCATATATTGAGATATAAAAACCTTATAATCAAATGCTGAAAAGCAGAAATATTAAATGCTTCATTTTCAGATTATAATGCAATAAAATTACATTTAATAGAGAATAAAAATACAGGTTGAAAATTAATTGGAAACTAAATAAGCTGATTTTAAAATCTTAAAGAATGAGTGAATCAAAAAATAAACCAAAGAAACAAAAAATAGTTTTGCTGAAGAAAATGATAATAATGAGACAACACACCAAAACTTATGGGCTACAACAAAAGTGGTAACCAGAAGAAAATTTATATCTTTAAATATTTACATCAATAAAATAGAGAAAGAACAGATTAATGCATTGCGAATGCAATTTTTAAAAAACTAGAAAATGAAGAAATTAAAAGTCCCCAATTAAACACCAGATTGAAAATCCCCAAAATTAAAAGTGAGATTAATAAAGTTGAATGTAAGAAAACCATTGAATTAATAAATAAAACTAGGAAAATTTTTATGAAAAGAAAACATTGATCATTAAGATTCTTAAAAAAAAAGAGAGAAGAAAACCAGATCACTGGTATAAAAAATTAAAAGGGTGAATAAAGATGAAATTAAAGTAATTTTAGGTGTTATTTTGCCCAATTATATGCCAATAAATTTAACAATCTAAGTGACATGGAATCATACTTAGAAAAATATAAACTGCCTAGATTAGCAGGAGAAAAAATAAAATATCTAAATATGCCTATTTTAGAAAAGGAAGTTGAACAGGCAATAAATGAGCTTCCCAAGAAAAAAGCATCAGGACCAGATGGATTTACAAGTGACTTCTACCAAGTATTTAAAGATCAGCTAATTCCAATATAAAAGAAATTATTTGGAATAACTGGCCAAGAAGGAGTCCTACCAAACTTCTTTTATGAAACAAATATGGTTCTGATGCCTAAATCAGGAAGAGTAAAAACAAAGAAAATTATAGACCAATTTCTTTAATGAATATTGATGCAAAAATCCTAAATAAAATACTAGCTAGGAGAGTACAGTAAAATCACAAAGATTAAACATTGTGACCAAGTGAGATTATACCAGAAGCCTAGGCTGGTTCACTATAAGGAAAACTATAAAAATAACTGATTATATCCATAACAAAATCGACAAAAATCATATTATTACATCAATAGATGCAGAAAAAGCTTTCGATAAAGTCAACATTCATTCCTATTAAAAACACTTGAAACAAAGATATAAATGGATTTTTTTTCTTTATATGATAAAAAGCATTTGCCTAAAACCACAAGCAAGCACTATCTGTAATGACGATAACCTAGAAGCTTTCCCAATAAATCAACAGTGAAGCAAGGATGCTCATTTTCACCACTATTATGTGATACTATACTGCAAATGCTAGCAATAGCAAAAAGAGAAGAGAAACTGCCCAGAATGGGTAACGAAAAAATATATCTTTTTTATAAATCATATGATGGTATATACTTAGAAACTTTTAAAGTTTAAATCAAAAATTAGTTTAAAAAATCAATGATTTTAGCAAAGTCTGCAGGATATAAAATGAACCCACATAAATCAGCATTTCAATATATTAGTAATAAAATCTTGAAAGAAGAGATAGTAAGAAATATTTCATTTAAAATAACCATAGAAAATATAAAATACCTGGGAATATACCTGCCATGACAAACCTAGTCTATGAACATACTTATAAAACACTTCTTGTACAAATAGAGTCATATTTAAATAAATGGAGCAATATTAACTGTTCATGGATGAGCTGAGTCAATGTAATAAACATGACAGTTCTATCTAAACTAATCTACTTAGTCAATGCTATCCTAATTAAAATACCAAAAAATTATTTTATTGAAGGACGAAAGGTCAAGAATATCAAAAGAATTAATGAAAAAAATGTAAATGAAGGAGGTCTAGCAGTATCAGATCTTAAACTGTATTATAAGGAGGTAATTATCTCCAGTACTATCTGGTACTGGAGAAGAAAAAGATTGGTGGATCAGTGGAATCGAATGAGTATTAATAACCTTGTGCTGGATAACTCTGAGGGACCATCTCATATCTATCAGATTGACTAAAGAAGGGGAAAATAATGAGTGCTGGAGGGGATGTGGAAACACTGGGACACCAATAGATCATTGATGGAATGGTGAACTGGTCTAACCATTCTGGGGAGCAATTTGCAATTATGCTCCAAGTTATAAAATTATGTATGCCCTTTGATTCAGCAATGCAACTACTAAATTTGTTTCCAAAGGTTATCAGGGAAAAAGGAAAAAAAAAACCTGTATGCTCTAAATGTTTGTAGCAGTTTTCTGTGTGGTGGCAAAGAACTGGAAATTGAGGGAATGCCCATCAATTGAGGAATGGCTAAACAAGTTGTGGTACATGATTGTGATGGGACGCTACTGGACTATAAAATGACAAACAGGTTGGTTTTAGGACAACATGGAAAGACTTGAATGAGCGAAACAAGCAGAACCAAGAGAACCTTGTATACTGTAACAGCAATATGTTCAAAGAATATGTGTGGATAACTAATCTCTTCTGAGTAATATATTCAAATCATGTATTCAATATTCAAATCATATATTCAATATTCAAATCAACTTTGAAAGACTTATGGAGGAAAATGTTATCAACCTCCAGAGAAAGAACTGAGATATGGAAGTATGTATTGTAAAGTTCCACATATATTTAAATCGAAGATTGGTTTTCTCTAATGAGTGGTTAGGAGGGAGGGAGGAAGAGAGGGAAAAAGACAACTTGGAACTCAAATGTAATAAAAGGATAACTAAAAAATAAATTTAAAAAAAAGAACCAGAGAAAAGGGCACTGAAGCATTGAATGACATTCCTAGTGTTCACACTTTTATTATGTGTTAGGTCATGAACCTAGTTCTTGCTGATTCTGAGTTCACCTCTCTATGTGTGACAGCAGCTGCCTTTCATTTTGGTGATGTCGAGGACAAAATCTGATCTTGATGAGGAACCTCTTGAACAAGTGATGGAAGTGAAATGGTTAGCCTAGTCAACAATGTGGACTAAGTTGAAAAGAGGCTTGACAGAAGGAAAAACTTTTGAACCATCAGAATTAAGCAAAGAGTGGGTTGCTTCGGAGAAAGAGTATTCCTCATAATTGGAGGTCTTCAAGCAGAGGCTGACTGACCTCGTGAGGTTGTAATGGGGACTCTTCTTCAGGTTTGGACTGAGGCAATCTCTTCTGATTCTAATATTCTGTAGTTCTGTGACAGAACAATACATTAGGCAGGGCTCAAGTAGATGGTGTGCTTTTGGTACAACATCTTTGACTTCATTTTAGGCAGGATGCTAGTTATCAGAGGTTCAGAGCCCTTACAAGAGTGCCCTACTTAGGCTGTTTATTTCCCCATTCCCCACCCCAGGCAATAATATCTCATATTCTATACCTTTCTTGATTTTTCTTCCATACAAACATTTTCTTATATTTCAGTCTATTTCCTTAAATCTACAGGGGTTTACAGGTTAAAAACTAGTATAGAAGTCAATTTATCCTAAGGCAGTAATGACTGGTAATGAATGGATGTTATTACTTCTTTCAAGGGTAACTATACTTTAACAAGGATTCCTGGAGACTCAGTAACTTACATCAAGGAAAGACTACCTAGTGGGAGAATTTCACATAATGTATCTGGTCAGTGGGAACATTTCAAGTTACATCTTGTAGGGAGTTTTCCACTTTGCCTCTAGATAAAGCCAAAGGTTGGGACAAGAAACATGGATCCCAATGGAATACACCAACAGATTTTTATGTGTAATTAAATTTGAAAATACTGCTGATTATAGAGCAGTTTTGCTAGCTACTCTGAAACACAATGAAAAGGAACATGTCCAGTGTATCAAATGATGCAGAGAGAAATATGTACTATAATAATAAGCTTTTTTTAAAGATAATTTTATAGATAAATAAAAGGGTTTCCCCCAAATTTAGGTTTCGAATGGGATGATATCACCGGATATCAAAAGTCACTATTTTATCAAGAGTGTCATTAGCCCCCAACTTTCTTCCTTCTGGGTTATTTAGGATGAGCACAAACCTCATCAAAATTATGATAGTGCCACCCCTAGAAACAAGTCAACATATGTGTTAATTCCCCTACAATCTGGCCTATATCGAGTTTTGTAGCTTTTTCTTCTATCAGTCTATTATACAAACCCTCTATTCTATCAGACAAACTTTCTATTCTAGCCAAAAAGCTCTACTCAGAATTCTTGAACAAGTCAGCTAAAATCCCACCTTCTACAGAAGACTGCCCTCTGAGATTATCTTTATATAAGATATAATTTATCCTGTATATATTGTACTTGTACATATTCCTCCTCCATTGTATTGTGAGTTCCTTAAGAACAGAGACTGTTTTTTTTCCCTTTTTCTGTATCCCACAGTGCCTGGCACATAGTGTTTAGTAAATACTTGTTGACTTGAGCATATTTTGCACTTTTAATTCTCTATAGCTTGTGCCATCTTTTCTGCAGCTTAAAAAATTGACATTCTTCAAGAGGTAATGAGTTTCATTTCAATGGGGGAGCTCAAGCAGGAGTCAGATGATTATTGTCAGCATGCTGTGGAAGTTATTCATATATCAGACTGAGAGTTGGTCTAGAGCTCTCCTAGTGCTAGGAATTTTATTCAATGACTCAACAAATGGCCTCTCCCTCACCTGAAATCCTTTATTACCACTCAGAGAAATACTACCTTTATTCAAAAAGTCCAGCCCAATCTTCACTTTCTTGCTTACTCCCAGATAAAAGTGATTGTTCCTTCCTTTAAACTAATCCAGTTTATCACATATCACTTTGTACTGTTCTTTGAGCCTGTATCATCTCTTCAACTAGACTACCTCTTGGAGATTAGGAACTATGACACACTATTCAGTGTATTTTCTGCAGTGTCCAATCCAGAGCTTGATTTGTAGTAGGTGCTCAATAAACATTTGTAGGCTGATGTTCTCACTCCCCCCATTTCTAGCCATGTCATGCTCAGCATTCTTAAAGAGCAGTGGGAACAGTCAGACAGAAGAGGGACAATGAGAAAGAGGCACACGGTACAGGCCACAACTATCTATATGGTGTAGATGTAGAAGGCATTTGGAGAAAATTGTCTTGTAAGAGGTAGTCAAGGTGGTGTGTGGCCTTCTACAACTAAAAAGGCAGAGGCTGGTAAGTTATTTGAGTTCTGGAGTTTCTGAACTGCAGTGGGCTAAGCTAATCAGGTGTCTTCCTTAAGTTCAGCATTAATATGATAAACTTCCAAGGGAGTTGGGAGGGAACAAGGAGGGAGGCACAAATCAGCCCAAATTGGAAAGAGAGCATGTCAAAGCTTCCATGCTGATCAGCAATGGAATTAGCCACTGCACTTGAGATGGGAAAATTCAGTCTAAAAAGGAAAAAGAAGAAAAGACAAGTCTACAGGGTTTCAAAGCATAGCAGAGATGTTGACCAAGAGATTTAGAGTTAGACATACAACATCTCAGAGCTGGATGAAACCTCAGAGGCTAACTTAGTCCAACCATCAAGAATCCCCTTCAATAAATGGTCGTCCAGACTGCATTTGAAAACTTCCCATCCATGGCACAAAGCCAACTCTTTTTCACAGATGATTCTGAATCCCTGGAGGTCTGACTCCATGGGGATCTCTTAAGCAGGTCCCTGTACTTACTTAAAATTTCATGAATTAATCAGCTAACTTTACTGAGCATGAAAACTCTGCTTATACATTAGTAAAATATTTAGCCCGACTTGCACTTACAACTTTTTAAGTTCCAGTCTACCATGAAATGTTTTGCACACAGCCTAGAGCCAATTTTAGGGGAAAGCAGGTTGGAGGATTTTGTTGTTCTTAAATTGGGCATTTCCAGAGAATCTTCTCTGGCTAGTTTTGTTCTCTGAGCTTAAGATGTTGGATGGTGTTTCTTTAATTCTTCATAGGCTGACTTGGCCCATCCTACAAATCTAGCACATGAGCCTCATTTGGTTTTGCTCCATGCATCAGAGAGTTTTAAGGCTGCTATTAAAACACCACATGGAAAAGCTTTGCTGGGAATTTTACTCCATAGAGAAACCACAGAAACCACTACACACCTTAACCATCTCTCCACCCCCAACAGACGGGTAAAATTACCCCTCTAATAAGTTTGTACAATCCAACCAGTTTTATTGCTTGGAGCAAAATCTGAGGTCCAAAATGAACTTCAGAACATAAAAAATAAGACCAACCTCAAAAAGAAAGCAAGTTCCTCTGGGTTTTCAAACAAATATTACATATCAGAGGCATTCTTCTGGTCAGGCAGAGCTAAGAAGAATATTGCTAATTGCCCTACAAATGTAAAATTGGAATCAGGGTTCACCTCAATGAAAGGGAAATTCTTTTCATCATCAGAAATTAAGAGCTAAAGCTTGGACCCTGAGAAGAGATGAGAAAATGTTCCTCTTTGTAGAAGTGGGGGGAACTATGGGTCTGGAACACAGCATTTGTTGTCAGAAAGGGTTGATGTGTTTGGATAGTTTTGCTGACCTGCTTTTTTGTTCTTTTAACCCCAATGTATTTCTTGGTTTCTACCTTCTTCCCAGTGAGTCAGTGAGGACTGATTCCCATACCCAGTGGAGTCAATAGAAAGAGCACTGGGTTTGGAGAGGTTCTATATTTGAATTTAGGCACAGCAAGCTACAATCCATAGAACCCTGGGCAAGTCACTTAACCATTTTTGGTTTCACTTTCATCATCTGTAAAATTAGGGGGCTGGACTTGAAATATAAAAGTGGAAAAACAACATAGTCCCTTCTCAGCAAGGTGCTTATAACCTAATGGGAATGTGGAGGAACAAAGAACTATGATATAAGGTGGAATGAAATAAAGATAAAGAAAGGGTCTAGACAAAATGCTTTAAAGAAATGCTATGCCAAAGAGGTCACTTTCAGATGGGGGAATTAGAAAAAAGCTTTCTCATCTCTGATGCTTTTCACATATTTTGCAAATCAGATGCTAATCAGAATTTTGAATAACCTTAAGCAAGGAAACTAACCTCTCTGGGTCTCATCATCTATAAAATGAGGGAGTTGAAGTGAATGACCTCTGAGAACTTTTCTATTTTAGATATATGATACTGTGATTTCTTCTGCTTGTCCCTGGAACTAGTGCTGAATTGAGACCGATTAGTGGAAGTTATAGGCAAACAAATTTGGCTCAATAAAAGAAAGAGATCCCTAAGTATTAGAGCCCTCTAAAAATGGAATGGCCTATCTCAAAAAAAGTGGTGAGTTCTCTACCTTTAAAGGTATTTAAGCAGAGGTTGGAAGACCAGTTGTTGGGGATACTAAAGATGGATTTCATGCTTGAGAGAGTGGTTGTACTAAACGATTTCCAAGTTCCATTTCAGTCCTTAAATTCTACCATTCTCATACAGTGGGATATATCCAAGGGAGTTGGATATTTCATTCAGGGAAGATTTCATGGAAAATGAGAGGCATAAGTTGGGCTCCAAAGAATGACCAGTATCGAAATGGATTAAGAGTAGAGGAGCAGAGTGTGAGGGAGCAGAGAAGAGCTAGAATTTCTGGAGAGGACAAAGGCATATGCAAAGTCATTTCATTTGGTAAATTTTCTAGCAATATTGAGTTTATAGACAGAAAAAAAATACATGAGTGAGTTTTGAAGCCTTTACTGAATTATTTCTTCTAATCCTGAATCAGTTTATCATAAGAAACCTTTAAAGAGACAATAAATAACAAGAGAAGGGCACTTAGGTGGTACAGTGGATAGAGCACCAGTGCAGGAGTCAGGAGGACCTGAGTTCAAATCTCACCTCAGACATTTGACACTCACTAACTGTGTGACCTTGGACAAGTCACTTAACCCCAATTGCTTCATCCTGGGTGATCTCCAGTCATTCTGACGAATATCTGGTCACTGGATTCAGATGGCTCTGGAGGAGAAGTGAGGCTGGTGACCTGCACAGCCCTCCCCCACTCAAAACAAAGTCAAGTGCAAGTCATGTCATTGTTCTCTGATGTCATGGTCTTCTTTGGCAACGAAGGATGAACACACTTGATTCTGTTGCTTTGAATACTTTCTCAACATCATAGTAAAAGAGTCTTGTTAAACTGCTATGGCCAAGAGTCCCCTTAGCACTCAGTGACCAACTTTTGGGGGATGATCTTCATTTGACTTGTCTTTAGGTGACATATGGCAAAGTCTAGGCCTATACTAAAAATCTTTCTGGTTTGGTAGGAATCTTCCAGGACTTATTTTGTGCTTCCAGGACTTATTATGTCCAGGACTATAATTTCCACACAACACCAGGATAGGACTTTAGTGGAACAAAGTCATCCAGGCAGGAATCAACATGGTATTGCTCATGTGGGGGTGAGATTGGTAAGAGAAAAGTTGGATAAGAAATAGGAGGGCACATTTTGAGGAGTTCTGAGTGCCAGGCAAAAAGTACTTTTGGATTTTCACTTATTGGCAATAGGAAGTTATTCAAGGTTATTCCTACGCTGAAACATAGACAAGATTTGCTGTATCTTAGCAGACTTTTTCTTAGGGTATGGCCCAATTCATACTGAGGATGGGACAGGTTAAACACATGCATTGTACTAATGCTTTATACTTTCCTTTCTGTAATAAAAAGTCACATATAACATCTAGGTGGATATTTTGATATACTTACTCATTTACTACTTCCAAACCTATTCAAATAATAAATTGTTGCCCAAGAAATAGAACTGAAATGTGATCTTATGAAAAGTCCATTCTGTGAACATTTTTCCAAGGAACTCAGTTGTTTTCATTGGCTTTTATTAAAATGATCTTTGTAAAAATTGGCAATTTGTTTAGTAAATATTAATGAATGTCTGTTTCAGAAAACAGTCATAAAAATTCCAACCTACTTTCAGAAAAAAATGGTAGCTGCCAGACATCAGTCTTCAGTTCATATCATAGACATTTCCAGTAAGTCTTAAATACACACTAACATGCGCCATAGCTTTACGGTTCAGGATAAAAAAAAACACTCTGAAATCTTTCACTGATTTTAGAAAATTGGTCAGAGATTCGGTCAAACAAAAAATGCATTTCCTAGTTTGATCAACTATGGCTCTAAAACTATCAATTGCTACAAGAAAAGATATTTTCTTAAATTCTTTTATGTGTTCAAACCTACTTTATCATCATCCCAGTACTGTACATCATATGATTTTGTGTAAGACGCCTGGGGTGTCATAAATTAGGAACTTTTGGAACTCTTCAAATTCTGAACAAGAGTTATGGGTTTGATTCAGGACTGTCAGAAGCTACACTGCCACAGTTTAAGTGTGCAAAAAGCCAGTGGCTACTGCTATAGCCAAGCAATACAGTAAATTTTCAAAGAGCAAAGAAAATGCTATATCATTAAGAAGTTCTTAAAGAAGACAACTCAGAAGGAAAATGGCCTAAACATAACTGGCAGACTGGGACGTCCCATTCCCTTGTTAAGAGAGAGCTCTTATTAGGGGGACTTCTCAAGTGCCTAACATACACATAGTTGGCGCTTAATAAACGCTTATTGATTGGTTGACTGACTCCTTTGGAACATGTGGAAGAAGTTAATGTGTCTTCCTCATAGAAACACTTACTGCTTGTTGAATAAACCGGATACTTCTAAACAAAACTTTCTCCAGGGAGGAGGGATCACATAGACTGTGAGATGTAGACACCAAGCTGCATGTGGGATACGGAGAGAGATCTGGGGATCTATAAAGGCCCTATAGGGAACCACGTGCATGGAGGAACCAGCACCAGATGGAGAAAATAACGAAGTGCCAGGATCTTGAGAGGGATAAGCAAAGCTACAGACCTTGTGCTCTCTGGCATTAGTAAGGTTAGTGCAACAGGGAGCCAAGTGTACCAAGGATTGAGGAAGCATTAAGCCACAAAAATCAACAGGATCAATCTTTTGCTGGCACAGTGAGGAGTGTGTACTCAACAGGTCCTGAAAGAATGTGCGACACACACACAAGGGGAAGGTCACTTGATGTCCTGTTGAAAGAGCAGAACAGTTTTCCTGAGGAGCTTGAAAATAACAATGATAATAGGAACAGCAATAATGATAGCATTTATATGGTATTTCTATATTTAGAGCTAGAAGACATCTTGGGAATTCTTCTAGTTCCACTCCCTCATTTTACAGATAAGTAAAGTGAGATCCAGAGGATTATAGCAGTGCCTTGCCAATGTTCTCATGGGCAGTGAAGGGCAGAGGCCACATCTGAAGTCAGATTCTCTGCTTCTTGAGCCAATGACATTTCTAGTACACCAGGACTCTGTCCTGTTTTATATTTTAATTTTTGCATTTTCATCTAGCTTTTAAATATTTTCCATCCTGACACCGCATTGCATTTAAAATGAACCCAATATTTTCCCCAATGTCAGCAGAAAGATTTCAGTCATGAGGCAGAACTCAATACACTTATAGAAGCCTAGGAAATCTGAGTCTATACTTGATTCTCTGGTGGAGGGGGATGGGGTTTCAGAGTGGGGAAGAGAGAAGGGAACAAGTGGTTATTAAGCATCAGTAGATGTACCAGGCACTGTGCTAAGACCTTTTCAATGTTATTTCATTTGATTCCTATGACAGTCCTGTAAGATAGATACTATTATTATCCCCTGAGGAAACTGAGGCAGACAGACCTTAAGGGATTTGCCCTGAATCACACAGCTAGTATCTGAGGTCAAATTTGAACTTAGATCTTCCTAACACCAGGCCAATGTTCAGTCCACTGTGCCATTGACTTAATTTGTAATAGCCTTCAGGACACAAGGTTGATCAACTCTTCTGGATCCAATATAAGCTCAAAAGCAACTGAACCAAAGAAGGCCCATATCACAGCATCTCACTGTCATCATATTGTGATCATGAGATCAGATTAAAACCTCCCACCAATTGTCTCAATAATGCATCTTGCTTGTCGAAAAATATATTCTAAATTAACATCTCCCCCTCAAAGCTGACCATCCCTCTGTCAAAATGCTTAGATTTATACCTAAGTAGCTATACCATGTGTCCAGTGGTAGGAAATGGAAAGATTTTAATTTCTTCTGTATCAGTGTACTCTTTGACATTCTAGTGTTGTCTGAAAGCACAAAAATAATTCTGCTTTCATGCACCATTTTATCCTAAACTGTACTTTCCTAATTGACTTGCCAATGTTCTTAAGCAAACATTTTCTTTTTATTTAAAAAAATAAAGTTTGAATTGAAGATATACATGAATGCATTAAATGTTTGTACATTATGGGTCAAAATAAAGAAATAAAATGTCAATTTCAATAAGAAAATCAATTGCTAATAACTGAATAATTAATTATTGATGAATAATCAGTTATCCACCTTCCACAGAGGAATATATAGTAATAATTTGCTGATTTTTACATAGTGTTTTAGGCTCCACATGTGTGTGTATTATATATACATATATATATATGTATATATATAATATTTGATCCTTGTAATACTATGAGGTGAGAACTATAGGTATAATTATCCTCATTTTACAAATGAGAAAATCAAGGCTCACATAGCCACTATTCTAATTTTATGCTCTTGTTACCTCCTGACTCTACAATCGCAATGGCCTCCTAATTTGCCCCTCTGCCTCAAATTTCTCCCATCTACCCAACTGCCAAAATGATTTTCCTAAAGTACTGGTCTGACTTTGTCCCTCTGCTACTCAAAAAAATTCAAAAAACTCTCTACTCTCTCTAAGATCAAATGAAAACTCTTAGCATTTAAAGCATTTTATAGCTTGGTGCCAAGCTACCTTTCTGGCTATATTACGCATTACTCCCTGCTTCTTGGATTCTGTAGTGCAACCTATTTAGCCTTGATGCTAGCTCTACAAACATTCTGTTCCTCCATAATCCATGAACTATCCCACTCTGCATAGCAACTATGCAACGGTTTTCATTCCTCAAGTCTCCTACAGCACCTTCGTCTCTCCCCCTTTCAGTGGAGGACCTTGACCCATATATCACCTTATTTGTAGCTTGTTTTCTTTCCTTGTCTCACCTCCTTTGGATATCTCTGACCACTCCCTCTTCCTGCACTATAGTCCAAAGATGAAGAGGTGACCCTTCCTGCCAAATCCAACTCCTCCACATGAACCCTAAGATTTATCCCCTTCTAACCTCTCCAGCAGATTCCTCCCCCATCTTCAATTTCTCCTTATCTATCCATTGGTTCCTTTTCTGCTGCCTACAAAAATTGCTTGTGTCAGCTTCATCCTTTAAAAATAAACTCTTAACTCAATCCTGTCTTTACAACTAGCTCCAGTACTCTCCTCCCCTTAATGACTAAACTCCTTGGAAATGCCATTTTCATAGGAGATACCTCCCCTTCCTCTCATCTAACTCTCTTAACCTTCTTCAATCTGACTTCGTAACCCACCACTCAAATGAAACTGTTTAAAACTGATCTCCTCTTTCCTCTCCCCCTAACAATCTTGTTTCCTTTAGAGCTCAGATCATCAGCCACCATCTACTTGAAGATTTCACTTGCACTATTGCCTGATCCCTCCTCACCCAAATCTGGAACATATATGTACACCCATATTATAGTCACACAAACACACACATAAATAAATGTTTCCTTTTATAGAATCCTTGATGGCAGGGACAATTTTGTTCTTGTCTTAGTATCAGAGTTCAGCAAAATTCCTGGCACATGGTAGACACTGAACAAACAGTGTTTAATTTTGTGATATTCTCATGTCTCACAAAACTCCTTCCACTAAATCACAATTCAGGGGTTACTACTGTGCCTTGAGAAGCTTTCAAAAACATCCACTAAATGAGAGGTAGTTTGTGAACTATGTGGGGTGCTCTATGAATTAAAACAAAGATTCACTAGAGATTCTTGAGGTAGGTAGCCGACAATGTGTTACAAACTCTAATTGATGTTCCATCTGCCCAAGACAACCCAAAATAACAGCATAGTCAATAGAAATAAGTTAGGAAAGCAGATGTTTTCCTCTTTGAGCCCTCCTGCAGTCCAAAAGGAACTCAAGATTAAAAAATACTACTGAACCCTGGGAATGGAGAAGGGCAGGAAGGAAAAGAGGATCCACTTATATAAATCTGCTAAGTAGAATCCCCCTAAAGGATCAAGCGAAGGCCTGACGCACTCATAGAGACCTAGAGCTAGAAGCACCTGTACAAGTTATCTGATTCAACCTTCCCTTTATTGAAGAGAGGAAATTGAGGCACAGAGAAATATGAAGTGACTTGTCCCAGAACACACCATTAGGGGCAAATGAAGGACTAAAATGTTGTCATTCTTTGCTCTTTCCTCCTTACCTGAAGCACAGCAGCTCTGCCAGAGAACAGTCAATGTGAAAGAAGAGTATTTGATAATCTGAGAACTGTTTGTACCTTTTTTTTTGGTGGAGAAGGGTGGGTGATGGGAAGTCAAATGATGATCTCTTATCCTTACCCAGGGGTGGGAAACCTGCAGCCTTGAGGCCACATGTGGCCTTCTAGGGCCTTGGGTGCGGCCTTTTGACTGAGTCTGAGTTTTACAGAACAAATTCTTTTATTAAGGGGATTTGTTCTGTGAGATGTAGATTCTGTCAAACGGCAGCACTTGAGGACCTAGAGGGTCACATGTGTCCTTGAGGCCACAGGTTCCTCCTTCCTGTTCTTGCCTATATCACTTCAGTGAACATTCTTATGCAAAGTGACTCACAGAAATATCAGAGCCATCCACACTATCACACAGAGTTGCCAGCATACTTTAGTGCCTGAACCAGACATGGGCCACATGTGAGGCAAGGATACAGAAAGGTCAGAACAATGTTTTCTTTTGCCACTAGGGGAATGCATGCTGTCCAGCACATAGAGAAGGGAACTCATTCTTTGTAGCTAGAACTTTGACACTATGTTGAATTCCAGTTTTTTCTACTAATGAAAAAAAAGATTTATTAGAGTTGTACTGTTTGTGTAGGACCAGGAAATCTAAATAGGTTTTAAAGGGTCTTAAGACAAGGAAAAAGAATGCCTTTAGTTTTTTTCCAGTGGACTAGGAAAATTACAACTTCATATTTGCAACTCTTGACTTAATACAGTGTCAGCACCTCCATGAAACACTTCGGTCCAGCAGTTTATAATTCAAGCAGAAAGGTTCACTCCAAGCCAAACTTTGGCATCCAAATACTTCAAGAAAATGGAGGGAAAAAGAGTGTGGGCTAAGTCTAAGTTATAAAAGTGAAGGGAAAAGGGCATTTATAGAAAAGCTTCAAAAAATATTCCTAAGAATCTGAGACTATAACTGAGGATTACTGAATTGAGATCCCATATTTCAGAATGTTCAAGTAACCCAGGACTCCATCATTTCATTCCATTAATACAGGACTTATATGTCATAATTGCTTCCAAAAAGTCCTATGTAAGGACTAACTCCTAAATTAAAAAAAATTCCATTCTTGGAGGAAAAAAAGACACATTATTATGATTTCAGTATAGAATTCATGTGGAGTGCTAATCGAAAGGTAGACAATCAACTCATTACAGCCCCTAAGAAAACATCATGTAATGCTCAGCCCACATCTGGAATACTGTATGCAGTTTTAGATGCTAAACTTTAGGAAGTGTGTTGAAAACTGAAGACAATCTAAGGCAGGGGTGGGGAACCTGTGGTCTCAAGGCCATATGTGGCCCTCTAGGTCTTCCTGTGAAGCCCTTTGACTGAATACAAACTTCATAATTCCCTTAGTAAAAAGTTCTTTTCTGTAAAACTTGGACTCAATCAAAAGGCTGCACCTAAGGCCCTAGAAGATTCCTCATCCTTGACTTAGGGGACTCTGACTGAGTTGGTGAGAGAACTGAACATCATGCTATTCTGAATACTGGTTGAAGGAACCAGAGATCCTTAGGGTCCAGAAAAGAGGGCTCAGGGTGGGAGGAAGCACAGAAACCATCTTCAAATATTTTAAAAATCATTATAAGAAAAAGGGGCTAGATGTGTTTCTTGATCACATGGGACAGAATTAAGAGCAAGGGATGGAGGTTGCAGAGGATGATGTGGGTTATCCACAAAAAAATACTTTCCCAACCCTTAAGTGAACTTGCTGCAACAGCTGTGGGATCCTGAGCTCTCCTCCTCCTTCCCCATCTCCCTCAATCCATTATAAAGCATGCTACCATATGCAAAAATAAATGAGACATATTTTCTACCCTCAGGGAGTTAAAAATCCTAGAGGAGGAAAAAAACACAGTTACTACCCATCCAAGCTCTTTTAGGACTATGATCGTTTTAAGGAGAGGAAATTCACTTTTAGCAATACTTTGCAAAAAGCATTTTTTTTGCCTATGTATTTCATTTTTAATAGTTGAATCACCGTAAACAACTCATGTAGAGCAATTACTACAATATTAATTAGTGTATATTAAACGAATAAGGAAGATCCAAAGAGCTGTGCTAGTTTGTAGGACTACCTTTGGTTGGGGCATATGAGAGAAGGAAGGATAAGAGAAGGTCTGATGGTATAAGTGGTATTTGAGCTGGGTCTTGAGAGATTCATAAGATTTTTAGCAGGAAAGGGAAAGAGGGACTAAGAATCCACTATGTGCCAGGTACTGTGCTCAACACTTTTACAAATATAATCTCATTTGATCCTTGTAGTAATTCTGTTAGGTGGGTATTAGCCTCATTTTACAGTTGGGGAAAGTGAGGTAAATAGAGTTAAGGGATCATACAGCTAGTAAGTATCTGATACTGGATTTGAACTCATGACTCTGGGTCTAGCACTCTACCCACTGCAACATCTCCTGTTCCCAAGATGAAGGGAATGCAAAGAATGTCCAGTGGTTTATGGTCTGATGGGGCTTGGGGTTATGGGTAGGTAGTTTGGTTTATGTTGTTATCTTTTGTGAACAAAGCCTAGTAGCCAACCCTGGTGCACAGGAATCGACGATACCAACCCAAACCAAAGGCCCTGAGTTATTGGATGGGGTCTGCATGCATTCAGATCTTCAATGAACACAATCTTTTCTAAGATCAGAAAACAGTAACTACTCAGACAATGACTATCTCAAAGGTCATCTTTCACTCCAATCAAGAATCCCATCCTCACTGACTATCCTGCCCTGCTAGAGGATCTCAGCACTGTTTTTATTTTCTTTGTCTTTATGCCTCGGTGTCTAACAGTGTGACTGATATGAAAGGGAGCTTAACAATTTAACCGCTTGCTGAAGTGAATTAAACTCATTACCTCCAAAGACACTCACCTTAGTTCCAATCACTAACTAAAGTTTGCATTATTGCATTGTTGCCTCTATGATTGCCATCCATTGTTTCAACTTCTGTCCTCTGGAGGCAAAAAGAACAAAAGTCTTATCCCTCTTCCACTTTTCCCTTGCCACTATCCTTCACATTTCTATCTCCTTTTACCAGTTTTCCTAAGGTATAGCCTCTCCTTCTAACCTTCTCACCATATTATTGTTCAGTCATGTCAGAATCATTTGGAATTTTCTTGGCAAAGATATTGGAATTTGGTTTGCCATTTCCTTCTCCAACTCATTTGACAGGTGAGGAAACTGAGGTAAACAGGGTGAAGTGATCTGTCTAGGGTCACACGGCTAGTAAGGGTCTGAAGTCGGATCTGAATTCAGGTCTTCTGATTCCAGGCCTAGCGAGTTCTATACATTATACCACCTAAACCATACCAGTTTATAAGAAGAAGTATGTATATATTATATGTGGAAGTATCTTACAGCTCATATACTCCCATTCCTCCATTTTTTAAAGATGAGGAAACTGAGGCCCAAGGAAGTTAAATGTCTTGTTACAAGACTAGCTAAGTGGCAAACCTGAGATTTGTATCCAGGTCTTTATTCCAAAGACGATTCTGCTACGCTTTGCTTCAATCACCTGACTGAATTCAGCAATCTAGCTGTGTTCTGAATGAAGCAAAGAGATATGATCAAAGTCCTCTCTTCACAACCATTAGGTTTTGATTGTATTTTTAAAATTTTTCGTTAAATTAAAAAAAAATTAGACAACCACTCCTGTTCAGAGTCCTACAATGTCAGGTTCCAAAGACCTTTAAATTGAGCCGGGAGGGAGGGATGGAGAAAAGAACTCTGGGGGCCCAAAGAAAACCCTGGGCTAAGACCCCCTTGCCGTGACGTCAGCATGATGAGGGGCGGGGTCTGGAAGCGCACACCTCCCCAACTTCTCTCTTTTTTTTTGATAGGGAGATAAGAGCAGAGTAAGTAAGAGCTATTAGTAGGAGCGCAAGGGCTGGCGGCAGGAGCGGGCTTACCGGGCATCCCGAGAGCCAGGGAAGCCGCTAAAGAACGGACCGGCTCCAGCGACGACTTACCTGGTTAAAGGGGGCGGCAATGAGTCCGGGTTCCCAGGTTTTGGAGGCCGGTACCCCCGACTTGTCTTTATCTCGTTTGGGTCCCATGCAAAGGGCTGGAGAGGCACTCGCTTCTGGCTTCGGTGAAGGAGGCTGAGCGTCCCGCTTCCATAGTAACCAAAGCCCCGCCCCACCCTACTCTCTCCTTGCCCCCTCCCCACCCAGCCCCATTCTAGAGTCCGGCCTTAACTGCTGCCGTCTCCCTTAGCAACGGAGAGGCGGCTTAGTAGCCTAGGCTCCTGGGGAGGCCGTCCCGGAGCGAGGGGACTGGGGTTTGAATCGGACTCCCTCCAGGACCACTGTATGGCTTTGGAGAAGTTACTGCCTGCTCTGACTCTGGTTCGCTCAGTTGTAAATGGGAAAAGGAGGTGTTCGGGTGGGTGATCCCTGGGACACCCCCCCGCCCCCCACGCCCCAACGCTGCCTCCGTGGAATAGGAGCACAGTGGTCCAAAGCTCAGACCGTCGCTGGAGAGCGCACCATCTCCTGGGAGCTTCAGCGCAGGCACCGGGCTTTGTGCTGGGGGCTCCGAGAGGCCATTTTTAACGGATGGGGGATGGATGCGGGGTGGGATGGAGGAGAGAAGGGGAGGGGAGGGCAGAGAGGAGAGGGAGGAAAGGGGAGGGGAAAGAAGGGTAAGAGAGGAAGAGGAGGAAGGAGAATTGAGGAGGAAGAGGAGGGGGAGGAGGAGGGGAGAGGAGGAGAAAGATGGGGAGAGGGAGGACAGAGAAAGGAGGAGGAAGAGGGGAAGGGGGAAATGAAGGAGGAAGAGGAGGAGTGGAGGTTGTGTTTGTCCTTCCTTCTGGAAGAGGATCAAGATGGTGACATGACTTACAGTTGACTTTGATTTGAGGGAGGGAGGGCTGTGCAAGGTCACCAACCTCACTTTCTTCTCCTGAGCATCTGGGTGCAGTGGCCTGATGTTCATCAGGATGGCTGGAGATGGCCCAGGATGCAATGTGAGACTTTGGCCAATTTAGACTAAAGTGTTAGATTCTCACTTTGAGTGAGATACACCCATTCAATGAATAGGCTCCTTTAGAGAGTTACTAATGGGATGGCCCCTTTTAATAAAGAAAAAAAATATAACAAAAAACATCAAATTGAGAGGGGAAAACCCTCAGGGTTCCTGGGTAAAAGTTACTATTGTATTTACATTCACTCTCTGATAGTGGGCAGGGACCTGTTGTCCAATCTATGAGCTCCAGAGTGAATTGGGGGAGGGAGGGGAAGGAAAGGAGAAGAAAGAGGAAGATGGGGAGGAAGAGCAGAAGGAGTAGAGGGGAGAAGGAGAAGGAAGAGGTGGAGGATAAAGGTGAAAAAAGGGGAAGAAAGAAGGGGGGAAGGAGACAGAAGAGGGAAAGGAGGGGAAGAGGATAAATAAGATAGGATTACAAAAGAAACGAATCATATTGAGTTATTAAAAAAATTAAACAAATTCATGAACCCCAGGTTAAGAAATCACTTCTACTCTTCTTGACTCCATTTAGGGTTTTCTTAACAAAGACCCTAGAGTGGTTTGCCATTTCCTTTTCCAGCTCATTTGACAGATGAGGAAACTAAGGCAAACAGAGTTAAGTGACACTTGCCCAGGGTCACACAGCTAGTAAGTGTCTGAGGTCAGATTTTAACTCAGGAAGATGAGTCTTCCTCACTCTGGTCCTATATTCTGTGTGCCTGTGCCACTTAGTTTCCCTAACATTTATGTGGCATGTTCTCTGTACCAGACACTGTAAAATGCTTTACAATTATCTCATTTAATCCTCCTATCAACCCTAGGAGGTAGGTGCTTTTATTATAGCAGTTGTAGAAGCTGAGACAAACAGAAGTTAAATGACTAGTATGTGTCAGAGGATGGATTTGAACTTAGGTCTTCCTGACTCCAGGCTTCAGTACTTTATACACTGGGTCCTAAGATTAGTAGACACTTACGGCACATTGCCTCTTCATCAGGAGAGCATAATTTATAATATATATATATATATACATATACACACACACTATAAATTGTAATATATGCTACATGTGCATTTTGTAATGTAGATACTATATATGTACATGTTGATATAAAATGTATATCTCATTTATGTTAATATGCATATCACATATAACTATATATACAGTTGGTAACATCACATATATGCATATGTATGCATGTAATATATATGTTTATGCAATAAACATCAATGTGTAATGCATAATGTATACATTATATATGATCAATATATGTCATATATTCATTTAATAAACATTTATTAATCACTGAGTCAGACACTGAGCTAAACTTTGGGGATACAAAAGAGGCAAAAGACAGTCCCTGCTTTCAAGGATCTTACAATCTAATGGAGACAATATGCAAACACATATATACAAAACAAACAGTATACAATATCAATAGGAAATAAAAGAAGGAAAGCAATGTAATTATGAGGGGCTAAGGTTTCTTATAGAAAGTGTCATTTTAGTTGAGACTTCAAGGAAGCCAAGGAAGTCAATAGTCAGAGATGGAGAATGTTCCAGGACATGGAGTATAGAATGCAACATTAATATTACAATTATATAATAGCCCATATGATATAATAGCATATATGACATACAAAATATAATACGTTAAACATATATATGATGATGTATTATCATATAATGTGGCTCATGCATATTATATATTATACAATACACATAATCATTATATAATATATAATGCATATGCTATACATTGTCATTTATCATATATTATTATGCATTATATTGTAATCATATGTTATATAATATATATTTTTATATATACATACACACATATGATTTGAGGAGGGGAATCCAGAAAGGTTTCTATAAAAGTTGGCACATCATCTGAGCCTTAAAGGCTCTAGAGCTGGGGTAGGGAACCTGGGACCTCAAGACGAAATGAGCCCTTTTAGGTCCTCACATGTGACCTTTTGACTGAGTCCAAGTTTTATAGAACAAATTCTTAAGGGAATTTGTTCTGTGAAGTTTGGATTCTGTCAAAAGGTCACACTTGAGGATCTAGAAGACCACACGTGACCCTGAGGCCACAGGTTTCCTATGACTGGTAGGGACTAATTCTAAGAAGCGGAGTTTAGGAGGGTGGGCCTTCCAGGAAACAGAAGAGGCAACTGCCAGTGTTGGTCACCTGCTTTTCCATCTTTGCTGCCTGCAAGAGCATTTTTCTGGTTATCCCATTCTTGTTTCTGTTCAGCCAACACTATCCCATCTCTTTCAAAGCATAGACCAAAGTTTTCTGATGGAGAGAGAAAGGCAAATAGGACATAATTTCTGCCTTCATGTTGTTCACCATTTAGTCTGTGAATACCTGAAACATCTATTTCCCTCCACAACCCCTTTATGACCTAAGTTGTCTCTGGCTATTGCTGTGACCTAAATTTTATTAAATTAAGGAAAATTAGTACATTTTATTTATTTTTAAAAATTTATTTGTTTTGCTGCTCCTCTCCTCTCTTGTCCTCCTGCAGCTGCCCAGTCATCATAGTGGAGTCTCCTGCACTGTCATGGCGAACCTGAGTCCTAGTATCGTAATTGAAGATGACGAACCAGGCTATGACCTGGACTTATTTTGCATCCCTAAGCATTATGCTCAGGATTTGGAAAAAGTATTCATTCCTCATGGACTTATCATGGACAGGACTGAATGTCTGGCACGAGATGTGATGAAGGAGATGGGAGGTCACCATATTGTTGTCCTCTGTGTCCTCAAGGGTGGCTATAAATTCTTTGCTGATTTGCTGGATTATATCAAGGCACTGAACAGGAATGGTGATAAATCAATTCCTATGACAGTAGATTTTATCAGATTGAAGAGCTACTGTAATGCCACAGAAGACAGAGTCCAGCAGCCACCCCTTGCCCACCCCACCCCGATTCCCTGCTGCCTTTCATACAACTGCCCCACTGAAAACAAGGATATGAATGTGAACCACAATCGGGCTCAAAGCTTCCTCTTTGGTTGTGAGCTCAAGGCTGACAAAGATTTTCACTTCAAGGTGGTGAATGAGCAAACCGAACACCAGCTTTCATTGAGGACAGTGAGCTTAGGAGCTAGTGCCAAGGATGAACTGCATGTCGTTGAAGCTGAGGCCCTGAATTTCGAAGGCAGCCCAACTACAGTCACCTTGGCATCGCTGAAATTGTCCCTACAGCCCATGGTTTCACTTGGGGGCTTTGAGATTACCCCACCGGTTGTTCTGCGTCTGAAATGCGGTTCTGGGCCCGTGTACATTACTGGCCAACATCTAGTCACACTAGAGGAAGAGATAGAAGAAAATAACATGAAACTTGTCAATCTGGCTGCCAAGCGAGTTGCCTCTGAAATTGGTGACAAGATCCCATCGAAAAAGGTAAAGCTGACTGAGGAAGATGAGGAATATGAAGAAGAGGAGGAAGAAGAGGAAGAGGAGGAAGATAATGATGAAGCAGAGGATGAGGAGGAGATAGAAGAGGTGGATGAGGATGACGAGGAAGTAGAGGAGGAGGAGGAAGAAGAAGAGGAGGAGGAAGATGAGGAAGTTGAACATAATAATCCTCTAGAGAACAAGTCTGATCCTTATAGTCCAGTACAGAATGGACAAACGCCCAACATGGAGGAGGAGATGACAGATTCTGAGTCAGTTACCCCCAAATCAAAAAGTCAGGAGTCCTTCGACATTGAGGAAAAGATTCCCCTGAGTCCCCAAGAAGCTAGCACTCCTGAGGATATTAAAGAAAACATTCAGAATGACCAGTCAACATGGGACATAAAAGTTATTGGTGGAGATGATCTCTCAACTTTAACTGGAAAGAACGTCCTGATTGTTGAAGATATCATTGACACAGGTAAAACGATGCAGACTTTGCTTTCCTTGGTCAAGCAGTATAATCCAAAGATGGTAAAAGTAGTCAGCTTGCTGGTGAAAAGGACACCTCGAAGTGTAGGATACAGACCTGACTTTGTTGGATTTGAAATTCCAGACAAATTTGTCGTTGGATATGCCCTTGACTACAACGAATACTTCAGGGACTTGAACCATGTCTGCGTCATTAGTGAGACTGGCAAAGACAAGTACAAAGCATGAGATGCAACTTGGTATACAGAGAAACTTTGAAACACTGGGGAAATCCATCAACTGCACCTCTGGACCACCAACTAAATATGTCCAATGTTTCAGCCCTGTGACCATCTGCTTATTAGAGTTTTTTGCATGTACTGTATCTTGTCTGTTGTATATTTTAGGAATGTCAAACAGTTGCTGCAATACTGACTGTTGTTTCATTTGCATTACAAAACCCAAAGAGACTATCACTATCCATGGGTGGGTTGTATTGCTTAAATTGCTTTTTGACTTATGAATGAGAAATTATTTAAACCACACCACCACTGAATTGAAATACTTGAAGTATTGTGAATGTAAGAGATGTTTAAAGAGAATATATTGACTTTTTATATTTAAATTAAATTTTTAAAATTTAAATAATTTCATATGTTAATGAAAATGCAGAGAAGTGATTGAATATTATTAGTTAACACCTTTTCTGTGTCAAAGAGGGAGCAGTCAATTTCAATATCTGTTCCAGTTCTGTTACAGAATCCAAGAGGTTTGATTATTTTATAACCCTATCTATCTCCTGGAATGAATTGTTATTTCAAGAACTTTGGTTGTTGTTGCTAACGGTAAATTAAAATGGAAGCAAAGAATTAATTTTATTGAGATGGGCAATAGAACTAAAAGTAAAAAAAAAAAACAACTTGGCGGAGCTGTCTGTCTCACTCTTACAGATTATTTCTTTTCTGTGCTCACCAGTCAAAAGTAGTTTCCTTTAAAGATGAATTGACATTCTGAACATTTTACTTTTGAAATCTATCATGCAAAATGCTTAAAATAAAGGCTGTCTCTTTAAAAAAAATTATTTGTTTTTAGTTTACAATATTCACATTCACAAACTTTTGAGTTTTAAATTTTCTCCCCCTCTGCAAGACTGCATGTAATCTGTTATAGGCTCTACATACACATTCATATTAAGCATTTTCACATTAGTCATGTTGTAAAGACAAATTATAATCAGTGGAAGGAACCACAAGAAAGAAGAAACAAAAGAGAGAGAACAAATGGTCTGCTTCGATCTGCTTCACATATATTTCTTTCTCTGGATGTGGATAGCATTTTCCGTCATGAGCCTTTGGGGTTGTGTTAGATGCTTGCTTTGATGAGAAGAGCCAGGTCTATCAAAGTCAGTCATTTAATAATGTGGCTGTAACTGTGTACAATGTACTCCTGGTTCTACCCAATTCACTCAGCATCAGTTCATATAAGTCCAGATTTTTCTGAAGTCTACCTCCTCCTCATTTCTTATAGCGCAATAGTATTCCGTTACATTCATATGTTCAATTGAACATATGTTCAATATACATTCAATTGTTCAGTCATTTCTCAATTGTTGATGGGCATTCCCCTCAGTTTTCAATTTTTTGTCACCACAAAAAGAACTTTTATAAATATTTTAGTACATTATATTTAAAATGTCTTAAATGAACAGGGATGATTGCTGTGAACTGTGGAAAAAGGGGGATGACCTTGGTTTTAGTGAGGCTTGTCCTGCTCTGCCAGGTTGGCATTGAGACAGTAGGCATATATTCTGCTATTGGAAGCCTTTCTGCTCCTTAGGAACTGTCAGAACTTGCATGGTGCCAGCAAAAACCCTCATTATTTAGCAAGGAAGCTAAGAAAAATCTACTTGTAGCATTCCCTCTGGACTACCCCATCTTTAGCTCACAGCTTGAGTTTCCCAGCAGTTATGACTGCTTTGGCAGGTTCAAGGTACTGTGGGGGAGGGTCTGTATTTCTAAAATTATAGCTTACAAGCCCTAATTGATCCTGCTTCACAGAATTAGCTTGAAGTGAAGGCATTTATTGAAGTGGCATAATAAAAACTAGTAGAAATACAATATTCCTCTCATAAACCTGGGGAAGACTCTCCTACAATTGCAAAGAGTCAGTGGGCATACATATAGAGAATATAACTTGAGAGATACATGTAGGAAAGACATGGTGGCTGAGACAGTTCATGTCTATGACGCGGAAGGGTCAAAATGTTTCTTATGTTGGTCCCAAGCTGTTCCAAGAACTGCATCCTTGCTGGGCATATCACCCAGCTGGGCTCCCCAGGCCTGCTCCTTTCTGCAACTCAATATTCTGAACCTACTTTCAGCTGAAGTGGAAGAAGAGAGGGGAAGGGGGGAGGGAAGAGAAATCCTCTTCCTTCTCCGTATTGTAGTCTACAATCATCTCAGGTAAAAAGGTGAGGAGAAATTCCCTCTCAAGAGGTAGGTTCTTTTTCCATAGATGGCTCCCATCCAGACAAACTCTGACTTTTCAGTTCTTATTTCTTAAGGTAACTGGGGCTCTGGCCTGATCCTTCCAGTTGATTGAGGAATTTATTCACACCTCTTAAAAGAGTAAAGAAGTATAAACACATGTTCTTTAGGCTGGCCAAGGTCTGAAAGGATCATATCTTTTAAAAGTTGCAAATGTGCCTCTCAGAGATTGAAGAACTTCTCACCGTGTTGTCTGGTTGTAGGAAAACTCCTTAACACCTCTTTTACACCTCTTTTCACACACAAAGAGCTAGAATGCCAAATAGAACATTCAAAGTGAGACTGAGGAAGTAGCATTTGATCTGGGTTTTGAAAGATGTGCTGGAATTTCACAGGTGGAGAAGGAGTGCTTAGCCTCGTGCTTGGCACATAGTAATGTTGACTTGACTTGTGAGAAGAGCCATTACAGGCATCTGGACCAGAGTAGGCAAAAGTATGGAAATGGATACATCAGAAATGGACACATCAGAAAGATCCATGTAACAGCTTACAGGACATTTTGACTGGAGGTGAGGTAGGCCATCCCTCCTCCATACTTCCCAGGACATTATTTCCCCTTTATTCTGGAGAAAGTGAAGAATTCTTATATTTTATGATGTTGAAAAGGAACTCATGCAATAATTGGATTGGCATAGTGTTTTCTCCATGGTATTGGAAATAGGGGTTGAATCTATGATTTTACCTGTTTAAATACCAAAAATAGATATGAACTAGCCAAGGTTAATCATTTTATCTTCAGCAGAGAAAAGCCATTCAGTCAAAGGGGCCCTGCCAAAAGCAAGGGAAAAAAAACATTACCATCTGTAGTGCATTTATGATTTTTTTGGTATAATAAATTGTTTCCCCCACTAAATATGGGTTTAAATTTTATAAGTATATACTTTACTACATAAATTTTCCCACATGTCAGTGACTGGGACAAAACTGTGCCCAATTTGGTGAACTGACTTTCACATACCTAAGTTCCCACTTATTTGTTTGATCTAACCTTTGCATTTGAAAATTTGCATTTACCCTCAGCTAGGTTCTCGAAAGATTATCTGCCTGAAGAAATGTGTTGTCTATTTTCAGAGCTATTATATGGATGAAATGCTGTTTTAGAAGTTTCTCACTTTGATCCAGTCCTTTCCATTTAATGAGGTGTGAGGTTTGCAGGGACTATTTCTCAGGAAGGAGCAGGTTGAACTTCCCCTCTTTGAATCCCCCCTCCCCAACTCCTTTTCTGAAATCCATGTAAGAGATTAGAATTTCTGTTGTCATTAGATTCACCTAGAAGTCTTGCTGGTTAGCAGTGGCTAATTAATCAATCACTAGCCTCTAGCTTTGAGAACCTCCTTGCCTTTGACCAAGAATATTTGCAGATTTTATCTGATTAGGAATATTATGGTACAGTAATAATATCTAGCATGTATATAGTGCTTTTCAGGTTTGTAAAACCTTAAATTACAAATATGATCTACATATTTTACAAATATTATCTCACTTTATCTTCCCAACCACGGTAAGAGGTAAGCCTCCTATTATCTCCATGTTATAGATGAGGAAACTGAGGCAGGCAGAGGTTAACTGACTTGCTAAGGGTCACACAGCCAGTCAATGTCCCAGGCTAGATATGATGGCACTAGGCCCATACATCCATGTTTTCTATGTATCTGGCTACCTCATAACAGTGAAAAGAATTCTGAAACTGAAATCAGATGACCTGCATTGGAATCCTAGTTCTTTCACTGTTTTCCCTATCTGTGTGAACATGGGCCAATGACTTAACTTCTCTGGTATCAGTTTTTTTCATCTGTAAACTGAGGAGTCAGATTTGATGACTTTAAAGGTAACTTAGATCTTCAGACCTGTGGATGCCTCCAGAGTTCCCTATCCTTCTCACCCTTCTTTGACATCTTTTACATTTAGCACAAAGTTTATTTTCTTTTTCCCTCTCTGATGTGAACTTTATCAGAGAAAAAATATGCTTTTGTAGCCTGCAAGAGGAAATAAGTACTGACATTTATAGAGCACTTTAAAAATCTGCAAACCACTTTGCATATATTACCTCATTTGATGCTCATGGGCACCCTATTAGAAGAGTGCTATTGCTGTTCCCATCTTACACATGGGTAAACCGAGACTGAGGGAGGTTCAGTGAGTTACCTCAAGGCACATAGCTAAGAAATGGCGGACATGGGTTTATACTGATCAAGTCCAAGGCTCTAAACCCCCCTCCCCCCATGGCTATCATAGTATTCTGTTGGAAGAGCTCATTGACTAAACCTCCCATCTGCTTCAGGGTGTGGGACATATGGAGTTGATTACACCTGTGCTCCACAGTCAGCACTAGCTTCCTATTCCGTTGTGAGGATAATTTAAGGTGTTGACTTTAATCTTTAAAGTTCTTCATTGTTGGGAAGCCTGTTACCCCAGAAATCACATCTCTCCCTATGCATCATCATGGCAATTGCAATCAGCTGCAGTTCTCATGTTAACGGTCCTGAGATGAATTGTGGGGAGTCTGAAATCAGGACACTTTCTCAGAATGATCCTGGAACTCTCCCTCTCTCAATGGGAAATGCAAAATAGGAAGCTGACGGTTTCTATCTTAAATTCCTCATCACACATGTCACATATCCCATGGGGCTCTGGTTCTATTATTACGAGCTATTGATTTACATTTTTTCTAAACTTGTGGTCCCTAGGTTTAGAATACCAAATTATTTTCAATGAATCAGATAAATAACAGTCACATAAATTAGAGATGGACAAGTCTGAAAATTCATCTGTTTCATATTTGTTACTGTGAGAGTTTTCTTTCTAGTAGTCTCTCAAGTTTTTCTTTGAATCTAATTTTAAATGTCTCCAGTGAAGGGAATTGCCATAATTCCTTTGGGGACTATTTCATAATCCATGATTTATGATCAAGCAATTCTTTTATATGTTCAGAAAAAGATTTGATTTCTTAATGTTATGCTGCTATTCCTTAATATATTTCCACTACTTATAACTGTGTTAAATCATTTCTCTCACTTCCTATAATCTTCACCATTCAAATATAGGATTTGTAGGTTGTGATATGCAAGAAAATCTATATAACAGTCTGGAAGAGTTCTACAAAGGCAGGCCATTATGCAGAGGTTTTGGATCTAGAGTTGAAGAGGTCTTTCATTTCAGTTCAAGACCCATTTCATAGATGAAGAAACTGTAACCCAAGAAGGTTAAGTAGATAGAGTTCGGAGTCTGTGGTCGGAAGATCTTTTAGGGAGGTGACCCTGGGCAAGTCACTTAACCGCCAACTGCCTCAGATATTTCTGCTGCAAAATGAAGTCAAGCTATTTACCACTTTTCGTCTTTCCTGACTCAGAAAACAGGCAATTCAAGGTGGCTCCTGAGCAAATAACTGGGGTATTATTAGAGTTAGAAGGGGCATTATAGATAGTTAAGTATCACAATAGACGGACAGAATGTTGGACTTGGAGTCAGGAGACCTTAAATTTAAATCTTGCCCCAGCTATTTAGTAGCTGTGTGACCCTGATCCCTCCTGGGATTGGTTTCCTCATCTGTAAAATGATACCGCTAACATCTACTTCATAGGTTGCTATGTAAAACACATGAGATTATGTATATGTGCATGTATATGTATGTATATATAAAGTCTGAGATAATATATACACATATACTCACACATATATGTATATCTGTGTGTGCACATATGTTTGTATATGTATCTACATATATGTATATGTGTGTATGTATGTATATATATATATACATATATATGCATATGTACCTTGAAGCACCATATAAATGTGAGTTACTAATATTGTTATGGACCATCTAGTCCAAGCCCTTATCTGAGAATGAAGAATGAATCACTAAGTGGAGATCATTTAAATATCCATTTGAATATGTCTAGTGCTGGAAAATTCACTGCTTCTTGAAACAAATCATTCCATTTTGGGGCAACTCCAGTGGGAATGAATGTTTCATATCAACAGGGAACTCATCTCTATGTGAGCAACTTCTTTCATCTTATAATAGTTAAAATTGGTTTGGAATACCAGGTCAAAATAAAGGGGCTGTCCATTCTAGTTTGCAAGTCAATTCATCTCTTCCATTAATATTTTCCTTTTGTTCCCCCTACTCCTCCTTCTAATCCATAGGCAACTCTCAGGGACTGAGAGACCCCAAATGTTGCCCTTCAGATGCAATATCTTGAAGTGAAAGAAGAGGGATCATTCATTTGTAACACTTCATGGGAAGCTCAGGCTAGCCTGGTCTTTGTTGTTGCTGTTGTTGCTGATATCTTTCAAATCTGTATCTTATTTATTTAAGAAAGGCATCACAATGCAGTGGGAAGAATACTGACTAGAGTGCTGGGCCTGGAGCCAGGAAGACCTGAGTTCAAATTCAGGCTTAGACATTTACCAGCTGTGTGACCTTGGGTAAGTCACTTCACCCTGTTTAGCTCAATTTCTTCATCTGTCAAATGATTTGGAGAAGGAAATGGCAAACCATTCTAGTACCTGTGCCAAGAAAACTCCAGATGGGGTCACAAAGTGTCTGATATGACTGAATCAGCTGAACAAGAAAAGGAAAAGTAACAATTGAGGAAAAAACAGAAGCAAGGAAGACAGTCTCTACCCTCAAGGTGCTTATATTCTAATGGAGGAAGGCACAAGAGAAAAAGGGGAGCTAAAGGGTAAGGGGTATAAATTAGGCAGTATGGTTTTGAAATGGCAAAAAAGGGATGTGGAGGCTTGATAAGACCAAAGCTCTTCCATCAGGACTAGTAGTCCCAGGCATAGTCAAATGAGATGGGAAGGTTGGAGTTTAGGATAGTTGGAGTTTAGGAAGCAAGGTTTGGACATGTCCAGGCAGTAACATGACGGCTTGTTCTGTGTAAGATAAAGAGAAAGCTTAACCAATCAGTGCCAGGAGCAGAGTTCACACCACAGCAGGAGGGGGTTAAGGGAGTCTCTCCAGATTGTACTGCAAATATTCTGTACATTTTACAGATGAGAAAACTGAGGCCATGAAAGAT
This sequence comes from Bettongia penicillata ogilbyi, assembly GCA_023548195.1. Taxonomy (NCBI): domain Eukaryota; kingdom Metazoa; phylum Chordata; class Mammalia; order Diprotodontia; family Potoroidae; genus Bettongia; species Bettongia penicillata. Next base: position 195,921 of record JAJHZJ010000683.1, on the reverse strand, counting down.
GATCTAAACTGCCCATAATTATACAACAAAGAAGTATGAGATCTTAGATTCATATGCAAGACCAATGGCTGAATCTAGTGACCTTTGCTTTGTGACCTACTGACTTCCTATCTTCTTCAAAATCAAGGTCAATTAGAATGTGACCTATTTTCCACTCTGTTTTCATAGAGTACTTTATCTGGATCTCTCCTTGATCTCTATGGTTGTGTGTCCCAGATCTTCATGACTAGGTTTTAAACTACATGATGATAAGGATTATAACATTTTCTTCTTTGCATCTGGAGCATGCCTTTATAGGTATCAGTACTTATTAAGTTGTTGACTTACATTGAAGTTTGTTGACAAACATTTGTCATCTTTTGAGGTTTTATAGTAAATCAGCAAGCATTTCTTTAAGGGTCTCCTATGTGCCGGGTGCCATGTAAGATTCTGGAGATACAAGTACAAAAGGGAGATGTGTCTCTCCTTTCAAAGAACTTAACATTGTACATTCCATTAAATTATAAGCTCCTTGAGGCAGAAACTTTTTTTTTTTTGCCACTTTTTGCATCACCAGTGCTTAGCATGGAGCCTGACTCATGGTAAGTGCTTAATAAATGTTTATTGTTTATTGATCCTATTGGATCGGCCAGGGGTGGGGGAAATAAAGCATGTTCACAGAGAAATGAATATAGGATATATATATATACATATATTTATATATATGTGTGTGTATATAAACACACATATATAAATATAGATACAGATACATAGATACATATATAGGTATACAAATATATAGATTCACATAACACAGATGTAGATATGTATGTAGATATACACACAGATAACATAATACATATATACATATATGCATATATATACATATATATTTATGTAAAATGCTAAATGATCTGGGTAGGAGGGAAGTACTAACAATTTGGAGAATAAGGAATTGTCTCTAGAAAGAAGGTGGCATTTGAATTCAACACTGATGGATGTGAAGGGTCCAAGAGGCAGAGGTAAGGAGGGAGATCATTTCAGACATGGGAGACAGCTTTTGCAAAATCATGGAGATGGGGATTGGAATGCCTTGTACTTGAAACAGTAGGTATGCCAATTTTGCTGGCATAAGCAAGAAGGATTGATTCAAGATTAGCCTGGGAAGATAGAGTGGCGTCAAGCTGTGAACAGCTTCACATGCCAAATGGATGATTCTGTATTATCCTAGAGGCATCAGGGAGCAATAAACTTGACTATGAGGATATTCCTAAAATAAAGAATCATTATAACAAGTAAGGGGCACTCATTTATTTGTTCTTTCTCATTGTGACTAGATGGAGTTTGGGACAAGGGGAATAGTCTCTCTTCTCCAGCCTTGCCCTAATCATAGTACACTATGATTAATCACAGTCTCCATGGTAAAATGCAAAGTGTGTTGCTGTCATTGTTGTCCAGACTTTGTTCTTGAAAAGGACCCATGACATCAACAGAACGATGTCTTGACTTGAAAGTGAATTGGATTTGAGTGAGACAGACCTGTGCAAAGTCATCAGCCTCACTCTCTCCTCTAGACTCATCGGAGTACTATATTTGTGTCGGAAGCCTTATATTTCAAATCCCACCTTCAGATCTCAGCTTCTACAACTGGAAAATGAGGAGGGTTGGATCAGATGACCTCTATAGTCCCTTTCAGTTTTAGATCCTGACTTCTTAAGGAAACAGATTTGATACCAATCTTTCAAAACTTCCTGTCTTCCTGGAGGCATTTAAAAATAAAAATGAAGAGTGGTATAGGGAAGAATTCCAAAGAAACATTCACAATCAGATCACTGATGCATGAGAAGGAGTTGATGACAAGAACCACACATTCAGAAATAAAATTATTCCAACAACCTTATAGAAGCCATTCATCTGAACTACCAGCAGCGCTGCTGCTAACCTTAGCACTGAAGACACTCAACTTCCCTGGCTTCCCTTCATTCTTCCACTATTTCCTTTATGGAAGCCAAGGATCCCTTACCTGCCTACCTAAATAATGACCCCATGGACCCTGATACTTCATTTCTCCAAAATACTACTCCAGTTTTGCCTTAGCTTTGCTTTGTCTCCACATTTATGTGTCATTTGTGCTTTCATGCGTGGAATTGCATTCTTTATGTTCCTTTAGGTCTTCTCACTCAGGGCATTGGATGACCTGTAATTTCTAGCATTCTATTTGTGTGTGTGTGTGTGTGTTTGCAATAAAGTTAAACAATTTTTCCCTCATCCACATTTTAAAAGTGTTATGATTTGTCTTGAGTAATGCCATGCATTCCACCTGAGCCAACTATCTTAGTGCTTTTAAGTCAAGCCAGTTTTTCCCTGCTGTACTTTGGGGTAATAACCATTACCAATTCATCCCATTAAGCATAGTCCTCATTTTATGGAAGTTATTTTTATTGAAGTTATTTGGAGCTTAGGTTACTTGCATTTATGTCCCTAATCCATTCTCCCCCTTTTATTCTGGTTGAAATTTGAATCCTTCTTAAACTAATATCATTGTTTCCAAATCTGTCCTTAATAATAGCTCCTTACTTGACATTGCCTCCCAAATCAGTGGAACATAGACTCATGCAGGATCCCAGAACCTCATCAGAGAACCAGGAGGAGCTTCGTGAGATCAACTTGACCCAAAAGAATGGCATCTTAATTGTTTGAGACAATACTTTGAAATCTCTAGGGACTAAAAAACCCAACCAATCAGCCAAATAAACAAAAACTCATTTCATACATCTTGATAGTGACAACAACTACTTAAATAAGAAAATAGCTGCATGGATCTATGACTTATTTCATGCAGATACTACCTTTACACACACATAGATTATAACCCCTCTATATTACATGAGTATTCTCTTTGCTGAAAAATTCCACACTCAGTTGTTAACAACCTCCTACTCTTCTCTCTACTAACTGGGTTGCCTTGGACAAATTATTTTACCCCTTAAAGTTTCTGTTTTTTCATCTGTAAAATTAGTGGGTTGGACTAGATTTCTTTTAGCTCCCAAGTGAAGGATTATATTAATAATTTATTGTTATTTAAAGCCCTTTCCAATCTGGTCCCAACCTAACTTTCCATTTTTAATGTACATTCCCCTTTTCCAGATAGTCCATGAAATGTAGACACTATTATGAACATTAAAGTGAGACTCCATACCAGAAAGACCTTAAGGAGCTCGAATCCTTAGGAAGAACTAAAGGAAAGGCAATGTTGTCCATTTTACTAATCTAGGAAGAAAAAGGAAATTAATGCAGGTCAAAAAGACAACGGAAGACTCCTCCAGCAAAGAGACTGGATAAATCTCTTCAATATGGATGCAAACAGTACAATCAAAGACATTTTTATCCACCACATGAGGATACCAATCACATATGTGGAGTATAGAAAGTGTGCTAGCTGAAGGTCACATGTTAATAGACAACAAAGAATCTATACTGGAGAAGCCATTCAGACCCATTTACTATGGGAACTGCCTCCAATATAAAACACAAATTCTATCTAATGGAGCCACGCCCTGGGTTGGCTTCTTCCTTTTTCTGTGTGGGGACCTGTATCACCCATGGGAAATGAACAATGCATTTACAATTACAGGCGAAGAAGGGACTGGGAGGAGGAAACAGATGGAATTGACTGCTTGGAGAATATTAACACTGCTGTCTTCTTATGGCAGTGCTAAAGAGACACCTACTGTGGTGGAAAAGAATATAGCATTTGGATTCAACAGACTGGAATTCAAAACCTAGCTCTGCTAGTGTGACCCTGGGTAAATACTTTGCCTCTTTGGGTCTCTAGTCCCACTTTTGGAAAATGGGTGTGTTGAATTAGAGCAGCGTATCAAACTTATAGGGAGGTGGGGCCACTAATCCATGTGTCATGATCTCTGTGGATTCCAAATTGATATAGTTTTTAGATGCAATATTATGTTTTATTATATTTTTCCTGTTAAATGTTTCCCAATTACATTTTAATCTGACTTGGGCCCATATGTATATGCATATATGTATGCATATGTGTATACATGTATACACATATATGTATTCCTCTGGATTAGGACATTTTTCAAAGGTCCTTTTAAACTCCCAACCCTCTAACCCTGGGGTAAGTAGACACAGAAAACAAACACAACGAAAGAAAGGCAAGGGGTTGGATGTTAAAGTGATTGAAGAGTATAGATTTCTGGGTAAAGCAGATGGAAATTTTGGCCAAATAGGAGAAAATTATTTTTGTTTAACCTAGAGCCATTTTATTACTATTCTAATTTTTGCTGCCTTTGGCATTCAAATGCAGGTGTGACTAGACAACCTCCAAAATTCATTTCAAAACTCAGAGATCTTGTGATTCTCAGTCAAACATAGATTTTCAAAAGCATCACAGAATTTAGTTTTGTATCTAACTTACTTTAACTGAAAAATATGTGACTTCTCTCCCTCTAATCTAACTGTGTCATCTAATACCAATTTAAATCCTGATGTGGAATAATGCGTTTTCTTAGAAAATCAGTCATTTTTGTGTTTGTTAAACAATTTCATTTTAAACCACAAAGAATGAATTTAAAAGGTCTTCTATTTCTAATACTCCCTTCATTTTGCAACTGTGTTCCTTTTCCACATGAAGAGGTACAAGGCCCATGAATTCTTTGAAGCCACATTCCTTTCCCTCTTGGTTCATCTGTCCCTGGAGACCACAGATTTCTTGAGAAGATGGCATGTGCTTTCAATGGTCTTACATTGACCGCTTGAGGATCAAACTGAGACAAATATGTCTTCTGAATTCTTGAAGTTCAGTGCAAATTCTAAGCTCAGAATGTTGTGGTTCTCAAATCAAAAGCTAATTCACCGCCCCTTCCTGCTCACCCCATTCCATATCATCATCGCGAGCCTGATTAAAACCAGAACTGATGGCCGCAATGAGCAAAGTCTTCTCTTGTGGCTTTATGGAGAAACCCGGTCCCTGTCTTAAGAGAAAAGTGAAACAATGGTCCCTGCTTCATTTTTTTATGCTTCCATACATGACAAATGAGAATATAATAATAACGATGATGAAAATCACAATAGTAATGATAGCATTTAGATTGGACTTTAAGGTTTGCAAGGCACTTTATGTATCTCATTGGATCCTCCTGTGATAGTTAGAGGTGGACCACAGAGGCTCTCTACTCCAACCCCCTCGTTTTGTTGATTTTGAAGGTGAGGTCCAGGGACTTTATGTAGGTAGAGAGAAGGGCTGGGATTTGAACCTAGGTGCTTCAGTCCTTGAATGATATTAATATTAAACTATCTTCCCTCTCATTCCTCTTCCCTTCCATTCCTCCTATGGCCTGCAGTTCAGGATATCAACATCAGGCCCCATAAGTATCTTCCAGAAAATTCAGTTAAAAGAATGATGCCAGTGACTAATCCCACAAGGGTAAAAGTCCTACATTACATACCATGAACGAACTGCTCATAAAGTCTCTGCTGCCCAGGCTCTCACTTGTCACTAGGTCACAGCCCTTTTTATCAGAGTCTCTGAGGGAACTCCATCCCAGCAGACAGTTCTTCATCAGAACCCTCACTAGAGTCACCAGTTGGCAAGGCAGGCAGGTGGGAGAGGGAGGGAAGTGAGAAGAGATAACTTCGTTCTTGCTGCCAAGGCCAAGGAAGACATTTCTGGTGTTCTAAATTTAAGCTTGGAACTTAGGTTTCTTTCAAAGCAATGTTACACATATGAAGGGGAATGTGACCACAGCAGGGCCCCAGACTTTCATTTGATGCTAAGGGAAGGTGACTGAGTATCAGGGTGAAGTGTGTTGAGCGACTTGTCCCTGCTCTGGGGTCCAGCTCCTCCAGGTCACTTCTCCTGCATGTGTGAGCTGCAGCACCTGGCTTCCTTTAAGCCTTAAACAGTGTGACCATCACCAACGGAGCATGTGTGGTACGAATGACTTTGTCTTTATGGCTCTTAGAAATGCCCTTTCAGCACCTTTTGGATATCTGCCTGAACTTGGGTTATGAGAGTGTTAATAATAATTCATAATTTATTACAAGACTGTAGTCCCAACTCTCAAAAGTTTTTAATCTTTTTCCCATTTTTTGCATGATTCTGATGGATTAATTGTTTTCATATCAAGTACATTTACTAAATTAGAATTTAAATGAACAGTAATAATTTATACATTGCCTCAAGGTTTGCAAAGTGCTTTATAAATATTTTATTTTATTCTCACAATCATCCTTGATGGTACAATAATCATCCCTATTTTAGATGAGGATATTGAGATAGATTGAGGCTCAGTGACTGGCCCAGGGTCACACAGTTATTATGTGTCTGAGATTTAATACATTCTCTCATCGGAGGAGAGAGTTTCTTAAATCAGGGTTTGGACACAGGCCATCCTGACTCCAGGAAGCAACGCTCTCTTCACTGCCCGGCTTCACTCTTCCATTACTAAAAGCCTCAAAGATAGAAAAGTGGGTGAGATGATTAGCACCACTATTAAGTTAAATGGTAAGTTAAGTGACTTGCCCAGAATTACACAGTAAGTATATAGGGCTGGATTTGAACTCTTCTCACTAAATTCAGGTCTAGCACTGTACCCATTGTGCCATCTAGTTAGCTAGTAGGTGAGGCAGAAGAGAAAGGTGCCCTGGGACTTGGTTGGCAGTACTACTATCCTTGGGGTAAGGTAGGAAAGGGAGAAAAGTCTTTGAGATAATGCTGTTTGTACTCTCTAGAATTCTCATCCTGAGACAAAGCTCTGATTGACCCAACCCTAGTCCATTAATTCATTCAATAAACGTTAAGTGCTTACTATGTACCAGGCACTGTGCTAAATGCTGGGGATACACAAAGAGGCAAAGGACAATCCCTGACCTCAAAGAGCTTACAGTCTCATGGGAAGACAACATGCAAACAAATATATACAACTCCAGCTACATACTAGATAAATAGGAGATAACTGAAAAGGGAAGTCACTGGAATTAAGAGGGGTTAAGGAAGGTTTCCTATACAAAGTGGGATTTTAACTGGGACTTAAAAGAAGCCACGGAGGTCAGTCACTTAGGTCTTTTCAGAGAAACGTGAAAGGAACAGGAGGAGCTGGAAAAATCCACACATTTCATATCAGTCTGATTGTATTATCGAACCAAGCTGATCTGGGTTCAAGTCTTAACCTCTGACATATATTGGTTATATGACCCTGGGCAAATTCCTTGGCTTTTCAGTTTCCTAAGCAGCTTTCCAGTGCTATATACTGCAAAGAAAGTGCTTCCCTCTCATTGAAAGAGTTTTCTCAACCAGGAGTTTCTTATAGCAATAAAGTCACAGGGCCAGTGCTATCCCTGTTCCTTATTTTTTTTTTGGCAAAAGTTATATTGGGTGAGAAGAGAAATAATGTATTTTAATTTCAGGTAGGAGTCAGTAATGTGCTTTAGGATCATTACAATATACTAGAAGAGATGAGGACTGAGAATTCAGACAAGTAAGATGATATCTTATTGTTATTCTCCAATTCCTGCCTATATATATATATATACATATGTATGTATATATGTTTATGTATGTAAGTATGCATGTAGTTACATATGTTTACATGTAGTTATATGTATGTAGTTACATATAACTAATATATGTACATATGTTTATATGCAGGTATGTATTATATGTGTTATATTATGTGTGTATATGTGTATCTATACATATATAGATATACAGAGACATATGTGTATATTTATGTATGTGCCCTTTGTCTTACTTTTGCTTGGGTTTTCCACTCATGCCTCTCTCCTTCCTAGGTTTTCACCTTGAGTCTCCTAAGTTATTATAAACCAGAAATACTCTGTTTCAAGTAATGTGTATTATTCCAAATTAAATAAAATCATTTGGATTTTAATGTTCCATTTTCCTTTAAATAGTCAAAGAATTAGAAGCTTTATTAGGTTATTTTTCAACTTCTAAGCTCTTATATTTGTCCTGTTTCTTTAGCTTATGGAGGAATGTTGCAGGGTGAGAAGGCCCCAGGAAATGAGGGAAGTGCAGGTATTTCAGGAGGAAGAATCTTGAATTTTGAGTACAAATACCTGCATTTAAATCCTGTTTCTGTCACCTGCTGGCTGGTAAGTCACTTAATCTTTCTGAAATTAGCTTTTCCCTTCCATAGAATGAGGATAAAATGTCTATTTACTTCACAAGGTTGGTGTGATGATCAATCAAAGTTATGATTCTGAAGACCTTCGTTAAGCATAAATTGCTATTAGCAGCATCATGGCAGAGTCAGACCTGGAGTCAGGGAGAGTTGTATCCAAGGCTTGACTCTGAAACATAGCACTGTATGGTCTTACACAAGTCATGAACTCACTGTTTTCAGGTAATTCTCAAAGTTGCAGGGCAGTTGTGAATCTGTGATAGTAGAGGGACTTTCCTCACTGGACTCTCCCTATACTCAGGAAACCATGGGTCCAAATTGTCTGGAGTGGGGGTAGGGGGTGGTGTGCAGAGACAATCTTTAAAACACTTTTTGACTGTAGCTGTGGTGTAGTTTTCCATGGCCTTTTGTTATACTCATATTGGGACTTAGAATGTTCTGCTCTCTCCTCCTCCTTTCAGATCAATTCTACTCACACTCAGTGCCATCTTTCTCCGGCTTCATAGATAACATGGAGCACTTCATTAGTCTCTAATTGTTTTGTGAATATTAGATGTCTTTCTTTAATTAGATCATAAGCCTCTCAAGGAAAGGAAATCATATAATCACAGAACCTTAGTAGATTCCTCAGAGGCAAATTAATGCAATCTATATCTGATCAAGCATCCTTTTTATAAAATTCCTGATGTCACCCTTGCCAACCTCTTTTGAAGACCTCTGGTGATAGAAAACCCACAAAACCTAAGGAATTCCATGCCATTTTTAAACAGCTTTAATTGTTAGGAGACACTTTTGGAAATCTCTAAATTTGAGGAAGATTTTCCTTACATTAAACCCAAATTGACTTGCCTAAGACTTTCACCTGCTGGAACCATGCAGAGGAGGCCACATTTCTCTTCAAATACTTGAAAAGACTGTGGTTTATTCTTCTTTTGTACTGTCCAGCGCTCCTCACACAGTTCCTAGAACGTAGCTAAGACTTAATAACATTCTTGGCATACTTTTTTGCTAGAGACATAGGAAGCAAATGAAAGAAGAACCATTTTCCTCCCACTATATAAAGTGGCATAGTGGTGGGGAGGGGAAAGGGGGGGGAGAGAGAGAGACAGAGAGAGAGAGAGACAGAGAGAGAGAGACAGAGAGAGAGACAGAGAGAGAGACAGAGAGACAGAGAGAGACAGACAGAGAGAGAGACAGAGAGAGAGAGACAGAGAGAGACAGAGAGAGAGACAGAGAGACAGAGACACAGAGAGAGAGACAGAGAGACAGAGAGAGAGAGAGAGACAGAGAGACAGAGAGAGAGAGAGACGAGAGAGAGACAGAGAGAGAGAGAGACAGAGAGAGAGAGAGACAGAGAGAGAGAGAGAGACAGAGAGAGACAGAGAGAGACAGAGAGAGAGACAGAGAGAGTGAGAGAGAGAGAGACAGAGAGAGAGAGAGAGAGAGAGAGAGACAGAGAGAGAGAGATCCTTGAAGTCAGGGAGACCCAGGTTCAAGACATGCCTCTGATACATACTGATCACCCAGAACAAACCCCTTAATCTTTCAGGGCTCTAGGCAATTGTCTAAGATGAAAAGTAGCAGAGGAGCTATCCACCTGCGTGGTGGAGAGTGTTTCCTCACCTGAGAGTTTCTTATGCCAGTGATATCCCAGGTCCATTCCCTAATACCAGAGGGTTTATTTTCATAGACCTACATTTAATTCTTTGACTTCTGCATAGTAGATGCCTATTGGTTGACTGAATCACAAAATCATATTCATCTTGCTTTCCATGTGCCTGACAAGAATTTATTAAGTACTTAATAAACACGCTCTCGTTCCTTTGTTCTCCCCATCCATTTGTCTATCATTGGTCTATCATTTACCAACCTATCATTTATCTATCTATCTATCTATGTATCTATGTATCTATCTATCTATCTATCTATCTATGTATCTATGTATCTATCTATCTATCTATCTATCTATCTATCTATCTATCTATCTATGTATCTATCTATCTATCTATCCATCCATCCATCTATCTATCTCTCTCTCTATCTATCTATCCATCCATCTATCTGATCTGTCTGTCTATCTCTAACTTGGTTCTTAAGGGGGTGACACTTGTATCTCGACTTTCTGCGATGTATTTTCATCTAGTCCCCAGGCTTACTGAATACCAATGACATTTCAGTCTTGTGATCTTTTCACAATTCTCTTCGCCTATGCTGCTTTCTAAATTTCTCATTTCTCCTAGACTAGATTACAGTGGAAGCAGCTAGGTGGCTCATTACATAGAGTGCGGGGCCTGGAGTCAGGAATGCCTGAGTTCAAGTTCGATCTCAGACACTAGTTGTGTGACACTGGGCAAGTAAACTCAGCCTCGTTTGCCTTAATTCACTAGAGAAGGAAATGGCAAACCACTCCACTATCTTCGCCAAGAAAACTCCATTGACAGTATTGATGTGCTATGGTCCGTTGGGTCAGAAAGAGTCAGACATGGCTAAACGATAACAACAAAGATCAGAGAAGTTTTATGTCCAGATCTCTTGTTCACATACTTACAAACCATTAAGGTTTCTTCCGCAGTGTCCTTATTTTTATCCACTTGGCTCACTTTGCACCATCTATCTACCATAATGGAGATTTCACCACCTTGTATTCACTGGTCATTTAAAAATCTCATTGCTTAATTGTTCTACTGGATCCTTAATGTATTTAACTTGACAAACTTGGAACCTCTATTACACCCTGTATCTAGAACTTTCTGTGCCATGCCATCCCTCTTATCTTTCCTGCAACAAGAATTCCAAGGCTGAACAAACCCCTCAGCAGATGAGAGCCACCGATCAGCTGTAAAGGATAACTCATTCTGATGTGGTGTTGACAAGGAAGGGAGGGCTGAGTGATGCATGTGCCCTCGCAGCAGGTGGTGGCAGGGATCCAAGAAGGATTTGTGCAGGCTAGGACAACAGCACATGCCCTACTTAGAAATTTTTCCTCCTTTAGTTACTATGACAAGCCCCAGAAAAGGGGGAGAACCCAGCCAGAAAAATCCTCAGGAGATAAGTTACCCTTAATACCACTCAGTGGTTGACCATGGTTCTAAAATATTTATTAGTATGTGGGTGGTGGCTATAAGTGGGTATATATATATATATGTATGTGTGTATATACATACATGTATACACATACACATATAAATATACATAAACATACATGCATACATAAATACATAAAGCATATAATACATATACAAATACTTTCTATACAACTTCATATATACATACACAACATATATATTATATATATACATACATATATCCAAACATACATATACACATACATATACACAAACTCACATGCACACATATATATAGATAGATACATACATGCATACATACACACAGAGAGATATGTAGAGAGTAGCTTTACTGGATATTTAAAAAAGGCTTCCCTCACTGGCGTTAATTTTCTATCATTAACTTAAAGCATTGAAGCCCCCAGTAGTATCCAAACACCCCTAACTAGAAAACTTCCTTAATAAAGGACTGTAGGCAAGTAATTTAAGTAATTTCTCTGACCCTCAATTTCCTCAGTGAGAATGGCAAAAACTTTTCTTTCGCTATTTCACATATTATAGGGAAATGATTTTGTAAACATGGTAGTCCTGTATAGATACGAAGTATTATTATCACCAATAATAAGTAATAATTATGATGATGATAGGAGACTTCTTTGTTTGCCAAGTATACTGAAAAGTTATAGCCTCTTTAAAATACAACAACTCTCACTGAGATCAAAAGCATATAGATTTACATAGCCCATGCCAAATGCTGGGTCAAAATGATGGCAGAGTAATTGGAGCTTTATCCCAAATAGGCTAATTGAGAGAATAAATACATATCTTTTACCATAAAACTATATATATATATATACATATCTATCTATCTATATATATATATACAGACAGAGAGGTAGAGACAGAGACAGAGACAGAGAAAGAGACAGAGAGAGATAGTGAAAGAGAGAGGAAGATATATAGAGACAGACATATGATGTATTCCAGAAAAATCAAAATTATATAGCCATGAGAGACAACCTGAGACAACCTGGAGTTAGGAAGACCTGGGTTCATGTTTTATCTCTCACATGGAGTGACCATGAGAAATCACATAAACTTTTAGTACCCTAGACAACTCTCTAAGGCTATGAAAGACAGAGAAGTCACCCATCTTCATTGGTGGAAGAAGCGATTTTTACACCCAGAGTTCTTCGTACTGATGAAATCATAGACCTGGACCAAATTGAAATAATGATATTAAATACTGGGGAGAGTAGAAACAGAAGCCATTATTACTTATTAATTCCATAGTATGAATTATTTTTCAGACTGATTTTAACTAGATAGTGCAGTGGATAGAACTCTAGGCCTCTGCCTCAGATACTTACTAGTTGTGCGACCCTGGGCAAGCCATTTAACCTGGTTACCTTAAGTCCCTGGGAAAGGAAATGGAAGTATCTTTGCCAAGAAAATGCCATGGACAGTATTGGTGTGCTATGGTCCTTGGAGTCATGAAGAGTTGGACATGATGGAACAAAAACAGGACCCAGAGGGAAGGAGAATATAGAATATATTAATAATAGTTTCCATATTCATAGTGCTTTAAGATTTACAAAAAACAAAACAAAGCAAAATTTTTTTTCTCCCAACAACTTCCTAACAACCCTGTGAGGGATGTAGATAGGACCAACATAATTATTACTATTTAACTGATGAGGAAACTGAATCCTCAGGTGACTTTGCCAAGGTCATGCAACTACTAAGTGTGAGAGCTGGGATTTGAATTCAATTCTCTCCAGACTTAAATTTCAGCCTGTTTCATTGTGCAATGCATATGGGGTTTGTAGGGTAGGGGAGAGGTCCATAAACAGGCCAAACACACACAAAAGTAAGAAGTTAGGGAGTAGAAAGCAGCTTGAGTGGACAGAATGTAGAAATAAATCGCTGGGGAGGGGAAAAGTGAATTACTTTGGGTGCGTGATGGTAACTTGGCCTATTTTGCCATTTTGGAAGACTGGCTTTGGTACCTAGCTGTGATGGAGATGCTATTCTGAATTTAGTGAAGCCTCTGCTTGCATGTCCATTCTTCTTGCCTTTTTTTTGTTGGTCAGGCTTGACAATTTAGCCTTCCACATCAGGAAAGAAGGAAGGACACCCTGGGGCTGTTTATCACACCCTGAAGAACACATTAGTGGAATTTTAAACAGCAAGCCAGAATATTTAGGAGCAACATCTGGAGGTCCCGTGCATGTCTGGGAAAGAGCGCATGAGTCAACATGAATGGGGCAGAGAAAGAGGGAGCGAGTGTGCTCACTGAGAGATTCTGGAGCGTGACCTCAGCCGGGGAGCCTGCTGTGCTGCGACTTGACGCCCCGCACAGGTGTAGACCAAACTCAAGGCCTAAATCACACTCAAAATATTACCACATGTTCCCACACGGAGACTAAATGAGGAGCGAGCTCCTTGAAGCAGAAGAAAGAGAAGGGTGGGGGCAGGGAGAGCAAAGCAAAAAGAGGAGAGACGCCAATACAAAAAACTCATTACAGAAGAATCGTGAGGCTTCCCAAAAAGGAAAAAGGAGGGAAACGTTAGGGCCATGTCATATTTTGTGCCAATAGCCCAAGCCGCATGAATTTCATATAGTCTTTACCAAGCTGGAGGGCACTAAGGGACTGGGTGCTTCGTGATTGTAGGGAAGGTCTGGCGTCCTGATGCTCTGAATATTGGTGTTTATTTAACGTATGCTTCATGCGGTGGTTCTGGTAGAGTGTGTGCAGAGGGGCCTGATTAAAAGCCTTTAAGTTATGTGCTATTGGCAGAATCAGAAATGGCTGACAATTTAGGGGAGCAAGGGGGAAAGGAAGTATCCTAGTATGGTATCATAGAAATAAGGGCTTCTTGAGTTTTGCTTTTTTTTATCATGATAGTGGGTGAAAGATTGCATCAAAGTGTATCTGGTGACTTAAAAAAAAGAAATTTATTGGAACAGTAAGGAAAATGGCTTACTATGGGAAGCTTCCGTGCAAGTGATATGTCTGAGATACTCAGAATCGTCTAGGTCAACCTTACTTAACAGATAAGGAAACTGAACCTAGAACTGCTTAAAAAACTCATTCAAGGTCAGAGTTAGTAATAGCACTTTTTGCTTCCTAATCTTTAAAAAAGAAATCATACCTTGGCTTTGGGATCCAAGTTAGTTAAATTGGTCTAGTATTTTCTAAATGGTCAATTTGAGGACCAAGGGACAGGCAGGGAGGGATAGAAGAAGATAAAAGACAGCCAGGACTTCTCCAATATCTACATCTTCTACCCTATGCTGACCCCTGGGTTGTGGCATTTGTGGGGAAAGGCATCAGAAAATCTTAAATCCCTTCAGCTTTAAATATCCCTTTCACCCCAAACGGCTTAGAATTCAAATGAATGGTTGGAGGCTGCTCCTTCTTAGGGGGCTCATATCTCTTCCCCATAGCTTGTTGTCAATGGCCTACACCAACTAGGGTTTATATTGTTGCTTCTCAGAAGTATGTCTTTAGATCATAGAGATCTTTCCTGTTTATCTGTGGCAGAATATCTCTCTCAGAAGCAGTTCAGCATAAAAAAATGGTAGCTCAGGTTTGGTGCCTCAAAGTTTGTAAAGAACTTTATAGACGTGACTTCATTTTATCCCTTCAACAACTCTATGAATTAACTGCTATGATCACCCCCCTATTAGAAATGAGGAAACCGAGACTCATAGAAGTAGTGACACTCAGGTTCATATGATGAGCCCTGATGGAATTTGAACCCAGGTCTTATAGATGACAAGTGCAACATTTTCTCTGCTATGCCATCCTGTGCCTTAGACATCAGATGTTCCCATGATGTTGTTTACTAGAAGTCTGGAGAAAAGATTAGTAAGTAGCCATTGTTCTTCTATAAATTATGTGAAGGATGACCAATAAAACTATGTTCTGTAGGGTCTCTCAAATATCTGAGGTTTCTCTTCGTTGAGATTCAAAAATGTAATCATAGGACAATGAATTGAGAACTGGGAGAGACCATAGCAGATGAGGCATAGTAAGTTTCAGGGACTTACCCATTATTATACAACTGGTAAATAGCATAGGCAGGATTGGAACTCAAGTCTTGACTCTAAAGGCAACACTATGCCAGATGAGACAAAATAACTTCCAGGTCTCTGATTACACCTGTTCATAACTGCCAAGTTCATGCCAAAGGTATCTTCTTTTGGGGTATACCACTTGGAAGAAAAGTCATTTTCATTTGACCAACACAGGACTTTTGGTGATTTGTTAAGGGAGCTATTAATACTTAAGAAACCTTATACTATCTCCTGAGAATTTTGCTCTCTCTCTCTCTCTCTCTCTCTCTCTCTCTCTCTCTCTCTCTCTCTCTCTCTCTCTCTCTCTCTCTCTCTCTCTCTCTCTCGATTAGGGTTAAGTGATTTGCTTAGGTTCACAGAACTGTTAAGTGCAAAGTGTTTGAGATAAGATTTGAACTCAGGTCCTCCTGACTCTAGGGCTGATTCTCTATCCACTGCACCACCTAGCTGCCCCATGTCACTCATTTTTGAGGAAACTTGATTGGATGGTGGTGTCTTGTGGGAAATCTATACCTAGGATAATAGGTGCCCAAGTGAGGCATGGGAAGGAAGAATGAGTTTTTAGGACCCATTGCCATCATGCAAATGCAGAGCCCATATTAAGAGCCATGAATGGAGACAGAATGACAATGGGGTTGGTAGTGATCACCTGCCACCCATTGGGCCCTGCTACAACAGATTTCTCAAAGTTCCCTAAGAACATGTGTTTGTCTGTGGCCACAGAGGCTGTCAACTGCAACAAGGTAATTCTCTACTCAAATTGGGCATAAGCCCTCTCTGCTGCTTTTAGAATAAGTACCATCGAATGCCCCTCAAAAAGGAGGGGTAATGATGCAATGATTCTGTAGAGACAGCACTGGCCATACAGTCAGAGGATGTGGATTCAAATCTTCCCTCTGATGCTTCCTACTTTTATGAACTTTTGTAAATCACTCCAGTTTCTCCATCTTTAAAATGGGAGAAATTTGACTCAATGATCTCTAAGAGCCTTTCTTACTTTAAAGCTATGTTCTGTGATCCTTGCTGCAGTATTCAAAAGAAAAAAAATTAGCATCCCACAAAATTTGGGATGAGCCTGCTAAAATTTTCACACTTGAGAGAAGATGGAATTCTTCAGGAAGTAATATACCTCTTTCACTCATCAAGATTCTAAGTCCCTGAAACTGCAATGGTTGGAAAATGAAGAGAAAGTAAAACATCTCTTCTCATCATGGAAATCACAGCCTGCTGTTTAATTATAGAAAGCAGCCCCAGTCCCACATTCATCCATTCATCTGATCTTTCTCTTCATGGTTTGTCCTCAAAGTATCAGCTATAGAAGCTCAAAATTGAACCAGCTAGGAAGACCATATAAACATAGACCCACAAAGGTGCTTGGTTGTGTCTCAATGATCATTCATTGGGCATCAGCCCATTTACTCTGAGATGCAATGGGATTTACATGTCTCATTCAGAATAACACCGATGGTATCAGAGGCAGAATTTGAACCTAGACCTTCTTGACTCTAGGCAGTGATCCAGATGTCAAGTTGGCTCTCTTCTCTCAGCTGATCCTTTAAGATATGTCTTGCAACTCTCTTTTATATAGACAAGTTACAGGAAACTGAGGCAACTTTGAAGAACCGTTGAAGCACTAAGAGATTAAATAACATGTTCACACAACACAGCAGTGTATGTTAGAGACAGAATTTGAATTCAGGTTTTCTGGATCAGATGCTGCCTCTCTAATCCCACTGTCTTTCATGTATGGCAAACAGTACATACTTAAATGGGCAGCTAGGTGGTGCCATAGTGCATAGAGTGTCAGGCCTGGCATCAGGAAGACTCATTTTCATGACTTCAAATCCAACCTCAAACACTTATTAGCCAAGTAACAACTCTGAGCAAGTCACTTAACCCTGGCTGCCTCAGTTTATTCATCTGTAAAAAAAGCTGAAGAAGAAAATGGCAAACCAATCTAGTATCTCTGTCAAAAAAATCCAAATGGAGTCCTGAAGAGTTAGACAGGACTTAAATGATTCAGCAATAACAAAGGTACTTAAATGTTTATGGATTGAGGTAGGAATACAAAAAACATGCCCATTTACATCTTCATTTTTGCAATCCTTATTTGCCTTTTTTTTAAAGTGTAATGATAGAATATAATGGCTATGATTTGGGTTGAGTGTTCATAATCAATGACATATAATCTATTCCCAAGAATGCATTAAGTACCCAGGTTAGCCACAGAATTTAAGACAAGAATGTAATAATTAAGTAGAATGATTGTTTATGTTGTTTGGTGGGAGATGGGAAGTATCAAAGAATCTTAGAGCTAGAAGGGATCTAACAGGCTATTGTTTAACCTTTCTCTTTATACAGATGAGGGAACTGAGGCCCAGAGACATGAAGTGATTTGTCTAGGGTCATAATGCTAGCTAGCAGACTAGCTGCTGAGAGTCAGAAAACTTTGGTTCTAGTACCGGGTCATCTATAACTTATTTTGGACCTCAGTTTTCTTGTATCTACAATGAGAGGTCTTCCAACATGTACACTATATAATTATGATATCCTGTTTTCTGTCCTCATGAATTTTCTTTCTTTTTACAGTTTTAAAAATTTTGAGTTTCAAATTCTCTCCCTCTCTCTCTCCTCCCTCCCTGAGACAGCAAGTAATTTAATATAGGTTATGCATGTGCCATCATCTCAGGAATTTTCCAGAACCATCATATTGAAAGTCACATGTGACATTTAGAGGGAAAAGGAAGGGCTATTTATTTAATCCTTTTTTGGGGGAGGGGACAAAATTAATTTAGCATAAATGACTAAATAGGCCAGGTACTTGATTTAAAGTAGAATATAATCTTTATATAATTAGCACTTTTTTCTGGCCCATCTAAAATTCTATGATAACTCAGAAACATGTAGATAGTGTATTGAAAATGAACAAGAACTTCTGGAAAGATATAGAAATGGAGTTTTATATGGCAAAATGCAAATTAATTGTCCTAAAACTCAGCTCAATAGTATGTATAAACTACCTACTCTGTGCTAGAAGCTGAGCTTACAAAGCAAAACGGTGGTCCCTCCCCTCCCCTCAAGGTGCTCTCATTCATCATTGGTGAAAGAATTGGTATGATATGTGCTATGATATATAGGCTTGCCACTAGCAAATATCAAATTTTGAATGATGCGGTGTAAGAGAAAATGTATAAATATTTAGACTTTCTGAAACTGAGAAGGGCTAATTGTATAAAAAAGTTGAAACATCCAGAAAATATGTAGAGAAAATAAAATGTTCCCTGAATGCCAGCAGAGGGATCAAGGCAATGCATGCACTGAGTCTAAACTGCTTATTTAGTGAAAGTGGTTTAGAGACTGACCCCTGTAACAACTGAGCATTAGCACAACTGAACATCATAATGTATCATTTGGAAGCTTATTTGCATTCAACACACATTTCAGCAGACCTTTTCCTTCTTTTCCCAGGATATTCTTTTGCTAAAGAAAGTCTGTTGAAATGGAAGTGGAAGTGACTATAGCTTCATTTAGGTCTTGGATAGCCAACATAGCATGAACCCAGTTTTAATTCTAAGAAAGGCAGAAAAAACATCGACTTGGGAATCAGAAGATCTGGATTTAATTTCTACTGATTATACTTACTATCTATATGACTTTAGGCAAATTATTCCATCTTCATGGGCCTTACTTTCCCCATATGTCAAATGAGGAGTTGGACTAGAAGGTCTCCAAGGTTCCTTCCAATTCTAGTTCCATGATACCTTCTAGGGTTTACTAAAATACCAGAATTGGAGATTTGTCTGCTTGACTCTTCTGTTTCTGTCTTTTCCACTGTTCTGTTACATCACTCTTTGTGGCCCCTTGGGATCCAGGCTCTAAGTCTTTTGGCGCATCTCTTGGCCGCCATTCCGACATGACTCACTAGCAATGTGCTTTGCTGCTTAATGAGGCTGACACAGGGGCAATTGAACTGGCCTGTCATCAGAGGAAGCCTAGGAGTCCCCTTGGTATGGATCCCTTCTGGAAGGAAGGGCTAAATCACAGCATGAGGACTGAATGCAATAAGTTCACCAGGTAGCAGGAAGGAGTGTGAAGGGCCAAAATACCAAGATGATAAGCCAGAAACTACTGTTTGCTAAAACTAGAATAACTGGAGATGAGAAAGAATCTCAATTCACTGTCTTGTTCAAACAGCTGTTCTGCAACATTGAGACCTCGTTTAAAAAACAAAAACAAAACCAGAAACAAACCAAAAAAGAAACACAAATACCTCAAGGCAAGTTTAGCAGCAGAAACAAGAAAAAATGGCACTGATAGGGATATACAACTTCATTGGTGTAAGGAAACTCCCAAGTAAGGAAGCTCTGTAATGATGCAAGTTGGGACAGTCTGTGCAACTCACAGTCTTAGAGAATTGGCTAGAGCATGGAAGGCTTTGATATGACCTCTGACATATGCAGCTTGTATGTACCAAGGTATGGATTAATTCTACTGCTGCTAATTTTGGTCTAACAATTAACACCAAGAAAACACAGGTGCTCCATCAGGTTGTGGTGCCACCACCACACCATCTGTATGTGGAACCATCGGTTACAGCAAATGGAGAAGTTTTAAATGCTGTAGATAACTTCACTTACCTTGGTAGTGTACTTTTCAAGAATGTACACATTGACAATGAGGTTGACACATGTGTTGCCAGAGTTAGTTCAGGGTTTGGGAGGCTCCGAAGGAAAGTATGGGAGAGAAGAGGTATTAGACTGACTACCAAACTGAAGATCTACAGACCCATTGTGCTGACCTCATTGTTGTATGCCTGTGAAGAAAGGACAATCTGCCAGCGCCATGCCAGGAAACCGAATCGCTTCCATTTGAATTGTCTTAGATCTCTGTAGATCATCTGGCAGGATGAGGTACCAGACACTGAAGTCCTTACTCAAACTAAACTGCCAACCATTCAAACTATGCTTCAGAGAGAGCAACTCTGATGAGCTGACCATATTGTTTGAATGTAAAATGTACACTTGCCAAAAAGACTCTTTTATGGAGAACTCACCCAGGGCAAGCATTCACATGGTGGTCAGAAGAAGAGACACAAGGACACTCTCAAGGTCTCTCTCAAGAACTTTGGAATTGATTGTATGACATGGGACACACTGACACAGGACTAGCATGGTGTGCCCTCATCAGAGAAGATGCTGTGCTCTGTGAGCAAAGCAGAATTGGAACACTCAAAGGAAATAATCAGGATGTGCAAATTTAGAGAAACCACTCCAAATGTTCACATGGATTATTTGTGCACCATCTGTGGTAGAACATTCCATACTCCTACTGGACTGATCAGTCACAGTGAGACACATTGAAACTTGACTCTAGCATAGAGATGTCATTTTGCTCTGCTTCGAGAACGATGGGCAACAACCAGCCAGCCAGGGTAGGCTTTGAACCCATGCTTTCTTGACTTTAATGTCAGCTGTCTATGTAGCAGCGATAAGATAAAACCTGACATTCCTACATCACAAAAAGGTTTGCAAACCACTACATATATATGTATTATATATACATGTATACACACATATGCACATGTGTATGTATATATGTGTATACACAAATACATACATACATTTATTTCAGCCTCACACAGAATCCTGTGAAATAGACATTATTATTCTCATTTTTCAGAAGGGGAAACTAAAGCTAAAAAAATTAGGAGAAATCACTTAACTTGCTCACATGGGTATAAAGTGTCAGATGGAACATTCAAATTGAGATCTTATTAACTCCACATCTGGCACTCTATACACTGAGCCAGCAGCCTCAAGGCCATATGTGGCCCCCTCTAGGTCCTCAAGTGTGGCCCTTTGACTGAATCCAAACTTCACAGAACAAATCCCCTTAATAAAAGAATTTGTTCGGTAAAACTTGGACTCAGTCAAAAGACCTCTCAGTGAGCTATTGCTCCTCTTTGGAGGCAGTTAGGTGGAACAACAGATAGGGTGCTGGGAGTGGAGTGAGGAAGACCTGAGATAAAATTCTGTCAGTCACATAAACCTCTCTCAGCCTCAATTTTCTCATCTACAAAATAAGGGAATTAGACTTGATGGTCTTAAAAGAATTTTCTTTTTCTAAAACTAAGATGCTACTTTTGTAACAACTTATCTGCATGACCTTAACTTTCCCGGGCCCATGATCCTTTCATTTTCACCTGCATTAATTTATTTATGGCTGAAATAAGGGAGACAATTTCAAATGGAAATATTTGTTATAGTGATCTAGGAAAAAAGCTATTGATACTAAAAATAATTACCAATATTATTGCACTGAGTTGTTGAGTGTAACCTTTTTTAATGTAGCTAACCAAAAGGAAGAACACATATAACTTTAGTCAGTGTGGGTTTTATTTTTTTTACTTTTGCATTGATATGATCTTCAAATGTGATTTAGAGGGGGATTATCAAGCCAGTGTAAGCCCGAACCCAAGAAGCCAAGGTAAGGGAATCACTAATAAATATGTTATATCAAAACTATGGTAACTGCTGGGCAAATTCAAGCCATCGATGGCCTGCCTTTCAAAGAACCTAAAGAGACACTGGATTTTTACTGAAACTTCTTGTTCTTAAAAAGAAATATAAAGAGAAAAGATACAGAAAGGGACTGAAGTGATCATCATCTTGACTGTGGCCCTGAATGAGCTAACCCAACACCTTCAGGAGCTGGACATTCATGGTCCAAAGTCAAAATGAACACTTGGTTCATTAAAACTTATGGACAATTTCCATATAAGTCAGTGTCTCAACAATGGTGTATGACAATGAACTTGAGTTAATGACCATCATATTCTAAGCTAATAAAGGAAGAATGATCATTGAGAAGACTATTACTCATTTCCTGGATTTGATCTGGTAAATAGGTTTCCTGGATGTGGAGGCGAAAACCACTTTTTGAACTCCCCTCACATACTCAAATATCTCAGTGCCTACTGGAATGAATCATATTTTCTCAGCTGTTGGGTTACACAAAAGGTTCCAGGGCTTTTTTGTTAACTCTCTCAATGTATACAACCTAACATATTCTGGATCTAGAAAAAAATGCAAGATTTTTTATGATTGCTGAAGGCAGCTACAGGACACCATTTTTGTTTAGAGCACTGAACCTGGAGTCAAGAAGACCTGATTCCAAATTTGATTCCAGACATTTGCTGGCTGTGTGACCCTGGCCAAGGAGTTTGCCTCAGTCTTCTCATCTCTTCTTTGGGTTGTTGTCATGGGATTTTTATAAAGTAGTTTCAAACCTTAAAACACTATATAAATACTAATTAATATGTATGTATATGTGTATGTGTATAGATATATGTCTGTATGTATATATGCATATATATATTATGATAGTCTGAACAAGAGGAAAGCATATTTCTCCCATTCTCAGCATTCTTTTTCTAAGAGTTTAAAAATATATTCATGTATATATTCTAACATTTGTCTTTAATATCCATTCAGGTAGGTATAAGGTTGTTATTCATTTGTTGTTTTTGTAGAGGACCAATGATGTCATGGAGTGATATTTTGATCCAGTTTGAATTGGGTTTGAGTGAGACATTTGTATAAAGTCATCAGCCTCACTATCCCTTCCTGAGTCATCAAAGTCCAGTAACAGGACAAAAGTCAAGATGACTAGTGATGGCCCAGGATACAGTGGATGACCTTGGCATCTTCCATGTCTGACCAAGCTCTAAGCTCTCCTTAGTGTCTGCTTCAGCTGCCTTTGTGACCACTGGAACAAATTTTCCTCATTCGCCTATTCTGCCAGGGAAGTTTTAACATGCTTGGGGTAGACATCCCCCTAACACTGACAGGTTTGGGGCCCTTTGGTTACCCTCAACCTGGTTTAGCCAGTCTTCTAAGACAGTTTATCAGGGTGTGATCACTGCACATGCTACAGCTTCTTGGAGTCACAGGTAAGAGTTGGGTGAAAGGTGTACCTCAAAGGCGGATCAGCAGCCCTGAAAAGGCCTTGGAAAGCCCTCACACCAGAGGGACTAGTTCTCTCAAACACTCTATACACTACATGGTTAAGGTAATCCTTTCTTCTTTGACAATATAGTTTATTGTTCTGAAAATGATTTTTGTTTGATTTTGTCAATGACTCATTTCAAGCCAAAATGTTTATGGGCAACATGCAAATGAGATACTCTCTCTCTCTTTCTCTCTCTCTCTGTCTCTCTCTCTGTCTCTCTCTCTCTATCCCTCCCCTCCCCTTCTCTCTTCTCCTTTCTTCTCTCCTCTTTTCTCTTTCTCACTTCCCCTTTTCTTACTCTCTTTTGTCCTCCATCTCCATCTCTTTCGCACTTCTCTGTCTCCGAAGTATACAAAGATGTAGAGTTGTAACTGGGGTGGACAGACTAGTGCTTGACCCCTTTAGGAGGTACTGATAGCACCAGTACTCCTTCAGTATTTCTTTATCCCCGATGTCATGATCTTCTTTGAGAACAAAGGACAGACAACATCAATGACAACAGCAACAATTTGAGAGAAGTAACTGAGCTTAGTGCCTAGTTAGCAACAATAATTAGTGAAAATAATAAACTTTTGGAGGCAGAATGGCCTACTTCAATCAGGATGACTTGGAGTCAAATCCTGCCTCTGATATACCTCTGGCTCTGTCACCCATGGGAAATCATTGAATTTCTCACTGTTCCAAACAGTTCCCTGAGGCAATAAATTGCAAAAAAGTTGTTGATGTTCTTCAGTAGAAGGAGTTTTCTTATCTACGTAACCCTTGGATCATAGGGCCATTTATATGGAATTCTCTTCTCATTTGTGGAGATTGATTACTGGTGCCTACATGAGAGGTTAGGTAGAGTTGGTAAGCTTGGGAGAGAAGAGAGATCGAGGTTCTTCTGGCTTACTGCTTTGAGAGAGATGAACATTCCAACCTCTCTTTAGGACACATACACACACACATACATGCATGCATGTATGTAGAGTTATCCCTTCCCCATTGTGAGGGTCAGGGGTCTGGTGTCCCCGTGATCTGGATAATCTGTGTAAAATTTTTTAGCCCTACCTTCATAGCAGAGAAGGAATCTTAAGTTTTTCTTTTTCTTTTTTGGGGGCGTTTACAGTACCTTATTATGAAACAGGTTAAATATTTGATCATAAAGTCTGTGCTGTTTATAAGTCTTTGTGTGTTGTCTGTAGCTTCCATAAAACTCCCTCAAAATCCCCATTTAATTTCTTATGACACACGTATTTGTACTAATATACACATCTATTACATATATGTAGACATATCTATATTTATGCCAGTATATATATATATATATGTGTATACATATATACATATCTATCTGTATGTATATATGTGTAGAAAGAGAGAGAGAGAGAGAGAGAGAGAGAGAGAGAGAGAGAGAGAGAGAGAGAGAGAGAGAGAGAGAGAGAGGAAAATATAGATATATCTTCATCTATCTATCTTGGTGCTATCCTTTCCCGTTTAGAGATAGCAGTATAGCTTAAACCTAAAAATTACTCCACCAGACTAACAATATTTAAGGGAGCAGATAAATATAATTCTAGTCTAGTACCCTCTCTCTCTGAGAAGAGTAGAGGAGCCAACATCTGGTCTTAAGCTCTTTCTTCCTCTCCTGGCAGAAATCAAAGTTTTCCTTGGAGAAGAATCAGGCGAAGAGACTCTGGAGATGTCTATTCTTGATTCCCTGAGAGCCCCATCTAGACAGACTTGTATAAATGTACTTAACTTACAGGGATAAAACAAAACACCAACCCCATTCAGCATCCTTAAGTGTAGGAATGCTTGATGCCAGTGAAATAAAGGCTCCAGTTCCTATAATAAGCCAGCAGGTGATTACTTCCTTGCCACTAACCAAGATGTGGTTCATGTTTCCTCCCTTTTGGAGAGCTGCCCTACTCTCTCCCCTGGCAGTCTTCATTCCCTGTAGTAGCTCCACGGTGCCCCAGCATCTCTCACTCCGTTGGGCTTCATGTCTTAATGTCTGACATCTCCCCAAACACCAACGAAATTTGTCTTTAAAAATCAATTTGAGGGGACGTGTCCTCAAGGTATACTTCGTTATGTTTTCCCCAGGGTCCAAAGTTGCTGGTTACCATTCACAGGGCAAATGAGGTTTGCAACCTTGATCTTTCTTGTTCCTCGATACTTTGGAATAATTTGTGAATTTTCCCATAACGCATTGTACTCTCACTGTTGAAGAAGAGAAGGAACAGAGATTTGGCTTAAATCCTTCATGTGGCATTTGTCAGAATGTTTCTTTTTCTAGCTCTTTGTGTATGTATCTTATCTCCCCTCCTAGACTATGCATTTCTTTAGGGCAGAGACTATACGTATCTCACAATTCTTCATCTTCCCCCAAAATACCTAGTACCAAGCATTTGTGTGTAGTACGACCACTTTGTGGGGCTATTGTTGAAAGGGTTCATACTTGAGGTGGGTATTGCACTCACAATTAAAATCAAATTTTTTAACGGCATTGTATGGTTTGTGAATATTATCTCATCCTTACAATGATCTTGGGATATAGGTGCCATTATTATTCCCACTTTACAGATGAAGAAAATGAGACAAATGACCAGCCCAGAATCACATAACTACTAAATGTCAAGAAGCAGGATGGCAGAAGAAGCTGCTGCCATTACACATATCTTTTCTTCGGGGGAAAAAATCAATTTGAAAGGTCAATTCATGAAAACAAAGTTTTTCAGTGGTCAAAATTTGCAGACTTCTTGTGTGTGGCCTGGATTCTATTAACTTTTCATTTGATTTTTATTTAATTTTTCTCTTCTAAAAGAACTCTTCCAATAGTTTTTGTCTTATTGGACATTGATTTTATGTGAAGTATTTAATTTACAGAATCTGGAAAGCATTATTCAATGAAGAAGTAAAACCTTCAAAATTTTTAAAAAGTTGGATAAAATAATGTTAATGCAATTGAATAAACTTTGGGAATATTATTTTATTACTATTATTATTTTCATCATTAAAGCAGGGACTTCCTCTAAAATTTTAAAAAAATAACTCTTGTCCATACCCTTGTTAGTAAAAAGCTTTCATATCTGAGATTTCATGATACCCCTTCCTTAATTAAGTCCGTGTTTTACTGAATTGGAAAGGAAACTCCAATCAAATATGGGAGCTCTGTGGGAAACAAAGAATTATAAGTCATGTGCCTCGCTCACATGGAGTTTTATAGTCTGGGTAGAGTGATAAGATATAAGCACACAAAAAAGTACAAGATTTTAATAAATGTTCAAGACCACAAAAGAAGAGAAAGGACAAGGAAATATAGATGAATTTCCCAATGAATGATTCAGAAGAATGTTATGTATTCTCAACAAGGAGAAATTATTTCATATTAGGCTGCCTAGAGTAGGCTTTATGATAGCAACTGTCTTTCAGTTTGATGTTAAGGGTTGAGTAGAAATTAAACAAAGGCCTGCTAGGTGGCACAGTGATAGGGAATTGGGCGTGGAATCACAAAGACCAGAGTTCAGATAGGAACTCAAGCATTTATGAGCTGTGTGACCTTGGGTGCATCATTTAATCCCTATCCAAATAAAAATGAAGAAGGAAATGGCAAACTACTTCAGTATCCTTGCCAAGAAAACTCCATGGACAGTTGGTCCATGGAGTCCTGAAAAATAGGACACGATTGAACAATAGAAAGGAAGATAAGTGGGGGTGGAATCAGGTTTCACATAGGTCTCAGATTCATGGTGAATGGGCAAGGCATTTTCTAGGTCGCTAGTACAGTTGAAAATTTGTCTCAAGGACTGGCTAGTGGTGCCATATATGCCACATGTTTCATATTTGTGTTTGGGGGCAGATTTGTACTGCTTTCAAGAGAATCTCCGTAAGGTAGGATATAGTACGCAGTTTTACACAAACAAGTTTCCAGCTAACATTAAAAGAGAATATTTAATTATACTCAGATCAGAGCACAAATTTCTTTATCTACTTTTGCCTCCACCCCTCCATCCCCTCCACAGATCCCATTCCATTAGACCAAGCATAAAAATGCTAGAGTAGTTAAGACAATAGGAAAAGAAAACTTTCGAAAAAAGAAAACAGTGTACCAAGTAAGAAATTTTTAAAAATCAAGACAATCATCTGTTATTCTTTAGGGCTTGAGAAAATAAGGAATATACAGCAAAATGATGATAAATGACTTGCCTAAAGTTCTAGAGTTAGTGAGGAGCAGAGGCGATCTTCTGAGTTACCTCTAGTAACCTCCAGTAACTTCTGAGGGTACTCCCTATAGCCTAATGGATAGGGGCAGGGCCACTTAAAAGATATTCATTGAAAATATTCCTAAGCAATGGTGCATAGGACCCAGAGAACTCCTCTTTAAAAATTTTGCAGGGAACTGAAGCCCATGCCTGTGAATAATTGGACATTTCTCATATTAGTTATATTTTGGCTTTTTGACATGAAAATATTTTTCTTCCCTTTAATTTGTAAATAGCATAACAGATGTCTATCCATAAACTCTGCCTTTTGCCATACCCATACCCACACCCTGACTGGCTTCCATTTTTCACAGAAATAAATTTTAAGTTGAAATGATTTCCACACCTACTTTGTTTTGCTAAAGAAGAGCTACGAGACATTAAATTTAATTTATGAAGCCTTCTATTTGTGTTCCAGTCCTTTGCAGAGACATATACACACATACACACACATCCTGCTGAGGCTTTTTCTCTCCACTGCCAATAGCATTGGATCTTCTGGCAAAGTCCAAAATGTCATCAATTATCACCTGTCAGTGAGCTGACTTTTCAAATCCAGCCAGATACATTGGAAGTACCTCTTAGAGCCATAGAGAAGAAAAGTATCCCTCTGGAATTGGTATTGTCCTCATACTTAAGTCTCCAGTTCACAGGATGTTGGACAACTTTCAGCCTTCCAGTTAATATGAAATGGAGCCCAGGCACTGACATCTTTAAAAAATAGAGTTTCTGTATTTAAAAACTCATTTGAGAATTTGCTTATTTTCCCTTCCAAAATAAAAATCATAACAAAACCCAAATTATTCCTTCTTTGTAAAGGTGGAAAAAACTCCTACACACTCTAGTTACAGTTAGAGTGCACCCATATTTTAAATCATCTCTATTCTAAACTTAGAACTACTGACTGAGAAGTGGGACTCACTTTTTAGGTAGCCATTATTTTTTCTACCTTATTGATTAGTCCTTGATCATATGTACATAGAAGAGGGTTCACTAGAAGAAAGACCTCAGCTCCTTACTAACTCTAGAACTTTAGGCAAGTCACTTATCATTATTTTGCTCTGTATGTATCTCTTAGTTTCCCATTTTTAAGGGCAAAAAGAATGTTAGATCTATGAAATGAGGATAACAACATTTATACTACCTATTTCATGAAAGCCTTGGAGCATCAACTGACTTAATGGATATAAAAGTCCTTTGGAACTAATGTATGTGAAGTAGATTGACTTATATAATTGTTTGTACTTTGACCCAGTGTTGCAGGGATATATTTAGATAGATGAGAGATCTATTTAGATAGATAAGATCTATGTTATGACCCAATCTGCTTTCAGGGAAAGTAAGATTTCCACCATTGTGGAAAGTAGGAAGTAGGTATTGGTTGTACCTACAGTAGAATAATACTGTTGGGGGAGGAAGGATCCAGCCTCTTTCCCTCTTATATCTCCAAAAGGAATCATGGACTAGAGTTATACCTATTTCACTTCAGATATTTGTATTCTGTGAAGTATGAAGCTCTTTTAGGGGTTCAGGATAAATGCAGTTTTTCTTGGTGGTCCCCCTTATTTTGTATTCCATAACTTACTTTTGTCAACCTCTCTCCTTCCCACAAAATGCTTTTTGCAGAAAGACAATATTGAATAATGTTTATTCAAGAAAGGGTCAACAGAAATTGGGTGATTATGCAGAATGGAGTAAATGATAGTATAAGTAAATGAGCTTTTTCACTAGAATGAGGTAAAATCTCAGATCAATTAAGGAGTCTGATCTCACTGGTAGAGTTCATTCTTAGTGGGTTCAGAAGTTTTCAGACATCTCCATGGACATAACCTGAAATTTCACCAGGCTATCCTTCAGAGGGGAAAGAAGGTGTCATGAAACTATGAACTACTATAATCCCCCATCCAAATATATAGATTTTTCAAAGGCTGTGAGAGACAAACTCATCCTGACAGTTATCATGATTATCCTCACACCGCTACATCCCAGTTCTCTTAGACTATTCCTGTTGTGCTCTATGACTCTCTGCTTACATGATGGGGTGGATAGGTTACTGTCCTTGGAGTCAGGAAGACCTGCGTTCAAAGCTCTCTTCAGATACTTACTAGCTTTGTGACCATGGACAAGCTATTTACTGTCTCTGGGCTTCAATATCTTCAGCTGTAAAGTGACAAAATTGGACTCTATGGTCTCCAAGATCCTTTGTTTTTTTTTCAATTAATTTATTTGCTTTCAGTTTTCAACAATCATTTCCATAAGTCTTAAATTTTCTCCCTCTCCCTTCCCTCCTTCCCCAAGATGGCATGCAATCTTATATGGGCTCTACACATACATTCTTATTAAACACATTTTCACATTAGTCATGTTGCATAGAAGAATTAAAATGAATGGGAGAAACCATGAGAAAAAACAAACAAAACAAAACATAACACAAGAGAAAATAGTTTGCTTCATTCTGCATTCCTGTTTCCATTCCTTTTGTTTTGGGTCCTTGCATTGCTGTGAGGGGCTAAGTCTACCAGAAACAGTCTTTGCACACTGTGGCTGTTACTGTGTACAATGTTCCTTTCCACTTCTACATCTCTGAACTGATAACTTTGACTCTCTGTCTAGAAAGAATAGAAACTGTTGATAAACTATGCATGGATAGCTGTGAGTTAACTACATGCATAAATAAAAAGAGTGTACCAGAACCTTGGGATGATACTCTGCACTACAGAAAAACATTCAGTGGGTCTGCCTGCTGGTCTAATAGATAGGAGGTGACATCTGGCTTAAGCGAAAAGGCATCTTCAGGTGAGGGTACTAAGCCTATAGGAAACAAATCTAGTGAACAAGTTTAACAGATGAAAAGACCTTTCCAAATCTCCAGGTTTCCCCTCTTGTAATCTTGCTTACTAGTTTCACAAGGTCCAGTGTTTTTAGCCCATTCCCTTGCTAGTAAGGAATATGGTAAATTCTCCCATCCTGGGATATTAATGTCTTCCTCTAAATCATTTCTATCTCCAAATAGAGATTTTTTTACTTTGAAATCCTGCTTGTGACACCAAACATATTGTCAAGCAATATTCATAGCACTGGTGGTGACTATGAATATGCCAGTGTAGTTTTCAATCACAAAATATAAAAGACTCTCCATATAGAAGGCAGAAGAAAAATATTAATTTAAGCACCACAAAGCCAAATTCCAGAACCAGAAAGAAAAATCCATCATGGTGACAAAGAAGTTAATAGACATGATCACAGCAGAGGTAAAAGTCATTCTCAAACTTCCCTTTCCTCAGCCAGGGCCTTCTCACTATCAACTGTCACAATATGTCAGTTGGCCTGTATCAGATGGCCTGTGTTCTTTCCCTTTTGATCTGACCCCACTCACTCACTTCCTCCTGGTTCCACTCCACCCTTCCTGTTCCACCTCTTCAGCAATCTCCTCCCATCACATGTGACCCAGGTTTCCAGGAGATCCAAGCAGATCATATGGGCCTATTAATTAATAAGAAAGATCTTTCCATTTTAAATTCCTATTACAAGAGCTCTAAGGTGCCTAACAATGTGTCATGATATGTCATAGAGGTTCTTCAAGATAAAGGTTCTTCAAACCTCAAATATCTAGAGGAGGGTCCCAGCCTCTGGAAGTGGAGGTCAGTATTGGAACCCAAGGGACTCAAGGGTTTTTCTTTTTAAATATTCTGCTGAGGCATAACAAATTCTCTTTCAACCCCTTTTATTAACTCTATATAGATCTTAATGTTTCAAGTGTTGCTTCCCTTTTTACTACAAACTGCTGAGTTTTGCTTTCTAATCTACTTTATGTATAATTTCATACCATCCACATTCACAGTTATGACTGTTAAGTTTATTTTACACTTCAATAAACTCCTTTTATTTTATTTCTTCTTAACTCTTCTACCATTTGAAATTATCATTTCCCCAACCTTGCTGTCCAATCTATGGTTCACTTCTCTGTATTTCTACTATCATGTGCTTTTAATCCCTTTATTTTAAAAATTGAATCTTCCCTGTCCCAGTCTAGATAAGAATGAGATTCGTGAGATTACTGTACTTCCCCACACCATCGAATGATGATTTTTAAATAATCTATAGAAATGGAGAAGGAAATGGCCAACTCCCCCAGTTTCTTTGCCAAGAAAATCCCGAATGGGATCATGAAGAGTCAGATAACACTGAGCAATACATAGTTTATCAATTGCAAGAAATACTTTTTCTGCCTTCTTCATTTCTCCTTCCCTAGGCTATTTCCCCACTTCTCTTTATTCTGGAAAACCCATATGCATTGCTTATCTTTGTTCTCTCATTAAATTTTAGATAGAATTTTCCCCACTCTCAAGATGTATACATTTGATTACTTAGTTTTTCAAGCATTTTTTCTTTTAAAATTTTTTTTAAAAAGTTTTAAAATATCTTTTTTCTATTTACTTTTTGAGGTTTCTGCCCATTTATGATTTTCTCAAAGGAATGTTTAGGAGTAATTGATTTTGTTAAAAGTTCTTAATTGCCCACATGATTATAACATTTATAGGATATTTTAATCTTTATTACAAACTCATTTCCTTTGCCTTTCAATCCATTATGTTCTATTTTTTTTCTTTTCATGAGTCTTACTGGGATTCCATGAAACATAATCTGCTTCTTAACAGATGTGTACAATCTTTCTTCTTTAACCTGTAAGCTCTATACATTGACAAAAGTATTACTAAATGTATATCTTTTCAAGTTTCTCTGTGGTAGAGAACTGTGGATTCTATCAACTTTTACTTCTTTTTGCTTCCAATATTCCTGGGCAGTATTATTTTCCTGATTTCCTGAACTGTGTATACATACATACAAACATACACACACACACACACACACACACACACACACACACACATATATATATATATATATATATATATAATATGTGCATATGGCTGCACATATATACATGTATATACCTGACATATATGCTTACCTTGTATATATATGTATATATAAACACATATATATGTATATATATATATGAGTGTGTGTGCATATTTAGAATGTTTCATACACTCATACACAGAGATATAGCAACTAGGTGGCACAGTGGATAGAATGCTAGGCCTGGAGTCAAGAACACCTGAGTTTAAATCTGGCTTCACACATTTTCTAACTGTGTGGCCCTAAGAAAATTGCTTTATTTTTGTCAGTCTCATTTTCTTCATCTGTAAAATGTGGATCTGAATAGTACCTATTTCTTAGGGTTGTTGGGAGGATCAAATGAGATAATAGTTATAAAGCACTTACAAAGTGCTTGGCACATAAGAAGCTCCATATAAATGTTAACTCTTCTATTTTTATTTATTTTATATATATGTATACCTATATGTATATATAGGTATGTATATGATTCAAACTTTCTGTTGTAACTGTTGTTGTTATTACCCTTTTCTGGACAACCTGTGTTTCTCTGTTTCTCATTTTCCTCTTTAGTTTTTTTTTTGGAAGCTGATACCTCATATGAACTTCAAAAATTTTTGCTTTTTGCCTTTCCACTAGTATCTCATGTTTTATTGTTGACTTCTGAGTTCTAGTTCCTCCATTTTTTTCTCAAGATGTCTACTGTTCTATAAAATTTTGTCACCTGATATAAACTGTCCATTTCTCATTTATTAATTCAAGATTTTTAAAATTTTAAGCCTTATAAACACTCACAGTTTTTGAGGCTATTCTATATCCTTTTCTGAATTAACTGCAATTTTTTTTTCTACTGGAGTTTTATCCTGAGATTGTCTTACTCCATAGTATTATTCCAACGCATTAGGAATTTCCCTTTGCTTGGTCATTTCCCTGCCCCTCCCTCTCCTTTCTCTCTCGCTCTCCCTTCCTGTTAGAGTTTAACTCCTGAATTTCTCTCTGTTTAGGAATTGAGGAATGTGGTTGAATCACAACTGAAAATTTGCCACAAATGGCCTTTGGTCCACACATCTTCCAGATACTTTCAAGTTTTCTTTGACTCAGTAGCTGCTGTAGCCATCATTCTATCTAGCTTGTATCAAGGAGTCCTTTGATGGGACCTGGTGTCAGAATGAGATGTTGGTGTGTGATAAGGACCTTTGGTGCAGTTTGTTTTAAACTTTATTAGACTTGTTAGCCAGTTACTGATCAAGAGGAACTTGTATCATGGGTTAGTGAGAGGTTAAGCAGAGTGTGAAGATCAATACTGGAACTTTTAATATTTTTTTTCCTTTGGGGATTACCTTTCTGGAATATTTTTTTTTTCTTCGGATTGCTTCTTTTCTTTACTTCATTTGGAACATTACTTACATTACAGTCTGCATCAACAAATCCAACAACAATTGAGTTACAATTGCCCAAGGCAAACAATCTTAAATTGATGAGAAAGTATAATCAATGTCTCAGGCTCAGAGTACTGAAAACTCATCAGGTTGATTAGGGAATTTCTCTGATCACCTGGTTGCATGCGCAAAATTTGCTGGATAGAGAGAGCACTGTAGTTTAAGGCCAGAAGCATGAAACTAACTTTTTGCAGCTGTTTTCTTTTTTCATTAGTGCTTAATTTACTATAGTTATTTTATCCTTGGCATATGCCAGATTTCTAAGGATCCTTCCATGTTTACCACTTAATTGTTATCCTTGGGCGTTTTTAGGCTGAAAGTTTCAGATTCATTTACATGGAACTTAAAGTTCATATGGCAAGTCCCTTGCTGTCCGATGAGCCATTTTATACCAATATTATATAACAGTGATTCATGCTTTGCCAAGGGTATATGAACTAAAATCCTAAGAGGCTTAAAATTCAAAACAAATGATGTCTGTGTGGGCGCCAGACTTTGGAGGCTCTATATCCTGCTCCACACATTTGCTTCTTCTTCAGAATTAAGACTAGGAAACCTATGACTGTTAACTCAATGTTATCACTTGGTCAAGAGGTACAATATTTTAGAAAGCTATTTTTTAAGCCTCACGTCCTCATTTTTCAAAACTAGAAGTGTCCACAGAATGGGTGGACAGAGTATCATATCCTGAAATATAGGGCTGTAGATTTCAAGTTGGAAAGGATATTGCAGATTATCTAGTCCAAAATTCACATTATAAAGATGAGGGGAAAAAGACATGAAGCACCTTACCTAGGAATAAGAAGAAAGTTCCTGAGCTGGGATTTAAATTCAGGTCCACTGATGCCAAATCCAGTGTTCAAGGTATGGCTACATGTTTCCTCATTTAAGCATATTTCGTTTTGAATAGAAAGACATTTACTTGACAATCACTTTGCAAACTTTAAAGCACTATACCAATGTGAGTCATCTTCAGCATTAGCACTGTCAGCATCATGATCACCATCATCATACTCACACAGCAAATAAGTGAATTATTACTATAATATTGCTCCAGATGCAGTTCACCCCAAATTATAGGTCATATTGCTTCTCCCATGAGATCTTATTGAAATAAAAAATATATACAGGAAATAATGTTATACCGCAAAATAAAGCATATTTTAGACTGTATTCAGATCTTACTTGTGTCAGATTTTGAACAAAAGTGTGGCTTCTATTTGGACTTACAAGATAATTGCTTGACCCTCCCACTCTTCTTTAAAGAAAGGAAGGAAGGAATTTTGTTTCATGGAACTGGGTGGTCCTCGCATGTAATAAGCTAAAACACAGTGGTGATTTATGTGAATTTCCAACTTCTTTCTACCTCATACAGTTCCATAAAACCGAATTGATCCCCCTTTTCAAAAAAGAAGAGATCTCTTCCAGTTTTAATACACTATCCACAGAAGAAAGTACTATGGGGATAGGAATTTTAAGTAGGCACAATGTTTCTCTTAGGTTGGAATCTGGCCAGAATATAAAGGTTAATAACTCAATTCCTATAAGTGGTTTCATGGGACCTTTAATAACTACAAGTGGTCAGAATCAGTTTTACACCTACTCTGAGAGATACCTCCTAGGAGACTGCATACTAAACAAAAGGAAGAAAACTAGACTCTGGGGTTGTTGAGGGAGGAAAGACTCTGAGTTGTGGTTGGGATTCTACAAGGGCTTTAGATTCTCGGACAAACTGTACAAGCAAATGTTTCAGAAAGCAAATCCTGGAATTGAAGAATTTTGTCCTATATTTTACTACCTTTATTTTCACACATGGATGTTAATAACAATTCTAATAACTAACATCTATATAGTACTTTCTATGTGTCCAATACTATGTTAAACACTTTACAAATATCATTTCATTTGATCCTCATAACGACCCTAGGATGTAAATACTATTCTTATTCTCATTTACAGATGAGTAAACTGAGGCAAACAGAGATTGACTTGCCCACCATCACACTGCCAGTAAGTATTTGTGACCAGATTTGAACTCAAGTCTTCCTGACTCCAGGCTCAGAGCTCTATCTACTATACCACTCAGCTGCTTCATTAAAGTGATAGTCACATAGGTAGGCATCAAAGGCTGTATTTGAACCCAGGTGTTCTGACATCAGAGCCACTTCTAATTCCATTGTACCCTGATGCCTCCTAAGCTTTAGTATCCTCATCTGTAAAATGGGGATGATAATATCACATGGTTGTTGTGAGATTCAAGAGAGAGATCACATGTGTAATGGTAATCTGTTGTATATCTAAATTGGTATCATCCATGTGGGAGACATTAATGGAGTTGTTTCCAGGAGATCATTCATGGACCAACTACATGGTTGGAAGGAGACTTTTTTCATGGTCTATGTAGTATATTCAAAGGCCATTGGCACGTTCAAAGGGCTATTTGGAGAGTTAGCACCCGTCATAGCTTTTGGGGAATTAGCACCTGAGAAAAGAGCACATGATTCCTTCATACACCACTGGAAAGAACATGGAGTAAGGAAGGAAAGTCTTAAAATCTCCTTCCCACCATTACCTCCTACCTTCACTGCCTCAGGCCATGTTGACCCTGAGAAACAGGCCTTGGTCTTTTAAAAATTCTTTTCAGTTCTAAAGGCAAAAAGTAGAATCTCCCATCTGGCATGGGGGATTGAGTCACAAGGTGCTGGGAATCCAAGAATATAGCCCAGCAGTGATGCCCTTAGGAGCAAGTGTCCAGGGATACCAGCCCAACAGAAGTTGTGACACCTGCTTTGGATACGAATTTGGTAGGATCAGTACCATGTTGGAACCAAGGTAAATTGTGAATCTAATACCTTTCTGAACCCTGCTCCTCCCCAAAATGGTACTGGGGTGAGATACGGATCATGCTTCTGAGGTGCTTGTAAAAATGCTTGTTTGCTCTGTCTTGATCTTTGAATTCAACGTTCCTTTGTAAAGGCTATCTAATAGGAAGCTGCTAAATAGAACTGGAATTCTAGTCACTAGGTCCCTACAGTGGGGGATGAAGTAGTAAAGGCTCAAGTTATTGGCAGAGAAAAGAGAAATCCCAAACCCTTAATGGGCGAGAGGTGGGAGGGAATGTAATAGGTCTTTAGAGAGTGGGGCCAGAGTCAATCATGTGACCTATGAAAAGTGCTTTGCAAACTTTAAAGCAATATATAAATGTCCAACTTTTTGCAGGTGTGAGAATTTATAAGAACATAAACTATGTAAAACTGGGCAATTATAGGAATATAGAGTGAACAGAATCCAGCTTTGTCCAACTTAGGACATGTAAGGATTCTGGTGCTTATTTTTTTCTATCAGAATTTGGATTCCCAACTCATGGGACCTTGGGCTCTGATAGATGAACGTTCAACAGATCATGACTGAAATTAGGCACCATTCCTCTTCCTGGTCATCTATTGGCTTTGCTTCTGCATGTATGGTACTCTCTGCTGCCTTCCACTTCTCACCTTCCAACTGTCTAGCTTCCCTATATGTATTGTCTTTTCCTGTGAGACCATCAGCTTCTCTAGGGAAGAGACTATCTCATTTTTTAATATTTGCATCCCCCTTGCTTAGCACAGTTTGTGGCACCAGGAAAGTGCTTAATAAATCCTTCCTTCCTTCATCCCTTCCTTCCTTCTGTGTTGGATGTCTCTAGTGATTCTAACCTATGCTTTTTAATTTCAAGATATCTGAAAACATTCCTTTCTCTACCTTGATCACATCCTCCTAGTATTATAAATGAAACATCTATTCAATAGTTATAAATGAATAATAAAAATTTAAATTTTCTTTTATTTTTTCATCCTCAATATTTATGATACCAGGTGCACCCTCATAGACAAAGAAGCAAACCACAATAGCAGTTGTAACGTTACCTTGCTTGTATCTCAGGTTCAAGCTATAGCCTTCCCTATGCAATGCTGGGCACCGAGGAAGTCACAGTTTTCAGGTTACCAGATCCTGCCTTCTCCATTTTATCTCTTTCAAGAAGCTTTGAAAAGCTAAAGAGATTTCTAACTTTCAGTCTACTGCTTCTGTTGCTCACCGTTTTTTATTTCTGTAGCAAAACTGATTTGGAATACTTCCAGTTATCCATTCAGGACTCCCCTTCCCTCTTTCCTTCTTTCTTTCCTTTCTTTCTTCTTCTTTCCTTTCTTCATTTTCTTCCTTCCCTCCTTCCTTCTTCCCTCCCTCCCTCTATTTTTCCATCTCTCTCTCCAAAATGTATATACGTACACACTATTTATAAGTATGCATATCTCATAACACGTACACATGCAACATGTGTTCATGTAGGTCTCTGTGTACATATATGTATATTTGTGCACACATATATTTAGTAACTCACACATATACTTTATGACTTTTAGGTTTAGACATATGGTATTATGTTTCCAGGGATATTTACTTTTTAAAAAATGATTTGTGTCTTAAAGATTTTTAGCATAAATGAGAGTTACATTCTGTCAAAGGTTGTTTCTGCATTTAATGTGACATTTTTGTGACTTGGGATATTTTTGTTTTTAATATGATTAATTACATCCATTATTGTCTTAATATTGAAAGAGCCTTATATCCCTGAGAGAAATTCAATTTGACCATGACCAGTGATTGGGGGTTGAAGTAAAAAATTGCTATGTTTTAGCCAGGATGTTAATTAGCATTATTTAATTGATGCTCATTAATGACATTGGTTCATACTTCTCCTTCTTTGCCTTAGCTTTCTCTGTTTAGCTTTTAGTACTATATTTGTCTCATGAGAGAAATTTGAGAGGATACTTTCTTAATTTTTGAGAATAATTTGTGTTGTAAAGGTATTTGTTGCTTGATAAAAGTTTGATAAAATTCTCCTGCAAATCCATCAGGACCAGGAATGTGTTTTTGTTTTGTTTTAGAAATCCTTTTACAGCTGGTTCTAATTTCTTTTATGAGACTGGATTGTTTAATATCTCCATTTGGTGTTCTGTTAATATGAGTATTTTATAATCGTGAAGGTAATCCTCTATTTTGTGCTCTCAGTTTTGTTGGCTTTAGCCTTTCAACTCTTAGCCTCTTAGATTATGTAAACATTTGACATATCTAAGCACATATCCACGAACATCATTTCTCATCTTTAGGACATCAGGAATACATAAAGAAGGCCATGGCTTTTCTTCACACATGCCCTTGAGATTATACCCAAGGGACAGTGATGATCTGTGGGAATTCCATATTCAGATGAAGTGGAGCCACATAAATTTTCCAGGTTTTTTTTAATTCATAAAGGTAAAACATGTTTTTCTTATTGAAGTGGTGATTACTTAGTTTTAAGTGGACAATAAAACTTTAAAAATTCCCCATCTTTTTTCTTCCAAACATGAGCTCTCAGAAAAAAATGACCCCAACTTTGAGGTACCCTGTATTGCAGAATCTATACAAAATCATAACTCATAAGGTCCAGAGGATATTTCTTGCTTTTAGCAGTACAAATGAGGACTTATTAGTTAAAACTAAAATTAATTTAATCAAAGTTGCAAAAAAAGTTATAAGAAATATTCCCCAATAATATTCAAAGTCATGGTAAATTCTCCCAAGGTTACCATAAGTGGGGAGAGAGTATACCTGCTAAAGGACATATGTAACCAAGGAAACCACATAAGAATAATTTGTGATGTGAGGCTATTTATTCATTGTTTGATAACAGTTTGATAGAATTCTCACAAGAAAGGGTACACATATATAAAATATATGTGGCCAGGGTGCAGACATGTCCAGTGTAATAAATATCTTGGATACTGCAGAGCTGCTACTATTCCCTGGTGGTGTCAGGTTCGATGAGTCATTTCCTGATGTGGGGTTCCGTGCTTTTCTATTATTTCTACTGACTCTCTGTTGTACTGCTTTCTGTAGGCATATCACCAGCTACTATGAACACTCTCTGCTACTATCTGCTGGTTTTAGTTTACTCTCTTCTGACATCTGCTGGATTGAAGCTGCTATGTGGTTTCTTCTCTATGGGGAGAAGGTTCTCTCTGCTCTATAGTTTATAACCCTAGGATATTTTTAGCTCTTTTATGATGTAGACCTTAGCCAGCCATACCCAGCCATATAGCTAGAGAAGAATCGATCCCTTCATTTCACATAAGGAACTGAAGCCCAGTTTTTAAAGTTTATGCTATATATACTTTTTCTCCTACTGTCCCAAGATCTCCTAGTTTGAGTTCTTATGGAAGTAATGATCTGAAGCCCTTTTAATTAGGTCAGGAGCTGGTTGCGTTTCACATCTTCTGGAAACTCAATTGAGCAAAACTAAAAATGAGCCAAGTACAGCTGAAGTCATTTCTATGAACTTAGTAGAAATACCGAAAAAGAACCAGGTAGAGATGGAAGAGTAATTAACCTTTGCTCTATTTCTCACCAAGATCCATTATCATTTTATTCTTCATATTTTTACTTGGGAAAATGAGTCCATTTTGTATAGCAGGAGAGCCTCATCTTTCATTTGCTCATCAATTCAATTATTCATTTCATCTTTATCAAGTTTCTACTATATTTTGGTGGTGGAGACATAGAGAAAGGTCGATAGATGAATGGATAAATAGATAAAATGTGATATGAAGATTCATTTCCTTCCCTTCTGAAACTTACAGCCTAGTAAGGGTGATAAAACACATACACAAATAATTTTTAGAACAAATTAGAATATTATCAGTCTATAAGAGAAAGATAAAGTGTTTGAGAGGTGAGAGGAAACACTCTTAAGACTTCATAGAAGACATAGCATTTGAGCTTACCTTGAAGGTAAGCCGGATTTTGAAAATGTAAGATTGCAGTAAGAACTAGGTTTTCATCCATGAGGAATACCCTTGATCAAAGTCACCAGATACCTTAGGAAAATGGAGAATATTTTAACTTGGCTGGAGTGTAGAATATGTGAGGGACACTAATGAATAAGATGTCATAAAGTCAAATAATGGGAGATCTTGAATCTGAGTATGAACTTTTAAAAAAAGTAATACAAGAAATATTTAAGTAAGAGTAGATTAAATGAATCAGAGATTTCTTTTGTTTCATCACATTTTAAGTGCTGAGTGCTCAACCAGTACAGAAGGCCTTTAAAAGTCTTCTCTGAGGCCAAGGATAGAAGGAAACAAATGTTTGGAAGCAAAGATGGAAATAAAGGTGAAAAAAAGGGCAGAACAGGTTTGAGGATTAAGACATTACCACCCACAGTTTGGGTTTAGTTATTTCAGGACTGTGCTCGAGATCATGATAGGATTAGATTTCTGCTCAACCCCCAATTCCAGAAACCACTTAACACCACTTAAGCCAATAACTATCTGGCTTCACTCCCCAATCCTGTCCTCTCCTCCTCCCCCAGGGCCTTCTCTATAGATAATTCCACACACTCAACACCTTTCTGCATAGCCTTTGGACATTTCAGTTTAGGTCAACCTTGGGGAAGGGCAATCTAGGCAATACCTGGATTGTTATTCCAGGAGAAAAAACTAAATAAATCAGCTGACTTTTGTGGATTTATGTTCACAAAAGTGTGAGATAGAAAGTGTCACATATTGGGCAGGGAAACAAACAAATAGTAATAACAAAATAAGATTCCTGGTCTCCTGGCACTTGTCATTGGCAGAGGGAGAAAGGAATCACACTTTTCTTTAAATCTTAATGAGCAGGGGTCTTATCGTTTCCTCCAGAACTTTGTGGGCACAAGGCATGGAGCCCAGAAGCAATCTGCATCCACTGTCCCACCAGCTCAGCAGAATGTTGGAAGTAGGAAAATAGGTCTCTGCTCTGCCTTGAACACTGACAGCTGTGGCTTCTTGCTGGGGAATTAAGCACGTGGCTAGGATTCCAGCTCAATTTGGCCCCAGAAGGCCCACAGACCAGGATTTCTCCAATGGGATCGTCATTATTGGTGGTGCTTCTTTGTTCTTGGCTTTTATCCTGGCATCTCAGATGCTGGCATTTTTGGATCCCCATGGGCTCAGAGCCATCTCCCTGTGATGCCTAAGCTAGCATGTAATTTGCATTATTGCTGGAAGGATATTGCTACTTTAAAGCACAGAGCATATAAGCAGCTATGGAACCATGTACAAATTCCACTCCAGTGAACTGTGAGGACCTAGAATTCATTAGCCTGGTTTTTCTCTTCTGTGGGCCTTTATTTCCAGCAGCTGCTGCCTCCAGGCATAAGGGGGAACACATTCAAGTTGTCTTCAGGCAGGGAGAGATCATCAGATCATAGATTTAGAGATGGGATGTGGCTCAAAGACTGTGTCTAGTCCAAATCCTTCATTTTGCAGATGAAGGAATTGAGTCTTGCTTCAGAGTCAGATAGAGGCGGAATTTGCAACCAGGTCATCCTACTCTAGCCCTAGAGCTATTGCCACTGTACCATACTTCCTCCAAGGATCTGGAAAGTGGCTCCCAGAGGCTAATGGGTTTTTGGTGTAATGTAGATAGAAATAGCTTGGAAGTCAGGAGAGTTGAGTTCTAACTCCTGACATATACCAAGTTATGTCAACATTCTGGACTCAACATTCTGGGCACACTTTCTTCACCTGTGAAATTAAGTCAGACTATATTCTGATATCTAAGCTTTCTTTGTATTTCTAAAATTTTATGGATCTACATTTTTTTCAGTGGTTAATTCAATTTGGGAGAAATTCCTTTCTATATAAATGTCAATAGTAGAAGTAGTTGTTATCTTTAATGTTCGAGAAATATCATTGAATAACAACTAGTTATATCATATAAGGCAATGACTTTGGAGTTAGAAAGAGCTGGGTTTAAGTACTATCTCTGACAAATATTGTTTTATACCCATGTGACCCAGTGATCCAAGCAGCTCTCTAAGTAAGTTACAAGGAAGTCAACGATCTGCATTGGTAGAGGGGACTAAAATGTGATGATCTTGGAAAAGTCACTTAACTATGCCCTACTTTCCTCTCTGAAATGGGATAAAAAATTCTTGATCTTTTTAATCTCACAAGAATGTTGTGAAAATCATTGAGTTGACATTTTTCAAAGCAAACTATCTCTTCAAAAGAGTGCTGCAACATTAATTTAGGAAATTCTTGTCAATTACTTTCTGTCTCCTTAGTCAATCAATACATTAACCAACAAGCAATTTTAAGCACTTATTTTACCCTGTGCACTCTACTAAACATTATAAATGCAAAGAAAATTAAAAAAAATCCTGCCTTCAAGGCTCTCACATTCTAGTACATATTTGTATATATATATATATATATGTACACACACACACAATCCCCAGTTTAACATACCTAACAAGTGGTCATCTAGCCTATCTAAAGGCCTCCAAGAGCTCACCATCTCTCTAAGTGGCCAATTTTACTTTTAGATAGCTCTAATTTTTAGGGAGCTTTTCCTGACATAGGGCCTGAATTTGCCTCTTTGTATCCATTCCTTTGAACCAATGCCACCATTGCTCAGGAGCAATTCTGATGATAGATGGAACACATTTACAGCCTCTTACATGTGACAAAGCTTCAAATACTTGTAATTATGTACCTCTTGAATCTTTAACCAGAGTAATCCTGCCAGTTCCTTCATGTGAACCTCCTACAAAATGGACTCAAGACCCTTTACCACCTGGTCAGCCTTCTCTGGGCATTCTTTAGCTTACTAATGTCATTTAAAAAAAAAAAAAAACAATCACAAGTAATTTATTTTTGAGAATCATCTACCATGAAATTACACAAATAAAATTTGTATAAACATATATTCACATTTGTCATAACACAGATGGCAAAGGAGAAAGCAAAAACAAGAAAACTAAATCAGTCATTATACAGAATTGGATACAGTTGGGTCATGTATGCTAAAAGTCTTTTACAAAATAGTCATCTCAGATCAATTGAAGACCACTCTCCATTCAATGTCATCTTCCTGCAAGATAGGCTGCTGTAGCATCCAGCACCCGTTTTCTCCATGTCCTCCTTTAATATGGCTGGCAATT
Source organism: Bettongia penicillata ogilbyi (assembly GCA_023548195.1). Lineage (NCBI taxonomy): Eukaryota > Metazoa > Chordata > Mammalia > Diprotodontia > Potoroidae > Bettongia > Bettongia penicillata. Next base: position 152,024 of record JAJHZJ010000683.1, on the reverse strand, counting down.
TTTTTGGTGATTATCATCCCCTCCAGATGCTTTGCCATACTGTATACATGCAGACCACTGTGGTCTGTATACACCTGTCCATGCCCATAGTTCTCGTAGTTATACCCAGTATAATCATATCCTCCATAGGCACTATAGATTTGATCACCACCATACACACTATTGCAATTTCCATATCCTTGATCTTAATAGTTATTTAATCCTTGGTTCCTTTTGGGGCTGGGCAACTTTGATTTCACACTTCCCGGAATCTGATAATACCCCTTTTCTAATAATTTATTTTACTGGTTCTTCATCTGTATATATGATAAAACAAAATCCTCTTCTTTCATTTGCTTTTGTGTCCTTAGGAAGTTCAATATTCTCAATTTCTCCAAACTATCCAAAATACTCTTTGATATGTTTTTCTGATGTGTCTGGGTTTGAGGCTGCATGCCACCTTCTAAGTCCTTGGGTATGGCCTTTTGACTGAGTCTAAGTTTTACAGACAAAATTCTTTTACTAAGGAGATTTGTTGTGTGAAATTTGGATTTGGTCCAAGGGTCATACTTGAGGACTGAGAGGGCCACATGTGGCTTGGAGGCCACAGGTTCCCCACCCCTGGCTGGGTGATAGATGAGAAGGTCTGAGATTGAGGTGGTGGTTATATGAGTGGAGAGAAGTAGAATGTAAAAGATGGGGAGAAAGAAAGTGCAAGACTTGTCTACTAATTGGCTTTGTGGGGTGAGTGACAATGGAAAGTCAACCCTGAGGTTATGAGCCTGGGTGCAGAGGGGAGAACACAGACATTTGGACTCCACAGTGACACCTAGTGTTGACAATGACATCGCAAGCCCTAAACAGCAAGCCTTCTATTTCTACCCTTTTTGTTCTTACTTTCCTGCTTTATTTCATATTTTTCCCTTTTTTTTTTGTACTCGGTTCTAGTTGAAGTGTCCTATTAATCATCCCCTTATATGATATTGCACTTCTTTCTCCCATGTCTTTGTACAAAAATCACCCTCCCAAGTCTGTATTTCACTCCATCTTTGCTTTTGAGTGGTGCAGTGGATAGAGCACCAGTGCAAGAGTCAGGAGGACCTGAGTTCAAATCTCCCCTCAGACACTTTGACACTCATTAGCTGTGTGGCCGTGGGCAAATCATTTACCCTTAATTGCCTCATCCTGGGTCATCTCAGTCATCCCGATGACTATCTGGTCACTGGATTCAGATGGCTCTGGAGGAGAAGTGAGGCTGGTGACCTGCACAGTCCCCCCTCACTCAAAACAAAGTCAAGTGCAAGTCATGTTATCATTTCTCCAATGGTATGGTCTTCTTTGGCAACAAAGGACGAACATACATCTTTGAGTAATAGATTTCCTGGCTTCTTTTAAAGCATATTCTCATTAAAACTTTCCTGTCTTGCGTTATTGAACACACACACACACACACACACACAAACTATATTTATTTATTTTTAAAAACAAATTTTTATTAGTATTTTCTGTTTTTTACATCACCATTATATCTCCCCTTTCCAGAGACTATTCCTTATGACAAATAGTATTTTTTAGAGGAAAAAAAGTGACCACAATTGGTGAATACATTTTTATTTCTGAGAACATGGCCAATATGTAAGACCTCCATAAAGGGGTAGTAGATTGGATTGTCTTCTCATATATATTTATCTGAGTCCTATTTGATCTTTCTAATTTTGTTACATTTTACTTTTGCTTTTTTGATGTGTCATTCTTTCCATTTACTTTGTTGTAGTTACTGTGTTTACTATTTTCTTGATCTGCTCACTTTATATCAGTTCATGTAAATCTTTTCATGCTTCTGTGTATTCATGCCATGCCACTATTTTTTACAGCACAGTGATATTCCATTATGGTCATGTGTCACAGTTGGCTTAGTCATCCCCCAAATGATGGGTATTTACTTTGTTTCCAATTCTTAACTATCAGAAAGAGTGTTGCCTTAAATATTCCAGAGTAAATAGGAACCTTTTTCTTGTCGATGGCTTTCTTGAGGTATAAGTAAGCCCAGTAATAAAGTTTCTAGTTCAAAGGCATAAAGATATTTTAGTCGCTTTATTTACATAATTCTATATCCTCAACAGCAATGTATTAATGTGCCTATCTTTCCACAACCCCTCCCATATTGACAGTTGTCATTTTAGGTCAATTTCATAGGGTAAGTGAATAAACCCAAATCATGTTCTCTGCTAGATATGGGCTTGTTAGAAGGAATAAAAATAGAATCTGCTTCCTGGCATTCTTGACCATCATCTGAGCCTTTACACAAGTTACTTGTCTTCTGTAGAATTCAAGCTTCTTCAGGACAAAGATTGTCGCAAGTTTTGTCTTTGTATCCCTAATGCCTAGCATAGTGTTGTATACAAAACAGGCACTTCATACATATTTGTAAACCAGACATGAATTCAATTAGTTTCCTTTCTGACCAAGACAAATCATTATCTCTCTGGTTTCTATACCCTCAAATTATCAAATGACAACTCTGAGGCAACAGGGTGTAGAGCATTGAACTTAATCCTGTACCTTGGAGTTACTGGGACACACAATGGGAATTTGATCTCACAGTTTTGTTTTTGTTTTTTTACTCCTGATAAAAGCGAAATAAAACATAAAGAAGGTGCTCTGAAGGAATCTTTCTCATTTTGTCTTGGGGTAGGTTTGGCCCTGTTGGAGTTCACTGGGACTCCTCCCTGAACCACACTGATCAGCAGAACTGTCCCTTAATCAAAATATGACCTCCAGGGCAGGCAGCCTCAGAACCCTTGGGAATATCCTGGGTGCATGTCCACTGTTGTCAGAGTGGTCATCTGCTTTTGTGGTGTTGCATGTGGGCACCCATGGGTCGAGTGGGGTGGGGTGGGATGTATCTCAGGGTGAATGCTACTGTGTGCAAATCCCTAACTGAAGCTGCCTATCCCTTCCATCTTCCTTCTCTCCCAGCAGCTGCCATCTGTTCCTACATAGACCTTGCCACCTGTTGGCTGCTACCCTCACACACAGTGTCTTGAACCCAAAGACATTAGATATATTCATATCTAAAATGACTGAAAGGTAGGGGGAGGGTTGAGAAGAAAAATTGTTAAAGTGGCTTTCCTTTTCTTCCTTTTTTTTCCCCATCCCCCTGCTGTTCACTATCTTTTTCCTACCCTCACCATCTCAAAGTTACAGTGAGTGAGCAGCTGCTGCCTGCCTGGCTGGGCTGGTCTCCTTACCAGTTGCATGACGTCACACATCAATCTTCCATCCTTGCTGTAAATCTCTGCAGATCACATTTCACATTTTCAGAGCTCTAGTCATAAAACTCCTTTCTCTGGTATAATTAGTAATTAGAGGAAAAATGTTAGTGAACTTCTTTTTGGTGTAAACAGATATTCAATCCCCATCAGTCCTATGAGGAAACTCCCATTAGGATGGCCCTGTCTTGGGTGATTGACCACGCACGAGCTGTATTTCTTAATTAAATGTCTCTGATGAAAATGAGAGAGGGCTGTTTCCAAGCATGCATTTGGTTTTTTGAAAGGTCTATCTTCATCTAAAGAATTTTTGTCTTAAAAAGAAAAATCTCCCTCTCCCTCATTGTATCAAATAATAAGCCAATGAAATTTACAATTAGTAAAGGGTTCTGTTTACCACTATATTTCCTCCTACCACAGTTTTCATAAGTAAAAAGGATTACTTTCCAAAGGGTCTCCTCCTGTGCTGTGGCTGCTACTAGTTGTCATTTAGATAGTTAAAGGCTGTGACTGTTGAATTGTGTGGGAAGTTTTCAGGGCACTCAATGCTTTGGTAAAGTTAGGTATAATCCAGGTTAGTAGTAATAGTCTCTGCTAATCATTTAGCTGTGACATTAATAAAAACACTATGGAATTTAAAGTTTAGATGAGTACCCCAGCCCATTTTATTGCATGGATTTTATTTTATTTTTTGTAGTATTTGCTGATTTCTTAAGCTTTTATTCGGTATTTATTTTCCCCATTCACATGTAAAATAATTTTTAACATTTATTTTTAAAACTTTGAATTCCAAATTCTCTCCTTTCATTCTCCCCCTTCTTGAGAAGGTTAGCAATTTGACATAGTTATACATATGTAATCATGCAAAATATATTCATAATAGTCATGTTGTGAAAGAAAGCATAGGTAAGAAAAAACAATAAAAAAGTTTAAAAAAGTATGTTTTAATCTATATTCAGATACCATCAGTTTTTCCTCTAGGGATGGATAGCATTTTTTCATCAAAAGTCCTTCAGATTTGTCTTGGATCATTGCATTGCTGAGAATAGCTGTCATTCATGCCTGATCATCTTACAATATTGCTGTTACTTTGTACACAGTACATTTCACTTTGCATCAGCCTGTGTAAGTCTTCCCAGGTTTTTCTGAGAACATTCTGCTCATCATTTCTTATAGTACAATAGTATTCCATTATAATCATATACCACAACTTGTTCAACCATTCACTAATTGATGGGCATCCCCTTAACTTCTAACTCTTCACCCCAGAAAAGAGCTGCTATAAATATGTGTGCACATATAGGTTCTTTTCCTTTTTTTAAAATCTCTTTTGGTGTATAGACCTAGTAGTGGTATTTCTAGGTCAAAGAGTTTTATAGCCCTTTGGGCATAGTTTGAATGGATTTTATTATCATGAACTCTGGGCTGGGTATTGCATTCAATAATTCAGTGATTAAGCAATGCCAATCTGGCAGTAACCCTGTTGGAATGAACTCTATAAAAAATATGAGAAAAGTGAAATGATGATGATATGAATGATACCTGAATAAGAGTCAAATTCTTCAAATTTGAAGGTGGTTGTCTTGTCATTTTTCTAGACCAAAAGTTTATAGTTCTTTCTACATATTCATGTGGCCTGATTTTGCAACCCTTCACCATCTTGGGTATTTAGTCTTTTGAAGAAGGGAATCATCCATTTGTCTCCAGGAGCTGGAAAAGCACTAAGGATCTAAAGATATAATATGGGATAGCTAGAGGACTGAATTCTTTTCTCTGCTATTACCAAGAGTTATTTGTTGGATTACCATTTGTTCCCCTTTGGTGGGGAAGGGCAGGAATGCTGATATGGGGTATATGAAGTGCTCTGCAATGTGAATGGGGCACCTGTCTTGCAGCTCCAAATATATTTCCCTTCTGAAGGAAGTTCAAGCCCTCGGAGGAGTTCCATGAGGCCAGGTGCCTCTGGAATAAAAGAGGGACTCACTGATACATTGAGAGGTGGCCTCCATAGCAACCATAAGTTTGTTTTCCTTCTGAGGAGAGTGCAAGCCTCAAAATGATGCTGAGATTTGAGAACTACAGAGGAATAAGGGGCAAGGTAAGACTCCCTAGACAGGAAATCTTATTATCTATTTATGGGCTACTGTGAGTCCTAATTCTGTGAGACATTTTCCATTGGGCAAAATAAAGGATATCCTGTACTCAATATGTATTGTTACCTTGAATATTTATATAGGGTCTGGAAACCATATTATTCACATCTGTGGAGACCAAGACACAAGAAAGTTCTAAGATTTCCCAGAGGCATCTCTGGGAGGAGATAACATGATCCGAGGACAGAGTTATTTGGGGACTTGGAAGTGAGAATAACTGACTGTGGACTCAGCAGAAGTACTGACCCTTGAAATCCAGAAGAGAACTATACCTAAGGGGAAATTAAAGAGGATTCTATAAAAGAAGGAAAAGACTTTTAGGAAGCTAGGTAGTGCAGCTAGTGTCAGGATCTGAGTTCAAATTGGGCCTCAGAAACGTACTAGCTGTGTGACCCTGGGCAAGTCACTTTACTTCTGTCTGACTCAGTTTCTTTATCTGTAAAATGGGGATGATAGGATCTACCTTACAGAGTTGTTGTAAGGATTAAATGAGATAGTTGCAAAGCACTTTACAAATGTTAAAACCCTATACAAATGTTAGCTTTTATTAATGGTATTCAGAAACTGAATTTATCCTTTGACCACATGCACTTTCTACACATGTGCCTCACTACTATTGTTACAATAAGTTTGTGCCCACTCTCTCCAGGGAACTTTTGTGTACAGGGGGAGATTATAGCATCTCCCATTTTGGGTGGAATTTTTTTTGTAATTACTGTAGCTTCTAGGTAACAAGCAAACAAACAAAAATCCAAATCCTTAATAAAAAATTAACTGAGGGAACTGGCTGATAACCAGTGAGAAGCACGCTGGTGGGCACATATACTGTAGTACTAAATATGGTACTACATAGTACTCAACAATAGTACTAAATAGTACTAAGCAATAGTACTAAATAGTACTAAACACTCAGCCTCTCAGTTACCTTTAGATCCCTGAGAATAATAGTTACATCCACTCTAGGGACTCAGGCTGCCATTTTGTGTATGTCTCCTACTGGCCCTTGATGGGGTGTGATAATACTCTTTTCTTTGGAACTTTCCTTTCAATTTTCAGATTTTTCCAGTCCTTGAAAACAGTTCCTGACACATAGTAGACATTTAATAAATATTGATTGATTTGAAGCATACAGGTCTCAACTCAGAATTTTGTATTTGGCTTTCCCAGGGCTTTGCAGAACAGCAGCCTTTTGAATGAGACACCCCTCGCGAATCAGAATTGGAAGTGACCTTAGAGGTCATCTTGTCTAACTCCCTCCTTAATGCAGGTGCCCTGCTTTCCTCTCTATGGACAATATCACAACACTTCTGCAAGCACCGCTCCCCCTATACATACCCCAGAGCACTGTATAGTTACCCTGCCCTATGGCATATGGCACTCATATGTTTCTGATTATTTCCCACAGATGCATTACTTTTCATTTTTCCAAGTTGAATCTCATTTAATCCTTTTCTGCCCATATTTCTGTAATATTTTAATGCCATTCATGTGTACTAATTCCTGGCCCCCTCTGGGGTCTCTAAGTTTTCCTAACTCTTTGCCTGCCATCTGTAAATTCCACTAATATCATTTAAAGAAGTCAGGTCTAGCACTTTTCCCTCTAGCTCTTCATAGTTTTCAGAAGAGATCAAGACAGAGAAAGTGGGGCAAATTGATGGCTATGGATCCAACACCAAGTTTTTGATAGAGCTAAGATTCAGCCCTGGTTTCCTGCCTTTAACCAGTTCTCTCTGTTTAGCAACATGGATGTCATAGACTTTCTAATGTCCTTCACTGATGACATGGCCTTGTTTGGATCCTACCTTTCACATACACACACATATGCACAAATAAAAAACACACACCAACTCTGTGATTGTAAACAAGTCACTGAAACTCTCTAGGCCTGTTATCTAGTAAAATGAAGCTACTAATACCTGTGGCACTGATCTCATGGGGTTGTTTTGAGGATCAAGCGAGATCAGGTATATAAAACTGCTATGTAAATGTTAGGCAATTTTCCCTTATATCAAAACTGCATCTGTGTCTCTTCAAAGGGAAGACAGAGTAGAGTGGTAAAAAATATATTGGATTTGAAGTCAAAAAACCTGGGTGAAAATCCTGAATTTGCCATTTACTATATGTGTGACTTTGGACAGGTCAATTAACCTCCTTGGGACTCAGTTACCTTATCTGCAAAATTAGGGGATTGACTTAGGTCCCTTACAACTTTAAATTTATTGTTCTACGAACCTGAGGATACAAATGTGCCCTTCAGGACCAAACAAAACAAATCAAATCCCTTTTCTAAATGAAAGTCCTTCCAATACTCGAAGACCATTACCATATCACTTCTAAGTTGCTCTTTCTCTTGGCAGAAGCAAGGAATTTCTGAAGTAGTAGGAAATTCAGTGATCATGAAGCCAGATCCATATGTGAAAAAGAATTCCCTGGTAAGTCATCATCCAGTCTTTGCTTAAAAGTCTCAATGAGAAGGAATGTAATACTTCTCAAGGAGCCCCATTGCACTTTTGGATGTTTCTGTTATTTTTCCTTATCTTATGCTTAAATTTTCCTATATTTAGCTTCCATTTTTGTTCCGAGTTTTTTTCTACTGGACCAAATCGAACAAGTCTAAAGTTTCTTTTGTAGGATAGTCCTTCAAATGGTTGAAGATAGTTCTAGCTAGGTCCCAGTTAGTGAGAATACTGAATCCCCTGAAATGGTCACATATAATTGAATTCACATTATTTGAAGTTCTAATTATGTAAAATAATACAACTGGTTAAAACCCAATGGAAAGATGTAGTGCAAATTTTAATAATGTGGCTTTTTTAGGGGAATTCATTATTACCACAGAGGGAGTTTCCTTCTCTACTCTTTTCCTGGTTGAACCTCTGAGTCCTTATCTGGCTCTTCACCTTGTTGGTTGCTCTCCCCTGGACGCTGTCTAGCTTATCAAAGTTATCCTTAAAATGTGTTATCCAAGAATGAATACAATACTACATATGTGATATTAATAGGACAAAATATTAGTCTATTATACCCAAGTCCTTGAAGCCATGTCTCTCTTAATGCAACCTTAGAGTATTCCAGATTTCTTGGTTGCCATATCATGCTATTGACTCATATGGAGGCTAAAATCCATGAAAATCCCAAGATCTTCTTAGGTAAGTTATTGCCTCATCATACATCGCTCATCTTATATTGGTGAGGCTGATTCATGGAATCTAAATGTAACACTTCACATTTTTTCTTAGTACATTTCATCCAATTTAATTTATCTTAATGTTGCCAAAGATATTTTTGGGTCCTATCCCTCGACTATGACATTTCTGAAAATTTATTGGTCATATTCCTTATCCTTTTTGCTAGCATGAAGTCATTTTGCTTTTCTTTTCTACAATGTATTTTTCTCAAGTCTTGACTTGACAATCCCTGAATATAGAGCTGAAGAGGAAAAAAATCAGTAGAGAGGTAGCCCAGTGACTTATGTGCCAGATTTAGGGTCAGGAAGACCTAAGTTTGAAACCTGCCTTGGATACTTTGTTGTGTGACCCTGGGCAAGTCATTGAATTACTGTTTGTTATGATTTCCTTATCTATAAAATGGAACCTACCTCTAAGGGTTTTACAGAAAATCAAATAATATATTTAAAGCATTTTGCAAATCTTAAAGTAATAAATACTTGATGCTGTCATTATTATTATTTTTTATTGTTATATTACCTAGATGTGAGGCAGCTAGGTGGTGCAGTAGATAGAGCACCAGTGCAGGAGTCAGGAAGACCTGAGTTCAAATCTCATCTCAGACACTTGACACTCACTAGATGTGTGACCTTGGCCAAATCACTTAAACCCAATTGCCTCATCCTGGGTGATCTCCAGTCATCCTGATAAATATCTGGTCACTGGATTCAGATGACTTTAGAGGAGAAGGGAGGTGCACAGCCCTCCCTCACTCAAAACAAAGTCAAGTGCAAGTCATTTCATTACTTCTCTGATGACACGGTCTTCTTCGGCATTGAAGGGCAAACACCCACACTATTACCTGGATGTCTAAAGAAATCTAGATGTTTAGTATTATATAGATAAAGCAAATATAAAGACAGGTAATTTTCCTCACCTTTCATCAAAATACTTTGGACTTCATTTAGATTTCATCTAGTTTCATGTATAGCCTATGCAAAATGTTTCTTGGTGACAGCAAGCATAATATAATGGATAGGACACTGGAGTTGGTGTCACCACACCTAGATTCAAAGTCTCCTCTGATACTTCCCAGCTGTATAACCCTGGGTAAGTCATTTAATTTTTTTGCACCTCAGTCAAGCAGTATCTATAAAATGAGTGGATAGACCCTTAGATGGCCCTCCGATGAGGTTCTATGATCCTATGATAAATAGGGATGTTTGAATTGGATGGATGCTCTGCACTGGTTAATATGAAAAGGCTGGAAGAGGCAGCTAGATGGTGCAGCAGATAATACTTGGGCTGTGGAGTCAGGAGCACTTTAATTCAGCCAACCTCAGACACTTACTAGCTATATGACTCTGGGCAAGTCACTTAACTCTCTGTATACCTTAATTTCCCTGACTGTAAAATGAGGATAATAACAGCATCTGTCTCTCAGGGTTGTGAGGATTAAATGAGATAATGTTAGTATAGCCCTTAGCACAATTATTCATACAGAGTAGGTGCTTAATAAATGCGTATTTCCTTCTTCCCAGCGGTTTTTACTTCATTCATTATATATTGATATTATATAGTTTTATATATTTGAATATGCTTTATGTCTTCCCTATTAGAGTAGAAGCTCCATAAGGACTATGTTTAATTATCTCTGTCAATTCCAGTATATTTCTCACATAGTATGTGATTAATAATTTTAAAAATGTTGAATGAATGAGCAAGTTGGACTAATTTTTCTTAATATAAAAATGTAGTAAAAACCAATTTGCTTTTTGATATTAAATTTTTTTAAAATATTTCCAACCAGAACACTTGGCACCTGACCAATTCCTGAACCACCTAAGAAAAAAATTAGTTAATTTTAACTTAAAAAAATACAGGGTATTCCAAAAGTCTGAATACAGTTTGAAGTCAGTAAAGCTTCAAATTGCACTCAGGCTTTGGATACACTCTCTATAGAAGTTCCATTTAAAGAGAGATAATAATTTAAAAACAGAGTTGGAACCTAAAACTGGAACTTTGACCCATGCCTCAGCTTTGGTCTGCTCCTTGAAAAGTTTATCCAAACACTCCACAGAGGTGATCCACATACGTCTAAGAAGCACCCACTGAGCTGGCTTTCAGACCTAATACCTCCAAGTGGCATTCCTAGCCAAGATTTCTTTTTATTCTTACAGCTTACTGCATTTCTTAGACATTCCTCTATCTCTCATCTCTACTTGCCTCAAGGCAATGACAGAGAAAGCCTGTTTATTTGAACACAGTGACTTTTTCAGCTGGAACTGCTGCCCCTTCTACCACCCTATCCTCACCCTATGTTCTCTTACCTTCCCTGCCCCTCAATCTCTTGGCCTGTCTCCAATACAAGGCAAAGTCTACAAATTCCTTACCCAGCACTAAATAGCTTGGGAATTTGGAAACACCTTGGGACTACCAATAATGGCATAATGTTCAATTTGACTAACAGTTAACCAATAATTTTATCAAGTGAAATTATCCTAGGATTCCATGATGTAGCAGACAAACAGATTAGCTTATTATTTCATTATACTATTTATGGGATCTCATCCTATCTTCACTACTGAGCTACACTAGAGATTTCTCTCCCTACCTTTCTCCATTTTCATTCTCCTTGCAGAGTCTAGCAGCCTTTCTAACTGAACCTAAAATCTATCCTTATTTTCCTGGGAAGAACAACTGAATTTCTCTATGTCCTTTTTTCTTTCCAGATATAGCCTAATACCACTGTTTCTGCACCTCCACCCTGCCCCATTCCCCCAGTCTCAAACTACCCTTGCAGAAGCACTGCTAGTACTTTGGACTGATTTTTTTCTTTACTCAACCTCATTTTCCAGATGAACTGATTTAAAATTCAATTACTTAATATTGAAAATATTGATATCGTGGGCAAGTATCTAAAGCTGGGGTTCCTACCTTTTTGGTGTCACAGACCCCTTTGGAAGTGTGGTAAGCCTATGAATCCCATGTCAGAATTATATTTTTAAATGCATAGAATTGCAAAGAAAAGCAATTATATTGCAAAAACAGTTATAGAAATATACATGTATATGTATATACACATTCATACATGTATCTTTGTATATATGTATTGTATTTAAACATACACACATACATGCTATATATGTGTATACAAAGATATGTATGCATGGATATGCATATGTGTACGTGTGTGTGTGTGAGTGTATAAGGCAGGGAGGTTAAGCAAAGCTATCTTAGATCAGGTAAAGCAATTGAAATTCTATATGATACACTGGGTTTCATTTTGACACTGATAGGACCTGTATGTACTAAGACACAGGACTAGTAGTTACCCAGGGTGCTGTGTCTAGGTAAACCACTAGGTGGGGCTCCAAGCTCAAGATGCCCCAGGGCAGCTACCAGACCACATGCGCCAACAGGACTTGCCCGAGCCCTGTGGATACCAATGCCTCTTTCTATTTTCCAAATTGGTTTTTGTCTAATTTAGGGAATGAAATAAGATAACTTCCAGTAATAATTTTGGATTTGATTGACTCATGCCCATGTTCCCATGAAGAATCTGCTCTTCTCCCCAACGTCCTATTATCTGAAAGGACTAATCATTCACAGTTGGACCAAATAAAGTGGGAACAAAATTGACAATGTCAGCAGCAACTCCTGAACCACCATGTTATTTGGACTGTCTGAAATGTCAACTTTTCTACCCATTTTTCTGTAAGGAGTGGTTCCACAGATCATGCTGCTGAAGGGTATTGCCTCATTTACATTTTGGTGCTTAAAAGGTCAAATGTATGTGTATGTGTGTGCGTGTGTGTGGGGGGGGTTGTGATGATAGAAGAGTCAATTCACCACCACTACCTCACAACATCTCACTGCTTGTAGCATGGTGATCATCTAATTCCTATAAAGATGATGTTTGTTTACTGACAAATCACCAGGAAAAAACTGGAGTCTAGTGAGTCAGCAGGATGGTCACCAGATGTTCTGTAGTTAGGAGCAGTAATAGTTCAATGATGCTAGTGGGTGTTGGAAGTCCCCCAATCAGTTGAACTGGGCAACCATTCCTTGAACTTAAGAGTTATCCGACCATTCTGCATCACATGCTTTGGCATGTTTCTCCTAAAACCTGGCAGCTATTTTTGATCTTAAATGTCCTCCTGCGGAGTGAAATTAAATAGCATCTAGTAATTGCCTTTACATTATAGTATGATTTGTGGACCACAGAGAGTAGAGAATGCCTCTCTTAGGTAGCTCCATGATGTGAGATTCAGGATTGTGTCTGCTATTTGGTTTAGTTTCTTCTTCCTCTTTTCACTCTCTTTTCACCATGATAATATCCTTTGCTTTGCCAGAATGGATTCTTAAGGGAATTTGGATTCTTGACATCTGCTACAACCAGACTTGTCTATTTTGACCTGGGGCCTCATGGGAAATGTAGTTCCCAGTCATTAGGACTAATACTTGCTACTCACACTCTAGGAAGTGCAGGTTACTCTCCTCTGACTCTGTTGCGCGTCAATTTCTACTGCCTAACAGAGGGCTTCATTTCAATCCATTTGGCCTTTTGCAATAGCCACCTAACTGGTCTTTCGACCTTGACTCATTCCCAGATTTTACAAGGCAACATTCATATTAATGCCCAATTAATTCTTCTTTATTCACATACCTTTACTACTTTAATGACTTGTCATGATGTGGAGACAGACTGCATTGGCAGATCCTGCTATGATTAAAAGTAGCGATGTTGATAATCATTAACAAACATTTATTAAGTTCCTAGTATATGTCAGGTACGGTACAATGTACTGGGGGTACAAATACAAAACAAAAAAAATTATCTGTCTTCAAGGACCTTACATTCTATTAGGGAAGATGGCATGCTCATATATAAGTATGTATACAAAAAGACCATGTAGTAAGTATGTGAACATTTTCTTGGTATGGAGATGACATTCTGACCTGCAAGGAGCAGGAAAGACTTTAATGAACTGAAATTTGAAGAAAACGAGGAACTCTATGAGAGGAGAAGAGAGAAGAACAGAAGAGAGGAGAGGAGGGAGTACATTTCAGGCACGGGGAACAGCCAGTGCAAAAGCAAGGAGTTAGAAAAAGTGCTGCTATAAATATTTTGGTGTATATTGACACTTCTTATCAATGACTTCTTTTGAGTCTAAGTCTAGTGATGGAGTTTTTGGATCAAAGGGTATGAATATTTTGGTCACTTTATTTGCCTAATTCTAATGTTGCTTTTTAAAATGGTTGTACTAGTTTATAATTCCTTCTTTTTTTTTGTTTTGTGATTTCTTGGTTTCTCAGAAAGTCATTAGCCTCCATCTGTTCCATTCTAATTTTGAGAGAACTATTTTCTTCAGTGAGCTTTTGAACCTCTTTTTCCATTTGGTTAATTCTGCTTTTGAAAGCATTCTTCTCCTTGTTGGCTTTTTGAACTTCTTTTGCCAATTGAGTTAGCCTATTTTTCATGACGTTATTTTCTTCAGCATTTTTTTGGTCTCCTTTAGCAAGGTATTGACCAGTTTTTCATGCTTTTCTTGCATCTCTCTCATTTCTCTTCCCAGTTTTTCCTCCACCTGTCTATTTCAAAACGTATTTCAAAATACGTTTTGAGTTCTTCCATGGCCTGAGTCCATTGGATATCTATTTCAGATGTTTGGGATACAGAGGCCTTGGCTTCTATGTTTTTCCCTGGTGGTAAGCATTGTTCTTCCTCATCAGAAAGGAAAGGAGGAAACATCTGTTCACCAGGAAAATAACCTCCTATGGTCTTATTTTTTTCCCCTTTTCTGGGCATTTTCCCAGCCAGTTACTTGACTTCTGAGATTCCTCTCCACCCCTGCCTAGATCCACCCAGCTAGTGCTTGGGGTCTGAGATTCAAATGCTGCTCCCCAGCCTCAGGGCTTTCAGCAGGGAGGGGGGGGGCAGGGCTGCTATTCAATGTAAGATTAAATTCAGGTTCTCAGGTGGGCGCAGGGCCACCTCCCAGGCTCAGTTCCCTCAGGGGGTTTATGTGGAGACCTTCAGTAATAGATCCAAGCTCCTGCCTGCTTTGGGAGCTCCTGTCCGCTGCTCTGCTGCCTCCCGAGGGGGCCTGAGTTATGGAGAGACCTTGTTTCCCTCTTGGCCAGTCCAGAAGGCTCTCTCACTGACCTGTAGTGCCTGTGGGTTGAGGGACCTGCATGGCCTCCGGAGATTCCGTCCCTGAAGCCTGCTCTGATCTGCTCCTCTTGGGGCCGCATAGCCAAGGCAGGGCTGGGTTCTGCTCCAGGTCCAGTGCATGATGGACCTTTGGGGTCGGTTTTTCAGGGCTCTCTGGAACAGAAATCTCCTTCACTCCATTGCTGTGTGGCTTATACTGCTCCAGAATTTGTTGGGAGTTCCTCTTTACAGGTAATTATGGGCTGTGGGTTCGGAGCTAGCATATGTAAATCTTTCTACTCCACCATCTTGGCTCCTCCCCCCCTTGTTTACAATTCCACCAATAATGTATTAGTGTGCCTGTATTTTCACAACCCCTCCAACATTGACTATTAACATTGTTTTTGGTCATCTTTGACAATTTCCAGGGGCATGAGGTAAAAACTCAAGGTTGTTTTGATTTGATTTCCTGTTATTCTTAGTTATTTAGACCATTATTTTATGCAGTTAAATACTTTGAAATTCTTTTGAGAACTATTTATTCTTATCCTTTGACCACTAATCTATTGGAGAACAGCTATTAGTTTTGTAGATATTTATTAACTGTTTATATATCTTGGGTTTTAAACCCTTATTAAAAAGGGATATTGAAGTCATTGTGTTACTATTTATATTTTCTTGTGGCTCAGTTAAATGTTTCTTTTATGAATTTGGCATTTAGGCTTTTAGACTGTATAAGTTTATTACCAATACTGGTTTGTTGTCCATGGTTCCTTTTAGTATAATATATTTTACCTGATTATCTCTTTATTTTTTTGAATGTCATTTTTGTTTTGTCAGATAGCATGATTGTAATTCCTGCTGTTGTAAAATTTCACTTGATGCATAGTGATTTTTTTCCTGTCCCCTAAGTTTTATTTTGTGTATGTTAGTTTTTAAAATGTGTTTCTTTTAAGCAACATTCTAGGTTTTTTCCCCTTACCCTATTAATTACTCTTTTTCATCTTATTGAATTGGTCAATTCATTCACATTTAAAATGATGAATTAGGTTTGCATTTTCCTCCATTTATCTCTAATATTGGTCTTTTTCAAGTTAGATTTTCCTCCTTCCTCTGATGTAATCAGAATGTAAGCACTATGTCTCTTCAGTTACTTCAGCTTAATCTTTTTAAAGGCTATTACCACTGGCTCTCCTCTCTTTTTAATTTCCCCAGTAGTTTGTCATCTCTCTCCCTTAGGAGCATTTCTTATTAATTTCCCTTTATTTCCTGTCTTTATTTGGCTATTTAATTCTTCCCCTATTTTCTCCCACTTAGTCAATTAGATTTCCCCCTTCTTTTCTTCTCTTTCAATTAGTCTTGTTCATTAGTTTTTTAAATTTCATTTTTGTGCCCTTTTTCAGGGAGAATTTTTCTTGCTCTCTTCGTTATACATCCTCATTGTCTACTCTAGATCTTCATTCTATGATTCATTACTTCTATAATTTGATTTAGTTCCTCTATATTCTCTGTGTTTCTCATTGAATCAAAATTTCTACAGTTTCCATTCTGGGATTGCCCCTTCAGATAGTTTTTGTCACTGCCTTGAATATTTTGCCCTGCAAATTTTCTCTTTCCATTGTGCCTCACTCCCGGAACAATGTCCCTTCCTGTAGATGATAGAGATGACATTGCCCCACTGGTAGCCTACTTCCTCCACCCTGGTGTCTCTGAGTATGAAAGCTATCACTCATCTACACTTTTTCCTAGTTACCCTCTGTCCCCATTTGCCTCATAGCCTCCTCCCTAAATCCATATCCTCCCAATCCTGTAGGTTTCAGTTGCCTCCAGGAGTTAAGATGAGTGTTCTTTTTAAGAACCAGTCCCCCAGATATCACTGAACACAAAGTCTCCAACTCCTCTCACAGGACACCTCTGTTTACTCATAGCATTCACCAGTGGAACCGCTTCCCATTACCAAAGAAAGTCCTCCCTCTTTCCCCATTTTTTCCACATTTCTTCCCTCCTCCAAACTCATTTTCCTGTAGGTTCTTCCCCTCCTGGGGACCACAGAGTTTGCTTTCCCTTAATTGTTAACACTCTGTCTTACCCAGGCACATTACAGATCTCCCTGTATTTTCTTGCTCCCTTTCGTATTACAAGAATCTTCTCATTTTGTAGTGTAGTCCCACAAAATGCTGATTCATCTGTAGGAAAAGTTCTGTCCATAATGCCCCAGAATAACCTCTCCTGATTCTGTCTTCCCCTTCATCCCCTTCCCCCACCATGACAGCAAGCAAAATAGGAACTTTTGTTGTTTTTTGTTTTAGTATAATCAAGTGCCTCTGATTGAATCTTGCTTTTATCAATCAAGAGTCTTTACCAGGAGTAAAGAAACAAGAGTTTTTTTAACTGGAAAAGGTATATATATTTATATTGTTAATTATTTCAATATGATTAAAGATTTTTCCCACCCATTAATTGTGATGCCCTCTGGCTCTAAACAAGATAAACATTCTGAATTGAGGTTTTACTTTGGTGTTTACTAACTGGAAGTGTTTGTGTGGCCAGATGAGGACTCTGGGAAGTCGTTAAAGGAGCCCCCAGCATTGAAAACCCAGAGGTCGGTGCTTCCATCTCTGGTAATTATTTTCAGATAGTTTGACCTGTCTGTTGAATTCAGGCAGAGGAAGCTATGTCTGTTGATTTTTGATTTCTCTTTATTTTCTTTGAAGTTCAGGGTGGTGACTCCCCTGAACTAGGTGGATGATATATGTGCTCAGCTAAAGGAATGATACATATGCTTGATTAAAGTGATTGCTAACCCCTTAACAGTTTCATTCTTTTTATGAATGCAGATCTAAGAACCTGTGATAGCAGGCCCCACTGTGTGTGTTGGGGTGCTTACTGATATACCCCTCCCCCCATATCCTC
The DNA here is from genome assembly GCA_023548195.1 of Bettongia penicillata ogilbyi. Lineage (NCBI taxonomy): Eukaryota > Metazoa > Chordata > Mammalia > Diprotodontia > Potoroidae > Bettongia > Bettongia penicillata. The sequence continues at coordinate 134,383 of JAJHZJ010000683.1, read as the reverse complement.
ATGTGCATTTAGAAAGAAGTCTCTTATTGGTCTCTCTGATGTCACTTTGTTGCTGTTGCTCTCCTTAACTGCTGAATTTATTCCCCTATTGCATTTCAGCTGTCTGGGGTATTTGAGAAATGGATAATCTCTTCAGGTCTGATTTTTTTTCTGTAAGAATGTTTTGAAAGTCTCTTTATTATTGAATGTCCATTCTTTTAAAAGAATATTTTAATGTATATTTTTAATTTTTTGTTCAGTGTTATATTTTTCATATTTGTTTTTAAAACTTTGAGTTCCAAATTATCTCTCTTCTGTCTACATCCCCCTTATTGAAAAGGCAACCAATATGATGTTATACATGTGTAGTCATGTGCAGCATATTTCCATATTAGTCATGTTGTAAAAGAAAATATAGAAAAACACACTCAAGAAAAATAAGGAAAAAAAATATTGCTTCAATATGTATTAAGACGCCATCAGTTCTTTCTCTGGGGATGGATAGCATTTTTCAACACAAGTCCTTCAGAGTTTTCTTGGATCATTGTATTGCTGAGAATAGCTAAGTCACTCACAGCTGATCATCTTACAATATTGCTGTTACTTTTTACACTGTACATGTCAATCTGAATCAGCTTCTGTAAGTCTTTCCAGCACTGACAGAATTCTGCTCATCATTTCTTATAGCACAATAATATTCTATCACAATCACATACTACAATTTGTTCAGCTGTTCCACAACTGACGGACATCCCCTCAATTTCTAATGCTTTGTCACCAAAAAAGAGGTGCTGGAAATATTTTTGTACATATAAGTCTTTTATTTTTTGTTTTTTATCTCTTTTGGGATACCAACCTATTAGTGATTGCTAAGTTAAAAGATATGAACAGTTTTATAGCCCTTTGTGCATAGTTCCAAAGTTCTCTACAGAATGGTTGAATTAGTTCACAAGTCCACTGTGCATTAATGTGTCAGTACATTCATGTCTCATTTTCCCTACATCCCCTCCAACATTTGTCATTTTTCTCTTCTGTCCTATTAACCAGTTTAATAGGTGGGCAGAAGTACCTCAAAATTGTTGTAATTTGCATTTCTCCAATTAATAATGAATTAAAGCATTTTTTCATGTCTTTAGATAGTTTTAATTACTTTAGCTGAAAACTTTTGATCATTTATCAATAGGGCAATGCCTCTTATTTTTTCAATAGGGGAATGGGTCTTATTTTTATAAATTTATAAATTTGACTCAGTTCTCCAAATGTTTGAGAAATGAGGTCTTTATCAGAAAAAATTGCTTCTAAATTTTTTCACAGTTATGATTGATAACTGTATTTCTTTTCATCCCATTTCCCCCTCTGTATATTCTATTCTCTCTCTCCTTTTACCCTGTCCCACCTCAAAAATGTTTTGCTTCTGACTACTCCTTCCACCAATCTGCTCTTCCCTCTATCAGCTCCCTGCCCTCTTTTATCTTCTTCCCTTTCTACTTTCCTGGAGGGTAAGATAGATTTTTATACACAATTGAGTGTATATGTTATTCCCTCTTTGAGCCAATTCTAATGAAAATAAGATTCACTCACATACTCTCACCTCCCTCATGTCTTCCTCCACTGTAAAAGATTTTTCTTGACTTTTTTGTGTGACATAATTTACCCCATTCTACCTTTCCCTTCTTCCAGTGCATTCCTCTCTTACCCCTTAATTTTGTTTTTAAAACATCATCCCTTCATCTTCAACTCACACCTGTTCCCTCTGTCTATATATACTGCTAAGTCCCCTAATAATGAGTTATAAGTATCATCTTCCCATGTAGGAATGTGAACAGTCTAACCTTATTAAGCGCTGTATTATTTCTCTTTCCCATTTATCTTTTTATGCTTCTCTTGAGACTTATATTTGAAAGTCAAATTTTCTATTCAGCTCTGGTCTTTTCAATCAAGAATGCTTGAAAGTCCTCTGTTTCATGAATATCCAATTTTCCCCCTCATGAATTATACTCAGTTTTGCTGGGTGGGTGATTTTTGACTGTAAACCTATCTCCTTTACCCTATGATATATCATATTCCAAGTCCTCTGATCCTTTAATGTAGAAGCTGCTAAATCTTGTGTTATCCTGACTGTGTCTCCATGATACTTGAATTATTTCTTTCTGACTGCTTGAAATATTTTCTCTTTGACCTCTGGAATTTGGCTATAATATTCCTTGGAGTTTTCATTTTGGTATCTCTTTCATGAAGTGATATATGGATTCTTTAAATTTCTATTTTACCCTCTGGTTCTAGAATATCAGGACAATTTACCTTAAAAATTTCTTGAAAGATGATGTCAAGGATCTTTTTTTGATCATAGCTTTCAGATAGTCAAATGATATTAAAACATCTCTCCTGGATCTATTTTCCAGGTCAGTTATTTTTTCCAATGAGATATTTCACATTGTCTTCTATTTTTTCATTCTTTTGGTTTTATTTCTATTGTTACTTGATTTCTCATAAAGTCATTAGCTTTTATTTGCTCAGTTCTAATTTATAAGGAATTATTTTCTTCAGTGAGTTTTTGTGCCTCTTTTCTCATTTGGTCAATTTTGCTTTTCAATGCACTCTTCTTGGTTTTTTTTGGTTCCTCTGTTACCATTTGGCCTAATATGCTTTTTAAGGTGTTCATTTCTTCAATATTTTTATGTCTCATTTACCAAGCTGTTGAATCATTTTTCATGGTTGTCTTGCATCACTCTAATTTTTCTTCCCATTTCCCTCTACCTCTCTTACTTAATTTTCAAAATTCTTTTTGAGCCCTTCCATGTCTTAAGAACAATTCATCTTTTTTTTCTGGGAGGCATTGGATATAAGAGCTTTAACTTTGTTATCTTCTTCTGAATGTGTGTTTTGATCTTCCTTGTCACTATGGTAGTTTTCTATGGTCAGATTAATTTCATATTTGCGCATTTCTCTAGTCTATTTCTTTACCTCTGACTCTTTGTTAAAATGGGGCTCTCCTTCCAGGGTAGAGGGCGCATTGTCCCAAACTTCATTGATTTTGTGTTGTTGTTTTCAGAGATACTTCTAGGGACTTGTAAGCTTTCAGTTCTTCTAAGTTGGTATGATCTAAGGAAAGGTATTTATTTCTTTCCTGTACTATGCTCTGGTCTATAAGTGACCACAAGCACTCTTTTCTGCCCCGCAACTGTGACAAGGAACCCAGCTCAACTGCAGCCGTCAAGCCCTTGTGTGCTAGTGCCTCTCCCTTGTCCTTGAACTTCTACCCAGGACTGTGACCCTGATCTGAGGATGGGCAAAGTAACAGATTCCTGTTCCCCAGTGCCAGCAAAGAGCTCCCTGTAATCTCCTTCTGATCAGCTGTTCAACACCCTTGCTGTCTGTAGGCTGAGAACTCTTGAAGCAGCCACTGTCCCTGCAGATTCAGTGGTTCCCAGGTCCCTCTCTTGGTTTACGGAGGCCCAGTCTGCACTGGCACAGTTTGCTCTGGACTGTGCTGCACTCTCACTCAGATGTGACAGACCTTTCCTGCTGATCTTCTAAGTTATCTTTGGCCGGAAAATTATTTTGCCCTGTCCTTTTGTGAGTTCTGTCATTCCAGAAATTGTTTATGGAATCCTTTAAAGGTATTCAGAAGGGTTTTAGGGAGAGCTTAGGTGAGTCCCTTCCTTTTCTCTGCCATCTTGTCTCCACCTCCACAGCTTTTTTCATTTACAGATAAGCCCACATTTGCATGGTAGGTCAATATGAATTGTATTTTGAACTCCATCACTCTTTAGAACTCATTATTCCATTCATCTCATGTGTTTTCTGGTGGGCGCAGAATAGTCTTGTGTTATTCAAATTTCCTGATTTCTCCTGTTTGCTTGTAGAACTTGTTTCTGAATTGTTAAGTTTAACGACTATGTATTTTGGAGTTGCACACTTTTTTTCCTTTTCCTGGAGGCAACATACAAATGCTTTTTTTTTTTTTACAAACGAAATTAATTTTATTGAAAGTTAGTTACTAATATTAGAAAAAAGCCTTGGACCTTTTGCATCAGGAGATCTTTTTTTATAAAGTAACGAGTAGTCCTTAATTAATTAATAGTCCTTAATTAACCTTTAAGGCTTTGCATCTTTGACCTCTCATGCTTCATAATTTTTGCAGTTCATTTAGCTCCTCTTGATGAGGATACAAACAGTGTTCTAAGAATTAAAATAATGTTAAGGGTTGACTTTGTGAAGCCCTAGTTTATTCTGTAACCTAAAAGTGCCCTAAAGTCCTTTTCTCCCTCATCCTGAACCTGTACCAAAAGAATTGCTTTTGACTCCATTATGCTGTGTTCCCCCGTCCTTTAATTTTTAACCTGTGTCCTCATGCCTTCTCCTTAAATTCTTAAACCATAAAACTTCCCCCTTATTCTTGCCTTGTCTCCCCTTATCCTGGGTCATAAAATTTTCCCTGTCTCCCTTATCTTGTGTCTTCTATCCTGTCAGCCATCTTCCTCATCCTGTGCCTAATATTTAACCTCTAAAACTACATCATCATTCTGAAACCTCTATATAAGTATAATTCCCCCAAACATTAGTCTCACTTAGCTTTCTTTCTAGGAGACCTGTATTGCTTTTCCACATAAATTAAAGTTTCCAATGGCTGCAGAGAAGGGTGAAGGGAATTCTTTCACATCTGAACGTGTTCTGGTAACTCTGACCTCGAAATTACCACTGTATGATAAATTCTTAGAGTTGTCCTCATTTTATAAATCACGCCTGCACAATATAACACAGGCAGACATTGTAAAGGCCTCTTTTACATCCTCTACATTTTTTCAGGCCACATGAAATCCTTTGGCAGGTAGTAAGCAGCACACAAGCTGAATGTTGTGTAGATCTGGTGGATTATAGGTGGAAGAAACTAAGTAATAAGAACATAAAGATCTGTTTCTGAAGTCACATGTAGTAAAGCACATGAAATTTAGTCTATTCCTTTACTCATCATATCTGGAAATCATGAAGAAGTAATATTTTAAGTATTTGACAGTTTATTAGAAAAGAAAAGAAAATACAAAAATCAGGTGATTTTACTAACATTGATCCAGAGCCCTCTGTGACTGAAGACGTTAAAATATTAAAGATATTTCATGACCCCTTTAGATATTCAGCTCTTAAATTAGAGATGTCCTTAGTATTCCTCACATATGGCACTTAGGAAACAGTGCTATGAAAGAAAACAAAAAAGTCCTGATTCCATCAAGTAACCCAATAGTCTTACTAACCAACATGTTTGGGGTTTCCACACTCAAGCATCCTGATGGAGCTTACTCTGATTTCCCCATCTGATTTGACCCTTCTCTTCTAGCATACACACCTTTTTTCTTTTCTCTGGACAGACTTGATGAGTATCACTGATCAGATTGCTTTTCATACTTCTCTTAATTTTTGTGTTTGAAAGTTAAATTTTCTATTTAGCTCTGGTCTTTTCATCAAGAATGCTTGAAAGTCCTCTATATCATTGAATGATCACTTTTTCCCCTGAAGTATTATACTTAGTTTTGCAAGGTAGGTGACTCTTGGTTTTAATCCTAGATCCTTTGACTTCTGGAATATCATATTACAAGGCCTTCGATCCCTTAATGTAGAAGCTGCTAGATCTTGTGTTATCCTGATTGTATTTCCACAATACTCAAATTGTTTCTTTCTGACTGCTTGCAGTGTTTTCTCCTTGACCTGAGAACTCTGGAATTTGGTTACAATATTCCTAGGAGTTTCTCTTTTTGGGGTTCTTTCAGGAGGTGATTGGTGGATTCTTTCAATATTTATTTTGCCCTCTGGTTCTAGAATATCAAGGCAGTTTTCCTTGATGATTTCCTGACAGATGATGTCTAAGCTCTTTTTTTCATCATGGCTTTCAGGAAGCCCCATAATTTTCAAATTATCTCTCCTGGATCTATTTTCCAGGTCAGTTGTTTTTCCAATGAGATATTTCACATTACCTTCTATTTTTTTCATTCTTTTGGTTTTGTTTTGTAATTTCATGGTTTCTCATAAAGTCATTAACTTCCATCTGCTCCATTCTAATTTTTAAAGGACTATTTTCTTCAGTGAGCTTTTGAACCTCATTTTCCATTGATTAATTCTGATTTTTAAAGCACTTTTCTTCTCATTAGCTTTTTGGACCTCTTTTCCAATTGAGATAGCCTATTTCTAAAGGTGTTATTTTCTTCAGCATTTTTTGGGGTTTCCTTTAGCAAGATGTTGACTCACTTTTCATGATTTTCTTAAATCTCTCCCATTTCTCTTCCCAATTTTTCCTCCACCTCTCTTACTTGATTTTCAAAATCCCTTTTTGAGCTCTTCCATGGTCTGAGACCATTGCAAATTTATTTTGGAGGTTTTGGATGCAGAAGTCTTGACTTTTAGGTCTTCCTCTGATGGTATGTAATGTTCTTCCTCATCTGAAAGGATGGAAGCAAATACCTATTCACCAAGAAAGTAGCCTTCTATAGTCTTATTTTTCCCTTTTTTGGGCATTTTCCCAGCCAGTTTGACTTTTGACTCCTTTGTGAACAGGTGGGCATACTCTGGGGGCCTGTTAAGTTCTCAATTCCTCCAAAGGTGTCACAGTCAAGTGAGAGAAGTTTACTCCTCTCCTGGCCAGCACTCTGGTATGGGAGCAACCACAGGCACTCTGTTCTGCCCAGGATCTACATGAAGGATTCCCTCTTCAGAGCCTCCACCAGCTCCACTGCCAGCACTCTTCCTCAATCCAGGAGAGCCACTTAGGGCTGAAATCCAGATCAACACTCAAGTCCCCCAGGATCTTTAGGCTGAAGGCTCCAAAAATGTATGCTGCCACTGCATTGGCTGCTGTAGGCAAGTCTAGACCAGGTTCCCTTCTCATCCAAGTGACTGACCTTTGAAGTTGTCTTTGGTGTTTGTGGGTTGAGCAATCTGGGAACTGCTGCTGTTGGTGGTGCCCCAAAGCCTGTTCCGAGTCCTGTCCCTGCCACTGAGTGTGGCCCATGCTGGTCTGTGCTCCACTCTGCGCCTAGTGCGATAGACCTTTACTGTTGGCCTTCCAGGCTGTATTGGGCTGGAAATCTCTTTCACTTTGTTGTTTTGTGAGTTCTGCTGCTCTAGAATTTGTTTAGAGTCATTATTTACAGATATTTTACAGGTATTTTTATGTAGGGGAGCTTTTACATATCCATTTTTCTACTCCACCATCTTGGCCCCACCCCTGTATGAATTCTTTCAATTGGTGTTTTATTTTCTGTGTTCAGAAGTTCTGGATGGTCTTTTGGCATCTTTTATTATATTATTGGATTAAAGTTTTTCTTTTTAATTGTTATGTTCCTTTTTGAAAGGCTTATACAATCCTTAAGTTGTCTCTATTCATTCTGTCTTTGAGATCTGTATATTTTGCTTGCAGAGTGAACATATTTTCTTTCAATATTATTGTTTTTTGCTTTTATTCATCGAGATTGTTCTTTACTTCTATCTACTAATACTTTTAATCCATTATTCTCTCCTTTATATCTTTGGTGAGACTTGAATTTTCAGATTCAAGTTTTTCTAATTTGCCAATTATTTTTGTTATGCCGTCTACAATTCTGCTCCCATAATTTTCATTTTTCTTTTAAACCACTCAGGAATAATATATTGTGATTCTACGCTTTCCTCAAATTTCACATCAAGTACTGGATCATTTTCCATTATTCTTCAATGTTTATTCATAGATGTCTGAACTTGTTTGCTAAAGTTGGAGGCTGTATTTTCTTCTGCTGTTAATGTTTTTTCCATTGATTTATATGTTTATATATAAAGTCTTCTAGTTTTTTCTTTCTAAAATTTTTGATAATTCCAGTCTTTTTCCCTTCTTATTTTTCCCTATTGCTTGCTTTCTTACTCCCTTTATCCTCTTGGTGGTTTCCTTCGGAGCTGGATCATAAAGCAGCTCAGTCTTCTTACTTGCTGGACAATTCATAGGTCACCAGCTTAGGTCCGTGCCCCAGATGACTTTTGGGGTGGTTAGAACTGGTCCTACTTTGGTGCTGGGCTCTTTTCCTTGAGTTTAGTGAAATGCCACATAGTTCTTCCATACATGGTGTCCTGTCTGGTTTTCTATATCCCTCAGTTTTTTGGCCAGACAGTTCAGAGAACTGCCTTGTTTATGCCTTGTTTATGCAACCTGGGAGGATTTCTGTCATTTGGAGTGTGGGTCTCCAAGGAGAAGAGAAAGGTTGGGGTGTGGGCTTGAGCTCTCTTTTAAGTTTAGACATGTGTCCTGGCTCTTTCCCTCTATTCCTTCTGTCTCCTGCAGAGATATTTTGCAGCACAAGAATGCTACTGCCAAGGCACTGAGTGTTACAGATCCATCAAACTTCCATAACCTGGAGTCCTGTTCTTTATGGTACTCGCTAGAGAGAAGGGAGACTAGGGATATGGGGTTGACTTTTGTTGGTAGCGTGTGTTTTGGTGCAGCTAGTGCTGTTAGTATAGCATGGTGGGTAGTTGGGGAAGGGGTGTGGTGTGAGCTCAGGATAGGTGTCAGTTTATTTAACCTCCTCTGTGGTTAGAAATGTCCTAATCCAAGGTGGAAGATTTACTTGCTTTTATCTTGGTGCATGATTTCTCTTTGGGAGAAGTTTGCAAGGTCATAAGGATCAGAGAAAATGTCTAATCCTCCATCTTGTTGATCATATAATTCAGAAATCAACTCATACAGTATTAATTATAGTTGGGGCTTATCATGCCAAAGAAGTTATTGAAATAATAAGGCTGCCTCATCTAAAAAGGGGAAGGAGATATGTAAATGTTTTCAAATCATGTGAAAAATAAGTTAAAAACTTAGACAAATATTTGTGAAACAAACTGATAGTCCTCTATGGAGTAAAAATAGTGCTTGACAATAGGTACACACCAATAGACTTACTAGATATAACCATTATTGGCTTACTTTAGATGGAATTTTTGAAGTGTATAAAATTTAAGAGATGAATTAAAATTGCTTCCCTAGACAGTATGCTCAGAAACTCAAGCTATAATGGTAAAAACAACAACCTTGAATTAATGACTGAATCACTAGAAATAAAATGATTATTTTCTATCTGATGTCCATACAGGACCAGGTCGTTCCAACAAAAAAATGTGAAGAAAGCTGTCTTTGAGGAGCCCAGACTCAATGGTCAGTGTAGATTTTTCAAAGAAGTACTTGTTATGAGGCAATAAATCACTGTAGGTTGCAAAAATTTAACACCTATCCTATGCCTAGAAAGAATGTTCAGAAATATCTGCCAGACACTCACTATCCTTCATAAACTAAGACAACAGATCCATGTATACAAATTCCAATACTGAAATAACCTTTGGAAAATTCAACAAATAAACTCTATTGGAAGTAGTATATTATCACAGACACAGCCATTGTCTACAATCACCATGACATAACATTTGCCTATACAAATTTCACAATATTTTAAAATAGGTGTTCTCATACCAAATACATGCATTGTCCAATTTGTGCATAAAGGAATGATTTCAAAATATAGAGACCTAGTGGAAGAAATCAAAACCATGAGAAGATATGATATGGCACATGACTTCTCCCTTGTACTGGTTGCTACTAATGCTATCCTGAAGATGCTTCCATGGACCCACAAAGATGAATTTACATAATAATACTTTTGTTTAATTATAAAAGCAATCATTTTGTTAACATGCACAATCTTTCACTTTACCTTAAACATTAAAGAATAATATTGATATAGCTATTCATCCTATGACCATTATGAACTCCATTGAATATGAGATGGAAATGGGAATGATAATATTAGTGACATCAGAAATAATAGTACTACCAGTAGTTGTAATTTTAAAAGATAACTGACAAATATTTAATATTTTAAATCTTGAAAAATGCTTTATGTACATGATTGCTTTCAATTCTCATGACAGCCTCATTTGGTACTGGTTTTTATTGATCCCATTTTACAGATGAGGAAACTCATAGAGAAACTAAATGCCTTAATCAGGGTTATCTATGATATGAGTCTATGGTAGAATTCAAACCCATAACTTCTTGATTTCCAAATCTTGTGTTCTTTTAACAAGATGAGCAAAAAATTGTGGGTCTGTCCTCTAAGATCAGGCTAGATAATATTGAAAAGACCAACAGTCATTCAGTTGGCCATCAGGCAACTGACTTTTTTGCCTAATTCATACCTTCCACTAAGGTATGGAGGGGCTGCGATCTATGTCAATGAAGGGTGTTCCTATGATGAAATCATAGATTTTTTAACACATTAAAGCATGTACATATTGAATAAATCTATATTCCTCAGCTTTCTACAACCTGTCATCCCCCCAGGTTTCCAATTAAGTCTTCTTTGTTGGGTACAGTTTCCTTCCATAGCTAGGACTTCCACCCAAATAAAATTTTTTTTCTTTCCTTCTTAAACATCTCCTTCCCCTTCCAAACCTCATAACAAATATGCACAGTCAAATAAAACAAATTCCCATATTGGTCAAGTCCAAAGAAAATATTTCTTATTCTGTACCCTGAGTCCGTCACCTCTCTGTCAGGAATAAGGACGGTAGCATGCTTAATTATGGGTCCTCTGGAATGATGATTAGTCGTTACTGATTGAATTCTTAAGCATTAACTTGTTTTTTTTATAATGTTGCTGTTATATAAATTGTTCTCCTTTTCTGCTTGCTTCATGCTACATCAGTTCATATGTCGTAGGGTTCCCTAAGAAAAAGGGGAATACTCCACCATTCTCTTTTTTTCTTACAGCACCATTGTATTCCATTGCATTCATATGCCATAATTTCTTTAGCCATTCTCCAGTCAATGGGCACTCCTTTAGTTTCCAGTTCTTTAATCCCACAAAAGTAACTGTTACAGGTATTTGTGTACTTATCAATCCTTTTTCTCTTTCTTTGATTTATTAGGGCAGAGTTCCATATTGCTTTCTGGAATAGTTATGCTATTCAAAGCTCCACCAACAGTTAATTCATATTCTTTTTTACTTCCACAGCTACTCCAGCATTTGTAATTTTCCTTTATCTTTTTGGTTAACTTTGCCAACCTAATGAGTATTAGGTGGATATTTGTCATTCCCTATAGCCCAGTAATATTCCCTTACATCATGTCCCACAATTTATTTATCCATTCACTAATTGAGGAGTCCCCACTATATCTGGTACTACAAAAAACCTTGGATAAAAATATTTTAGTGAATATGGAGTATTTTTGTCAATAACTTACTTAATCTCATGAAGAATGGCATAGGTGGTACATTGCTGGAGTTGGAGTAAGGAAGGTGTGGCCTCAACTACTTCTTTGGACAATTACTAGCTAAATACTGGGCAATTCACTTAATGTCTCTTGGCATCAATTTTCCCAAATGTAAAATGGAAATAAGTGGTACCAACCACACAGGGCTGCTGTGAGGATCAAAGGAGACAATATTGTAAATCACTTTATAAGCCTTAAAACATTACATAAATGTTAGCCATCATTAATTTAACAAATACTTATAAGAATTGATTATATGTAAGACATTGTGAATTCAAGGATAGAAATGAAGCAATCTAAGCTTATTTACATTCTATTGGATTAAATTAAGTTGTTTTGGGTTCCTGCATCATATTGCATCATATTGCTGACCAGTGTGAAGTTTGTAGTCCACTCTAGTCTTCAAGATCTGGTTTGTTTTGTTTGTTTGTTTACATAGGAGCATAACATCTAGAGATAGAAAGGACCATGGGGATCATTTATTCCAGTCTTCTTGTTTTACATATTTTACACATAAAACTGAAGGTTGGAGATGGGATGTCATTTGTAGAAGGATCCAGCTAGTTCAGCAACTCAGTTCCTCCTCTGCCTCTCCTTCTTCCTCTCCCTTTCCTTCTCTTTCTCAAAGAAAGGTGTATTTTGTTGGTCAGTAGCTACGTATTTAACTTGGGGTTTACTGGCTAGATTTCTTTCTTGTTTGGCTTTCCTTCTTTCCTTCCTTTCTCCCTCCCTTCCACATACACATGTACATAGAGATCTATAAGAACATGTATTGCGTGTGTACATGTTATGAGATATGTATACTCATACATGTATGTGTATGTATATATTTGCAAGAAAAAGAAATGGAGAAATATAGGGAGGGAAGGAAGGAAGAAAGAAGGAAGGAAAGAAGAAAGGTCTAGGCTCAAATACTAGTTTGGACAAAACTAGCTAGATCCGGGGCAATTCATTTAATGTCTAGCTCTCCCACATTAATGTTTTTCTTTTTCTAATTCAAGGGTCCATCCCTTGTGCGCTTCTTAAAGAGGCCTGTTCACTGAATGGTCATTACCTCACTCTAAATGAGTACCTGAAAAAGCCTTAGCCTAAAGGGTCAGGGTCTCCCATTGCATCCTACCCTATCTTCTGTCATTCTGATGAATATCTGCTCACTGGATGAACATGACTCTGGAGGAGAAAGTGAGGCTGGTGATTTTTCACAGCCCTCCCTCACTCAAATTAAAGCAAACTGGAAGTTATGTCATCATTTCCCTAATGTCACGGTCCTCCTCAAAAATGAAGGACAAACATAACAATGATCCAGAGGATAATAAATAATTGACATCAGATTCTAATGCAGGCCCTCTGTCCATATTCAGTACTCTCTACCTCAAGATATATCTCTTCTTCCTGAACTTGGAGTCACTGAATTGTGAGCCTAAGTGCAGGATTTTACACTTATTCCTATTACATTTCACCAGATTAGCTCCTGCTCATGGTTCCAGAATTTTGTGGGTTTCAGCAACACCTCCAGCTGGGAAATAGGCAACAGTGGGAAATCTGAATTGTAATTCCCTTGCTGGGGGGGAGGGGGATCATGGGCTTTGTGTTGTTATCCTGTGAGGGGATGCTTCTGAAAGGCTTAATGTAAAATAGAATTGAAGAATGGATAGCTTTAAATTATCCCATGGAGACTGTACTGTACTTACACTCACTTTGCATCTTTTTTAATCTTAAAATTAAGTTGATTTTTTTAAAAATAGGAACATAAAGGGGCATTCAGAGAGTTAAAGCTCCATGGTGGTAGAAAAGCTGTCAAGATGGATTGTAGCCCCATGTGGACCAATGCATCTTGCTCTTTTCTGTGGTCCTGGGCCATAACACTAATTCTAGTCAGTGCTCACAATTGCACACAAAGAGTCAGACAGCAGCCAGGGTTAGTGAGTGTGGGTGGATCAGGAAAAGCCCATCTTCAGCCATAAACTCAAAACCTACACCCTTTTGATGGTAGGCCGATAAGCACTTTCCTCATCATTTTGCCAATACTGGATCCTTGGAAAGGTACCTCATGGCTTATGAGTTAGACAAGTCAGCTGTTACCAATAGAAAGTCATTGTATAGCCTTGTCTTCTCACTTGAGGTCCCCCTCACTGATCGCCAATCACAGGATATTCTCATTCCATTGACCAGGTGAAATAGATTCATTATTTTAGAGCATTTAGTAGAGTAAATTTCAAAACTGGGGTTCTGGTCTGACCTTGACGGGTGTGTAATGATTAACCAATTAGAGCGGGGAGAAAAGGGTCATGTTCTAACCTCCTGTACAATAGCTAATTGTGGGACTTCTCTTCAGTATAGCTACATTTATCCTTATCCCTCAACTTTCTCATTTTGCCTTCCAACCTCCCTACTTATGGATCAGACAATGGCTCCTCAGGGAAGTTTTAACCTAACTGCTTCATGTCAACCGACAGCAGCAGCTGTGCAAATGTTATTGGGAAAATCCCCTTGTCCCCAGCATATCAGCCTAAGATAACCCTATGGCTTCAGCAGGCGTCTGTCAGGAAGATAGGATTTGCACTCAGCAGCAGTGACCAACGATTAAAGACACTGTCTCTCTTTTTTTTGGGGGGGGGCATGGTTTAGGTAGGTCAGAATGAGCAAGAATATATGGGTTGTGATATTCATCACAGATCTTATTACATTATTTTTCCTCTAAAATCTACCCCTTTCCTAAAATTCCTGTTAACTGCTGTATCACCTTTCTTTAAATCACTTAGGCTTGTAACCTTGGTGCAATTCTCAACTTCTCTCTCTTATTCACCACACACACCCTATCAGTTGCGAAACCTCCAATTTCTACCTATGCAACATTTCCTGACTTTTTCCATGTATCTTTTTTCACAATCCACCATCCTAGTTCATTCACCCAAGTACATCTTGCTTGGACTATTTCAATTGCTCCCTAATTTGTCTCCTTGCTACCAGTCTGTCCCTACTCCAAACCATCTTGCACACAGCTGTCAAAGTAATTTCCCTCTACTCACCAATCTCTAGTGATTTTTTATTAAATCTAGAATCAAATATTAAGTTGATTAATTAATTTGTATCATCATTTTTATTCCTATGTTTAAGTTTTATAATCTATACATTAGTAGGGTGATAATATATGTATCTATAATTTAAAATAAGCAAATACACAGAAAGAGGATGTGTGTTTAAAAATTTACTGATAGGGTACTTTGGAGACCATTGGTCAAGCGGACTCAAGTGTGGGGAATGAAGGCCTTTCCTAGTCTTAGTTCCTTCTAGACAGGGGAGGAGAATCAATATGTCCACTAACATCTCAGGGAAATGATGGTCATTAATCCCTGAGAGCCCACCCAGAAGCCTGAGAAACACCAGCTCAGGCCTTGGGCTCCTGCTACTCAACACCAAATAAGTCATCACTAAGACATGCTCTATCCTTGGCCCAGTGTCTGCTTCCTGGGGACCTGACTGGATGATGCAGCTGCCCCAAATTGGCACAGCTGTCCCCAGCTGGTGACTTAGTACAGAATATCACCAGTAAGTAGCAGCTGGAAAGAAAAAACACTGTAACTGGGCCTATTCTATTCACTAATGCCAGAAGACTTAGATGTCTCCTTGAAAGAAGAAAGTCACCAGATATCTGGTTTCTTTATTCTGTGCCATCTCATAAACATACATGTACCTTTTGAGTACTTGCAGACAGAAACTAGACCACTACCATATTACCTATTATTATCCTGTAGGAACCTTTCCTCATCCTCTCTGCTAGTGCCCCCTTTCTGAGATTATCTTTCATCTACTTATATGTATACATCCTATAAATACCTAATTATTTATGTGATATCTCTCTAATAAGAGTGTGAGTCTCTTAAAGAAAGGATATATGCCTTTTTCTTTATCAATATCAGGGCTTTGCACACAGTAAGTGCTTAAATGCGTGGTACTCTTGAAGAGACTTCTGATTAGGTAGACAGATAATCGGGACAGTTTAGACTGAAAACACTCATTATCCTTTTTTTTTAAATGGGAACTTTTTAAACTTTTTTTGTTTTAAAAGTATCCAGATAATGACATTAACTCTCTCTATCACTTCAATTGAGAAGATACATACAGTTTAAGCAGTTGATAGCTGGCCCATTCCAACATCACTGACCTACAGAGAATCACATAGATTCTGAAAGCTGTGGCCTTTTCCAGAGGATCTGTTCTCTTTTGTCCTGAGAAGAATGGATGATCCTTTTTGGCGTCATGTTCACACTAAGGATTGAGGTCAGAATGATTGCAGGAGGTTCTAGAAAAAACTAAACCCTCAGATACAAAATATAGCAAATTTCCTGGGTAGAGCCCCCAAACTGGAAGACTCCTGTTTAGGGTTATGGATCAACAAGAATAGATTTTCACTTTATACACTGTAGTGTTCATGAGAACAAAGTACGCAAAGAAGATCCAGGTCATTTAAGAATTTAAAGATAGCAGGCAGAACTGGGCTAATTTTGGAAGCTCACTAAGTTAATGAGTTAATCCAGTCAACAAGAAGATTTAAAGTACCTGCTATGTTATAGGCACTGGGCTAGTTTGCTGGAGATACAAAGACAAAAATGAAGTGGTACTGCCTTCAGAGGTGAAAAATTATTTGAGAGTGAGGTGTTTTCCTTTGTCATCACCAGGGAGACAATACTATCTTGGACTCACTTTCAAATGCTTCTGACTAAGTCCAGGGCTCTTTCTACTAGAACACATCATGTCACCTAAAACCTTATGTGGACAGAGGTTGGTAAATATTAAAGGCAGCACATTGCCATGGGTGCTGTAGACTTTGTAGCCGTGGTTTGTGATTTTGACTACGTGAGTCCTCAAGTCTCTCCCAACTCTAGGATTCTATGACCAAATTTTATATTAGGTTCTTCTTCTGCTTTCCTTAGTAAGTAGACAAATAGACAAAAAGCTTCTTTGTCCATGCTAAACCCCTTGCCTTCCCTGATGATGTGACAATGTTCATATACTAGGGGCATATTCATTGCTTTTCTCATGACATTACCTGCCTTTATCTCTTTTTTAAAAAATTAATTTTTAGTTTTCAACATTCACTTCCACAAGGTTTTGAGTTCCAAATTTTCTCCCCATCTCTCTCCTCTGCCCAACCCAAGACACCATGCATTCTGATTACCCCTTCCCCCAGTCTGCCCTCCCTTCTATCATACCTCTCCCTTCTCTTATCCACTTCCCCTCTATTTTCTTGTAGGTAAGATAGATTTCTATACTCCATTGCCTGTATGTCTTATTTCCCAGTTGCATGTAATAGTATTCATTTTTAAAACTTTGAGTTCCAACTTCTTTCCCTTCCTCCTTTCCCACGCATCTCCACTGGGAAGTCAAGCAATTCAATATTGGTTATACATGTGTAGTCATGCAAAACACTTCCCTAATAGTCATGTTGTGAAATACTAACTATATTTCCCTCCATCCTATCCTATTCCCCCATTTATTCTATTCTCTCTTTTGACCCTATCCCTCTTCAAAAATGTTTACTTCTAATTACCCTTTCCTCCCATTTGTCCTCCCTTCTATCATTATCCACCCCTCCACTTATCCCCTTCCCCCTGCCTTCCTGTAGTGTAAGATCAATTTTCATACCA
Organism: Bettongia penicillata ogilbyi; assembly: GCA_023548195.1. Taxonomy (NCBI): domain Eukaryota; kingdom Metazoa; phylum Chordata; class Mammalia; order Diprotodontia; family Potoroidae; genus Bettongia; species Bettongia penicillata. The sequence goes on along the minus strand of JAJHZJ010000683.1, from coordinate 117,478 downwards.
AATTGAATATGCATGTTTTTCCCTTCTTAAGTCAAATCCAGTGAGAGTAAGTTTCACTCTTTCCCTCTCATCTCTCCTCTCTTCCTCTCCATTGAAAAAGCTTTTTCTTGCTTCTTTTATATGAGAGATAATTTACTCCATTCTATGCTCCCATTCTCCTCCCAATATATTCCTCTCTCACCCCTTAATTTTATTTTTTTGAATATCATTCCTTCATATTCAACTCACACTGTGCTCTCTTTCTATATGTATATAATCCCTTTAACTACCCTAATACTGAGAAAAGTCTCAAGAGTTACCAGTATTATTTTTCCATGTAGGAATGTAAACAGTTCAACTTTAGTAAGTCCCTTATGATTTCTCTTTCCTATTTATCTTTTCATGTTTCTCTTGATTCTTGTGTTTGAAAGTCAAATTTTCTATTCAGTTTTTGTCTTTTCATCAAAAATGCTTGAAAGTCCTCTATTTCATCGACAAACCATTTTTTCCCCTGTAGTATTATATTCAGTTTTTCTGGGTAGGTGATTCTTGATTTTAATCCTAGCTCATTTGACCACTGGAAATATCATATTCCAAGCCTTCTGATCACTTAATATAGAAGCTGCTAGATCTTGTGTTATTCTGATTGTGTTTTCATAATACTCAAATTGTTTCTTTCTGGCTGCTTGCAATTTTTTCTACTTGACCTGGGAGCTCTGAAGGTTGGCTATGATATTCCTAGGAGTTTTCCTTTTAGGATCTCTTTCAGGAGGTGATTGGTAGATTCTTTTAATATCTATTTTACTCTCTGATTCTAGAATATCAGGGCAGTTTTTCTTGATAATTTCCTGAAAGATAATGTTCTCTTTTTTGGTCATGGATTTCAGGTAATCTAATAATTTTTAAATTGTCTGTCCTGGATCTATTTTCCAGGTCAGTTGTTTTTCCAATGAAATACTTCACATTGTCTGCATTTTTCATTTCTTTGGTTTTGTTTTATAATTTCTTGATTTTTTATAAAGTCATTAGCTTCCATCTGCTCCATTCTAATCTTTAAGTAATTGTTTTCAGTGAGCTTTTAGACCTCCTTTTCCATTTGGCTAATTCTGCTTTTTAAAGCATTCTTCTCCTCATTGACTTTTTAGATATCTTCTGCCATTTGGGTTAGTCTATTTTTAAGGTGTTATTTTCTTCAGAATTATTTGGATCCCCTTTAGGAAGCAGTTGACTTACTTTTCATGATTTTCTTGCATCACCTCACTTCTCTTCCCAATTTTCTCTCTACTTCTCTTACTTGATTTTCAAAATCCTTTTTGAGCTCTTCCATGGCCTGAAACCAATTCATATTTTTTGTAGAGGCTTTGGATGTTGAAACTTTGATACTTTGGTCCTCCTCATCACCAAGGAAAGATTCTATAGTCTGTTTCTTTTTCCAGTTTTTGCTCATTTCCCTGGCTAATTACTTGACTTTTGAACTCTTTGTCAAGGTAGTTCTCTGCTTCCAATGGTGGTTTGGGGTGTTCTATTAGCTGCTTGATCCCCCCACAATCTGTGGAGCTAGTGCTCCAGAAACAGTTGCTGCTGCTGCCTCTGCCCTGATGTGACTGCCATGGGCTCCTCCACTTGCTCCATGGCCCTGGGGCTAGGGCCAGACCACTCTACTCTCTCACACAAGTCTGAGAGTATTTTGCTACTGAACTTCCAATTTGTCCTTGGTGTTTTGGGGTTGTGAAATCCGGAAACTACCACAGGTGCCAGAGATTCAGTCCGCCCAGGTCTGCTCAGGTCCTATTTACACTGGTGGAGTACACTGGACTGTGCTCTGCTCCCAGTGCAACTTGATAGATACTTCCTGTCGACTTTCCAGGCTGCCTTGGACTAGACATTTGCTTCATTCCATCACTCTGTGTGTTCTGCAGCTCCAGAATTCGTTTAGAGTCATTTTTTACAGGTATTGACTGGACTTGGAGGGAGAGCTCTAGAAGTCCCTACTTCTACTCTGCCATTTTGGCACCCCCACTTCCTGCCTTTATCTCTTAACAAGCTCCTTCCTTATTCTTGTCCAAAGCAGCATCTGCTTTTTTTGAACCATAATGGGTTTAATAGGTCGAACACAAGGCAACATTAGAATGAGGAAAGAAATCTAGTCAAATTCTCGATGAACAGGAATCTGTCTATATTATTCCTTATAAATGACCAGTTGGCTTCTGTTTCTAGTGACAGAGAACCCACTTTAATTAATCAGGCAAGTATTTTCCTTCATGCTTGGTTTTTGTTATCGAAAACTTGTTCCTTAAGTAAATAATGCCCCTATATATTTGTGTATGTGTATATACACATATAAAATGTATGTATTATATAGAAAGTAGTATGTATAGAACATGTACATGCATATGGATATTATATACAAAATACACTTTTATATTCTAGCAAAAATATTATTTTTAGGTTTATATTTTTTTGATGAACAAGAATTTTTCTCTCCCTCCCACTCTTCCTACCAATCAAAATTCTTTTTAAAAAAAGAAAAGTAAGACTTCCATAACAATATGCATAGTAAATAAAACAAATTTCCTCATTGGCCATGTCTAAAACTGTATGTCTCATTCTGCATTGTAAGTTTGTCATTTCTATGGCAGGAGGTGGGTCACCTTCTTCACCAATGGTCCTCTGGTATCTTGGTTTGTCAATGAATGGACCAAAGTTCTAAAGTCTTTCAACTTTCCTATATTTGTGTACTACTACTACTACTACTACTACTACTACTACTATTACTATTTTTCAATGGATCAGAGATAGATTATGTATTTAGAGCTAAAAGAGAATTTAGGGAACATCTTACCCAATCCTTTCATTTTACACATGAGGAAACAAACCCAAGAAGATTGTGACTTAACAATGTAGCAAATCACTTACCTTACTTCATAAGTAATGAATAGTAGAGTTGAGATCTGAATCTATGTCCTCTAGCTCAAGATTTAGACTTTTTTCTGTGCCATGCTTCTTGGATGATGATTCAGTGAGAAGAAGATTGGCAGAGTGGCTTCTAAGGATCCTGGTACCCAAGAGAGTGCCTGGTCTTTTGACTTATAAGAATGATAATAAACATGTAGTTGCCTTAAGTAAGAATTTGTTTAATTGCTTTCACTTTATCCCCTACTTTTCTTAATTTCCAATTTGTGACACTGACTTGGGTCCAATACCTTTGCTTATTTCTTTCCACAAATTACAGGTATGGATGGTTCAGGAATTTCTGATCTGGAAAGGCAAATGGGAAGAAAGGTTTTAGAATATTACCAAGTCATATTTCTCTATATAGGAGCTCTTGGCCCTGTTTTCTCTTACTTTGTACTACATGATACTAGAATCCCAAGACTATGAATCTACAAATTTAAAGGGGTTTTGGATTTATAGAGGAGAACGCAGTTAGACAGAGTAGAATCTTAAGAGTTTTGCACAGACCATAGATTTTATATTTTAATATTTTGAGTAATACTCAATTTCACCTCCTGAATTAATTCCAGATCCAATCAGCAGAGATTAACCTGAACTACTGGATGACACTGTAGCTATCTGAGGCTGAATACTCCATGGTGGCCAGTAGGGTACTAGAATATTTCAGTGGCTATCTCACAATTAGGTCAGAAAGTAAATGATGAGGCTACTCCTCTGGTGGTTCAAGTAGAGCACACACCATGGGCAATTCATATGTTGCCTCCTCTCAATGAATAATTAATACAATGACACATTGTCTTTCTATGGATTTAATGGAGGCAGTATTGGCTTCACATGAACAGATCTGAAATGCTTACACTATGCGAGAGTCACAAATCTAACACTTCAATTGAGCTTAAATATTGTATCGTAATAGTCCTAGTATCATCAAGAATCTTAAAGAATAAGTTGCCATTCTTCAAAACAACCTTTGGTATAATTAAGATGGCAATCCTGTCTAGATAAGTCTTTTTATTTTGCATGTGAATTATGCCAAATTTCTTCATTTAGTTTCCATATGACATGATGTTAAGACTATTCATGATCCTAATTGCTTTCAACTAAACAAGCTTCATTATGTTAATATCTTTCCTAAACTACAGTCCTCCAGCACTGCATATTGATTTAGAAAAGCACATTAACATTCTTCATGTTCTATTGCATTTTTTGTATCGTTAGACATTTCCCAATTACATTTTAACCTGGTTGGATTTTGGGCTATATGGACTCAGCAAGCATGTTTGACACCTCAGCATTACACTATCTAGCTGACTCACATCATAACAACATGTGAGATAGGTAGGAGTGTGTTATTATCTCTATTTTGCCAAGGAGATCATTGATGCTCAAAAAAATTAAGTAAATTCCCCAAGGTCATAGAGCAAATAAATGAAAACATTGGGATCATAGTCAAATGCTGCTGACTCTGAATCTAGGGCTTCTTCTATCATATTCTAGCATATCATATCACCTAAAACATCATATGGAGACAGGTTGGTAAATATTGAAGGCCTCACATTGCCATGTAAAAAACAATGGATTTGGAGTCAGAGAAACTGGTTTCAAATCCCAGCTTCACTATTTGCTACTTGTATGACATTGGATCTTAGCTTACTTATCTGTAAAATGAGGGGTTAAATTAATTGATCTCTGAGGTATCTTCCAGCTGTAAATCTATGAAATTCCAGGCTTTGACCAAATGTCTTCTGATCTTTGGGGTAAACTCAGAGAATTGAGTCTATGCTAAGGAAGTTATGAAAGTGCAAAATGACTTGGGAAGGTTTTGGTAGCAATATTTTAGAGTGAAGTTTTGTAAGGATGCTATCCAATGAAAGTGTACCTTTTGCTCTATGAGACTGAAAATGATAATTTTCACTTTGGTGAGCAGAAAATATGATTTTTTTCATTGAAAATGAAGAAAAGAAAACATTTCAAGAATATATTCCTATCTTTATATATGAATCAATACTTTTACTACCAATACTTGAAATGTTTATCCAACATTTAATCTAAAGGGTTATATTTATTTTAAACATAGTGGAATTAATTAATAAACTTGATTTCCTCATCTCAAGGCTTTGGCAAAAATTGAAAATTGTCTCAATCCACCTCCTTGTAACACTCTCCAAATTCCCACACATTTCTCTCTTTTTCCTTTTATTGACTTTTTAACTATAATAATGTAGAAGATAAATATTTTGTTTTATTACCTTTTAGATGAAAGCTTAGCGTGCAGCCCAAGCAATAAGAATCACTTATTAAACATGTGATCTGTGTTGTGCACCATGGATACAAGTAAAAAAGAGAAGCAATTTCTGACTTTTGGTAACTTATATTTTAACTTATATCAAAAAAACTTATAAATTCTCTATGTGAATATCTATCTTCTAATTTTGCTGCATTTCTTTTGTTTGTCCAAAATGCTTTTTAATATTATGTAATCCAAATTGTCCAGTTGGTCTCTTGTCCTCCTCTCTGTCCCTCATTCAATCAATGACTCTTTCCCTTTTCATTTTTGTAAAAGGCATTTCCTTCCCTTTTCCTCTGTATTTATTACGTATCCTTTTATATTTGGCTCATATATCCATTTGGAATTTAAAACAACATTGCAGTTTATGGTGTCAGATGCTGTTCCAAATCTAATTTTTGCCTGATTGCTTTTTCAGTTTTCCCAGTAGTTTTTATTCATAGAATTTTTAAATGTTGAAATTATTAGGAGTTGCCAAACAGTATACTATAAGCATATCGTGAGATTTGGTACTAGATAGCCCCTCTGCTTTCCATGTTTTCCCCCATTATTTCCCTCAGTACACTTTATCTTCTATTCCTCTAGATGAATTATTTTTATTTTTTCGAGCTCTATAAAGCCACCTTTTGGTAGTTGGCTTGGTATGACATTGATGAAATAAATTAATTTAAATAGTACTGTCATTTTTATTATATTGGCATGACCAAAACATGGACAATTTATTACATACTGACTTATTTAGCTGTGTTTTTATTTCTGTCCAGTGTTTTGAGGTTTTATTAATATAATTCTCATGTATTTGGTAGTTAGACTTCCAGATATTTTGCATAGTCTTTAGTCATTTTGAATGGACTTTCTCTTTTTATTGCTTCCTGCTGGATTTTATTGATAATATATAGAAAGGCTGGTGATAGGTGTTCGTTTATTTTATAGTCTGCTACTTGGCTGAAGCTAATTGTTTCAATTAATTTTAGCTTAAATCTCTAGGGCTCTCTAAGTAGATTACCATAACATCTGCAAAATGTGACATGTTTGTTTCCTTTTTACCTTTGCTCATTTCCTTTATTTCTTTTTCTTGTCTTGCTATACTATAGCTAGAATTTATAGCACTATATCAAATAATACTGGTAATAATAGATACCTTTGCTATATCATTGATCTTATTGCAAGGCCTCTATAGTCTTGCATTATGAATAATAAATACTAGCTCATAATTTTAGATAGATGATATTTAGCATAGTGAGGAAAGATCTATTTATTCCTATGTTTTTAATGTGTTTTGTTAAAATATCAAGTGACACTATATATTTTTTCAAAAATCTTTTCTACATCCAAGGATATAATCATATTGTTTTTATTATGAATGATTTATTATATTTAGTTTTCCTAATATTAGACCAATCCTGAGTTCCTAATATAAATGAGGCTTACTTATAGAATTTAATCTTTATTTTTTTATGCTTTGGCCAGTTTGCTAATGCTATGAGATATTGTAAGCTCTACCCACTACTTTTTATTTCTTCACTACTATATTCCTCTCAACTCTTTTTCCTTTCTTCTCTCAAGACCATTAATTTGTGACCTTCAAGGACATTAGGATTTTGAAGGGATATGTGTATCTTCTCACAGTGTTAGATTGTGATTCATCATTGTTTAGCCTCTTGAATTGCTTTCTGGCTTTCTACTGGTGGCTATATTTACAAGTGGGAGTTTGTACTCAGCTCTGGTGTTTTCATCAGAAATGTTTCACAGTCTTCTATTCCATATAAGTTACATTTTTTTTCACCTTTAGCATTCTGAACAATCTTGCCAGTTAGTTCTTGGTTATAAAACTTCATATTTTGCCTTTTAGAATATTGTATCCCAGACTTCTTACAGGGATGGATGCCTGAATGGAAGCAATATGCCTTGCCCCCAAATACCTGCAGCAAAAATTTTAAATTTGAACCAGATAAGAAATGATTATCAAGAAATCCAATGAGGAATTAAAGTAAATGGCTTTTTCTACAACACAACTGCACCAAAAGTCTATCAGTAGCCCACAGAGAATAGAAATGGGGGACACTGGCAAAGCTAGCTCCATAAGATGTAGCAAGAATGAAAGAATCCCTTAAGAAATGTAAATGGTCAGAACTCTCTACAGGGCATCAGAAACACACATTGGAGGTCTTGAAAGCCATCAGCAGTGACAGTAATCAATATGATATGGCAGCATTCAGAATGGGACAAGCCCAGGTGCTGGGGCTTCAAGTTCCCCATTATTGTTCCACCTGTACCTACCCTAATGATGCAGTACTTTGACCCTCAGAGGTTCAAAGGAAGGAGTAGAGTTATCTCCAAGAGGGAGAGGTCAGTACGGGAACTCTGGAGACTTAAATGAGGCTAAGCAGGGATAACATACCATCTAAAAACACAAAAGGATGTGATGCTGTGGTATAAAACCATTTCAAGAAGTAAACCTGGAAAAGTAAATTAAAGAACAAACTGCCTAGAGATGAAAAAGAATTACAGATCTAGAGGTGCCCCCAAACTTATATTAATAGGAGGGGATAACTCCATAGCACTGTAGACAGTGACTCAAAGGGGATAAAATGGATTCTCCATGAATTATATGAATACCTAGAAGAAATGAAGCATAACATAAAGAAGAAAATGAAATAAGTCCCAAAGAAGATAGTTTGGTAGAAAATAAAGAGCTTAGAAGAGAAAGAGATAAACTTTACTCAGTAATGGACTTACTACAAAATAGAATAGACGAAAGAGAAATCAATGACACCATGAAACAGCAAGATACACTAGAGCAAAATCAAAAGATTGAAAAAAATTATATATATGATATTTAGAAAAAGCTAAATTGGAAAGAGGAGAACATTCAAGAATCATTGGATTTCCTGAAAACTCTAACGGAAAAAAGCCTATAAACTATACTTCAAGAAATTATTAATGAAAACTTCATTAGAAAAAGAATATTAAATAAAAAGAGAATCCACCAATCATTTCCTAAAACAAACTCTAAAAGGAAAAGTACTAGGACTATTATATGCAAAATCCAGAGCTTTCACATCAAAGAAAAAAATATTGTAAGTATCTAGAAAGTGAATTAAAGTGCTAGACACTGACATGTCTCTGCTCTGAGCAGTGGAAGGCATCAGTGTACTTTATTAGAGTTTTGAAAAAGACTATCCCTAGTTTAGATACTCTGTTGGTTCCTCTCTGTTCATCTAAACTCGTTCTGGCTGCCCTAGATGGATACTGTTTCTAGGGCTGAGGAATACTGATTGGACAGAAGAAGGACATTGATATTTTATTTCTGGAATTCTTGATCAACATTCTCTTTTCTGCTTTCTTTCAGATCATTGCTGGTGTATATGTGTGAGATCTAGGCTCCTCTATGACTGTTCATTCTTCCACCTTAAGCAGAAGATGGAGGAACTTGTTGCTTTTCTTTGTAATCAGGAAGTCTGAGTTTAGGAGGGGAAGATGGAAATCATGATAATTTCTCAGGAAATGGACATCTGCTCAAGCTGCTCTCCTGCCGGGAGTGCTACTGGGAAGTCACTGGCGATTTTCAAACAACAGCTGTATGTTCTCTTGCTTAGAATGTTGCAGCCTAAGAATGTGTTCTTAGGTGTGGGTTGGTCAGAAAGACTTCTGAGGTTCTGTGAAATATAAATATTGTTACATACAATCCACAGAATCTTAGAGTTGAAGAGATGATGGATATTATCCAATCCAATCTCCTATCTTATGTAGGAATTAATCCTACAACAATCCTGATGGATGGTCACGTAGAGTAACACTAGTTGAACTCATCTAGTGATGGGCAGTTCATTCTCAGGCAAGGAAGATTATTGTTTTGTCTTTATACTCCTAGAACCTAGCATATAGTTTGTGCTTAAAGAATATTTGTTAAATTAAAGATTCAGATACATTTCTGTTCAAATGAGTCTTTTAAATTGGGTCTGAAAGTTTCTTGTTTATTTACTTTTTTAATGTAAATAGTGTTTATTTTTTTCCAATCACATGTAAGCATAATTTTCAACATTCATTTTTAATAAGATTTTGAGTTCCAATTTTTCCCTCCACCTCTCTCCTTTTCCCTCCACAAGATGACTAGTGATTTCATACATGTTGCACATATGCAATCATATAAAATGTTTCCACATTAATCATGTTGTAAAAGAAGAAACAGAACAAATGAAAAAACAAATGAAGTGAAAATAGCATGCTTTGATCTCCATTCAGACTTCATCAGTTCTTTCTCTGGATGTGGATAGCATTTGGTGAATATATTTTTAAAATACACCTACACATATATATGTGCATGCTGATCACTGCATTTAAGAAATGGTTTGCTTTGCAATCTTATGTATTTTATGTTATATATTTAATTATTTTAAGAAAAGCTCCAAAGGCTTTACCAGACTTTCAAAACTGCCCTTGATCCAGGAAAGGTTAAGAATTCTGAATCTGGGTAGTAGAGGGTAATGAAAATAACACTGGAATGGAATTCAGGAGATCTATATTGCAGATTCAACTTTTTTGACTAATTAACTGAATTAATTGCCTAAGTCGCTATACTTCTCTGCACTCCCAACTTCACCCACAAAATGAACGGTTTGGATTAGACAATTTCTGTAATCCTTCCTATGACTGTATAAATTGCAGGAAGTGAACAAAGCTGAACTCCAGGTTGACACAGACCTAGAACTGATTATAAGACCAATTAGAGGACCCCGATATATAATTGTTCGATAGTGACTCTTAAAGACAATACTGAAATCTAATGTAACAGAGTTTTCACTTGTCAGTGTCCAACAAGAAGAAATTTTAAAAAACCCATCCCAATCATTTCTTGATCAAATTACCATTATATAGAACTTCTCTCCAAAACCCCAGTCCCTCTTTGACTCCAACTCTTTATAGGATCAGCATGTTAACAGTGAGCTATTACTCATTCATTCATTCATTCATGTTGTATATTCTTCCCCCCCACCTTAAGATTAGATGTTTATTTTCATTCCTCACCATGGAGAGAAAGCCTTGAAGAGGGTCTTTCAGAGATCACAAGTCTTTTACAATGTGATGATAATAAGAAGAAGAATTGCTGACAGTTATATAGGGCTTTATGATTACAAAACACTTTACGTGCATTATCACATTTCATTCTCAAGGCAACCTTGTGGAGCAGCCATTGCATAGTGGGAATATTGTTCTGAAAGCGAATGAGAATAAAAAATACCGCTGGATTATAGGCAGAGGTCCACTACTAGCTGGCTGTGTTATCCTGGACAAGTCATTTGACTTCTTTGGTCCTCAGTTTTCTAACTTAAATATCTCCAGTAGTATTCAGTCCTAGTGGTAGTAGCCATGCTTACAGGTGGCAGTCATGATTAAAGGACCTGGTGATCCCAGGTATAGATGCTGTTTAAACATTTAGTAGTCATATTACCTGTGCAGTGGAGACCATGGCTAAAATCAGAAACCATCTAAATCAAGGAATATTAACCATGGATCCAAAAACTTTTTTTTAACAAAATGATAACTAAATTTCAATATAATTGGTTTCTTTGGTAATCCAGTGTATTTTATTTTATCTGTTTAATTAAAATTATTCTCAAGGGCTGTTCAGAAGCATTACCAGACTGCCAGAGGGGTCAGTAACACAAAATATTAAATGGAGGTTTCATGCTGAAGAAGAATGTGCAAGTAGAACAAAACCTGCTGAAGGAGAGGCACTATAAAAGTGCAGAGAAATTTTGAGGAGAAATCAAAGAGTAGAACTCATCATTGCCTTTGCCTAGCAGCAAACTAGGAGGCTGGGAAACATAGGAATCAAAGCTCTTGCATTGACCTTCTTGTTCTGCACTTAGTACCTATGTGATCTTGGACAAATAATTTAATTTTTCTAGGACTCAATTCCTTCATCTCTAAGAATGATTAGGTAGGAGCAGAAGTTTTCTAAGGTCCCTTCCATCTGTATGTAAGTTTATGGTCCTATAAACCCAATATGTCACCTAACTTCCAAACCATAGTGTAAAGGGCTACCAACTCCCATCTTGACCAGAGGTAGAAAAGGAAAAACAAAATGGAGGGAGATAGGCTGCATCCTATCCATTGGCTCCATATTTTTCAGTCTAATCTTCTGTACAATTATAAGATGTTGAAAGGGACCTTAGTTCAGATGTCTCAATTTACAGATGAGGAAACTAAGCCCCAGAGAAGGGGATGTAAGTAACCTGAAGTCACATAACTAGCCCCTCTTGTTTCAAAATGATGGGCCTGGAGAAAGAGGCATAGTTTGTTCTGGGCTGCTATGGGGGAGACTCTTTTGTTTAGTTCCAAACCTAAAGTCACAGCCATGGACTTCATTTCTAGACTTTCATTTTAGTTTATATTTTCTTTTGTCCCTCCCTTTATGCCACGTAGATGTAAGAAATACCCCCAAACAGTTCCTGAATTCTGTCCAGAAAGAGACAGATCTGTCTGATTTGGACAATGTTGGACATTTTAACAGGAACACCTGTCAGAGCACTCCGGGTAAGGATTTAGAGTATGGAAGAGAGCACGAAAGGCAGATTTCTCCATTCATCCCAGCACCAGGGGTTAATAGAAGGAAAATATTGGTGTTTTATTGAATTACACCTATAGGTCAGATCATGTAACATGTCCATGATCTAAACAATGATTTTGTGTGGGTGGAATGCACAGCTGAGACAGATGAGATAAACTTTCCCCTGGAATCTCTTTCCAAGCCCTGTTAAATTGCTTCCTTTATTTAATTACAAATTAATTGAAAACACTCCCACTCCAATAAAACAATACTTAGTCCCCGATTTGTTGATAATAGTCTAATCCCCTTGTAAGAGTCTCATAGACGGTCTAACATGATTATGTCATCAATTTTACACTTGCAGGACCTGGGGAAACAGGACTGCCTGAGGTTCAGTAAAAGGATCCTAGGAAGATGTGACATTGAGGAGAACCAAAGGAAAAGGAGTGAACTTTGCTGGGGAGAACTAGGGAGACAATTTCTCATGAGATCCTCTTCAAAGTCATAGCACTGGACAGAAGAATCAACATATTTAGGATATAAAGAAATCCTAGAGGTTTGAATTAATTTAGCCCAATTTGATGTGATTCAGTTCCACTCAATTCAATAAAATAAACATTTATTAACTATCTATTCTAGGCAGAGCCTCCACAAAAGTATCACTCTAATTCCTTGGAAGAACATGGAGGTGAACTTGAGTTTCTGAAGGCTATGAAGGCCATGGAGTTGAAGGTTCAATGTCACAAAAAACCTAATTTTTAAAATAACAGCATTTTCCAAATCCTGCAGGTAGGTGGCACAGTGGATAGAGTGCTGAATCTGGAGTCAAGACCAGAGTTCAAATCTAACTGCAGACCCTTAGCATTTAACTAGCACTTTAAGTTTGCAAAACACTTGAGAAATATTTTCTCATTTGTTCCTCACATTAATTTTGGGAGGTAGGTGCTATTATTGTCTCCATTTTATGGATGAGAAAATTGAGGCAGACCGAAGTTGTGACATACTAGGGGTCATTCAGCGTTCTATACAACTCTCTAAAAGTCAAGTGACATAGAAAGTGCTAAATGACCTTGGTAGAAGAATTGTCTCATTTAGGAGTTCTCAGCACCAATGAAATCACAAATCCCTCATAGGATATACCTTGTAAATTACTTATTTGTGTATATGATAGGTGTATCAACTTAGTATAATGGAAACTCCTTCGGGCAGGAATTGTTTACTTTCTTCTCTGTATCCCAAGTGGCTATTAAAGTGCCTTGTATGGAATAAGTTTCGGACAATGTTTGATGAATTTAACTAAAAAGCAAATATTAATCATCTCAAAACCCATCACGAATCAGTAATAGCATTCTTAGTCAAGAAAAGTTATGTACTATGCTTACAATTCATGATAGAATTATTGGCAACTATTTAAAGAAGGAAAATAAAGGGTAAAAAGGAGAGGAGTAGAAAGAAGACACTCATTCTGTTCCTCTCAAAGAATAGTCTTCCATTGGGGAAAGTAAAACATTCCCCAAAGGGAAGGAATCGTTTTAAAGAAGCAAGTGGGATCCAAGAACTGACAGCAAATAGCCCCATGAGGCTGAGCAACTCACCAGAGTGGGAGACATGGAAACTATCAAAATAAAATAGATAATCATACTTGAAATTGTACTACTCTGTTTGCATTATACTAGGAAGAATAATAAAATACACTAAATTCTTCTTTGCTGATGTCCAGGGGGCCAATAATTTAGTCTTTGTTTCTACCATTTTTTAAAGGAAAAAGTTAGCATTAAATGGCTTCCACAAAGCAGTTTGAGTGGATCCTTTTGATACCAAGTCAGGAGAACACGAAGAGTGCTCTCATTTTCAAATGCTCAGAATTATAGAATCTCAGAATTGGAAGTTGGAAATTAAAATTCATTTTAATTCAGCATTCTTTTAAGTTCTCCCTATGTGTAAGGTACTTTACTAGATGTTGAGGATATAAAGGCAAAATAGTCCTGACACATAGTAAGTTTATTGCTAATTGAAACAAAACAGTTTATTTCCTCAAGGAGTTTACATTTTTATAGGGAGAGGAAAATTTAATCTATAAACAAATGAATTAATATAGAGTATGTGAAAAACTGTGGGTTTAAGGAGATAGGACTAAAAACTAGATGGAGGAGGGAAGACTCCATGTAGTGGATAACAACTGAGCTGAATTTGGAACAGAACTAAGGATTCTGAGAGACAGAAGTGAAGAAGGGAGAACAGCCCAGGCATTGGCATAGCTTGTGAAAAGAAAAAGATAAAACACCATTGTTACTTAGATCACTGCTGCTCCTTCTCACTGGAAAAATGCAGGTGACCTTCAAAGACTGATAGGCAAATTGTGAATTTGTTTTGGCTTGTCTCATGCTAGAAGCCCAACAGCATTATGGTCTCTGGTCATGGAATCATGCCTAATTTTTACCTGAACTTTTTGAAATCCATTTCTTTCTTTTTAGATGGAGATATTTACTTCTATTATTTTATTTCCCCCAATCATATGTAAAACATTTTTAAAAAAGTTTTGAATTCCAAATTCTATCCCTTCCTCCCTTCCCTCTCGTCTTCCTGAGATGGTAAGCAATCTGATATAGGCTATACATATGTAATCATGGAGAGCATACTTCCATATTAGTCTTTTGGTGGAAGAAAACTTGGAAAGTTTTGGAAAGGGAGGAAGGAAAGAAGGAAAGGAGGGAGGAAGGAAAAAAGAAAAAAGGGAAGGAAGAAAGAAAGAAAATATGTTTCAGTCTTTATTGAGACACCATTAGTTCTTTCTCCGGAAGCAGATATCATTTTCTTCATGAGTCCTTTGGAATTGTCTTGGATCATTTTATTGCTGAAAATAGCTAAGTCATTCAGAGGTGTTTGTCATACAATATTGAGTTTACTGTTTATGATGTTCTGGTTCTGCTCACTTCATGCTGCATCAATTCATGTAAATCTTTTCAGGTTTTTCTGAAATCATCCTGTTTGTCATGAAGTTTTTTTCCTAAAGTCTAGGGAATGTTTGATTGAGTTGAAGATGGACATACATGGTAATTACAATCTCTAGTATAACACAGTCACTGTTCTCAAAATTATTCTTTTCTTCTTGCTCCCAAGATCTTAGGATCATAGTATTTAGAGCTAGAAAGAAAGGCACTCTTTAGTCTGCCTCCCTCATTTTATAGATGTTCAAGTAACATACTCAAGATCATAGAAAGTAATATAGTCAGTATCTGAATCCAGGTCCTCTGACTACAGTCTTTCCACTATACATACCACACTTCTTTTTCTGCTATAGGAAGAATATCATCTCAGTTAAGAATTTTGTATCTTGGTTTGTCATGGCCAAATAATTTGTTACTTGGTGGCTAACTAACTTGTGATAAGCCCTTCTGTCTATATTTAGTTGGGTTGGTCATTGGACAGTGGAAACAGTCTATCACAGGGATCATGCTCGAAGTCTTTTCAGTGTGGCAGGACCTACTGGTTCTTGTGCCTTAATGGCATAACCTTTGAGGATCTGAAGTTATCTCCATGTCAGAATGAGACACTGGAGTAGGACAACTTTTATGGAAGATTTTCATGAGAATATTGTCAACTCTAGATAACAGCAGAGAAGAAAGTCATCTTGTAGTGCTCTAAGAAAAAGAAGTGATAAAAAGGGAAATCATCATAATTCTTTGGTCAAGATTTTTGAAGCATTTCAAGCAGAAGCAAAGGACTTAGTATGTTTATACTGGGGGCCTCTCAGTCACTACTTCAGTCACTGAAACAGTTGTAACAATTTAGGACAGAAATCAAGGAGAGTACCATATCTAAACAAAATTGAAGCTATGTGAAAGGCATGAAAGGCAAGGCATTACACATTCCTTTTCCGGATAGAAACTTGATAAATGAGGATCATTCCATAAAAGACTAAAGCATGTAGACACTGCTGAAGTTGGAGCCACAACAACCAAAGATATAATGCAAACAATGATTTTGTAGAGGTGAAGGTGAAGTAAACTTTCTCAAATGTAAAACATGCTCAGGTCAGATTTAGCTATCTGACTGGATGAATATTTTGCTGAAGGTAATACAGACCAGAGAAGTGACCCAGAACATGCTCATAGGCAAGATGGGATAACAGCAAGTGCATGGATCTGAAATCAGGAAGACCAGGATGCAAATGCCATCTCAGTAACAGTGAGTCCCAACCTGGCCTCAGATGTTTACTGACGGTGTGACCCTGGGCAAGTCACTTAACCCTATTTGCCTCAGTTTCCTCATCTGTAAAAAATGAGCTGGAGAAGGAAATGGCAAAGTATCTTTGCCAAGAAAATCCCAAATAGGGTCATGAAGAGTTAAATATGACTGAAACAACTGAACAACAATGATGTTGGGCACATCACTAAACCCATACAGGACTCACTTTCCATATCTATGAGATAATAGATTTGGACATGATGAACTCTAAGGTCACTTTTAACTCTAAATCTAAGATCCTATGTTATAGTTGTTATGGGGAAGAAGGTAGAAGGTGTATTCAATTACACATACATCTGCTGAAAACTTATTCAGTTAAATATATAAAGATATCATGATATGGTAGAAAGAATTCTAGATTTAGAATTGAGACCTAAGTTCAACTGTGAACTACTAGTGAATAGCCTGTGTGACATGGGCCATGTCCCCTCACCTTTCTTGACTTCATTTTCTTTGTCTAAAAATAGTGGAGTTGGACATGTATGATCCTCTGATCAATTTTTGCTTTGCCTTGTTAACAAATTTTTATTTCAGAATGGATGCAGGAACCACGAGGAAAACTATTCCAGACTTAATTCTTTTAAAATTTAATTTTTTAAATAAAATATAATTTATTTAGATTTTTATTGTCATTCAGGAATTTTTCAGTTGTGTCTGACTCTTCATGACCCCTTTGGAGGTTTTCTTGGCAAAAAGACTGGAGTGGTTTGCCATTTCCTTCTCCAGCTCATTTTATAGATGAGGAAACTGAGGCAAACAGGGTTAAGTGAGTTACCCAGGATCACACAGCTACTCAGTGCCTGAGGCCAGATTTGAATTCATGAAGATGAGCCCTCCTGGCTCCAGATAAGGCATTCTATGTCCTGTGCCATCTAGCTACTCCTGTTTTTCATGTCACCAATATTTCCTCCAGCATTCTTCACAGAGAGTTATCTCAGATAACAAAAACAGAAGGGGGGAAGTAGAAAAATCGATCAATACATAGAAAAAAATCTGAAAACATATGCAATATCCCATATCCATGGACCTCCCACACCTGAAGGAATAAGGCCATGTTTTTTTTTATAATTTTGCTCCAGTCACTTTTTATTGTTTTGTGATTGCACTTTCTGTTTACTTTGTTCTAGATAACATGTATTTTATTTTATTGGCTCTGCTTACTTACCTCCACATTGAATCACATAATCTTTTCCTGTTTCTTTGTATTCATTATGTTCATTGTTTCTTGTAGCATAAGAATATTCCATTCTATTCCCGTATCAATATTTACTGAGCCATTACCCAATGAATGAGCATCTGCTTTTCCCAAATTCTTTGCTATCATAAAAAGCACTGTCATGAATATGTTTTGGATAGATGAGGATTGTCTTCTTATCAATGAGCTTCTTGAGGTATAAGCCTAGTAGTGGGATCTTTGGATCAAAAGGAATGGATAGTTTAGTTATGTTATTTACATAATTCCAAATTGCTTTACAAAATGGTTATACTGACTCACAGGTCCTTCAACAATGTCATAACGTGCCTATCTTTCCACAACTCCTCCAATATTGACTGTTCTCGTTTTTTGTCATTTTTTAAATATTTTATATAAAATATAAATATTTTATATATTTGTATATAAGTATGTTATATATAAATTATATAATATATTACATAAATATAATATATTTATATATAATTAATATATAATAATATGTAATGTAATATATTTATATTATATATAACTATATAAAATATATATAAATAAAAATATAAATATGAAATATTTTCACATTTTGTAAAAAAATAGCTTGTGAAGAGAAACTGATGAGAATCATGAGGGAAAGTGAGAAATTAGACCCAAAGGGACCTTTTAGAGTATCTGGTTTTAATATTTCATTTTATAGAGAAGGAAAATAATGACAAGAGAAGTTAAATATCTTGCCCAAAGTCTTATAGATATCAAGTAACACTTAGGTTTAGATCTAGAATTTCATTAGGTCTAAACTGCAACCTGCAAATCAGTGCCCTTATCTCTACACCACCCTCTCAATGCCTAATGGTTCACATTACTTAGAGATCCTTACCTTGACTTTGTGACTACCTTTGACTACAGGTCAGCAAGTATTAAAAAGTTGAGTAAAGATAAATGTGATTCCATGAGCAGGGATTTTAAAAGATTTTGGGAACTTTAAAGCTTCATATATCTATACATATTCTATATCTATATCTATCTATATTCTATATCTATATAGATATATATACATGTATATGAACATATTAGCATATAAATGCTAATTTTGTTTTATTGTTTTGAGAGATGTTATTATCCTTATTATTATGAAAAGAGGGAAACTGGAACAGTGAGGTGGCCAGAAACAATAATATGCAAAAATCACTTGGAAGTACTCAGGATACTTAGAAGAAAAACATGGGCAGAGGTAGATGGGAGACGGTTGATAACTGTCTTCAAGTATTTGAAGGCCTCTCATGAGGAAGAAGATTAGACTTATTGTGCTTTGCCCCACAGCATAGAACTTGGAACAAGGCATGGAAACTGAAGTGGGGTAGGTCTTAGTTTGATTTAGAGGGAAAAATATTTCGTAATACTTAGAACTGTACAAAAATGGGATATGCTGCCTTATGAGGTGCTGACTTTTTCACTGAAGGTCTTCAAAATTCATTGTGGTTGGGAATGTTATAGAGTTCTTGTTTAGGTGGAGGATGAACTAGGTGACCTCTGAGGTTCCTTTCAGTTCCAACCTTTGAGAGAATCTAGTGATTTGGAAAGGGAACAGGGTTTTTGAGGAAATTAAGTTCATAATTCAAGCTAAGGCTGGATGACTTGGTAAGAGTAACAGAGTCTTACGTAGTGAGTTAGCCTGGATTTGCCATACTCCAGTAAAATCATCCCAGCAGAAAGGTTCAGCTAGATAGAGGGCAACTGAATGGTCTCAAATCAGTTGTTGAGTTAGGGGGATGTCTACCCTAAGCAAGTGAAGATTTCCTCTGGAGAAATGGGCAGAAGAGAACAATTTGTTCCAATGTCCTTGAAGGTGGCTGAAGAAGGCACTGTGGAGCTCTTAGAGCTTGGTCGGACATGGAAGATGCCAAGGTCATCCACTGTATGCCAGGTCATTGCTGGTTGTCTTGACTTTTGCCCTGCCACTGGACTTTGATGACTCTGGAAGAGAGAGCAAGACTGATGATTTTGTGCAATTCTGCCTCACAAAAATTCAATTTCAGCACTAGTCAAGACATCATCCTGTGATGTCATTGGTCCTTTTAAAAAATAAAAGACAAACAACAACAATCCTATGTGATGAATTAGCTTAGATAACCTCTAAGGTCATCTTCCAAACATAAGATAATAGTTAGCTAAAGACTGAGAATAATAGCTTAACTTAGTTCAGTGCTTTAATGTTTATTAAGCATTTTCCTTACGTACACAGACACACACAGAAAGCCTGTGAAGTAAGTAGTGTAAATATTGTTATCCTCTTTGTAGCAATGAGGAAACAGGAACAGACAGTTCAAGTTGCTTGCCCAAAATCACACATTAGGTAAGTTTTGGAGGCAGGTTTCAAGCCCTGGTCTTCCAGAGTTTAAAATCAGCACTCTGAACACTTATGATCTGGCCCCAGGTACCATGTTGTAGTTCTTTTTATACTGGATTTTCAAGGGTGACAAGGCAGGAGCAAACAGACAAGGGCTATAATTTCAATTTCAACCAACCAGAGGTATCTATGAGAAAGATCTGGAGAATAAGGTTTATGGTCAATTAATATGAAAAAACAGATGACCAATAACCATAAGGCCAGATGGGGCAAGTGGCCAGTGGTATCTGGGTAGGCAGACAGGGTGGATCTAAGGTGAATGTGGGGCTGGCTGCCTTAGATACAGGAGATTTGGAACCTGTAGTGAGGCTGGACAGATTTAGATCCACTAGACTTGACAGATTCCTCCCAGAGGGTACAAGAAACTGGCAGAAGAAATCTTAGAGACAGCAGTGATTAAAGAACCGTGTTGGCAAGGAGGATCAGGACAGGCGCTGTATAGAAGGTGGTTCTTGGGCCAAATCTTAAAATGAAGAATTCTGTAAAGTAGAGTTGAGGAGAAAATACATTCCAGCATTCCAGGCACAGGTGATGATTAGCGGAAAGGCACAGACATTGGGCAGATGTGAAATGGTGTGTGTGTGTGTGTGTGTGTGTGTGTGTGTGTGTGACAGAGAAGGCCAGTATATTTGATTTATCCAGTGTGGCAAGGGTAATGGTGAAAAGAGGATAATAAAGCTGAAAATTTTCATTGGAACCACGTTGTAAAGAGATTTAAAAGCCAAACACAAAAGTTTATATTTGATTCTAGAGGCAATAGGGAAGTACTTGAGTTTTTAGAGTAGAGACTAACATGGTCAGATGTTTATTCTTTCATCCTTTATTTTAGAAAAAGACCAATGATATCTTGGGATGATGTTGCAATTTGCTTTTGTACTTAGGTGAGGCAAAGTTGCATAAAGTCATCAGCCCCATTCTCTCTTCCAAAATCATTCAAGTCTAGTCTCAGGACAAAAGTCAATCTGACTTCAGCATCTTTGATGCCTACTTCAGCTGCCTTCACAGCTCTTGGGACAAAGCGTTCTCATCTGCCCATTCCACTGGGAAGAATCTTAACTTGTTTAGGGTAAACATCCCCCTAACTCACAGACTGGTTTGAGGCCTGTTGGTTACTCTCAACTTGGTTTTGCTCATTCTTTGAGATAGTTTTACTGGGGTGTGACCACAGCTCAGTTACAAATGTCCAGTAGGCAGTTAGTAATCTGAGAAGAGAGTTCAGGAGAGAGATTCAGGCTGGATATATAGCTCTGAGACTGAGTTTGCCCATGGCCATCAGTCATTCCAGTTGTTTTACTTGGGTAAAAAGTATCTCAATTAACTGTCCTATTTGAATGTTGTTCAGTTATTTCACTTTTCAGTATCTTAGGGTTAGTTCAGTATCTTTGTGATCCCATTTGGGATTTTCTTGACAAAGATACCACAGTGTTTTGCCATTTCCTTCTCCAGCTCATTTTACATTTGAAGAAACTGAGATAAAAATGGTTAAGGTCATGTAGCTAGTAAATATCTGAGGTCAGATTTGAATTCAGGAAAATGAGTCTTCCTGACTCCAGTCTTGGTACTCTATGCACTATAGAACCACCTGGCCCTGTTTGAGTAGTACATTAAATGTAAGTCCATGACAACCATGATGAACAGAGACTCAAAGGATAGAGAACAGGAAGGAAATATTAGATATCATGTAGTCCACCCCCTTCATTTTACCAGAAAATTTAGAGTCAGAGATAGGATGTAATTTGTACAATGTCTCACAGAAATATATATAACAAAGCCACAATATGAACCCAAAACCTTTGACTCCAACTACAAGGCTTTTCCCCTCCACTTCTTCTAATGGACAATGAAACTGTCCTTGGAAGTAAACGTGTTTACTAAGTTTGTGTTAATAAGTGTAAATGCTGCTCTCTCCTTTAAGTGTGTGGCCCATGGCCAGAGGGACTGCTGCAGCTTTTGGTCAGTGTTTCTATGTCATCCTCAGTTCAGCCCTAACCAGGTGGCATTGCTAGCCTCATACTATTTTTAATCATAGATCAGTTATCCCTGACTGAGCAGTAATGGGAATTAACAAAGTGCACCCATTGGCATCCCCAAGGGGCCAAAGCAAGAACCGAAGCGGTCATGGGTTGGTCTGAATGAGATTATCAGATTTTATGCTTATTGTCTCTTTTTGTTTTTTTAAAATGATGACAGGAAGGAAAGAAGTACTGAAAATCTGTTTAAAGCCCTTGGTAGAATGTCAGCATAGGTCATTCAGATTGACCATTTTCCTTCAATAATAATGACGAAATTGATAGTAAAAAAGACAAACGATTTCTCCCTTAGAGATTGTGTTTGGGGAGCAGGTGGTGGTATGGACCTATGATTACATCATTGTAGGAAAATTCCAGCATGGAAATTTCCTCCATCAGTGGTGATTGACAACTGTTTTTCAACTTAGTTGCCTAGAATACAGAGAAATTAAGTAACTTACCCATTGTCACACAGTTAGTTTACATCAAAAGTAGACTTTGTACCTACTTTTGCAAAGATCAGCCTCTCTAACCACTGTCATTTGGTCTCTTAATTATGATAATGCTAGTGATAATGATAACTTACAGTTTTATAGCACTTTAAACTTTAGCAAATACTTTAATCACAGAGATGTAGAATAGATAGTGGAAGTTTTTATTACCACCATTTCCTCTCAAATTTATTAATTTATTTGTTTTCAATTTGCACCAATTACTTCCATAAGTTCCAAATTTTCTTGCCCTCCCTCCCCCTCCTTCCCCAAGACAGCATGCAATCTTATATGGGTTCTACACATACTTTCCTATTAAACCCATTTTCACATTAATCATGTTTCATAGAAGAATTAAAACAAATGGAAGAAAGTATGAGAAAAACAAAACAACACATAACAAAGGAGAAAATAGTCTGGTTCATTCTGCGTTCCAATTCCATAGTTCTTTCTTTGAATGTGGATGGCATTTTATATCATGAGTCCTTTGAAAATGTTTTAGGTCCTTTCATTGCTGTTAAGGGTTAAGTCTATCAGAAACAGTCCTTGCCCACTGTGGCTGTTTCTGTGTACAATATTCTCTTGGTTCTGCTCAATTCATTCAATAAGTCTTTCCAGGTTTTTCTGAAATCTGGCTGCTCATCATTTTTTATAGCACAGTAGTATTCCATTACATTCATATACCACAATTTGTTCAGTCATTCCCCAGTTGATGGACATCTTCTCAATTTACAATTCTTTGCTACTGCAAAAAGAGATGCTATAGATATTGTTGTACATGTAGGTCCTTTCCCCATTTTTATGATCTCTTTGGAATATAGCTCTTGAAACAGTATATGCCCTTTGGGCATAGAAACAAACTGCTTTCAAGAATGAATAGATCAGCTCACAGCTCCATCAACAATGAATTAGTGTTCCAACTCTCCTATATCTCCTCCAACATTTATCATCTTCCTGTTTTGTCATGTTAACCAATCTGATAGGTATGATGTGGTACCTCAGAATTGTTTTGATTTGCATCTCTCTAATCAATAGTGATTTAGAGCATTTTTTATATGACTATAGATAGCTTTAATTTCTTCCCCTGAAAACTCCCTGTTCATATCCTTTGACAATTTATCAATTGGGGAATGACTTGTATTCTTGCAAATTTGACTCAGTTCTCTAGATATTTTAGGAATGAGGCCTTCATTACAAATACTAGTTGTAAAAATTCCCAGTTTTATTCTTCCCTCCTAATTTTGGTTGCATTGGCTTTATTTGTGCAAAAAATTTCCAATTTAATGTAATCAAAATTATCCATTTTGCATTTCATATTGTTTTCTTTCTCTTATTTGGTCATAAATTCCTCCATTCTCCATAAATCTGACAAGCAAACTATTCCTTGCTTTGCTAGTTTGTTTAGGATATCAGACTTTATACCTAGATCCCATTTGGACTTTATTCTTGTACACAGTGTCAGACATTAGTCTATGCCCAGTTTCCACCAGACTTTTTCCAGTTTTCCCAGCAGTTTTTGTCAAACAGTGAATTCTTATCTCAGAAACTGAGGTCCTTGGGTTTATCAAAAAGTAGACTGCTATAGTCATTAACTAGTGTGTCTTGTGTACCTAACATATTCCACTGATTTACTCCTCCATTTCTTAGCCAGTACCAAGTGGTTCTGATGATTGCAGCTTTATAATACAATTTAAGATCTGGTATGACTATATCACCTTCCCCAGCTTTTCTTTTCATTAATTCCTTTGATATTCTGGACCATTTGTTCTTCCAGATGAATTTTGATATTACCTTTTCTAACTCTATAAAATAATTTTTGGTAGTTTTATTGGTATGGCACTGAATAGGCAAATTAATTTTCCAGACAAATTTTGATATTACCTTTTCTAGCTCTATAAAATAATTTTTGGTAGTTTTACTGGTATGGCACTGAATAGGCAAATTAATTTAGGTAGAATTGTCATTTTTATTATACTGACTTGGTCTATCCATGAGCAACTAGTGTTTTTCCAATTATTTAAATCTGATTTATTTATGCAAAAAGTGTTTTGTAATTTGTAATCACACATGTACCGTTTGTAATTGTAATTGTGTCCCTGAGTTTGTTTTGGCAGGTAGACTCCCAAATATTTCATCATATCTACAGTAACTTTAAATGAAATTTCTCTTTCTATCTTGCTGTTTGACTTTGTTAGTAATGTATAGAAATGCAGATGATTTATGTGGGTTTATTTTGTATCCTGCAACTTTGCTAAAGTTGTTTACTATTTTGAGTGGATTTTTCACTTGATTCTCTAGGATTCTCTAAGTATATCATCATGTCATCTGCAAAGAGTAGGAACTTAGTTTCTTCTTTGTCTATTCTAATCCCTTCTTTTTCTTTTTTTTCCTTCATTGCTAAAGCTAACATTTCTAGTACCATATTGAATAACAGTTGTGATAATGGACATGTTTGGTTCACCCCCGATCTTATTGGAAATGTATGCAGTTTATTCCCATTACATATAATGCTTGCTGATGGTTTTAGGTAGATTTACTTATTATTTTAAGGAAGGCTCCATTTATTCCTATGCTGACCACTGTTTTCAATAGGAATAGTTGTTGTATTTTGTCAAAATCTTTTACTACTCTGTTGGGATAATCATGTGGTTTCTCTTAGTTTCATTGTTGAAATGATCAATATTGAACCAGTCCTACATTCCTGTTATAAATCCTACCTGATCAAAGCATATTATTCTCTTGATAAGTTGCTGTAATCTTTTTGCTATTGTCTTATTTAAAAATCTTGCATCTATAATATTAATTAGGAATATTGCTGTATAATTGTCTTTCTCTGTTTTGGCTCTTCTCGGTTTAGGTATCAGCACCATATTTGTATCATAAAAAGAATTTGGTAGGACTCCTTTGCCAACTATCTCAAATAGTCTATATAGTATTGAAATTAACTGTTCTTTAAATGTTTGATAGAACTCACTTGTAAATCCATCTGCCCCTAGAGATGTTTTCCTAAGGGGATCATTGATAGCTTGTTCAATTTCTTTTTCTGAGATGTGGTTATTGCCACCATTTTACAGATGAGAAAACTGAGATCTTAGCTTAAAATGGCTTGGTAATAGTTTCATGGGTGTGGCTAGAAAGTGGTAAAGCCAGAACTTAAACCCATGTTTCCTAGTTCTAAATCCAGCATTTTTTTTTTATTTTTTCCACTTCATGGTCACAGTACCCTTGAAACCATCTTGGTCACTGGGTGTCTCTGGGTTGAATTTCAGGCCTGTAGCCTGATGAAGGTAACTAAGGCAAAAAGAGACTTGGGAGATAGTTCCCGTGATTATATCAGTATGTTCTTGGTAGCTGGGTATAAAACACACAAGCAGTTAAAATAAAAAAGACTGAAGCTTTGGAGAATCAAGTCAAGTCAGAGAAGTAATCCAATCCCAAATGCACTCTTAATTTTGGCTTCCTCATCTTCATTGAGCAAATAGCTTTCCATTTATCTCAGCCTCTCAGAATTTTGCTAAAATCCTGTTGCTAACATAGTCTGACTTGCTCCTCAGACCTAGGAAAGAATTGCTTTTCCTTTGGCAACCAAGCATTTGTTTTCTCACTAACCATTGTCAGCTCTGCAATGAGTGGAATACAGTAGTTTTCACTTAGGAGTACACCAATTTATTTTTTTTACCCTAGAGGTACTCATAGCACACTTTCTGTAGAGGAACTTGGGATGTTCTACTGGTGGAATGTTTCCACCAATCTACTTCTGGAGTGCTCAAAGTTCAACACTCCTGAGGAAGTCAATTTCATGATGCCCCATGCCAGCTGTGAGCGGCTGTACCCAGCTGAGCAATTCTCTGTCGTAATCATATCATGTTCTGAAATTTCAGCTTTGATCACTCTGATCTTTTTTCCCCCTTGACCTGAGATGAATGCAAGGAATGATCTTAAAACGACCCCGTTGTTTTCAAAATCCAGCACCATGTTTGACTTGGCTATCTCCGGTGGCAGTGAATTACACCGGCTGACTTGGCTTTGCTTCATGTTTTTATTTTGGGTTTATTTGCCTCATCAAGTGACCCCTTGTTCCTGTGTCAGGGAGGTAAAAATAGGGCATCCAACTCCTCACCTGAGTCCTTGCCAACTCAGCTGTCTGCCTAGAGACAGACTCTCCTGCCCAGGGCTGACACATCTGGCTTTGATTACACTAATCTCATATTCTCTTGAGATTGTATGGTCAATACCTTAATAGCATAGAACTGGGGGATAAAGACTAATATTTTAGTTCAAGTTCCTTCTTAGTGACCTTAACCAAGTCATCATGCTTCTTAGATCAGGGTTTTCCAATCAATAGATTAGAAGCTATCAGCAGATTTTATTCAGTTTGATTCATTTCCCTTTAATTCAATGACCTTTGGCAAATCACATAATCACTTCAGTCCTCAGTTTCTTCCTTTGTAAAAATTAAACAGGTGGACCAGATCAGGGGTTCTTAATCTTTTTTTTTGTGTTATGAACCCTTTTGGTTTCTGGTGAAGCCCATGAACTCTTTCTCACAATAACATGTTTACATGAATTAAATACAACACACAGGAATTTTTTTCCATCTTTTTTCAAATATTTTATTTTTCTCCCAATTACATCAAAAATATTTTTAATATTTTTTAAAAAACTTTGATCTCCAAATCCTATAACTTCTTCCTTTCCCTTCTCCTTCCCCCCTCTCTAAGACAATATGCAATCTGATGTAGGTTATATATATGTAGATATATACATATATAATACATATATGTATGTATATATGCAATCTGATACATAGGATTATAAAGGAAACAAATCCTATTGAAATACAATAATAAAAATACTTATAAAAGACAAGTTCCTAGACCACATATTAAGAATCCCTGAATTAAATAATTTCTAAAGACCTTTCTAGTTCCAAATCTTATGACCATCATTAACTTAATTTAATTTTGTTCTATTTAATCCAATAAACTTTTTGGAGTGCCTATTACTCTCTGTTCTCAAGGATTTTACAATACTCTAGGGGAAAAGCACAAGTAGAGAATAAGAACATAAAAGACAAATCCAAGACCAGAACTAACGCTATTCGAAGAGGAGTGTATTACTGCTGGATGGGAGTAGGGGGTGTGGTGATCACAGAAGATGAAATTGAGCAGGTGATGATGTTTGGGCTGAGTGTCGAAGACCTTGAAACCTTACCTGGTAAATGTTCCAGCTGATTTTTGCATTCATACTCTTCTATCTGTGGGTTTCTGGAGGTTCTTAGTAGGAAGGGGAAACTTTTTGGGAGTGATAACTATTTTCCGCTCCAATCAAAGACTTATGATCCATGCAAATTGTACTCTACTCCATTACTGCCATTTATAGATGGCACTCCCAAAATGAGAAGGATCTCTTCACAAAAGACTAAATCCTGTCTTAATAAACTGAGGAAGCAATCATATATTGAATATCTACTACATTCCTGACACAATATCATCACTTTGCTATTCATCCTTGCTTCCTTCTGACCTCTTGGTTTTTGCTTATTTCATTTCTCTCTGTAGGCTTAGTTAAATTTCATACTATGAGTCAGTCTTTGTCCTTGGCAGGGACACAGCCCTGCTTCTCTGTGGTTCAGAGAAGGAGATGTAACAAGAGGAAAGACTCCTTCAAAAGTTATTTCTGCTACTGCTACTCTACCAATGATCTGGGATTTCAATGGCAGGAGATTCTTGAGATGGTTACTCAAGGACATGGGTTGAAGCAACACAGAATGGTTGCTCTTACCAGCTGAAGGACCCAGCTAGGAAGGATCATGGAAACCTAGACCATCTGATTCTAGGGACCACATGAGTTTTAGAGGTATGGAGGCAGGTCTATGAGGCAGAAGAACCAAACTCATAAATACAGTCAGGATCAATGATTTTAAGATTCTGAACCAGGGATGGGGTACCTGCAGACTTAAGGTTACATGTGACCCTTTAGGTCCTTAGGTGTAGCCTTTTGACTGAATCCAAACTTTACAGAACAAATCCCCTTGATAAAAGGATTTGTTCTGTAAAACTTGGACTCAGCCAAAAGGTCACATCCAAGGACCTAGAAGACCACATGTGGCCTCAAGACCATAAGTTCCCCACCCCTGAATTCTGAACTATTTCCAACCAACTAGGATACTCTCCATAGTCAACTAGGACAGAAAAGATGAGTCCAAGATAAGAGACTTTAACACTAGATTTTTGTGATCCAAGAAGAGCAGAAGGGTGTGTGTGTGTGTGTGCCAGAGAGAGAGAGAAAGAGAGAGAGAGAGAGAGAGACAGAGACAGAGATGGAGAAACAGAGATGAGAGACAGAGAGATTTTCACATAGTTTGAAGATAACTGGAAAAAAATCTAGTAGCATTTAAAGAGAGAAAAGGTATTTTTCTTCCAAGTATCCAGAGGATGAAATTTTTCTTTAAGTCACTGGTCAAAGAATAGGAAAGGATTTTTATGATGATTAGAGAATGGAGATTACCTATTAAAAGCTTCTGATTTCCATAATCAAAAATCAAGGTCTGAGAAAGTATTTTCTAGAACGACTGACAGACCTCAAACTATAATTTAGTAAGGTACTTCATTTCTGCTACCCTTTCTAGTTCTCAATATGACTCAGATTGTTACAATAAAAAGCACAATGGTACTTCAGAGGAAGGAGAGTCACACTTAATTGGGCAGAAGGAAAAGAGAAAGTGCTTCATATGCCTGGTCATCACAGTCACATCCAATGACAAGAAATTATAAAGAGAAAAAAAAAGAGAAAGAAATAGAGGGAGGTCTTTTGTACTACCTCCATCACCTATGAAAGAAAGAGAGCAATTTTCTCTTTAGTTCCAACCTAGTCCTGGTGTGTTTTTGGTTTTACAAAGTAGGGTTAAGGAGAGACAGCTAGGTTTAATACAGTTTGTCTCAGGAAGATCTCTGTTCAAGTCCCACCCCCTACATATATTGGCTGTGTGATTCTAGAATGCACCCCTTGATTATGGCTCTAAATTGCAGGAAAGCTTCAGATATACATTGAAAAACTCCTTTCATCAATGAAAATCCTTCCCCACGCTTGCCTAATATAGCAATTTTTAAAGCACAAGAGAATGATATTTCCAATTCTATAGTTCTCTCAAATTTATCAGAATATACATTTCTTCATACCCACTGCCAGTTATTCTTGAGGAATATTTTTTATTGACTTTGATTTGAACCCTTAGAAAAGGTTACCATTTACAAATCAGAGTCCTCTATCAATCTCCCTCAGGTAAGGAAACCAAAAGCAGGGCTGGCTTCCTTAGATACAGATTTGGAACCTGTAGTGAGGCTGGACAGATTTAGATCCTCTAGACTTGACAGATTCCTCCCAGAGTGTACAAGAAACTGGCAGAAGAAATCTTAGAGAAAGCACTGATTAGAGGAACTAAGAGATTTCATATAACTGGAAAAAGACAGGAAACTTGGTTGACTTCCAGACACTGTATTGTAAAAGCCAAGATCCCATAAGACTCAAATGTTTGTGGGAGGAAATGAGCTGTAGATCCTACTTTGAGGTGTGGTGGGGAGCCATTGTTTTCCATAAACAGAAACATCCTAATAATTGGAATATGGTAAAGGTTGGCAAAATGCAGCAGATACAAAATATTGAGATTTGAAGTAAGTCCTTTGGGAGTACTTGAATTACCACTTCCAAAGGAATGGCAAGTATAGGCTTCCCTTCTGAGGTGTCGCTGTTTAGGGATACTCCTGGCCAACATTCCCAGCCAGGTGTGCCCTGGACTGGATGGGAACTTGGATACTGACCCATTAATGACTGGGCAGCCTGAAAGGTTCCATAAATCAGTATTAAGTCATGTAATCAAATGCAAACTTCACAAAGATGGCATGTTACCATCTCAAGAATCCAGAGCTTTCATTTACCACATTTCGCAACCTGGGATTTCCTTGTGAACTTTTAAATATTTGCCTTACCAATTACATGATCCCTCCCTGTGTTTGTTGTTGTTACCTGTGTTTCTTTGTATCAATACACGTATGTGTATATACATGCATATGTGTATATACACAAAAACATAAACATACATGCATATGCATATGTAGATGTCTTTTTTGTATATACACAAAAACATAAACATACATGCATATGCATATATAGATGTCTTTTTTTTCTTTTTACTGGAACTGTGATTCATTTTTATAAGGAACTCACAATGAAGAAACTTTTTTTATCAAGACAGGTCAGCACCTTAGAGATATCCCTGAACATTGACCTGTGTCTATATTTGTGTCAATATCAATATTTAATCTGTGTCTTTGTCTATATATCTATATCTAAGTCCATAGCTATGGTGATTAGACCTAAGACATCATTAGACCCATGATGACATCTCAGGTTGGGAAATTCTTTACCAATGCAGGTAAGCACCTTCTCTGAAATGTAGAATCTTGGAGATCTGCTTAGAGTACTGAGAAATTAAGTGACTTAGGGCCACATAGACAGTATGTGTCAAAAGGTAGACTTGAACCCAGTTTTTTGGGTTTTGGCTCTATTTTTGGTTCTATTCACTGTGTCATATTTCCTCTCTACCTTTATCTATATGACATCTCAGTGGTTTATTTATTATATTCCACAATTCTAGTCTCCAACCTAAGCAAAGAAGGAAGGGAGGTGTCTCCCAATATATATCTGGGGCTCAACTTGAACTTTATAACATGACAGCATTTAGTTTTAATTGATAATTATAATTTTTATAGACATTGTGAATATTATTTTCTGATTTATTTTTAATTTGTCATTTTTATTTTATCATTTATTTTGTTATTTATTTAATATCAGTATTTTATTACATTCACATACCACAATTTGTTTAGACATCTATCAGTTGAAGGACATTTAATTTGTTTCCAGTGTTTTGCTATTTTTTTAAAGTGCTGCTGTAAATATTCTGCTTGCACATTAGAGGAACTAAGAGATTTCATATAACTGGAAAAAGACAGGAACCTTGGTTGACTAATATATTAACCTCTTTTAGGAATAAATCTAGCCATATAATCTCTGGGTTAAAGAATAGTGTCATTTTAATCACTTCAAATAATTGCTTTCCAGAATGATTGGATCAATACACAATTCCGCCAACAGTGCATCAGTGTGCCTTCTTTCCACTTCTTCAGCATTTACAATCCTTGTCCTTTGTCATTTTTGCCAGTTTCCTGATTGTGAAGTGGAACCTCAGAGTTGCTTTAATTTGAATTTTTCCTGCGATTGGTGACTTGGAGCATTGTTTCATATGGTTGTCAACAGTTGCAATTTTTATTGTAAGAATTGTTTATTCATGTTGTTGGACTAGTTCTATCCTGGGGAATGGTTTTGGCTCTCGTTTATTTGCGTTAACTTTGTCTCTTATGTATCAGACCCTTGCCAGAGATACTTGATATAAAGATTTTTTTTCTCAGTTGGCTGCTTCCTTTCTTATCTTAGTTGTATTCATTTTGTTTCTATTAAAAGCTTTCAATTTCATTTATTTAAAATGATTGATTTTATCTTTTGTGATCATGTCTTTCTGTTGTTTTGCTAAGAATTATTTCCTTTTCCTTATGGGTTCAAAAAGGAAGCTCTTTTAATTCTCTTCCAAGATTTTTCATGTTAATGTTTAGTTCTTGTATTCATTCTGAGCTTATTATGTAATATTTTCTAAGATACTAGAATCTAGGCAATATAGTAGATAGAGCACTGGATTTGGAGTAGGCAAGACCTGAGTTCATATCCTGCCTCAGATATTTTTTAGCTGTGCCACTCAGGACTTAACTTGTCACTGACTTAGTTTCTTCATCCATAAGATGGACACAAGATCGCTTACCTCAAAGGTAAGTTGATGTGAGGATTAAATGAGTTAACAAATTCAAAGCACTTTAGGGACCTGAAAGCATTATATAAATGTTACTTATTATTATTATGTACACCCGAGCCAAATTTCTGTCAAACTGCTTTCCATTTTTCCCAGTAATTTTTAAGTGGAGAGCTTCACCTGAAGACATTTTATTTTGATTTATTTAAAAGTTCAATTATTTCAGCTTCTTCTCTATCTGACCTGTTCTACTATATCCTCTAGGTAGTATGGCTGGTATAGAACCAATTCAGAATTTAGTGGGTAGAATCATAATAAGAATTTATTACATTCATGCAGCCCAGCCATTTATACTGAATATCTTTCCAGGTCTTTAAGTCATTCTTTACTTCTTTGGGGAGTAATTATTAATTGCATCTATAAATGTGCATTGGTAGACTGACTCCCAGATATTTTATGCATTTTAAGGAAAGTTAATGATATTTCACTTTGCATAATTTCTTTCTGGATTTTGTTATTGCTCTATAGAAACACTGTGGGTCTTTGTAGGTATATTTTATATCCTGCAAATTTACTTGTGCTTGTAAATGTTTAACAACCTGCTATCTGAAAATGCATCATCATCAACATCATCACCATCATCATCATAGCTAACATTTATATAGTGTTTACTATATGCCATGCACTGTGCTTTACAATAATAATCTTATTTACTGCTCACAACAACCCCAGGAGGTAGGTGCTAGTATTATCTTCATTTTATACGTCAAGAAACTGAGGCAGACTGAGATGAAGTAATTGACCCAGGATCACAGAGGTAGTAAGTATCTGTGGTCAGATTTGAACTCAGGTCTTCCTGACTCTAGATTCGTCACTATCTCCACAGCACACGACATAGTTTTAAGTCTAATCTGATTTATAAACTTTTTTCTTTATTAGTCTTTTTTATTAACTTTTTTATTTTTATTATTTTTTTCATTAACCTTTTTCTTCAACAATTTCTTAAGTTTAAAAAAAAACAGTAAAACAACAAATCAAGCCCCATTTGGTGGCTTTTGTGGATTTCCAAGGTATAAATGCTTGGACTGAAAATTTAACAAACTCTTAGGAGCTAACCAGAGTTAGGTGTAGCACATCCCCGCTATTTACTAGCTAATAAATTCGCTTGTTTATTAGGAAAACTGTTATTTTATTTTTTTTTTGTATTAAAGTGTAAGAATTTACATTTGTCCTTATTACATTTAATCTTCTTTGATTCATGTCAATGCTTGATTTTTTTTATGGATTCTGTCTCCTTCAATCAATGTATTAACTAAATCATTTGTGCCTCTATCCAAAGCACTGATAGAAAAGGGCAGAGATAAGAACCTGTGATCTGCTTGGTGCAAGGAACTCCCAAGTCAGGATATTCCACCTACCAATACCTTATCTGCAGTTTATATAACTGTAGTTTCAGAAAGTTGCCTAGAGCACTGAGAGGTGAAGTTAATAAAGATTTATTAAGTGCCGACTATTTTCTAGGCACTCACTATTGTAAGTGCTGGGGAAACAAAGAAAAAGCAAAAAAGTCCCTACTCTTAAGGAGCTAGCTAGCTCAGTCTAGTGAGGGAGACAAATGGAAACAACGATATACAAATAAGAGATATATGGGAAAAATTGAGCAGCAATTTCATATGGAAGGCACTAAGATTAAGGAGGACTTAGAAAGGCTTCTTACAGATGGTAAGATTTTAGGTGATCTTTGAAGTATGAGAAGGAAGCTAGGAGGTAGAGGTGAGGAGGGAGGGCATTACAGGCATGAGAGACAGTCAATGAAAATTCTCAGTCAGGAAATGGAGTGTTGTGTTAAAGGAATAGCCATGAGGCCAGTGTCACTGGCTCATAGTTTGTAGAGGGTAGTAAGTTGTAGGAAGACTGGAAATTTAGGAAAGGGCTAGGTTATTAGGGACTTTGAAAGTCAAGCAGAAGGTTTTCTATTTGATTCTGGAAGCAATTGGGAGCCACTGGAGTTTACTGAGTAGGGTGATATGGTCAGACCAGCATTTTGGGAAAATCAATTTGATAGTTGAGTGAAGGATGGAGTGAGGTGGGGACAGACTTGAGGCAGGGAGACTCAGAAGGCTAATGTAATCGCCCAGGTGTGAGGCGATGAGGGCTGGTACTAGGCAGTTAGCATTCTCACAGGAGAGAAGGGGGCACATACCAGAGATGCTACAAAGGTAGAAACCATAGGATTTGGCAACAGATTGAATATAAAAGGAAGATGAGGAATCATAGATGACACTTAGGTGGTAAACCTGAGTGACTGGGAGAATGGTGGTACCCTCAAAAGTCATAAGGAATTAGAAGAGGAGAATTTTGGGGGAAAGATGAGTTCTGCTTTGACTATGCTGTATTTAAGATTCAATTTAAGATATATAATAAATAGTTGGAAATGAGAGAATGGAAGTCAGTGGAGAGGTTAGAGTTGGACAGAAATCATGCTTTCAGAGAAAACAAAAACAAAAATAGACCTAACTAAAATAAATAAGCAGGGAAACTCTATCTTCCTAAAAGGTATCATAGATAATGAAATAAAACCAATATTACACATATATGCACCAAAGATATAAAAAAGAGGAAAGGACCTATGCTGACAAAAATATTTATTTATATATTTATTTTTATGTATTTAATTAACTTTTTACATTCATTTTCACAAATTTTTGGGTTCCAAATTTTCTCCCCTTTTATCCCCTCCCCCCACCCCAATGCCACAAGCAATCTAATTTTCCCTATCTCCAATCTGCCCTCTCTTCTGTCATCCCTCCCTTCTCTTGTCTCCATCTTCTCTTTTCTCCTGTAGGGCCAGATGACTTTCTATTCCTCATTAGCTGTATGTCTTCTTTCCTAGTTGCAACAACAATACTAAACAGTTGTTCCTAAAACTTTGAGTTCCAAATTCTCCCCATCCCTCCCTCCCCACCCATTCCCTTTGGGATGGCAGGCAATTCAATATAGGCCATATCTGTGTGGTTTTGCAAATGACCTCCCTGATAGTCGTGTTGTGTAAGACTAACTGGATTACCATCCCTCCTAACCTGCCCCTCGTTGTTTCTCTTCTGTCTTTTGATCCTGTCCCTCCCCAAGTGTTGACTTCAAATTGCTCCCTCCTCCCTTTGCCCTCCCTTCCATCATCTCCCCCCTTGCAATATCTCCTTCTCCCCCACTTTCTTATACTGTAAGATAGGTTTTCATACCAAAATGAGTGTGCATTTCACTCCTTCGTTTAGTCAAATGTGATGAGGGTAAACTTCTTGTTTTGTTTTGTTTTTTTTTCTCAGCTCTCCTCTTTTTCCCTCCACTAAAAAAATCTCCTACTTGCCTCTTAAATGACATATAGTTACACCCTTCCATTTCCCCCTCTTTCCTCCCACTATATTTCTCTCTCACCATTTACCTTAATTTCTTTTAAGGTATGGTCCATCCTATTCAGCTCAATCTGTGCTCTCTGTCTCTGTATGTGTGTGCATGTGTGTATGTGTGTGCATGCGTCTACATGTGTATGTGTGGTCCCACCAGCTACCCAAATACTGAAAAGTTTTAAGTTAGAAATATTGTCTTTCCCTGAATGAATGTAAACAGTTCACTTCTGGTAAGTCCCTTAATACTTCTCTTTGCTGTTTCCTTTTTCATGCTTCTTCTCATTCTTGTGTTTGAAAGTCAAATTTTCTTTTCAGCTCTGGTCTTTTCATCAAGAATGATTGAAAGTCCTCTGTTTCATTGAAAGACCATATTTTCCCTTGAAGTATTATACTCAGTTTAGCTGGGTAGGTGATTCTTGGTTTGAGTCCTAGTTCCTTTGCCTTCTAGAACATCCTATTCCACGCCCTTCGATCCCTTAATGTAGAAGCTGCTAGATCTTGAGTTATCCTGATTGTATTTCCACAGTACTGGGATTGTTTCTTTCTAGCTGCTTGCAAGATTTCCTCCTTGAGCTGGGAGTTCTGGAATTTGGCCACAATGTTCCTAGGAGTTTCTCTTTTTGGATCTCTTTCAGGTGGTGATCGATGGATTCTTTCAATACTTATTTTGCCCTTTGGTTCTAGAATGTCAGGGCAGTTTTCCTTGATAATTTCTTGCAAGATGATGTCTAGGCTCTTTTTTTGATCATGACTTTCAGGTAGTCCCATAATTTTTAAATTGTCTCTCCTGGATCTATTTTCCAGGTCAGTTGTTTTTCCCATGAGATATTTCACATTCTCTTCCACTTTTTCGTTCTTTTGGTTTTGTTTAGTGATTTCTTGGTTTCTCGTAAAGTCATTAGACTCCATCTGTTCCATTCTAATTTTGAGAGAACTATTAAATTCAGTGAGCTTTTGAGCCTCTTTTTCCATTTGGCTCATTCTGCTTTTGAAAGCATTCTTCTCCTCATTGGATTTTTGAACCTCTTTTGCCAATTGAGTGAGCCTATTTTTCAAGGTGTTAATTTCCTCAGCATTTTTTTGGGTCTCCTTTACCAAGGTATTGACCCGTTTTTCATACTTTTCTTGCATCTCTGTCATTTCTCTTCCCAGTTTTTCCTCCACCTGTCTAACTTGCTCTTCAAAATCCTTTTTGAGCTCTTCCAAGGCCTGAGCCCACCCACCACCCCCCTGGGGTGTCTGGGGTACTGAGGCCCCGCCATCCACATCTTTCCCTGATGGCAAGGATAGGTCCGCGTCATCAGATCCGAAGGTTGGGATCATTTGCATTTGTTGGAAAAAACTCTCTATAGTCTTATTTTTCTTCCCTTTTCTAGGCATTTTCCCAGCCAGTTACTTGACTTCTGAGATTCCTTTCCACCCCCGCCTGGATCCGCCCAGGTAGTGCTTGGCCTCTGAGATTCAAATGGGCTTTCCACGGCAAGCTTTAGTTCTGGCGCTGGGGTGGGGGCAGGGCCGCCTCCCAGGCTCAGCTCTGTCAGGTTTTATGCAGATACCTTCCGTAATGAAGATCCTGCCTGCTGCTGGGGGATTCCTGAGTCCTGGGCCCCTGCTGTCTCAGCCGCCGCCCACGCCTTTGCCGCTGCCCACGCCTCTGCCGTCGCCGCTTCCTCCCGAGGGGGCCCGAGTCATGGAGACGCTCTGCTCCCCTCCTCCAGCCCGGCCTTCTCTCTCACTGACCTGTAGCTTCTGTGGGCGGAGGGACTTTCCCGGCTGCTGGAGCTTCTTTCTCTGAAGCCTGCTCGGGTCAGCTTCTCTGGGGCCATGTCCAGGGCAGCACTGGGGGTGGGGCCCGCTTTCCGGGGCGTGACGGACCCTGGGGACGGGTCTCCAGGGCTCCCTGGAACGGAAATCTCTTCCACTCCGTTTCTGCACACTTTGTATTGACCCAGAAGTTGTGGGGGTCTCTTTTTACATTAATTCTATGGGCTTTGGTTTCGGAACTCGTAAATGTGCGTCCTTCTACTCCGCCATCTTGGCTCTGCCCCCCGACAAAAATATTTAGAGCAGATCTTTCTGTGGTAGCAAAAAACTGAAAATTGAAGGGATGTCCATCAGTTGAGGAATAGTTGAACAAATTGTGGCATATGATTTTGATGGAATATTATTGTGTTTAAGAAATGACAAGCAGGATGCTTTCAGAAAAAACAAAACAAACAGTCAACCGAACCTTGGAAAGAGTTATATGAGCTGATGCAAAGTGAAGTGAGCAGAACAGGAAACATTGTATACAGTAACAAATATTATGAGTGATCAGTTGTGAAAGACTTAGCTATGCTTATCAGAACAGTGATCCAAAATAATTCCAAAAGACCCCTGACGAAAAGTGCTGTACATTCCAAAGACAGAAATGATGAACTATGAGTGCAGATTAAAGCACACTATCTTCACTTTTTTTTAAACATGGCTAATATGGAAACATGTTTTTAATAACTTCACATGTATAATTGATATCACATTACTTGCTTTCTTCATGGTTGGAAAAAGTGTGAAGAGTGAAGAGAATTTGGAACTCAAAATTTAAAAAAAAACTAAAAAAATTAAAGGGGGAAAAATTAAGCACAATGCTATCTTTAAGTTTCCCCTTGACATGTGTGTGTGTTTTTTTCTCAGTAATGTGTAGAGATTCTCTCAAGTGACTCTTTAAGGCAAAGCTTAAGTTACGTAAATACCCGCATGCACACATTCTTTTTTTATATTTATATATATATATATATATATATATATATATATACATATCTTATATTATATCTTGTATTACATTCAGGTTTTGTTTTATTTGTTATGTTCATATGGGAAACAGTTGATCTTTCATTTCTCTCTGTGCAACCTGTCTTGAAATTCAGTTACTTTGTCTTGTTGAGGATTCATGTGCTATTTAATATTGTTACCCTTTGATTTTCTGTTTACAAATTTTTCATTCCATCTTAGTTTTTTTATCCCAAACTTTAATCTTTCTTTCATTTTTTGAGAGATTTTCTATCCTGGATTTGATTTATCCAAATTTGCTAATTGAGTTTCTAAATTATGTGTTGAAAACTACAATTTCTGACCTGCATTCATTCCTAATATTGTGTTTTAATAGATTTGTTTATATTTTTGATCATTCTGAAATTTCTTATTTTTTATGAGCTCTATAAAGGCCAAAGTATTCTATCTTTCATTAGGTACTTTCTTTCATTTTCCTTCATATTAATAATGTTCCTCAAAACAGTCTTGTTTTGTCTTTGGGGTTTTGCTTATTCTGGCTTTTGACTCCTTCCAATGATTTAACTGTTCATGAGCCAGGATTTCATTGAATATTTTTCTCTGGACATCTTTGTTGTTTCAGCTTTTGTGGGGGCTCTTCATATCTCTTAGCTCTTGATAAGCTACCTTTCACTGGTGAATAAACTACCCAGCTAGGTGATACAGTGGATAGAGTGCCAGGCCTGAAGACAGGAAGACTCATCCTCCTGAGTCCAAATCTGGCCTCAGGAGCTTACTAGCTATGTGACCCTGGGCAAGTCACTTAACCCTGTTTACCTCAGTTTCTTCATTGGTAAAATGAGCTGGAGAAGGAAATGGCAAATAACTCCAGTATCTTTTCAGGAAAAATCCCCAAAAGGAATCATGAAGAGTTGGACATGACTGAAAATGACTGAAAAGCAATAAAAATTACCCAAGCTAGGCTGTAAAGTTGAGTCAAGTTGGATTTGAGTTTCCTTTCTTTTTTTAAAATCTTATTTAATATTTTATTTTCCCAAATTACATGTAAAAATAGTTTAAACATTCTTTTTTTAACCAAAATTTTGAGTTCCAAATTCTTTTCCTCCCTCCTTCTCTTTGAGAAGGCAAGCAATTTGACATAGGTTACACATGTGTAGTAATACAAAACACATTTCCATGTAAGTCATTCTGTGAAAGAAAATACAGACAACCCACCTCAAAGTAAAAAAGATAAAGATAAAATATCTTTGATCTGCTTTCAGGCTCTACCATTTCTTTCTTTGGAAATGTACAGCACCTTTCATCATAAGTCTTACGGAAATGTCTTTGATCATTTTGCTTCTGAGGACAGCTAAGTTATTTATAGTAGATTATCACATAATATTGCTGTTACTGTCTACAATGTTCTCCTGGTTCTGTTCATTTTATTTTGCATCAGTTCATCTAAATCTTTCCATGGTTTTCTGAGAGCACCCCTGCTCTTCATTTCTTAAAGCATGATAGTATTCCATTACAATCATATAAAATACTTGTTCAGGCATTCCCCAAATGATGGACATCCCGTCAATTTTCAATTATTAGCCACCACTAAAAGAGCTGCAATAAGTATTTTTGTGGACATAGGTCCTTTTCCTTTTTTAAAAAAAATCTCTTTGAGATATGGACCTAGTGGTAGTATTGCTTGGTCAAATGTTATGCATGATTTTATGCTATTTGGGCATACTTACAAATTGCTCTACAGAATGGTTGAATCAGTATACAACTTCTCTGATAGAACATTACTGCTTTAATATTCCCACACCCCACACTCTTTTTTCCCTTTTCTGTCAAATTAGCTAATCCATCATATGTGAGGTAGTAGTTCATAGTTGTTTCAATTTACCTTTCTCCCATCAGTAGTGATTTAAAGCATTTTTATATGTCTGTAGCTTTGAACACTGTCTGAAAACTGTCTGTTCCTATCCTTTGATCATTTATCAATGGAGAAGTGACTTTCATTTCTATACATTTGACTCAGCTTTCTATATATCTGAAAAATAAAGTTTTTATCAGAGAAACTGTAAAAAAAAATCTTTTTGCACTTTTGCCAACTATGTATTTCCCTCCCACCCTATCTTTCCCCTGCTTATCCTACTCTCACACTCTCTCTCTCTCTCTCTCTCTCTCTCTCTCTCTCTCTCTCTCTCTCTCCCTCTCTCTCTCTCTCTCTCTCTCTCTCTCTCTCTCTCTCTCTCTCTCTCTCTCTCTCTCTCACCCTGGTGCAACAGACTTTTCATTCCAACCCTCCAAGTTGTCTTGGCTGGAAAATTATTTCACTTCATCTTTTTGTATGTTCTGTTTCTTTATAATTTATTTAGAGTCCTTAGTTACAGGTATTTAGAAGGCTTTGCGG
This sequence comes from Bettongia penicillata ogilbyi, assembly GCA_023548195.1. Classification (NCBI taxonomy): domain Eukaryota; kingdom Metazoa; phylum Chordata; class Mammalia; order Diprotodontia; family Potoroidae; genus Bettongia; species Bettongia penicillata. The sequence continues at coordinate 76,933 of JAJHZJ010000683.1, read as the reverse complement.
GAGAACTCAGGCAAATCTTTGCCTTTACTCTGCCATTTTGGCTCTACCTTCATTAGCCCCCTTTCTTTCAGGTCTGATCTAACCATGCACTACTTACTCTTTCCTTGCTCTCCCAATTTTCTTCATGTGGCTGATCACAGTACCCATCTGCTGCTTTTTGCATGGTGAAGAAACAGAAGGAGGGTGGGATTTAGGCAGAACTACTTGCAATAGCCAGGGATCAGTAGTAAAATGATGGCATATCTTCTCCAAACCAATTTCTCCTTTTTGCTCCTCCTCTCTTTTATGTGGCTGAAGACAGTGAACATGTGTTGTTTCTTTTAGGGGTGGGAAAATAGCGGAGTGACATTCAGACATGGGTTACCCCTACTGGGTTACCCCTATGGGTTACCCATAGCTGAGTCCTGAATAAGCCTATGAATTTGCTTGCGCCCCTGCTGGGGATGTGTGAGAGTGTTGGAGGAGGGGCACTGAAGAGTGTAATTCTGTAGAGTAACTGAGTTCTCCAGTGTTAATTCATAAAAGATTTCACTTTGTCAGAACTTCTGTCTCCTGTGGATTAGTTTTAATCTTACATCAATTCCTTTTTGTGATGGTTTGAAGGTTGATGAAGAGATTTGGAAAAAGTTGAGTAGTACCATTGTATGCTCAGTGATAAGATTTGCATTCAGGCCCTTTTGACTCCATAACCAGTGACTTTGCCTTTGCACCAAGCTCTCTCCCTCATCCAAGGTCATACAGAGAGTAACAGTGCCAGAGCTCAAATTCAGATTCTCTGGTACAAGATCCATTTTTCTTTCTACTAGTCTATACTGCTGTACCAACATTGGCTGTTTTCTTTTGTTTTTTGTTTTTTTGTTTTGTTTTTGAGTCATTCCAGTCGCATCTAACTCTTCGTTACCCCATTTGGAGTTTTCTTGACAAAGATACTGGAGTAGTTTGCTATTTCCTTCTCCAGCTCATTTTATGGATGAGGAAACTGAGGTAAAGTGACTTGCCCCAGGGTCACACAGCTACTAAGTGCTTGAGGCCAGATTTGAACTGAAGTTCTCCTAATTTCAGAGTTGGTGCTCTGTGCACTGGGGTGCTATCTAGCTGCCCCATAGCTACCACCGCTCTTTCCCATTTCTGAAGTCTTTCTCATTCTCTAGTACTAATCACTATTAATGAATTAGAGCTTACAAGTTACAGACATAGACCAGGGAGTCTTAAAAAAACCATTGTGTCCAATCCTCTTCCTTCTCCCCCATTTTAATGTTGAGAGAACAGATTCAGGGAAATATAATGACTTATCCAAGGTCATATATTTCATTTATAGTTATACTGGAAGAAGACAAAGGGAAACTAAAACCCAGATCTCTTGGCTCCAGGCCAGTATTTTCTTTCCAACATACCACCCAATTTCTATGCATATTATTCTCTAGTTACTCTCATTGTCTACCTTCTCCCAAAGAATATAAACTTTTTGACATCAGGGGCCATATCATAAATGTGTTTGGTACCTTCCATCGTACCTATCCCAATACTGAGTACTTGTTGATTGATAGAGGTCTGCCTTGAATCTTGACTCCTTCTTTGTGGTTGTATTTTACATTGTTTCTTGACAATTATTTTGTTTTTTAATTCAGGACAGTTCTCTAGCTTATTCAGGGATCCAAACATCTTCTCAAGTGTGGAAGAAAGCTCTTCCTATCATTAATAACAATAGAAGACAGGGGAGAAAAAGGGGATGGTAAAGTCATAAATTAGCTGAGGGTAGGGAAGCAGAAGGAAAATGGCTCCACACTGCTGACAAGATTAATATGCAGTTGATGGGGAGTGTTTTCACACCAGGGTGCCAACAAATAAACACAATTCAGAAATCTGGCCTCAGCCTTACCAGAGAGGAAGATTCCTGAGCCAACGAAAGAGAACAAACTCAGGAGAGAAAGAAAAAGAGAGGCGTACTGTACCCATGGCTGTTGTTATGCCAGAAATTCCTCCAGTTAGATCAGATGGCAGGTGATGACCTAAGCCATGGGCCCTGCTGGGGTTATACATTTTCTGACTGAAAAACAGGGAAAGAAGGGCAAGGGGGCAGAGGCTGAGGACCAGGGGCTCTGTTGCTCCCTCATGAAAAGCCTGGGCAGCTGAGTTTGGCTCAGCTGCCAAACCTGTGGGTGGCAGTCCTCCACCTGCTTCACGGACAAGACCACAGCTTGTCCCTACAGAAAGGAATCCAGGGACCTGATCTTTTGGCAGGACACAAAGTGCTAGTTTCTTTCAAATCCATGTCATACTTCTATCCCTTTCTGGAAACTCTGACACTGTCCTTTCCTTTGGGTCCTTGTCCCATTTGTGCTTTTGCATGCCTACCCTGACCTCCAGCACACACACATACATGCACACACACACACACATGCATACTTTATGATCAGCCTATGATATCTTTGGAGGAAGTCAGTGAGAAAGAACCAGGTACCATCCTTCCTAGAAATGTTAGATGATGTTGAACTTGGAGAGGCAGAATGTTTCCATTCATCCAGGCTCTTAAAAATAAACAAAATCTCCTTATGCTTCCTATGTGAGATATGGGTTCAATGAAAATGATTTTGAAAAAATTCATAGGCTGGTAAACTTTTAGTTAGTAACATACCAAAATGAAATGGGCTATCACAGGAGGCAGTGAATAATGCCACACTAAAGATCTTTTCAACCAAGGACCATCATTTTACAGGTTTGTCATAGAGGGAGTGTGTGTTAAGGTACAAGTTGGACTAGATGTCCTCTGTTGCCCCTTCCAACTATGAGATTTTGTGACTCTATGAAATATTTTATATTTATCTATAAGATGATTTTAGTCAAAAATTCCATTGTCTATAGGAATGTAGTAATACTTCTCCCCCCAAAGAATCATTTGGGAAACAGTAACAGCAGAATATAGTGCAAGGGGTCCTGGTCTTGAAATGGGAAGATCAGGATTCCAGACCTGTGATCTAACCCTAACATTTGTTGTATAGCTACCTTTTTTCTTTTTTGGAATTGGGATCCCTCTAGCTTACCCTGCTTGTACAAATATGTGCGTGTGTGTATGTACAATATCATATATATGTATATATAATATATATCATATTTTCCACAAATATATAATATTCCAACCTTCTCCCATCAAAAAAGTACAGTTCTTACTACATTAATAGATTCTTCTTTACTTCGGGAGCTAGTGAAAGATGTAGGCATAGACCCTGTTGGTCTTCTCTTTGGTGAAGACAGACCTATGAGTGAGCCTGTTTTAATTTAGAGTCCTACAAGAATTGAAAGATTAGAAGCAGCTAAATAACCATTCTCTTCCCATATCTCTCCTTTTCATAAAAGCAAAAACAACAAAAACTTACTTACGGAAATCCAGTCTTTAAATGAAATAAATAGAACTGTACTTCTCCTACTAGTTCTCAGCATTAACTGGAGTTTCTTTTTTTGATAACCTGGCAGCAGTATATGACATCTGTCCTGGAAACTCTTCTAGCTTTCAATTATTAAATATTCAATGAAAACAAGGCCCTGTTGCCCAAGAGGGAGAAAAAGAATACTTGTATATGGTGTATGGAAACCCTGGAGCTCAAATAAACTCATAGCATGGATTGCTATTTTCTTGAATTTTCCACTTTGGACTCTTGCTTTGTCCTGACTGTATATGCTATAGTTCACAGTCATTCAACAGAGGAAGTTAATTCTCAGATGGAGTACTGTGTTATACAAAGATTCACATATGTCTGTGCCTGTATGCAGATTGGGAATGGGATACAGATTGTGCTTGTGATGTTCCTGGGGAGTCTGAAGCTGATGTGTGTATGTCACTGTTCCAAACACTGAAGAGCTACAGGATACAATAGCTACCTAGCTCAAGTTTATCAGGGATTGACCTGAGATTATATATGGGGTTCTGGGTGAGGGTTGCACAATTGCTCAATTTTTTTATATTTTTCGATGAGCGCCGATGAAAATTCTCATATAGATCTATTTGTATTCTCCTACCTTCCCCCTCAAACTTTGTGAAAAATGTTTATAGAGGGAGTTAGTGACAACTCAATGATAGAATACTATGATGAAGGTCTTAGATTGCCCCAGATAGCTGGGATATGTAACTGACCCACACTTACCATATTAAGTGACAACTATAAAATACCTTAACTGTTTTAAGGATATGTTTGCAGAAATATTAGTAGTGTTCCTTGGAAATTAATAAACCGAATCATTAAAAATTTAATCTATAATTTATAAATGTTATATATGTGTTAATATATAATGTATAAATGTTACATATAGTTTAATTATGTGAACTACATAATGTATAACATAATTTATAATCTTTCTATTATAATTTAATATCTTTTCACCCAAGTTGATTGTATAATAATGACTAGCAAATATAGAGGGTATTGCCAAAAGTCTTAGGATAGTTTTAAGCTTTAAACACTTAATAGTATAAAACCTTAAGCCTTTATATATTACTAATACTTAGTAGTATGAAAATTTGAAGCTTTAATAGCTTAAAACTGCCCTAAGAATTTGGAGACACTGTACAGTTTGCAAAGGATTCTACATGCACCATGTCACTTGATTCTATTGTTGCTGCTGCTGCTATTGGGCTCATTTCACAGATAAGGAAATTAATTTCAGAGATGTTAAGTTAAGTATAGTAAGTTTCAGAGGTAGGATTTGAATATCGTGTCTATTCAGACCCAAGTTTAGATCTCTGGGCTTGCAATAAAGAAGTCCCCAGCAAGGAAGTCTGGAGCAACTCTGCTCCAGGCTTATTTTCATTGGGATAGAGGCCAGAAATCCCAGAGCTGGGGTGGATTGATTGGAATTGGAATGCATGCCACAGCTCATTTATATTTTATCAGATTATAGATTCCTCTAAATGTGGCAGTGCACGTGTATGCCCAGAGATTTAGCATCCCTGGGCAAAAGGTCTTATATCATGTCACCTTCTGAAAGACTCCCTCTCTACTATGTGCAACGTGGGCAAAGATAGGGTGAGAAAGGTTTTCTCTTTTTCTGCCTTCCAAGACAGCATGAAAGGATGGAGGTCAGCCCCTGTGGAGGAAGAAAGGCTATATTTCCACTCACATATGTCCTACATCATTGCCTCCTAAAAATGAAATGTCTCTATCTTATGGGGCAACCTCACCCCCATTGAACCCCACCTCTCGCTTTTGAATTTGTAGCTGCTTGGGAAGGCCTTTTCCTCTGCCTGGTGGAGTATAGGATTTCATTGGCCTGGTGAGCTTTTTCACTAAGGTTTCTTTGCTGACCTTGAGAGCCCAGGACACAGTGTTGATCCCAGGGAAGACAGTAATAGTTCTGTTGACAGATACATTTCAACAGCTGTATAGAATCTAAAAGGGTGGGGAGTTTGGAGGACTGCAAGATGAGCGCTTGAAAGTTAACTCTTTTTTGGCATCAACAGCCTTTTTTGTAAGAAGGGAGTGCTTTTATTTACTCCTGATTTAGCTTCTGAGAATCCATTAAAAGGGTTGGGAAAAAAAAGACTTCTGAATTACCGGTTATAGCAAAGAATATTTAAAAGCTCAAAACATTTAGGTATTTAGAGTCAGAAGCAGCCCTAAAATTCATGAAGTCTAAATCGTCCATTTTGTAATAATAGTTAACATTTGTATAGTGCTTACTATGTGCCAGATGCCACACTTAAGAGTTTTATAATAGCCATCTTATTTGGTCCTCACAACAACCCTGGGAGGTAGGTGCTATTATTATCACCATTTTACACATAAGGAAACTGAAGGTCACACAGTAAGTGTTTAGAGACCTCAGGTCTTCCTGACCTCAGACCCTGTGCTTCATCCACTATGCCACCTAGATAAAGAAGGGCATGTGAACCTCTGAAAATTGAAGCTGGCTAGTTTAGGATTACATAACCAGGCAATGTCAGAGTCAAGATTTGAACCTAGGGCTGATGATTCCCAACCCAGTGTTCCTTACACTATACCACACCCTACCAGCCATGAAGAGCTGAATATTCTGAAGGTTTTCTGGACCAAGGCCAATTAATATGTTATTAAAATCGGGCTTCTTTGGTAAAGGGCTCCATAAATCATTTGTACATATCTTCATGCTACATTTGTCCTGCTGAAAATGGGATCATTTTCCTTAAAACTAGGGAAAGAGAAAGGAATGAATTGATTTTTTCCCTTTCAATCATTTAAATGACAAAGTCTAATCCACATCTTACCTTTATACTTGCTTAAAATGTAGACATGGCAGGAGAGTGATGGCTTCTTTGTATGTGCTGTGGTACTTTAACCATGTGGCATTTTAAGTGATAATCCAGTGGGACCATTTTCTAATACTGGTGCTGAGGGAAAGGACTAACACCCCATGTTATAATAATAGCTTGCATTTTTTGCAGCCCTTAAAGGTTTACAAAGTTCCTCACATGCTTTCTCTGACAATAGCCCTGACAGGGGTGGTGGAGGAGATGAGGAGGGATATAGTATGTATCATTTTGCACATGAGAAAACTTAGAAAATTCTCAATAAATATTTATTAAACACATATCATGTGCAGGCACTTTGCTAAGCACTTGGAATACAAAGAAAGGCAAAGACAGTACCTACTCTCAGGAAGCTTCTAGTCAAATGGGGGAGAAAGCAATTACCTATAAACAAGTATATGGCATGCAAAATTAAGGAAATTCAGGGAAGATTAGCCATGGAAGGAAGAGTTTTAGTTGAGATTTTAAAGGAAGCCAGGAAGCCAATAGGTGTGTTCATTCTATCAACAGATTAAAGAGGTCACCTCCATTCTGCTTTCAGACAGTTCTAATTGTTAAGCAGAATTTTCCTAATATCAAGGCCAAGTCTGCTTTCCATCCAACCAATCAATCAACATTTATCAGGTACCTACCATGTGCCAGATACTCTATGAAGTGTCGAGGATATAATGAAGGGGAAAAGACTACACCTACCCTCAAAGAGATGACAATATAATGAGAGAGAAAACATACAAATTACACACACACACACACACACACACACACACACACACACTGAAATATTTCCTATTTATATTTTAATCTGACTAAGGTAGCACTTGGAAGTTTTTCAGGAAATGATTTTGACATCTTTAATACAAAAAGGGGGATAGATTTCTTTCATTTAGGCCCTTAGAGCAGAACTCAGTGATAAATTACCTGCCTGGAATGCTCTCCCTCTTCCACTCTAACTCCCTGCTCCAGCTTCCTTTAAGTCCTAGAAAAACTCCCCCCTTCTACAGGACACTTTCCCTGATCCTCCTTAATTCCAGTGCCTTTTCTCTGTTTGTTATTTCCTATTTATCCTGCTTCCTATGGAGTCTCTCAACACACTTTAATCTAATTAACCCTTTTTGGTAGCCAGGTCAGACCCTGACCTAAATTAAGCTTGCAATCCCTAAATTGCTTTCAAATGAATGAATTTCTAGTCCATCTTATAACTTATGTAATTTCCCTTTCTTTTAAAAAAACCACAAGCACGGTCTTTACTTTCTTAAAACTTCAGCTATGACATTTTTTCGAAAATTATCTTAACAGGGGGAGGAGTCAAGATGGCGGAGTAGAAAGACTCATGTATGCTAGCTCCGAACCCACATCCCATGGATTTAATGTAAGAAGAGCTCCCCACAAGTTCTGGATCACTGCAGGGTGTGCAGAAACACAATAGAAGAGATTTCCATTCCAGAGAGCCCTGGAGAGCCGTCCCCAGGGTCTGTCATGCCCCGGAAAGCAGAGTCCACCCCAGTGCTGCCCTGGCCGGGTGGCCCCAGAGGAGCAGATCTGAGCAGGCTTCAGGGATGGAACCTGTGGTGGCCGGGAAGGTCCCTCCGTCCACAGATGCTACAGGTCAGTGAGAGAGACGGCTGGGCTGGCCGAGAGGGGAGCGGGGTGTCTCCGTGGCTCGGGCCCCCTCAGGAGGAAGCAGCAGAGGCAGAGACAGGGGCAGGAAGTGGTGGAGGCAGAGGTGGCGGTGGCCTGGGACTCCCCGAGTAGCAGGCAGGCAGAACTTCAGGTCTCTGCAAAACCCCCCTGAGGGAGCTGAGCCTGGGCGATGGCCGTGCCCCACCCGCTCCATTACTGAAGGTCTCTGCATAAAGCCCCTGAGGGAACTGAGCCTGGGAGGCGGCCCTGCCCCCACCCCAGCACCAGAACTAAAGCTCACGTTGAATAGCAGCCGCGCCTGTCGTGGAAAGCCCATTTGAATCTCAGACCCCAAGCACTAGTTGGGCGGATCTAGACAGGGGTGGACAGGAATCTCAGAAGTCAAGTTACTGGCTGGGAAAATGCCCAGAGAAAAGGGAAGAAAATTAATACTATAGAGAGCTTCTTTGAGCAGGTGCAAATGTTCCTACCTTTCAATTCTGATGACGAGGAAGTATTCTTGCCATCAGGGAAAGACATGGAGGGCGGGGCCTCGGTACCCCAGACATCCCAGGGGGATGTCGGGTGGGCTCAGGCCTTGGAAGAGCTCAAAAGGGATTTTGAAAATCAAGTTAGACAGGTGGAGGAAAAACTGGGAAGAGAAATGAGAGAGATGCAAGAAAAGTATGAAAAATGGGTCAATACCTTGGTAAAGGAGACCCAAAAAAATGCTGAAGAAAATAACACCTTGAAAAATAGGCTCACTCAATTGGCAAAAGAGGTTCAAAAAGCCAATGAGGAGAAGAATGCTTTCAAAAGCAGAATGAGCCAAATGGAAAAAGAGGTTCAAAAACTCACTGAAGAGAATAGTTCTCTCAAAATTAGAATGGAACAGATGGAGTCTAATGACTTTACGAGAAACCAAGAAATCACCAAACAAAACCAAAAGAATGAAAAAATGGAAGAGAATGTGAAATATCTCATGGGAAAAACAACTGACCTGGAAAATAGATCCAGGAGAGACAATTTAAAAATTATGGGACTACCTGAAAGTCATGATCAAAAAAAGAGCCTAGACATCATCTTCCATGAAACTATCGAGGAAAACTGCCCTGAGATTCTACAACCAGAGGGCAAAATAAGTATTGAAAGAATCCATCGATCACCACCTGAAAGAGATCCAAAAAGAGAAACTCCTAGGAATATTGTGGCCAAATTCCAGAACTCCCAGGTCAAGGAGAAAATCTTGCAAGCAGCTAGAAAGAAACAATTCCAGTATTGTGGAAATAAAATCAGGATAACTCAAGATCTAGCAGCTTCTACATTAAGGGATCGAAGGGCGTGGAATAGGATATTCCAGAAGTCAAAGGAACTAGGATTCAAACCAAGAATCACCTACCCAGCAAAACTGAGTATAATACTTCAGGGGAAAATATGGTCTTTCAATGAAACAGAGGACTTTCAAGCATTCTTGATGAAAAGACCAGAGCTGAAAAGAAAATTTGACTTTCAAACACAAGAATGAGAAGAAAGCATGAAAAAGTAAACAGCAAAGAGAAGTCATAAGGGACTTACCAAAAGTGAAATGTTTACATTCCTACATGGAAAGACAATATTTGTAACTCTTAAAACTTTTCAGTGTCTGGGTAGTTGGTGGGATAACACACACATGTACACACATGCACGCACACACACATACACACATGCACGCACATACAGAGACAGAGAGCACAGAGTGAAGTGAATAGAATGGGACCATATCTTAAAAGAAATTAAGGTAAATGGTGAGAGAGAAAGGTAGGGGGAGGAAAGAGGGTGAAATGAAATGGGGTAAATTATATGTTATTTAAGAGGCAAGCAGGAGGCTTTTTAGTGGAGGGAAAAAGGAGAGCTGAGAAAAAAAAACCAAGAATTTTTACCCTCATCACATTTGATTAAAGGAAGGAATAAAATGCACACTCATTTTGGTATGAAAACCTATTTTACAATACAGGAAAGTGGGGGAGAAGGACATAAGCAGGGTGGGGGGGGATGATGTAAGGGAGGGCAAAGGGAGGAGGGAGCAATTTGAAGTCAAACACTTGGGGAGGGACAGGATCAAAAGACAGAAGAGAAACAACGAGGGGCAGGATAGGATGGAGAGTAATTCAGTTAGTCTTACACAGCACAACTATTATGGAAATCATTTGCAAAACTACACAGATAGCACCTATACTGAATTGCCTGCCTTCCCAAAGGGAATGGGTGGGGAGGGAGGATGGGGAGAATTTGGCACTCAAAGTTTTAGGAACAACTGTTGAGTATTGTTGTTGCTACTAGGAAATAAGAAATACAGTTAATGGGGAAGAGAAAGTCATCTGGCCCTACAGGAGAAAAGAGAAAGTGGAGACAAGAGAAGGGAGGGATGACAGAAGAGAGGGCAGATTGGAGATAGGGAAAATTAGATTGCTGGGGTATTGGGGTGGGGGGAGGGGATAAAAGGGGAGAAATTTGGAACCCAAAATTTTGTGAAAATGAATGTAAAAATTAAATAAATACATTTTTACCAAAAAAAGTAGATGATACCAGACTTGACTTTATTTCTTTTCTGTCAGAGTTGCTAAGAACTAGGTAGCACAATGAATAGAGTACTGGACGTGGAGGTTCTTCAGGAAGATTCATCTTTCTGAATTCAAATTTGGCTTCAGATACTTACTAGCTGTGTGACCCTGGACAAGTCACTTGAAGTTACTTGCCTGGGTTTTTTCACCTGTCAAATGAGCTGGGGAAGGAGATGGCAAACCAATCCAGTATCTTTGCCGAGGAAACCCCAAATGAGATCACAAAGTGTTGGACAGGACTGAAATGACTGAAAAGCAAAACAAATCAAGAGGCAACTTAGTATAAAGTGGTAAAATATAACAAAGTGATAAAGTATAAAAGGATAAAGTGGTGGTGTTAGTTGGAGTTAGGTAGACTTGGATTCAAGTCCCTCTTTGGCACATATTAGTCATCTGACAGTGGACAAATTGTTTAACGTCTCAGTTGCTAAAGCAATTCTCCAAGGCCATAAGTCATACAGGAGTTATTGATCTCTCTAATGGAATATAAGCTCCTTGAGGGAAGGAACCATTTGCTGTTGTTATTCCAACTGCTGTTCTTTATATCTTTAGTACTTAGAAAAGTTACTGGTATATAGTAGATATTTAATAAATGTTTGTTGTGTTGGTTTATATCAATGAAGGGAATTCCCATACAAGGAGTTGCCTTGTATTCTTAAAATGTCATCTCTGTGTATAATAGATGCCACATTACTTGCCTTCTCAGT